>OY743226.1:47467124-48067124 GCA_963555765.1 Orthonevra nobilis
GTGGGCTATAGTCCAGCAGAATTTTGCAAAAAATCATCGGTTTTCATAACTCTATATTTTGGTCAAAAAAAGGTTCTCAGAGCTAAATTTTCAAATTTGTGCTTAATAAGAGATACTCGTTGTAATCCACATCACAGAAAAAGGAATTGTTTATTTCAGGAAAAAAGTGCATTTTGAAATCGTGGGCTATAGTCCAGCAGAATTTTGCAGAAAATCCTCGGTTTTCATATCTCTATATTTTTGTCAAAAAAATGTTCTCAGAGCTAAATTTTCAAATTTGTGCTTAATAAGAGATACTCGTTGTAATCCACATCACAGAAAAAGGAATTGTTTATTTCAGGAAAAAAGTGTATTTTGAAATCGTGGGCTATAGTCCAGCAGAATTTTGCAGAAAATCCTCGGTTTTCATATCTCTATATTTTTGTCAAAAAAATGTTCTCAGAGCTAAATTTTCAAATTCATGCTTAATTAGAGTTACTCGTTACTAACCACATCTTAGATAACTTAATTTGATTTTTCAGGAAAAAAGTGCATTTTGAAATCGTGGGCTATAGTCCAGCAGAATTTTGCAAAAAATCATCGGTTTTCATAACTCTATATTTTGGTCAAAAAAAGGTTCTCAGAGCTAAATTTTCAAATTTGTGCTTAATAAGAGATACTCGTTGTAATCCACATCACAGAAAAAGGAATTGTTTATTTCAGGAAAAAAGTGCATTTTGAAATCGTGGGCTATAGTCCAGCAGAATTTTGCAGAAAATCCTCGGTTTTCATATCTCTATATTTTTGTCAAAAAAATGTTCTCAGAGCTAAATTTTCAAATTTGTGCTTAATAAGAGATACTCGTTGTAATCCACATCACAGAAAAAGGAATTGTTTATTTCAGGAAAAAAGTGTATTTTGAAATCGTGGGCTATAGTCCAGCAGAATTTTGCAAAAAATCCTCGGTTTTCATAACTCTATATTTTTGTCAAAAAAGGTTCAAATTTGTGCTTAATAAGAGATACTCGTTGTAATCCACACCACAGAAAAAGGAATTGCATATTTCAGGAAAAAGTGCATTTTGAAATCGTGGGCTATAGTCCAGCAGAAATTTGCAAAAAATCCTCGGTTTTCGTATCTCTATATTTTTGTCAAAAAAAGGTTCTCAGTTCTTAAATTTTAAATTTGTCCTTAATTAGAGATACTCGTGGTTATCCACATCACAGAAAATGAAATTTGCGAATTAAGGAAACAAGTGCATTTTGAAATCGTGGGCTATAGTCCAGCAGAATTTTGCAAAAAATCCTAATTTTTCATATCTCTATATTTTTGTCGAAAAAAGGCTGTCAGAGCTAAATTTTCAAATTTGTGCTTAATTAGAGATACTTGTTGTAATCCACACCACAGAAAAAGGAATGGCATATTTCAGGAAAAAGTGCATTTTGAAATCGTGGGCTATAGTCCAGCAGAAATTTGCAAAAAATCCTCGGTTTTCGTATCTCTATATTTTTGTCAAAAAAAGGTTCTCAGTTCTTAAATTTTAAATTTGTCCTTAATTAGAGATACTCGTGGTTATCCACATCACAGAAAATGAAATTTACGAATTAAGGAAACAAGTGCATTTTGAAATCGTGGGCTATAGTCCAGCAGAATTTTGCAAAAAATCCTAATTTTTCATATCTCTATATTTTTGTCAAAAAAAGGTTCTCAGAGCTAAATTTTCAAATTTGTGCTTAATTAGAGATACTCTTTGTAATCCGCACCACAGAAAAAGGAATTGTATATTTCAGGAAAAAAGTGCATTTTGAAATCGTGGGCTCCAGCAGAATTTTGGAAAAAATCCTCGCTTTTCATATCTCTATATTTTTGTCAAAAAAAGGTTCTCAGAGCTAAATTTTGAAATTTGTGCTTAGTTAGAGGTACTCGTGATTATCCACATCACAGAAAAAGGAGTTGCTGATTTGAGGAAAAAAGTGCATTTTGAAATCGTGGGCTTTAGTCCAGCAGAATTTTGCAAAAAATCCTCGCTTTTCATATCTCTATATTTTTGTCAAAAAAAGGTTCTCAGAGCTAAATTTTGAAATTTGTGCTTAATTAGAGGTACTCGTGATTATCCACATCACAGAAAAAGGAGTTGCTGATTTGAGGAAAAAAGTGCATTTTGAAATCGTGGGCTTTAGTCCAGCAGAATTTTGCAAAAAATCCTCGCTTTTCATATCTCTATATTTTTGTTAAAAAAAGGTTCTCAGAGCTAAATTTTCAAATTCGTGGTTAATTAGAGATACTCGTGATTATCCACATCACAGAAAAAGGAATTGTTTATTTCAGAAAAAAAGTGCATTTTGAAATCGTGGGCTATAGTCCAGCAGAATTTTTCGAAATAATCCTCGCTTTTCTTATCTCTAAATTTTTGTCAAAAAAAGATTCTCAGAGCTAAATTTTGAAATTTGTGCTTAATAAGAGATACCCATTGTAATCCATATCACAGAAAAAGGAATTGTTTATTTCAGGAAAAAAGTGCATTTTGAAATCGTGGGCTATAGTCCAGCAGAATTTTGCAAAAAAATCCTCGCTTTTCTTATATATATATTTTTGTTAAAAAAAGGTTCTCAGAGCTAAATTTTCAAATTCGTGCTTAATTAGAGATACTCGTGATTATCCACATCACAGAAAAAGGAATTGTTTATTTCAGGAAAAAAGTGCATTTTGAAATCGTGGGCTATAGTCCAGCAGAATTTTTCAAAATAATCCTCGCTTTTCTTATCTCTATATTTTTGTCAAAAAAAGTTCTCAGAGCTAAATTTTGAAATTTGTGCTTGATAAGAGATACTCGTTGTTATCCACATCACAGAAAAAGGAATTGTTTATTTCAGGAAAAAAGTGCATTTTGAAATCTTGGGCTATAGTCCAGCAGAATTTTGCAAAAAAATCCTCGCTTTTCTTATATATATATTTTTGTTAAAAAAAGGTTCTCAGAGCTAAATTTTCAAATTTGTGCTTAATTAGAGATACTTGGGATTATCAACATCACAGAAAAAGGAGTTGTTGATTTGAGGAAAAAAGTGCATTTTGAAATCGTGGGCTCCAGCAGAATTTTGGAAAAAATCCTCGCTTTTCATATCTAAAAATTTTTTCAAAAAAAGGTTCTCAGAGCTAAATTTTGAAATTTGTGCTTAATAAGAGATACAAATTGTAATCCACATCACAGAAAAAGGAATTGTTTATTTCAGGAAAAAAGTGCATTTTGAAATCGTGGGCTATAGTCCAGCAGAATTTTGCAAAAAAATCCTCGCTTTTCTTATATATATATTTTTGTTAAAAAAAGGTTCTCAGAGCTAAATTTTCAAATTCGTGCTTAATTAGAGATACTCGTGATTATCCACATCACAGAAAAAGGAATTGTTTATTTCAGGAAAAAAGTGCATTTTGAAATCGTGGGCTATAGTCCAGCAGAATTTTTCAAAATAATCCTCGCTTTTCTTATCTCTATATTTTTGTCAAAAAAAGGTCTCAGAGCTAAATTTTGAAATTTGTGCTTGATAAGAGATACTCGTTGTAATCCACATCACAGAAAAAGGAATTGTTTATTTCAGGAAAAAAGTGCATTTTGAAATCTTGGGCTATAGTCCAGCAGAATTTTGCAAAAAAATCCTCGCTTTTCTTATATATATATTTTTGTTAAAAAAAGGTTCTCAGAGCTAAATTTTCAAATTCGTGCTTAATTAGAGATACTCGTGATTATCCACATCACAGAAAAAGGAATTGTTTATTTCAGGAAAAAAGTGCATTTTGAAATCTTGGGCTATAGTCCAGCAGAATTTTGCAAAAAAATCCTCGCTTTTCTTATATATATATTTTTGTTAAAAAAAGGTTCTCAGAGCTAAATTTTGAAATTCGTGCTTAATTAGAGATACTCGTGATTATCCACATCACAGAAAAAGGAATTGTTTATTTCAGGAAAAAAGTGCATTTTGAAATCGTGGGCTATAGTCCAGCAGAATTTTTCAAAATAATCCTCGCTTTTCTTATCTCTATATTTTCGTCAAAAAAAGTTCTCAGAGCTAAATTTTGAAATTTGTGCTTGATAAGAGATACTCGTTGTAATCCACATCACAGAAAAAGGAATTGTTTATTTCAGGAAAAAAATGCATTTTGAAATCTTGGGCTACAGTCCAGCAGAATTTTGCAAAAAAATCCTCGCTTTTCTTATATATATATTTTTGTTAAAAAAAGATTCTCAGAGCTAAATTTTCAAATTCGTGCTTAATTAGAGATACTCGTGATTATCCACATCACAGAAAGAGGAGTTGTTGATTTCAGGAAAAAAGTGCATTTTGAAATCGTGGGCTATAGTCCAGCAGAATTTTGCAAAAAATCCTCGTTTTTCATATCTCTATTTTTTTGTCAAAAAAGGTTCTCAGAACTTAATTTTCAAATTTGTGCTTAATTAGAGATACTCTTTGTAATCCACATCACAGAAAAAGGAATTGTTTATTTCAGGAAAAAAGTGCATTTTGAAATCGTGGGCTATAGTCCAGCAGAATTTTGCAAAAAAATCCTCGCTTTTCTTTTATATATATTTTTGTTAAAAAAAGGTTCTCAGAGCTAAATTTTCAAATTCGTGCTTAATTAGAGATACTCGTGATTATCCACATCACAGAAAAAGGAGTTGTTGATTTCAGGAAAAAAGTGCATTTTGAAATCGTGGGCTATAGTCCAGCAGAATTTTGCAAAAAATCCTCGTTTTTCATATCTCTATATTTTTGTCAAAAAAGGTTCTCAGAGCTAAATTTTCAAATTTGTGCTTAATTAAAGATACTCTTTGTAATCCACATCACAGAAAAAGGAATTGTTTATTTCAGGAAAAAAGTGCATTTTGAAATCGTGGGCTATAGTCCAGCAGAATTTTTCAAAATAATCCTCGCTTTTCTTATCTCTATATTTTTGTCAAAAAAAGTTCTCAGAGCTAAATTTTGAAATTTGTGTTTGATAAGAGACACTCGTTGTAATCCACATCACAGAAAAAGGAATTGTTTATTTCAGGAAAAAAGTGCATTTTGAAATCTTGGGCTATAGTCCAGCAGAATTTTGCAAAAAAATCCTCGCTTTTCTTATATATATATTTTTGTTAAAAAAAGGTTCTCAGAGCTAAATTTTCAAATTCGTGCTTAATTAGAGGTACTCGTGATTATCCACATCACAGAAAAAGGAATTGTTTATTTCAGGAAAAAAGTGCATTTTGAAATCTTGGGCTATAGTCCAGCAGAATTTTGCAAAAAAATCCTCGCTTTTCTTATATATATATTTTTGTTAAAAAAAGGTTCTCAGAGCTAAATTTTCAAATTCGTGCTTAATTAGAGATACTCGTGATTATCCACATCACAGAAAAAGGAGTTGTTGATTTCAGGAAAAAAGTGCATTTTGAAATCGTGGGCTATAGTCCAGCAGAATTTTGCAAACAATCCTCGTTTTTCATATCTCTATATTTTTGTCAAAAAAGGTTCTCAGAGCTAAATTTTCAAATTTGTGCTTAATTAGAGATACTCTTTGTAATCCACATCACAGAAAAAGGAATTGTTTATTTCAGGAAAAAAGTGCATTTTGAAATCGTGGGCTATAGTCCAGCAGAATTTTGCAAAAAAATCCTCGCTTTTCTTATATATATATTTTTGTTAAAAAAAGGTTCTCAGAGCTAAATTTTCAAATTCGTGCTTAATTAGAGATACTCGTGATTATCCACATCACAGAGAAAGAAATTGTTTATTTCAGGAAAAAAGTGCATTTTGAAATCGTGGGCTATAATCCAGCAGATTTTTTCAAAACAATCCTCGCTTTTCTTATCTCTATATTTTTGTCAAATAAAGTTCTCAGAGCTAAATTTTGAAATTTGTGCTTGATAAGAGATACTCGTTGTAATCCACATCACAGAAAAAGGAATTGTTTATTTCAGGAAAAAAGTGCATTTTGAAATCTTGGGCTATAGTTCAGCAGAATTTTGCAAAAAATCCTCGGTTTTCATATCTCTATATTTTTGTCAAAAAAAGATTCTCAGAGCTAAATTTTCAAATTTGTGCTTAATTAGAGATACTCGTGATTATCCACATCACAGAAAAAGGAGTTGTTGATTTCAGGAAAAAAGTGCATTTTGAAATCGTGGGCTATAGTCCAGCAGAATTTTGCAAAAAATCCTCGTTTTTCATATCTCTATATTTTTGTCAAAAAAGGTTCTCAGAGCTAAATTTTCAAATTTGTGCTTAATTAGAGATACTCTTTGTAATCCACATCACAGAAAAAGGAATTGTTTATTTCAGGAAAAAAGTGCATTTTGAAATCTTGGGCTATAGTCCAGCAGAATTTTGCAAAAAAATCCTCGCTTTTCTTATATATATATTTTTGTTAAAAAAAGGTTCTCAGAGCTAAATTTTCAAATTTGTGCTTAATTAGAGATACTCGTGATTATCCACATCACAGAAAAAGGAATTGTTTATTTCAGGAAAAAAGTGCATTTTGAAATCGTGGGCTATAGCCCAGCAGAATTTTGCAGAAAATCCTCGGTTTTCATGTCTCTAAATTTTCGTCAAAAAAAGATTCTCAGAGCTAAATTTTCAAATTTGTGCTTAATTAGAGATACTCGGGATTATCAACATCACAGAAAAAGGAGTTTTTGATTTGAGGAAAAAAGTGCATTTTGAAATCGTGGGCTCCAGCAGAATTTTGGAAAAAATCCTCGCTTTTCATATCTCTATATTTTTGTCAAAAAAAGGTTCTCAGAGCTAAATTTTGAAATTTGTGCTTAACAAGAGATACTCGTTGTAATCCACATCACAGAAAAAGGAATTGTTTATTTCAGGAAAGTGCATTTTGAAATCGTGGGCTATAGTCCAGCAGAATTTTGCAAAAAAATCCTCGCTTTTCTTTTATATATATTTTTGTTAAAAAAAGGTTCTCAGAGCTAAATTTTCAAATTCGTGCTTAATTAGAGGTACTCGTGATTATCTACATCACAGAAAAAGGAATTGTTTATTTCAGGAAAAAAGTGCATTTTGAAATCTTGGGCTATAGTCCAGCAGAATTTTGCAAAAAAATCCTCGGTTTTCTTATATATATATTTTTGTTAAAAAAAGGTTCTCAGAGCTAAATTTTCAAATTCGTGCTTAATTAGAGATACTCGTGATTATCCACATCACAGAAAAAGGAATTGTTTATTTCAGGAAAAAAGTGCATTTTGAAATCGTGGGCTATAGTCCAGCAGAATTTTTCAAAATAATCCTCGCTTTTCTTATCTCTATATTTTTGTCAAAAAAAGTTCTCAGAGCTAAATTTTGAAATTTGTGCTTGATAAGAGACACTCGTTGTAATCCACATCACAGAAAAAGGAATTGTTTATTTCAGGAAAAAAGTGCATTTTGAAATCTTGGGCTATAGTCCAGCAGAATTTTGCAAAAAAATCCTCGCTTTTCTTATATATATATTTTTGTTAAAAAAAGGTTCTCAGAGCTAAATTTTCAAATTCGTGCTTAATTAGAGATACTCGTCATTATCCACATCACAGAAAAAGGAGTTGTTGATTTCAGGAAAAAAGTGCATTTTGAAATCGTGGGCTATAGTCCAGCAGAATTTTGCAAACTATCCTCGTTTTTCATATCTCTATATTTTTGTCAAAAAAGGTTCTCAGAGCTAAATTTTCAAATTTGTGCTTAATTAGAGATACTCTTTGTAATCCACATCACAGAAAAAGGAATTGTTTATTTCAGGAAAAAAGTGCATTTTGAAATCGTGGGCTATAGTCCAGCAGAATTTTGCAAAAAAATCCTCGCTTTTCTTATATATATATTTTTGTTAAAAAAAGGTTCTCAGAGCTAAATTTTCAAATTCGTGCTTAATTAGAGATACTCGTGATTATCCACATCACAGAGAAAGAAATTGTTTATTTCAGGAAAAAAGTGCATTTTGAAATCGTGGGCTATAATCCAGCAGATTTTTTCAAAACAATCCTCGCTTTTCTTATCTCTATATTTTTGTCAAATAAAGTTCTCAGAGCTAAATTTTGAAATTTGTGCTTGATAAGAGATACTCGTTGTAATCCACATCACAGAAAAAGGAATTGTTTATTTCAGGAAAAAAGTGCATTTTGAAATCTTGGGCTATAGTCCAGCAGAATTTTGCAAAAAATCCTCGGTTTTCATATCTCTATATTTTTGTCAAAAAAAGATTCTCAGAGCTAAATTTTCAAATTTGTGCTTAATTAGAGATACTCGTGATTATCCACATCACAGAAAAAGGAGTTGTTGATTTCAGGAAAAAAGTGCATTTTGAAATCGTGGGCTATAGTCCAGCAGAATTTTGCAAAAAATCCTCGTTTTTCATATCTCTATATTTTTGTCAAAAAAGGTTCTCAGAGCTAAATTTTCAAATTTGTGCTTAATTAGAGATACTCTTTGTAATCCACATCACAGAAAAAGGAATTGTTTATTTCAGGAAAAAAGTGCATTTTGAAATCTTGGGCTATAGTCCAGCAGAATTTTGCAAAAAAATCCTCGCTTTTCTTATATATATATTTTTGTTAAAAAAAGGTTCTCAGAGCTAAATTTTCAAATTTGTGCTTAATTAGAGATACTCGTGATTATCCACATCACAGAAAAAGGAATTGTTTATTTCAGGAAAAAAGTGCATTTTGAAATCGTGGGCTATAGCCCAGCAGAATTTTGCAGAAAATCCTCGGTTTTCATGTCTCTAAATTTTCGTCAAAAAAAGATTCTCAGAGCTAAATTTTCAAATTTGTGCTTAATTAGAGATACTCGGGATTATCAACATCACAGAAAAAGGAGTTTTTGATTTGAGGAAAAAAGTGCATTTTGAAATCGTGGGCTCCAGCAGAATTTTGGAAAAAATCCTCGCTTTTCATATCTCTATATTTTTGTCAAAAAAAGGTTCTCAGAGCTAAATTTTGAAATTTGTGCTTAACAAGAGATACTCGTTGTAATCCACATCACAGAAAAAGGAATTGTTTATTTCAGGAAAAAAGTGCATTTTGAAATCCTGGGCTATAGTCCAGCTGAATTTTGCAGAAAATCCTCGGTTTTCATATCTCTATATTTTTGTCAAAAAAAGATTCTCATAGCTAAATTTTCAAATTTGTGCTTAGTTAGAGATACTCGTGATTATCCACATCACAGAAAAAGGAATTGTTGATTTCAGGAAAAAAGTGCATTTTGAAATCGTGGGCTCCAGCAGAATTTTGGAAAAAATCCTCGCTTTTCATATCTCTATATTTTTGTCAAAAAAAGGTTCTCAGAGCTAAATTTTGAAATTTGTGCTTAATAAGAGATACTCGTTCCTATCCACATCTTAGATTACTTAATTTGCGATTTCCGGAAAAAAGTGCATTTTGAAATCGTGGGCAGCAGAATTTTGCAAAAAATCCTCGCTTTTCATATCTCTATATTTTTGTCAAAAAAAGGTTCTCAGAGCTAAATTTTGAAATTTGTTCTTAATAAGAGATACTCGTTGCTATCCACATCTTTGATTACTTAATTTGCGATTTCAGGAAAAAAGTGCATTTGGAAATCGTGGGCAGCAGAATTTTGCAAAAAATCCTCGCTTTTCATATCTCTATATTTTTGTCAAAAAAAGGTTCTCAGAGCTAAATTTTGAAATTTGTGTTTAATAAGAGATACTCGTTGTTATCCACATCACAGAAAAAGGAATTGTTTATTTCAGGAAAAAAGTGCATTTTGAAATCGTGGGCTATAGTCCAGCAGAATTTTGCAAAAAATCCTCGCTTTTCATATCTCTATATTTTTGTTAAAAAAAGGTTCTCAGAGTTAAATTTTCAAATTTGTGCTTAATTAGAGATACTCGTGATTATCCACATCACAGAAAAAGGAGTTGTTGATTTCAGGAAAAAAGTGCATTTTGAAATCATGGGCTATAGTCCAGCAGAATTTTGCAAAAAATCCTCGGTTTTCATATCTCTATATTTTTGTCAAAAAAGATTCTCAGAGCTAAATTTTCAAATTTGTGCTTAATTAGAGATACTCGTGATTATCCACATCACAGAAAAAGGAGTTGTTGATTTGAGGAAAAAAGTGCATTTTGAAATCGTGGTCCAGCAGAATTTTGCAAAAAATCCTCGTTTTTCATATCTCTATATTTTTGTCAAAAAAGGTTCTCAGAGCTAAATTTTCAAATTTGTGCTTAATTAGAGATACTCTTTGTAATCCACATCACAGAAAAAGGAATTGTTTATTTCAGGAAAAAAGTGCATTTTGAAATCGTGGGCTATAGTCCAGCAGAATTTTGCAAAAAATCCTCGGTTTTCATATCTCTATATTTTTGTCAAAAAAGATTCTCAGAGCTAAATTTTCAAATTTGTGCTTAATTAGAGATACTCGTGATTATCCACATCACAGAAAAAGGAGTTGTTGATTTGAGGAAAAAAGTGCATTTTGAAATCGTGGTCCAGCAGAATTTTGCAAAAAATCCTCGTTTTTCATATCTCTATATTTTTGTCAAAAAAGGTTCTCAGAGCTAAATTTTCAAATTTGTGCTTAATTAGAGATACTCTTTGTAATCCACATCACAGAAAAAGGAATTGTTTATTTCAGGAAAAAAGTGCATTTTGAAATCGTGGGCTATAGTCCAGCAGAATTTTGCAAAAAATCCTCGCTTTTCATATCTCTATATTTTTGTCAAAAAAAGGTTCTCAGAGCTAAATTTTGAAATTTGTGCTTAATAAGAGATACTCGTTGCTATCCACATCTTAGATTACTTAATTTGCGATTTCCGGAAAAAAGTGCATTTTGAAATCGTGGGCAGCAGAATTTTGCAAAAAATCCTCGCTTTTCATATCTCTATATTTTTGTCAAAAAAAGGTTCTCAGAGCTAAATTTTGAAATTTGTTCTTAATAAGAGATACTCGTTGCTATCCACATCTTAGATTACTTAATTTGCGATTTCAGGAAAAAAGTGCATTTGGAAATCGTGGGCAGCAGAATTTTGCAAAAAATCCTCGCTTTTCATATCTCTATATTTTTGTCAAAAAAAGGTTCTCATAGCTAAATTTTGAAATTTGTGCTTAATAAGAGATACTCGTTGTTATCCACATCACAGAAAATGGAATTGTTTATTTCAGGAAAAAAGTGCATTTTGAAATCGTGGGCTATAGTCCAGCAGAATTTTGCAAAAAATCCTCGCTTTTCATATCTCTATATTTTTGTTAAAAAAAGGTTCTCAGAGTTAAATTTTCAAATTTGTGCTTAATAAGAGATACTCGTGATTATCCACATCACAGAAAAAGGAGTTATTGATTTCAGGAAAAAAGTGCATTTTGAAATCGTGGGCTATAGTCCAGCAGAATTTTGCAAAAAATCCTAGGTTTTCATATCTCTATATTTTTGTCAAAAAAGATTCTCAGAGCTAAATTTTCAAATTTGTGCTTAATTAGAGATACTCGTGATTATCCACATCACAGAAAAAGGAGTTGTTGATTTGAGGAAAAAAGTGCATTTTGAAATCGTGGTCCAGCAGAATTTTGCAAAAAATCCTCGTTTTTCATATCTCTATATTTTTGTCAAAAAAGGTTCTCAGAGCTAAATTTTTAAATTTGTGCTTAATTAGAGATACCCTTTGTAATCCACATCACAGAAAAAGGAATTGTTTATTTCAGGAAAAAAGTGCATTTTGAAATCGTGGGCTATAGTCCAGCAGAATTTTGCAAAAAATCCTCGCTTTTCATATCTCTATATTTTTGTCAAAAAAAGGTTCTCAGAGCTAAATTTTGAAATTTGTGCTTAATAAGAGATAGTCGTTGTTATCCACATCACAGAAAAATGAATTGTTTATTTCAGGAAAAAAGTGCATTTTGAAATCGTGGGCTATAGTCCAGCAGAATTTTGCAGAAAATCCTCGATTTTCATATCTCTATATTTTTGTCAAAAAAAGGTTCTCAAAGCAAAATTTTGAAATTTGTGCTTAATAAGAGATATTCGTTGCTATCCACATCTTAGATAACTTAATTTGCGATTTCAGGAAAACAGTGCATTTTGAAATCGTGGGCAGTCCAGCAGAATTTTGCAGAAAATCCTCGATTTTCATATCTCTATATTTTTGTCAGAAAAAGGTTCTCAGAGCTAAATTTTGAAATTTGTGCTTAATAAGAGTTACTCGTGATTATCCACATCACAGAAAAAGGAGTTGTTGATTTGAGGAAAAAAGTGCATTTTGAAATCGTGGTCCAGCAGAATTTTGCAAAAAATCCTCGTTTTTCATATCTCTATATTTTTGTCAAAAAAGGTTCTCAGAGCTAAATTTTCAAATTTGTGCCTAATTAGAGATACTCTTTGTAATCCACATCACAGAAAAAGGAATTGTTTATTTCAGGAAAAAAGTGCATTTTGAAATCGTGGGCAGTCCAGCAGAATTTTGCAGAAAATCCTCGATTTTCATATCTCTATATTTTTGTCAAAAAAAGGTTGTCAGAGCTAAATTTTCAAATTTGTGCTTAATTAGAGATACTCGTGATTATCCACATCACAGAAAAAGGAGTTGTTGATTTGAGGAAAAAAGTGCATTTTGAAATCGTGGTCCAGCAGAATTTTGCAAAAAATCTTCGTTTTTCATATCTCTTTATTTTTGTCAAAAAAAGGTTCTCAGAGCTAAATTTTGAAATTTGTGCTTAATAAGAGATACTCGTTGTTATCCACATCACAGAAAAAGGAATTGTTTATTTTAGGAAAAAAGTGCATTTTGAAATCGTGGGCTATAGTCCAGCAGAATTTTGCAGAAAATCCTCGATTTTCATATCTCTATATTTTTGTCAAAAAAAGGTTGTCAGAGCTAAATTTTCAAATTTGTGCTTAATTAGAGATACTCTTTGTAATCCACATCACAGAAAAAGGAATTGTTTTTTTCAGGAAACAAGTGCATTTTGAAATCGTGACTATAGTCCAGCAGAATTTTGCAAAAAATCTTCGTTTTTCATATCTCTTTATTTTTGTCAAAAAAAGATTCTCAGAGCTAAATTTTGAAATTTGTGCTTAATTAGAGATATTCGTTGCTATCCACATCACAGAAAAAGGAATTGTTTATTTCAGGAAAAAAGTGCATTTTGAAATCGTGGGCTATAGTCCAGCAGAATTTTGCAAAAAATCTTCGTTTTTCATATCTCTTTATTTTTGTCAAAAAAAGGTTCTCAGAGCCAAATTTTCAAATTCGTGCTTAATTAGAGATACTCGTGATTATCCACACCACAGAAAAAGGAGTTGTCGATTTGAGGAAAAAAGAGCATTTTGAAATCGTGGGCTATAGTCCAGCAGAATTTTGCAGAAAATCCTCGATTTTCATATCTCTATATTTTTGTCAAAAAAAGGTTCTCAGAGCTAAATTTTGAAATTTGTGCTTAATAAGAGATATTCGTTGCTATCCACATCTTAGATAACTTAATTTGCGATTTCAGGAAAAAAGTGCATTTTGAAATCGTGGTCCAGCAGAATTTTGCAAAAAATCCTCGTTTTTCATATCTCTATATTTTTGTCAAAAAAGGTTCTCAGAGCTAAATTTTCAAATTTGTGCCTAATTAGAGATACTCTTTGTAATCCACATCACAGAAAAAGGAATTGTTTATTTGAGGAAAAAAGTGCATTTTGAAATCGTGGGCTATAGTCCAGTAGAATTTTGCAGAAAATCCTCGATTTTCATTTCTCTATATTTTTGTCAAAAAAAGGTTGTCAGAGCTAAATTTTCAAATGTGTGCTTAATTAGAGATACTCTTTGTAATCCACATCACAGAAAAAGGAATTGTTTATTTCAGGAAAAAAGTGCATTTTGAAATCGTGGGCTATAGTCCAGCAGAATTTTGCAAAAAATCCTCGGTTTTCATATCTCTGTATTTTTGTCAAAAAAAGATTCTCAGAGCTAAATTTTCAAATTTGTGCTTAATTAGAGTTACTCGTGATTATCCACATCACAGAAAAAGGAGTTATTGATTTCAGGAAAAAAGTGCATTTTGAAATCATGGTCCAGCAGAATTTTGCAAAAAATCTTCGTTTTTCATATCTCTTTATTTTTGTCAAAAAAAGGTTCTCAGAGCTAAATTTTGAAATTTGTGCTTAATTAGAGATACTCGTGATTTTCCACATCACAGAAAAAGGAGTTGTTGATTTGAGGAAAAAAGTGCATTTTGAAATCGTGGTCCAGCAGAATTTTGCAAAAAATCTTCGTTTTTCATATCTCTTTATTTTTGTCAAAAAAAGGTTCTCAGAGCAAAGTTTTGAAATTTGTGCTTAATAAGAGATACTCGTTGTTATCCACATCACAGAAAAAGGAATTGTTTATTTCAGGAAAAAAGTGCATTTTGAAATCGTGGGCTATAGTCCAGCAGAATTTTGCAAAAAATCCTCGGTTTTCATATCTCTGTATTTTTGTCAAAAAAAGATTCTCAGAGCTAAATTTTCAAATTTGTGCTTAATTAGAGTTACTCGTGATTATCCACATCACAGAAAAAGGAGTTGTTGATTTCAGGAAAAAAGTGCATTTTGAAATCATGGGCTATAGTCCAGCAGAATTTTGCAAAAAATCCTCGCTTTTCATATCTCTATATTTTTGTCAAAAAAAGGTTCTCAGAGCTAAATTTGTGCTTAATAAGAAATATTCGTTGCTATCCACATCTTAGATAACTTAATTTGCGATTTCAGGAAAAAAGTGCATTTTGAAATCGTGGGCTATAGTCCAGCAGAATTTTGCAGAAAATCCTCGATTTTCATATCTCTATATTTTTGTCAAAAAAAGGTTCTCAGAGCTAAATTATCAAATTTATGCCTAATTAGATATACTCTTTTTAATCCACATCACAGAAAAAGGAATTGTTTATTTCAGGAAAAAAGTGCATTTTGAAATCGTGGGCTATAGTCCAGCAGAATTTTGCAAAAAATCCTCGGTTTTCATATCTCTGTATTTTTGTCAAAAAAAGATTCTCAGAGCTAAATTTTCAAATTTGTACTTAATTAGAGTTACTCGTGATTATCCACATCACAGAAAAAGGAGTTGTTGATTTCAGGAAAAAAGTGCATTTTGAAATCGTGGGCTATAGTCCAGCAGAATTTTGCAAAAAATCCTCGCTTTTCATATCTCTATATTTTTGTCAAAAAAAGGTTCTCAGAGCTAAATTTTGAAATTTGTGCTTAATAAGAAATATTCGTTGCTATCCACATCTTAGATAACTTAATTTGCGATTTCAGGAAAAAAGTGCATTTTGAAATCGTGGGCTATAGTCCAGCAGAATTTTGCAGAAAATCCTCGATTTTCATATCTCTATATTTTTGTCAAAAAAAGGTTCTCAGAGCTAAATTATCAAATTTATGCCTAATTAGATATACTCTTTTTAATCCACATCACACAAAAAGGAATTGTTTATTTCAGGAAAAAAGTGCATTTTGAAATCGTGGGCTATAGTCCAGCAGAATTTTGCAGAAAATCCTCGCGTTTCATATCTCTATATTTTTGTCATAAAAAGGTTCTCAGAGCCAAATTTTCAAATTCGTGCTTAATTAGAGATACTCGTGATTATCCACATCACAGAAAAAGGAATTGTTTATTTCAGGAAAAAAGTGCATTTTGAAATCTTGGGCTATAGTCCAGCAGAATTTTGCAAAAAAATCCTCGCTTTTCTTATCTCTATATTTTTGTTAAAAAAAGGTTCTCAGAGCTAAATTTTCAAATTCGTGCTTAATTAGAGATACTCGTGATTATCCACACCACAGAAAAAGGAGTTGTCGATTTGAGGAAAAAAGTGCATTTTGAAATCGTGGGCTATAGTCCAGCAGAATTTTGCAAAAAATCCTCGCTTTTCATATCTCTATATTTTTGTCAAAAAAAGGTTCTCAGAGCCAAATTTTCAAATTCGTTTTTAATTAGAGATACTCGTGATTATCCACATCACAGAAAAGGGAATTGTTTATTTCAGGAAAAAAGTGCATTTTGAAATCGTGGGCTATAGTCCAGCAGAATTTTGCAAAAAAATCCTCGCTTTTCTTATCTCTATATTTTTGTTAAAAAAAGGTTCTCAGAGCTAAATTTTCAAATTCGTGCTTAATTAGAGATACTCGTGATTATCCACACCACAGAAAAAGGAGTTGTCGATTTGAGGAAAAAAGTGCATTTTGAAATCGTGGGCTATAGTCCAGCAGAATTTTGCAAAAAATCCTCGCTTTTCATATCTCTATATTTTTGTCAAAAAAAGGTTCTCAGAGCCAAATTTTCAAATTTGTGCTTAATTAGAGATACTCGTGATTATCCACATCACAGAAAAAGGAATTGTTTATTTCAGGAAAAAAGTGCATTTTGAAATCTTGGGCTATAGTCCAGCAGAATTTTGCAAAAAAATCCTCGCTTTTCTTATCTCTATATTTTTGTTAACAAAGGGTTCTCAGAGCTAAATTTTCAAATTTGTGCTTAATTAGAGTTACTCGTGATTATCCACATCACAGAAAAAGGAGTTGTTGATTTCAGGAAAAAAGTGCATTTTGAAATCGTGGGCTATAGTCCAGCAGAATTTTGCAAAAAATCCTCGCTTTTCATATCTCTATATTTTTGTCAAAAAAAGGTTCTCAGAGCTAAATTTTGAAATTTGTGCTTAATAAGAGATATTCGTTGCTATCCACATCTTAGATAACTTAATTTGCGATTTCAGGAAAAAAGTGCATTTTGAAATCGTGGGCTATAGTCCAGCAGAATTTTGCAGAAAATCCTCGATTTTCATATCTCTATATTTTTGTCAAAAAAAGGTTCTCAGAGCCAAATTTTCAAATTCGTGCTTAATTAGAGATACTCGTGATTATCCACATCACAGAAAAATGAATTGTTTATTTCAGGAAAAAAGTGCATTTTGAAATCTTGGGCTATAGTCCAGCAGAATTTTGCAAAAAAATCCTCGCTTTTCTTATCTCTATATTTTTGTTAACAAAGGGTTCTCAGAGCCAAATTTTCAAATTCGTGCTTAATTGGAGATACTCGTGATTATCCACATCACAGAAAAAGGAATTGTTTATTTCAGGAAAAAAGTGCATTTTGAAATCTTGGGCTATAGTCCAGCAGAATTTTGCAAAAAAATCCTCGCTTTTCTTATCTCTATATTTTTGTTAAAAAAAGGTTCTCAGAGCTAAATTTTCAAATTCGTGCTTAATTAGAGATACTCGTGATTATCCACACCACAGAAAAAGGAGTTGTCGATTTGAGGAAAAAAGTGCATTTTGAAATCGTGGGCTATAGTCCAGCAGAATTTTGCAAAAAATCCTCGCTTTTCATATCTCTATATTTTTGTCAAAAAAAGGTTCTCAGAGCCAAATTTTCAAATTCGTTTTTAATTAGAGATACTCGTGATTATCCACATCACAGAAAAGGGAATTGTTTATTTCAGGAAAAAAGTGCATTTTGAAATCGTGGGCTATAGTCCAGCAGAATTTTGCAAAAAAATCCTCGCTTTTCTTATCTCTATATTTTTGTTAACAATAGTGTTCTCAGAGCTAAATTTTCAAATTTGTGCTTAATTAGAGTTACTCGTGATTATCCACATCACAGAAAAAGGAGTTGTTGGTTTCAGGAAAAAAGTGCATTTTGAAATCGTGGGCTATAGTCCAGCAGAATTTTGCAGAAAATCCTCGCTTTTCATATCTCTATATTTTTGTCAAAAAAAGGTTCTCAGAGCCAAATTTTCAAATTGGTGCTTAATTAGAGATACTCGTGATTATCCACATCACAGAAAAAGGATTTGTTTATTTCAGGAAAAAAGTGCATTTTGAAATCTTGGGCTATAGTCCAGCAGAATTTTGCAAAAAAATCCTTGCTTTTCTTATCTCTATATTTTTGTTAAAAAAAGGTTCTCAGAGCTAAATTTTCAAATTCGTGCTTAATTAGAGATACTCGTGATTATCCACACCACAGAAAAAGGAGTTGTCGATTTGAGGAAAAAAGTGCATTTTGAAATCGTGGGCTATAGTCCAGCAGAATTTTGCAAAAAATCCTCGCTTTTCATATCTCTATATTTTTGTCAAAAAAAGGTTCTCAGAGCCAAATTTTCAAATTCGTGCTTAATTAGAGATACTCGTGATTATCCACATCACAGAAAAAGGAATTGTTTATTTCAGGAAAAAAGTGCATTTTGAAATCTTGGGCTATAGTCCAGCAGAATTTTGCAAAAAAATCCTCGCTTTTCTTATCTCTATATTTTTGTTAACAAAGGGTTCTCAGAGCTAAATTTTCAAATTTGTGCTTAATTAGAGTTACTCGTGATTATCCACATCACAGAAAAAGGAGTTGTTGATTTCAGGAAAAAAGTGCATTTTGAAATCGTGGGCTATAGTCCAGCAGAATTTTGCAAAAAATCCTCGCTTTTCATATCTCTATATTTTTGTCAAAAAAAGGTTCTCAGAGCTAAATTTTGAAATTTGTGCTTAATAAGAGATATTCGTTGCTATCCACATCTTAGATAACTTAATTTGCGATTTCAGGAAAAAAGTGCATTTTGAAATCGTGGGCTATAGTCCAGCAGAATTTTGCAGAAAATCCTCGATTTTCATATCTCTATATTTTTGTCAAAAAAAGGTTCTCAGAGCCAAATTTTCAAATTCGTGCTTAATTAGAGATACTCGTGATTATCCACATCACAGAAAAAGGAATTGTTTATTTCAGGAAAAAAGTGCATTTTGAAATCTTGGGCTATAGTCCAGCAGAATTTTGCAAAAAAATCCTCGCTTTTCTTATCTCTATATTTTTGTTAACAAAGGGTTCTCAGAGCTAAATTTTCAAATTTGTGCTTAATTAGAGTTACTCGTGATTATCCACATCACAGAAAAAGGAGTTGTTGATTTCAGGAAAAAAGTGCATTTTGAAATCGTGGGCTATAGTCCAGCAGAATTTTGCAGAAAATCCTCGCTTTTCATATCTCTATATTTTTGTCAAAAAAAGGTTCTCAGAGCCAAATTTTCAAATTCGTGCTTAATGAGAGATACTCGTGATTATCCACATCACAGAAAAAGGAATTGTTTATTTCAGGAAAAAAGTGCATTTTGAAATCTTGGGCTATAGTCCAGCAGAATTTTGCAAAAAAATCCTCGCTTTTCTTATCTCTATATTTTTGTTAAAAAAAGGTTCTCAGAGCTAAATTTTCAAATTCGAGCTTAATTAGAGATACTCGTGATTATCCACACCACAGAAAAAGGAGTTGTCGATTTGATAAAAAAAGTGCATTTTGAAATCGTGGGCTATAGTCCAGCAGAATTTTGCAAAAAATCCTCGCTTTTCATATCTCTATATTTTTGTCAAAAAAAGGTTCTCAGAGCCAAATTTTCAAATTCGTGCTTAATTAGAGATACTCGTGATTATCCACATCACAGAAAAAGGAATTGTTTATTTCAGGAAAAAAGTGCATTTTGAAATCTTGGGCTATAGTCCAGCAGAATTTTGCAAAAAAATCCTCGCTTTTCTTATCTCTATATTTTTGTTAAAAAAAGGTTCTCAGAGCTAAATTTTCAAATTCGTGCTTAATTAGAGATACTCGTGATTATCCACACCACAGAAAAAGGAGTTGTCGATTTGAGGAAAAAAGTGCATTTTGAAATCGTGGGCTATAGTCCAGCAGAATTTTGCAAAAAATCCTCGCTTTTCATGTCTCTATATTTTTGTCAAAAAAAGGTTCTCAGAGCTAAATTTTGAAATTTGTGCTTAATAAGAGATACTCGTTATTATCCACATCACAGAAAAAGGAATTGTTTATCTCAGGAAAAAAGTGCATTTTGAAATCGTGGGCTATAGTCCAGCAGAATTTTGCAGAAAATCTTCGGTTTTCATATCTCTATATTTTTGTCAAAAAAAGATTCTCAGAGCTAAATTTTCAAATTTGTGCTCAATTAGAGATACTCGTGATTATCCACATCACAGAAAAAGGAGTTGTTGATTTGAGGAAAAAAGTGCATTTTGAAATCGTGGGCTATATCCCATATAGTCCAGCAGAATTTTGCAGAAAATCCTCGATTTTCATATCTCTATATTTTTGTCAAAAAAAGGTTCTCAGAGCCAAATTTTCAAATTTGTGCTTAATTAGAGTGATTATCCACATCACAGAAAAAGGAGTTGTTGATTTCAGGAAAAAAGTGCATTTTGAAATCGTAGGCTATAGTCCAGCAGAATTTTGCAAAAAATCCTCGCTTTTCATGTCTTTATCTTTTCGTCAAAAAAAGGTTCTCAGATACTCTTAATTAGAGATACTCGTGATTATCCACATCACAGCAAAAAGGAGTTGTTGATTTGAGGAAAAAAGTGCATTTTGAAATCGTGGGCAGCAGAATTTTGCAAAAAATCCTCGGTTTTCATATCTCTATATTTTTGTCAAAAAAAGATTCTCAGAGCTAAATTTTGAAATTTGTGCTTAATAAGAGATACTCGTTGCTATCCACATCTTAGATTACTTAATTTGCGATTTCAGGAAAAAAGTGCATTTTGAAATCGTGGGCAGCAGAATTTTGCAAAAAATCCTCGGTTTTCATATCTCTATATTTTTGTCAAAAAAAGATTCTCAGAGCTAAATTTTGAAATTTGTGCTTTGTAAGAGATACTCGTTGCTATCCACATCTTCGATAACTCAATTTGCGATTTCGGGAAAAAAGTGCATTTTGAAATCGTGGGCTATAATCCAGCAGAATTTTGCAGAAAATCCTCGGTTTTCATATCTCTATATTTTTGTCAAAAAAAGGTTCTAAGAGCTAAATTTTAAAATTTGTGCTTAATTAGAGTGATTATCCACATCACAGCAAAAAGGAGTTGTTGATTTCAGGAAAAAAGTGCATTTTGAAATCGTGGGCTATAGTCCAGCAGAATTTTGCAAAAAAATCCTCGCTTTTCATATCTCTATATTTTTGTCAAAAAAAGATTCTCAGAGCGAAATTTTGAAATTTGTGCTTAATAAGAGATACTCGTTGCTATCCACATCTTAGATTACTTAATTTGCGATTCAGGAAAAAAGTGCATTTTGAAATCGTGGGCAGCAGAATTTTGCAAAAAATTCTCGGTTTTCATATCTCTGTATTTTTGTTAAAAAAAGGTTCTCAGAGCTAAATTTTCAAATTCGTGCTTAATTAGAGATACTCATGATTATCCACACCACAGAAAAAGGAGTTGTCGATTTGAGGAAAAAAGTGCATTTTGAAATCGTGGGCTATTCCCCAGCAGAATTTTGCAAAAAATCCTCGCTTTTCATATCTCTGTATTTTTGTCAAAAAAAGGTTCTCAGAGCTAAATTTTGAAATTTGTGCTTAATAAGAGATACTCGTTGCTATCCACATCTTAGATTACCTAATTTGCGATTTCAGGAAAAAAGTGCATTTTGAAATCGTGGGCAGCAGAATTTTGCAAAAAATCCTCGGTTTTCATATCTCTATATTTTTGTCAAAAAAAGGTTCTCAGAGCTAAATTTTGAAATTTGTGCTTAATAAGAGATACTCGTTGCTATCCACATCTTAGATAACTTAATTTGCGATTTCAGGAAAAAAATTGCATTTTTAAATCGTGGGCTATATTCCAGCAGAATTTTGCAGAAAATCCTCGGTTTTCATATCTCTATATTTTTGTCAAAAAAAGGTTCTCAGATCTAAATTTTGAAATTTGTGCTTAATAAGAGATACTCGTTGCTATCCACATCTTAGATAACTTAATTTGCGATTTCAGGAAAAAGGTGCATTTTGAAATCGCGGGCTATAGTCCAGCAGAATTTTGCAAAAAATCCTCGGTTTTCATATCTCTATATTTTTGTCAAAAAAAGGTTCTCAGAAAAAAGTGCATTTTGAAATCGTGGGCAGCAGAATTTTGCAAAAAATCCTCGGTTTTCATATCTCTATATTTTTGTCAAAAAAAGGTTCTCAGAGCTAAATTTTGAAATTTGTGCTTAATAAGAGATACTCGTTGCTTTCCACATCTTAGATAACTTAATTTGCGATTTCAGGAAAAAAGTGCATTTTTAAATCGTGGGCTATATTCCAGCAGAATTTTGCAGAAAATCCTCGGTTTTCATATCTCTATATTTTTGTCAAAAAAAGGTTCTCAGATCTAAATTTTGAAATTTGTGCTTAATAAGAGATACTCGTTGCTATCCACATCTTAGATAACTTAATTTGCGATTTCAGGAAAAAGTTGCATTTTGAAATCGTGGGCTATAGTCCAGCAGAATTTTGCAAAAAATCCTCGGTTTTCATATCTCTATATTTTTGTCAAAAAAAGGTTCTCAGAAAAAAGTGCATTTTGAAATCGTGGGCAGCAGAATTTTGCAAAAAATCCTCGGTTTTCATATCTCTATATTTTTGTCAAAAAAAGGTTCTCAGAGCTAAATTTTGAAATTTGTACTTAATAAGAGATACTCGTTGCTATCCACATCTTAGATAACTTAATTTGCGATTTCAGGAAAAAAGTGCATTTTGAAATCGTGGGCTATATTCCAGCAGAATTTTGCAAAAAATCCTCGGTTTTCATATCTCTATATTTTTGTCAAAAAAAGGTTCTCAGATCTAAATTTTGAAATTTGTGCTTAATAAGAGATACTCGTTGCTATCCACATCTTAGATAACTTAATTTGCGATTTCAGGAAAAAAGTGCATTTTTAAATCGTGGGCTATATTCCAGCAGAATTTTGCAAAAAATCCTCGCTTTTCATGTCTCTATCTTTTCGTCAAAAAAAGGTTCTCAGAGCTAAATTTTCAAATTTGTGCTTAATTAGAGATACTCGTGATTATCCACATCACAGCAAAAAGGAGTTGTTGATTTGAGGAAAAAAGTGCATTTTGAAATCGTGGGCTATAGTCCAGCAGAATTTTGCAAAAAATCCTCGTTTTTCATATCTCTATATTTTTTTCAAAAAAAGGTTCTCAGAAAAAAGTGCATTTTGAAATCGTGGGCAGCAGAATTTTGCAAAAAATCCTCGGTTTTCATATCTCTATATTTTTGTCAAAAAAAGGTTCTCAGAGCTAAATTTTGAAATTTGTGCTTAATAAGAGATACTCGTTGCTATCCACATCTTAGATAACTTAATTTGCGATTTCAGGAAAAAAGTGCATTTTTAAATCGTGGGCTATATTCCAGCAGAATTTTGCAAAAAATCCTCGGTTTTCATATCTCTATATTTTTGTCAAAAAAAGGTTCTCAGATCTAAATTTGAAATTTGTGCTTAATAAGAGATACTCGTTGCTATCCACATCTTAGATAACTTAATTTGCGATTTCAGGAAAAAGGTGCATTTTGAAATCGTGGGCTATAGTCCAGCAGAATTTTGCGAAAAATCCTCGGTTTTCATATCTCTATATTTTTGTCAAAAAAAGGTTCTCAGAAAAAAGTGCATTTTGAAATCGTGGGCAGCAGAATTTTGCAAAAAATCCTCGGTTTTCATATCTCTATATTTTTGTCAAAAAAAGGTTCTCAGAGCTAAATTTTGAAATTTGTTCTTAATAAGAGATACTCGTTGCTATCCATATCTTAGATAACTTAATTTGCAATTTCAGGAAAAAAGTGCATTTTGAAATCGTGGGCCATAGTCCAGCAGAATTTTGCAAATAATCCTCGGTTTTCATATCTCTATATTTTTGTCAAAAAAAGGTTCTCAGAGCTAAATTTTCAAATTTGTGTTTTACTAGAGATACTCGTGGTTATCAACATCTTAGAAAACGTAATTTGCGATTTCAGGAAAAAAGTGCATTTTGAAATCGTTGGCTATAGTCCAGCAGAATTTTGCAAAAAATCCTCGGTTTTCATATCTCTATATTTTTGTCAAAAAAGGTTCTCAGAGCTAAATTTTCAAATTCGTGCTTAATAAGAGATACTCGTTGCTATCCACATCTTAGATTACTTAATTTGCGATTTCAGGAAAAAGGTGCATTTTGAAATCGTGGGCTATAGTCCAGCAGAATTTTGCAAAAAATCCTCGGTTTTCATATCTCTAAATTTTTGTCAAAAAAAGGTTCTCAGAGCCAAATTTTCAAATTTGTGCTTAATTAGAGTGATTATCCACATCACAGAAAAAGGAGTTGTTGATTTCAGGAAAAAAGTGCATTTTGAAATCGTGGGCTATAGTCCAGCAGAATTTTGCAAAAAATCCTCGCTTTTCATGTCTCTATCTTTTCGTCAAAAAAGGTTCTCAGAGCTAAATTTTCAAATTTGTGCTTAATTAGAGATACTCGTGATTATCCACATCACAGCAAAAAGGAGTTGTTGATTTGAGGAAAAAAGTGCATTTTGAAATCGTGGGCTATAGTCCAGCAGAATTTTGCAAAAAATCCTCGCTTTTCATGTCTTTATCTTTTCGTCAAAAAAGGTTCTCAGAGCTAAATTTTCAAATTTGTGCTTAATTAGAGATACTCTTTGTAATCTACATCACAGAAAAAGGAATTGTTTATTTCAGGAAAAAAGTGCATTTTGAAATCGTGGGCTATAGGCCAGCAGAATTTTGCAAAAAATCCTCGGTTTTCATATCTCTGTATTTTTCTCAAAAAAAGGTTTTCAGAGCCAAATTTTCAAATTCGTGCTTAATTAGAGATACTCGTGATTATCCACATCACAGAAAAAGGAATTGTTTATTTCAGGAAAAAAGTGCATTTTGAAATCTTGGGCTATAGTCCAGCAGAATTTGGCAAAAAATTCCTCGCTTTTCATATCTCTATATTTTTGTCAAAAAAGATTCTCAGAGCTAAATTTTGAAATTTGTGCTAAGTAAGAGATACTCGTTGCTATCCACATCTTAGATTACTTAATTTGCGATTTCAGGAAAAAAGTGCATTTTGAAATCGTGGGCAGCAAAATTTTGCAAAAAATCCTCGGTTTTCATATCTCTATTTTTTGTCAAAAAAAGATTCTCAGAGCAAAATTTTCAAATTTGTGCTTAATTAGAGATACTCGTGATTATCCACATCACAGAAAAAGGAGTTGTTGATTTCAGGAAAAAAGTGCATTTTGAAATCGTGGGCTATAGTCCAGGAGTCAAAAAAAGTTCTCAGAGGTAAATTTTCAAATTTGTGATTTACTAGAGATACTCGTGGTTATCCACATCTTAGAAAACGTTATTTGCGATTTCAGGAAAAAAGTGCATTTTGAAATCGTGGGCTATATTCCAGTAGAATTTTGCAAATAATGCTCGGTTTTCATATCTCTATATTTTTGTCAAAAAAAGGTTCTCAGATCTAAATTTTGAAATTTGTGCTTAATAAGAGATACTCGTTGCTATCCACATCCTAGATAACTTAATTTGCGATTTCAGGAAAAAAGTGCATTTTGAAATCGTGGGCTATATTCCAGCAGAATTTTGCAAAAAATCCTCGGTTTTCATATCTCTATATTTTTGTCAAAAAAAGGTTCTCAGATCTAAATTTTGAAATTTGTGCTTAATAAGAGATACGCGTTGCTATCCACATCTTAGATAACTTAATTTGCGATTTCAGGAAAAAAGTGCATTTTTAAATCGTGGGCTATATTCCAGCAGAATTTTGCAAAAAATCCTCGCTTTTCATGTCTCTATCTTTTCGTCAAAAAAAGGTTCTCAGAGCTAAATTTTCAAATTTGTGCTTAATTAGAGATACTCGTGATTATCCACATCACAGCAAAAAGGAGTTGTTGATTTGAGGAAAAAAGTGCATTTTGAAATCGTGGGCTATAGTCCAGCAGAATTTTGCAAAAAATCCTCGTTTTTCATATCTCTATATTTTTTTCAAAAAAAGGTTCTCAGAAAAAAGTGCATTTTGAAATCGTGGGCAGCAGAATTTTGCAAAAAATCCTCGGTTTTCATATCTCTATATTTTTGTCAAAAAAAGGTTCTCAGAGCTAAATTTTGAAATTTGTGCTTAATAAGAGATACTCGTTGCTATCCACATCTTAGATAACTTAATTTGCGATTTCAGGAAAAAAGTGCATTTTTAAATCGTGGGCTATATTCCAGCAGAATTTTGCAAAAAATCCTCGGTTTTCATATCTCTATATTTTTGTCAAAAAAAGGTTCTCAGAGCTAAATTTTGAAATTTGTGCTTAATAAGAGATACTCGTTGCTATCCACATCTTAGATAACTTAATTTGCGATTTCAGGAAAAAGGTGCATTTTGAAATCGTGGGCTATAGTCCAGCAGAATTTTGCGAAAAATCCTCGGTTTTCATATCTCTATATTTTTGTCAAAAAAAGGTTCTCAGAAAAAAGTGCATTTTGAAATCGTGGGCAGCAGAATTTTGCAAAAAATCCTCGGTTTTCATATCTCTATATTTTTGTCAAAAAAAGGTTCTCAGAGCTAAATTTTGAAATTTGTTCTTAATAAGAGATACTCGTTGCTATCCATATCTTAGATAACTTAATTTGCAATTTCAGGAAAAAAGTGCATTTTGAAATCGTGGGCCATAGTCCAGCAGAATTTTGCAAATAATCCTCGGTTTTCATATCTCTATATTTTTGTCAAAAAAAGGTTCTCAGAGCTAAATTTTCAAATTTGTGTTTTACTAGAGATACTCGTGGTTATCAACATCTTAGAAAACGTAATTTGCGATTTCAGGAAAAAAGTGCATTTTGAAATCGTTGGCTATAGTCCAGCAGAATTTTGCAAAAAATCCTCGGTTTTCATATCTCTATATTTTTGTCAAAAAAGGTTCTCAGAGCTAAATTTTCAAATTTGTGCTTAATAAGAGATACTCGTTGCTATCCACATCTTAGATTACTTAATTTGCGATTTCAGGAAAAAGGTGCATTTTGAAATCGTGGGCTATAGTCCAGCAAAATTTTGCAGAAATTCCTCGATTTTCATATCTCTATAATTTTGTCAAAAAAAGGTTCTCAGAGCCAAATTTTCAAATTTGTGCTTAATTAGAGTGATTATCCACATCACAGAAAAAGGAGTTGTTGATTTCAGGAAAAAAGTGCATTTTGAAATCGTGGGCTATAGTCCAGCAGAATTTTGCAAAAAATCCTCGCTTTTCATGTCTCTATCTTTTCGTCAAAAAAGGTTCTCAGAGCTAAATTTTCAAATTTGTGCTTAATTAGAGATACTCGTGATTATCCACATCACAGCAAAAAGGAGTTGTTGATTTGAGGAAAAAAGTGCATTTTGAAATCGTGGGCTATAGTCCAGCAGAATTTTGCAAAAAATCCTCGCTTTTCATGTCTTTATCTTTTCGCCAAAAAAAGGTTCTCAGAGCTAAATTTTCAAATTTGTGCTTAATTAGAGATACTCTTTGTAATCTACATCACAGAAAAAGGAATTGTTTATTTCAGGAAAAAAGTGCATTTTGAAATCGTGGGCTATAGGCCAGCAGAATTTTGCAAAAAATCCTCGGTTTTCATATCTCTGTATTTTTCTCAAAAAAAGGTTTTCAGAGCCAAATTTTCAAATCCGTGCTTAATTAGACATACTCGTGATTATCCACATCACAGAAAAAGGAATTGTTTATTTCAGGAAAAAAGTGCATTTTGAAATCTTGGGCTATAGTCCAGCAGAATTTGGCAAAAAATTCCTCGCTTTTCATATCTCTATATTTTTGTCAAAAAAAGATTCTCAGAGCTAAATTTTGAAATTTGTGCTAAATAAGAGATACTCGTTGCTATCCACATCTTAGATTACTTAATTTGCGATTTCAGGAAAAAAGTGCATTTTGAAATCGTGGGCAGCAAAATTTTGCAAAAAATCCTCGGTTTTCATATCTCTATTTTTTGTCAAAAAAAGATTCTCAGAGCAAAATTTTCAAATTTGTGCTTAATTAGAGATACTCGTGATTATCCACATCACAGAAAAAGGAGTTGTTGATTTCAGGAAAAAAGTGCATTTTGAAATCGTGGGCTATAGTCCAGGAGTCAAAAAAAGTTCTCAGAGGTAAATTTTCAAATTTGTGATTTACTAGAGATACTCGTGGTTATCCACATCTTAGAAAACGTTATTTGCGATTTCAGGAAAAAAGTGCATTTTGAAATCGTGGGCTATATTCCAGTAGAATTTTGCAAATAATGCTCGGTTTTCATATCTCTATATTTTTGTCAAAAAAAGGTTCTCAGAGCTAAATTTTCAAATTTGTGTTTTACTACAGATACTCGTGGTTATCCACATCTTAGAAAACGTTATTTGCGATTTCAGGAAAAAAGTGCATTTTGAAATCGTGGGCTATAGTCCAGCAGAATTTTGCAAAAAATCCTCGGTTTTCATATCTCTATATTTTTGTAAAAAAAAAGGTTCTCAGAGCTAAATTTTCAAATTTGTGTTTTACTAGATATACTCTTGGTTATCCACATCACAGAAAACGTAGCTGACGATTTCAGGAAAAAAGTGCATTTTGAAATCTTGGGCAATAGTATAGCAGAATTTTGCAAAAAATCCTCGGTTTTTATATCTCTATATTTTTGTCAAAAAAAGGTTCTCAGAGCTAAATTTTCAAATTTGTGTTTTACTACAGATACTCGTGGTTATCCACATCTTAGAAAACGTTTTTTGCGATTTCAGGAAAAAAGTGCATTTTGAAATCGTGGGCTATATTCCAGTAGAATTTTGCAAATAATCCTCGGTTTTCATATCTCTATATTTTTGTCAAAAAAAGGTTCTCAGAGCTTAATTTCCAAATTTGTGTTTTACTTGGGATACTCGTGGTTATCCACATCTTAGATAACGTAGTTATTGATTTCAGGAAGAAAGTACATTTTGAAATCGTGGGCTATAGTCCAGCAGAATTTTGCAAAAAAATCCTCGGTTTTCATATCTCTATATTTTTGTCAAAAAAGGTTCTCAGAGCTAAATTTTCAAATTTGTGTTTTACTACAGATACTCGTGGTTATCCACATCTTAGAAAACGTTATTTGCGATTTCAGGAAAAAAGTGCATTTTGAAATCGTGGGCTATAGTCCAGCAGAATTTTGCAAAAAATCCTCGGTTTTCATATCTCTATATTTTTGTAAAAAAAAAGGTTCTCAGAGCTAAATTTTCAAATTTGTGTTTTACTAGATATACTCTTGGTTATCCACATCACAGAAAACGTAGCTGACGATTTCAGGAAAAAAGTGCATTTTGAAATCGTGGGCTATAGTCCAGCAGAATTTTGCAAAAAATCCTCGGTTTTCATATCTCTATATTTTTGTCAAAAAATTTTTCTCAGAGCTAAATTTTCAAATTTGTGTTTAACTAGAGATACTCGTGGTTATCCACATCTTAGATAACGTAATTTGCGATTTCAGGAAAAAAGTGCATTTTGAAATCGTGGGCTATAGTCCAGCAGAAATTTGCAAAAAATCCTCGGTTTTCATATCTCTATATTTTTGTCAAAAAAAGGTTCTCAGAGCTAAATTTCCAAATTTGTGTTTTACTTGAGATACTCGTGGTTATCCACATCTTAGAAAACGTTATTTGCGATTTCAGGAAAAAAGTGCATTTTGAAATCGTGGGCTATAGTCCAGCAGGAAAAAAGGTTCTCAGAGCTAAATTTTCAAATGTGTTTTACAAGAGATACTCTTAGTTATCCATATCACAGAAAACGTAACTGACGATTTCAGGAAAAAAGTGCATTTTGAAATCGTGGGCTATAGTCCAGCAGGAAAAAAGGTTCTCAGAGCTAAATTTTCAAATGTGTTTTACAAGAGATACTCTTAATTATCCATATCACAGAAAACGTAACTGACGATTTCAGGAAAAAGGGCATTTTGAAATCGTGGGCTATAGTCCAGCAGAATTTTGCAAAAAATCCTCGGTTTTCATATCTCTATATTTTTGTCAAAAAAAGGTTCTCAGAGCTTAATTTTCATATTTGTGCTTGATAAGAGATACTCGTTGTAATCCACATCACAGAAAAAGGAATTGTTTATTTCAGGAAAAAAGTGCATTTTGAAATCGTGGTATAGTCCAGCAGAATTTTGCAAAAAATCCTCGGTTTTCATATCTCTATATTTTTGTCAAAAAAAGGGATACTCGTGGTTATCCATATCTTAGAAGACGTTATTTGTGATTTCAGGAAAAAAGTGCATTTAGAAATCGTGGGCCATAGTCCAGCAGAATTTTGCAAAAAATCCTTGGTTTACATATCTCTATATTTTTGTCAAAAAAAGGTTCTCAGATCTAAATTTTCAAATTTGTGTTTTACTAGAGATACTCGTGGTTATCCACATCTTAGAAAACGTTATTTGCGATTTCAGGAAAAAAGTGCATTTTGAAATCGTGGGCTATAAGTCCAGCAGAATTTTGCAAAAAATCCTCGGTTTTCATATCTCTATATTTTTGTCAAAAAAAGGTTCTCAGAGCTAAATTTTCAAATTTGTGCTTAATATGAGATACTCGTTGCTATCCGCATCTTAGATTACTTAATTTGCGATTTCAGGAAAAAGTTGCATTTTGAAATCGTGGGCTATAGTCCAGCAGAATTTTGCAAAAAATCCTCGGTTTTCATATCTCTATATTTTTGTCAAAAAAAGGTTCTCAGAAAAAAGTGCATTTTGAAATCGTGGGCAGCAGAATTTTGCAAAAAATCCTCGGTTTTCATATCTCTATATTTTTGTCAAAAAAAGGTTCTCAGAGCTAAATTTTGAAATTTGTACTTAATAAGAGATACTCGTTGCTATCCACATCTTATATAAGTTTATTTGCGATTTCAGGAAAAAAGTGCATTTTGAAATCGTGGGCTATAGTCCAGCAGAATTTTGCAAAAAATCCTCGCTTTTCATGTCTCTATCTTTTCGTCAAAAAAAGGTTCTCAGAAAAAAGTGCATTTTGAAATCGTGGGCTATAGTCCAGCAGAATTTTGCAAAAAGTCCTCGGTTTTCATATCTCTATATTTTTGTCAAAAAAGGGATACTCGTGGTTATCCACATATTAGAAGACGTTATTTGCGATTTCAGGAAAAAAGTGCATTTTGAAATCGTGGGCCATAGTCCAGCAGAATTCTGCAAATAATCCTCGGTTTTCATATCTCTATATTTTTGTCAAAAAAAGGCTCTCAGAGCTAAATTTTCAAATTTGTGTTTTACTAGAGATACTCGTGGTTATCCACATCTTAGAAAACGTAATTTGCGATTTCAGGAAAAAAGTGCATTTTGAAATCGTGGGCTATAGTCCAGCAGAATTTTGCAAAAAATCCTCGGTTTTCATATCTCTATATTTTTGTCAAAAAAAGGGATACTCGTGGTTATCCACATATTAGAAGACGTTATTTGCGATTTCAGGAAAAAAGTGCATTTTGAAATCGTGGGCCATAGTCCAGCAGAATTCTGCAAATAATCCTCGGTTTTCATATCTCTATATTTTTGTCAAAAAAAGGCTCTCAGAGCTAAATTTTCAAATTTGTGTTTTACACGAGATACTCGTGGTCATCCACATCTTAGAAAACATTATTTGCGATTTCAGGAAAAAAGTGCATTTTGAAATCGTGGGCTATAGTCCAGCAGAATTTTGCAAAAAATCCTCGGTTTTCATATCTCTATATTTTTGTCAAAAAAAGGTTCTCAGAGCTAAATTTTCAAATTTGTGTTTTACTAGAGATACTCGTGGTTATCCAAATCTCAGAAAACGTAATTTGCGATTTCAGGAAAAAAGTGCATTTTGAAATCGTGGGCTATAGTCCAGCAGAATTTTGCAAAAAATCCTCGGTTTTCATATCTCTATATTTTTGTCAAAAAAAGGTATACTCGTCGTTATTCACATATTAGAAGACGTTATTTGCGATTTCAGGAAAAAAGTGCATTTTGAAATCGTGGGCTATAGTCCAGCTGAATTTTGCAAAAAATCCTCGGTTTTCATATCTCTATATTTTTGTCAAAAAAAGGTTCTCAGAGCTAAATTTTCAAATTTGTGTTTTACTTGAGATACTCGTGGTTATCCACATCTTAGAAGACGTTATTTGCGATTTCAGGAAAAAAGTGCATTTTGAAATCGTGGGCTATAGTCCAGCAGAATTTTGCAAAAAATCCTCGGTTTTCATATCTCTATATTTTTGTCAAAAAAAGGTTCTCAGAGCTAAATTTTCAAATTTGTGTTTTACTAGAGATACTCGTGGTTATCCACATCTTAGAAAGCGTTATTTGCGATTTCAGGAAAAAAGTGCATTTTGAAATCGTGGGCTATAGTCCAGCAGAATTTTGCAAAAAATCCTCGGTTTTCATATCTCTATATTTTTGTCAAAAAAAGGTATACTCGTCGTTATTCACATATTAGAAGACGTTATTTGCGATTTCAGGAAAAAAGTGCATTTTGAAATCGTGGGCTATAGTCCAGCTGAATTTTGCAAAATATCCTCGGTTTTCATATCTCTATATTTTTGTCAAAAAAAGGTTCTCAGAGCTAAATTTTCAAATTTGTGTTTTACTTGAGATACTCGTGGTTATCCACATCTTAGAAGACGTTATTTGCGATTTCAGGAAAAAAGTGCATTTTGAAATCGTGGGCTATAGTCCAGCAGAATTTTGCAAAAAATCCTCGGTTTTCATATCTCTATATTTTTGTCAAAAAAAGGTTCTCAGAGCTAAATTTTCAAATTTGTGTTTTACTAGAGATACTCGTGGTTATCCACATCTTAGAAAGCGTTATTTGCGATTTCAGGAAAAAAGTGCATTTTGAAATCGTGGGCTATAGTCCAGCAGAATTTTGCAAAAAATCCTCGGTTTTCATATCTCTATATTTTTGTCAAAAAAAGGTTCTCAGAGCTAAATTTTCAAATTTGTGTTTTATTAGAGATACTCGTGGTTATCCAAATCTTAGAAAACGTAATTTGCGATTTCAGGAAAAAAGAGCATTTTGAAATCGTGGGCTATAGTCTAGCAGAATTTTGCAAAAAATCCTCGGTTTTCATATCTCTATATTTTTGTCAAAAAAAGGGATACTCGTGGTTATCCACATATTAGAAGACGTTATTTGCGTTTTCAGGAAAAAAGTGCATTTTGAAATCGTGGGCTATAGTCCAGCAGAATTTTGCAAAAAATCCTCGGTTTTCATATCTCTATATTTTTATCAAAATAAGGTTCTCAGAGCTAAATTTTCAAATTTGTGTTTTACTAGAGGTACTCGTGGTTATCCACATCTTAGAAAACGTTATTTGCGATTTCAGGAAAAAAGTGCATTTTGAAATCGTGGGCTATAGTCCAGCAGAATTTTGCAAAAAATCCTCGGTTTTCATATCTCTATATTTTTGTCAAATAAGGGATACTCGTGGTTATCCACATCTTAGAAGACGTTATTTCCGATTTCAGGAAAAAAGTGCATTTTGAAATCGTGGGCCATAGTCCAGCAGAATTTTGCAAATAATCCTCGGTTTTCATATCTCTATATTTTTGTCAAAAAAAGGTTCTCAGAGCTAAATTTTCAAATTTGTGTTTTACTAGAGATACTCGTGGTTATCCACATCTTAGAAAACGTAATTTGCGATTTCAGGAAAAAAGTGCATTTTGAAATCGTTGGCTATAGTCCAGCAGAATTTTGCAAAAAATCCTCGGTTTTCATATCTCTATATTTTTGTCAAAAAAAGGTTCTCAGAGCTAAATTTTCAAATTTGTGTTTTACTAGAGATACTCGTGGTTATCAACATCTTAGAAAACGTAATTTGCGATTTCAGGAAAAAAGTGCATTTTGAAATCGTGGGCTATAGTCCAGCAGAATTTTGCAAAAAATCCTCGGTTTTCATATCTCTATATTTTTGTCAAAAAAAAGGTTCTGAGAGCTAAATTTTCAAATTTGTGCTTAGTTGTGCTTAATAAGAGATACTCGTTGTAATCCACATCACAGCAAAAGGAATTGTTTATTTCAGGAAAAAAGTGAATTTTGAAATCGTGGGCTATAGTCCAGCAGAATTCTGACAAAAATCCTCTGTTTTCATATCTCTATATTTTTTTAAAAAAAGGTTCTCAGAGCTAAATTTTCAAATTTGTGCTTAATAAGAGATACTCGTGATTATCCACATCACAGAAAAAGGAGTTATTGATTTCAGGAAAAAAGTGCATTTTGAAATCGTGGGCTATAGTCCAGCAGAATTTTGCAAAAAATCCTCGGTTTTCATAACTCTATATTTTTGTCAAAAAAAGGTTCTCAGAGCTAAATTTTTAAATTTGTGCTAAATAAGAGATTCTCGTGATTATCCACATAACAGAAAAGGAGTTGTTGATTTCAGGAAAAAAGTGCAATTTGAAATCGTGGGCTATAGTCCAGCAGAATTTTGCAGAAAATCTTCGGTTTTCATAACTCTATATTTTTGTCAAAAAAAGGTTCTCAGAGCTAAATTTTTAAATTTGTGCTAAATAAGAGATACTAGTGATTATCCACATCTTAGAAAACGTAGTTGTTGATTTCAGGAAAAAAGTGCATTTTGAAATCGTGGGCTATAGTCCAGCAGAATTTTGCTAAAAATCCTCGGTTTTCATATCTCTATATTTTTGTCAGAAAAAGGTTCTCAGAGCTAAATTTTCAAATTTGTGCTTAATAACTGATACTAGTGCTTATCCACATCTTAGAAAACGTAGTTGTTGATTTCAGGAAAAAAGTGCATTTTGAAATCGTGGGCTATAGTCCAGCAGAATTTTGCATAAAATCCTCGGTTTTCATATCTCTATATTTTTGTCAAAAAAATGTTCTCAGAGCTAAATTTTCAAATTTGTGCTTAGTTAGAGAAACTCGTGATTATCCACACCACAGAAAACGTAATTTGTGATTGTGGGAAAAAAGTGCATTTTGAAATCGTGGGCTATAGTCCAGCAGAATTTTGCATAAAATCCTCGGTTTTCATATCTTTATAATTTTGTCAAAAAAAGGTTCTCAGAGCTAAATTTTCAAATTTGTGCTTACTAAGAGAAACTCGTGGTTAGCCAGTTAGTGCATTTTGAAATCGTGGGCTATAGTCCAGCAGAATTTTGCAAAAATCCTCGGTTTTCATATCTCTATATTTTTGTCAAAAAAATGTTCTCAGAGCTAAGTTTTCAAATTTGTGCTTAGTTAGAGAAACTCGTGGTTATCCACATAACAGAAAAGGTAGTTGTTCATTTCAGGAAAAAAGTGCATTTTGAAATCGTGGGCTATAGTCCAGCAGAATTTTGCAAAAATCCTCGGTTTTCATATCTCTATATTTTTGTCAAAAAAATGTTCTCAGAGCTAAATTTTCAAATTTGTGCTTAGTTAGAGAAACTCGTGATTATCCACACCACAGAAAACGTAATTTGTGATTGTGGGAAAAAAGTGCATTTTGAAATCGTGGGCTATAGTCCAGCAGAATTTTGCATAAAATCCTCGGTTTTCATATCTTTATAATTTTGTCAAAAAAAGGTTCTCAGAGCTAAATTTTCAAATTTGTGCTTACTAAGAGAAACTCGTGGTTAGCCACATCACAGAAAAGGTAGTTGTTGATTTCGGGAAAAAAGTGCATTTTGAAATCGTGGGCTATAGTCCAGCAGAATTTTGCAAAAATCCTCGGTTTTCATATCTCTATATTTTTGTCAAAAAAATGTTCTCAGAGCTAAATTTTCAAATTTGTGCTTAGTTAGAGAAACTCGTGGTTATCCACATAACAGAAAAGGTAGTTGTTCATTTCAGGAAAAAAGTGCATTTTGAAATTGTGGGCAGAATTTTGCAAAAAATCCTCGGTTTTCATATCTCTATATTTTTGTCAAAAAAAAGGTTCTCAGAGCTAAATTTTCAAATTTGTACTTAATTAGCGACACTCGTGGTTATCCACATCTTAGAAAACGCAGTTGTTGATTTCAGGAAAAAAGTGTATTTTAAAATCGTGGGCTGTCCAGCAGAATTTTGCAAAAAATCGTCGGTTTTCATGTCTCTATATTTTTGTCAAAAAAAGGTTCTAAGAGTTAGATTTTCAAGCTCGCAAACTTTTTATTCTGGCCTGACGAATCCCATATGGGGTTGCATGGTTGAAAGTTTTTCACAAGTCTGTATCAGATATCAAAAAAATAAAAAAAAAACACGCCTAGTTTAACTTGCCCTTAATTGCTGTTCTCTTGTGTAACCACACAAACTCATTTCTACTCAACTTTGTTCTCCGCTTTCGTTATCTGACAATTGCGATTACCTCCTTAACTACAATCTATCCACCACACCACCATCAGTGCCACAGATGCGAAGTGAATGTCAAATAATATCTGATAAATTCCATAGGGAGCCCAATCTCCTCATTGGCAATGGCGATGTTCTTAAAGTAACGATAGCAAACTTGGTATCGTCCGCCCTGAAGACATTAGTCGAACGATAACGACTTTTCAACTTCTCTCCAAGTAACTGGATTCCTGACGGTGACTCAATAACAATACTTCTACCCATCTTCGTGCCGCAGATCAGGATCCAATTGAACGCCGATAACAATGGCTGTGTTGACTATCCCCGTTTCCTGTGAAAGCGATTCGAGCAGTTCCGCGGTGAATTCTATCCTGGCGGTCCTTGTGTGATTTAAAACATTTCTGTTCGGTCTACGTGAAATTCGTTTTTCAGTGAAATTCATAAATTCAATCCGCGGGGCAGGGAAGCAGTCCTTTGTGGCACTTCCTGTTCTATTCGCAGACTAATTGAGCCTGCTGGCTATGTTCGAAAACGTTTCGAAAATGGTCTTTATTAATTAAGAACATCTGGCTTTGAAATTTTGATTATTATTGCAAATTGAATTACGCAAGGAATGATGTGTGATATTATATTGCGGCTATAATGACACTCGTGTGAGAGAACAATCTTTCCTAATCTTGTAGTTTATTAAAACAGGTGGCCCAAAATATTTCACCCTATTCAACTTTTTTAATTGAAGCTAACTCACAGTTTTGTTATACTATTTACGACGTAGAATGATGTCCTCCTCAAGATGGAATACTAGAGCAATATGTGTTAGCAGATAAGTCGTCATAGTCACGTCGATTGGACGACGTTCCAAGCAACTGATAATTACACGTTGTTTTATCTCAGCAGATAATTTTAGTGTTAAAATCCTCAGAGTTGGCTTTAAAAAGTGTACTCTGTCCATGAGGTACTGGCTGGATTCCCGATCTCCTGAACCTTACAGTGGAAAATCAGTGGACGCTTTTCGGTCGAAAATTTATCATGATTGCGTAAACAAACAAAGTTTATCTGGTAAATTGAGAATTCACGTATCATTTGAGAATTTCGACTCTGCTTAAAACTCTATTCGCCTGGGTATGTTTTTTAGAAGCAAGGAACTTTTCAAAGACGGATTAAATTGTTTATTGTCTTTTTGAAAAGAATATTCTATGTGTGATTTTTATACGGACTTACAGTGATGGAAACGATATTTAAAGTGGATGGACATCAACGCTCTAGCCTAAAATGTCTTCAAATCTACAGGAAGAAATTAGAGAACGTGATTGCAGAAGGCTTCAAATGATTAATTTAGCATCTTGTTGGAAAAGGCGCATGTGCTCTAAGAAAGTAAGTACGTGAGTTGATAGCTTGGGGATTTTTGGCTTTTTTATTTGTTTTATGGTACAGGGTTATCTGAATCTCTGTGGTCTTATGACTCAGTGGCGAGTGCGTCAGTACTGTTCAGCGGGGCAAACCTGACCAGAGTAGATGACTTTCCACTAAGCTGATTCGAAGTCACATTGAAAGAGCAATGACCTCAAAAAACAACTTTATCTCTGGTGCTTATTACCCAAACGTCATGCACTATTAGACTGTGTGCCTGAATGGCCTCATCCCCCCTAAGGCATTCCTCTTTCTCGATAGAAAAAGTCTGGTTCAGGAAAGATAAGCGGTACCGATAATCTCCCACGTTGGCCGAAAATTGTGGACAGGCGAGTCAACTACTACCAAGATGTCGCAAGAAGCTCACCGGAGACTCTTCGGTACAGCAGAGCTCGACAGAGCGGATGTCGAAAGGCAACATGGACATAATTGGTGGCTGGACAAAAGGTAGAACTCTGTCATGTTTCGTATTCGATATAAAATATAACAATTCCACTAACTAAATTTTATGATTCTCACTTTTTTTTTCAGAGTTGTATATATACGTTTATTATTTATAGTAGCATAAGATATGTTTACAGGCTCATTAAAAAAATTATTGCATATTGATATGGTATAACGCTACCTTACAACTGAAAAAATAGTTTAGAAAGTAGAAGTTTAGAAGAAAGTAAAAGCTACTAGCAAAAACCTGCAAAATAATAAAACTGAATGCTCTCATTAAAGAGAAGGGGAGGCGCCAGTACTAATGTTACCAGATTGACTTTACAATGGATTGATATAGAACACAAATAAATACATACAATGATTATAAATAAATATTTAATAAATAAATAAATACAAAAATAATAAAAAAATAAATAAATAAATAAGTAAATAAATAAATAAATAAGTTAATAAATAAGTAAATAAATAAATAAATAAATACATAAATAAATTATAAATAAATAAATAAGTATATAAATAAATAAATATATAAATAGATACAAGGTTAATGTATATTTACAAAAATAAATAAATACACATATGGTCATTAAAATAGAGACACTTGGTTGTTTTATGCAAAAATGCAAATTTGAAAGTCAACACTTAACAAAAGACATCCCTGGACTATACAATTACGTTATAACTTCCAAAGAAAAAAAAAATAGTTCCGTTATTCCGAAAATATTTTTCTAACGTTTGGAAATGTATCAGAACTAGGCAACGATCAAATTCTTTGTGGCCATTAAAATAGAGACAGTTGGATAAACAGCAGTGCAGTTAACTGTGTTACAAAAAATAATAAGTAAAAAAGTTGAAATCCGTGTTATTGAGCGGTAAGTGATAATTTAGTGAACTTTAGTGGACTATAAATGTAGGAATATTTTAAAATTTAGAAAAACATGCGCCGTGGAAGACATTGTACCTTGGAAAAGAAAGCCGTTAGCTCTAACAAAAGAGGGCAATTCGCTACGTGAAGTTGCCAAAACAATTAACCGCTCAAAGAAACTTGTTGAAAATGCTCTTCTACCACACACAACCAAGAAACAACGGGGTCAACCAAGAAAAACAACGTTTTACGAAGATCGCAAAATTCTTAGATCTGCTAACGCTGATCCTTTTAAGTCTTCAAAAGCTATTCGAGCAGAGCTTCAGATGAAAATATCTGCAAGGACTATTCGGCTCGTTGAAGGTCATCTACATGGAAGAATAGCAAGAAGGGTACCGCTGTTGAAAAAAAAATAAATATTAAGCGCCGTGTACAATTCGCAAAAGACCATTTGGGTTGGAGTGGACCGCAAAGAAACCAAAAATGGAGAAATGTGTTGTGGACTGATGAGACTAAAATAAACCTCTTTGGAAGTGATGGCAATTTTTGTTTAGAGTCTCTATTTGAATGTCCAATGAAATGTGATTTTTTGTTGTTTTTATTGAGCTTCTTATTCTACGAATTAAAAAAAAAATATTACAATTGATTAATTTTGAGTATACATAACCAAAAAGAAGCAAATAAAATATGAAAATCCTTTTTGAGTTGAAAATATTTAATTTTTGGGAAAAATTGCATGGTGTCTCTATTTTAATGACCATATGTGTATATACAAATAAATAAGTAAATAAATAAATATATAAGTAAAAAAATAATTTAATTTATTCCAAACAAGGATAGGAGTTTAAATAGCCAGATCTGATATTAACTGCTTTTCAGAAATACTGCAGGTCAAGTTAGCAAATAGTTTTTGGAGTCGTATTGGAACTGTCTCAATAATTCCCAAGGTGTGTAGCTCGTTGGTTGAGAAGTGCCAAGGAAGATTATACATCATTTTGAGCAGTTTGTTTTGGGACACCTGCAATTTGCGGATATGGCTGTTAATAAAATTTCCCCACACTGGAGAGTCATAGAACATTATGACTTGGAAGATCACTTTGAATATTATTAATTTGTTCTCCTCACTCATTTTCGATTTCCGGTTAATGAATGGGTACAACGTTTTGATTGTAATATTAATTTTGTGGATGACCTCGCTAATATGTAAAGAGAATGCAAGCGTTTTGTCTATGTGTACCCCAAGATACTCAGCCTTTGACCCACAGTCGAAGTATGTTGCTTGGCAGGAGACAGGCCCTTCTTTTCCGTGTTAAATAGACAGCCTGTGTCTTTGAAGAGTTTAATGGTATTTTCCAATTGTTAAAATACGTTTCAATGGTGTTGAGAGCAGATTGCAGGTTGGTTTCAACAGTGGAAGCAATCGAATCTGAGGAAAAGATGCAGGTGTCATCAGCAAAGATAGTAGAATCACAGTTCCTAGGGCAGGGAAAATCTGACATATATATATTATAAAGGATAGGACTTATTACTGCTCCTTGGGGTACACCAGCAATCGCATTACCGTCGCCCGAGAGCGAGTTGTTAACAGTCACCTTAAACATCCTTCCACAGAGAAATGATTGGGTAATTCTAAATAAATAGTTTGCAAAATTCAGAGTCACTTGTTTATGCAAGAGTCCATTGTGCCACACGGTGTCAAACGCTTTTTCGACATCAAGCAGTATCACGGCAGTACTCTTACCTGCTTGGAGATTACTTTTTATATATTTTGTGACACGATGGATCTGACTGACCGTGTTATGGTGTGATCTAAATCCAAACTGCTCAGCAGGGATGATGTTATTAGCATCGAGATGAGCCAACAGTTTGGTTTTGATGACTTTTTCGAAGCATTTGCTAATTGAGCTGAGCAAACTAATTGGCCTTGGAATTTTTCCCGGTTTTAATATTGGTATTACTTTTGCAAGCTTCCAAGCCTTTGGAAAGTATCCAATGCTGAGGCAACTATTAAATAAAGTCTGCAAAAACTTGATACCTTTATCAGGGAGGTGCTTAAGGTATACATTAGTTAGTTAGTTAAGTTAATTTATTTCTTAAAAATTCATTACAATAGTTTCATAAAAATAGAAAGAAATATTTCTTACATACTTAATTAAGGAAAACAACAAGAAATATGAGGCATTCTATATTATTGTATGATTAATAAAAAATAGTATTGAATGCCACTTCAATTGGCGTAATAAAAAAAAGTCAGTTTTTATATTTTGGGTGGGGTGACCCTTAAAAAACAAAACAAATCAAACATTTTACGTAGTTCAAGAATTTGAATAAATACAAATGTATTGATTGTAAAAACAAGATGGAGTGCATGAATAATGATAAGCTACAAAAGAATAAACTAATTTTAAAGGAAATTAAATTACTTAATAAGAGCGCAAGTACAGTGCAAAGATATAAACAATTAAACCAGATTGTTAGACGGAATGGATTCGAAATTAGAAAATTTAATATGCAAGAGCCACTGTTTTACAAGTTGTGTAGGCATTCCGGACACTGATATTGCTCTTATAGACTGTGGAAGCTTATTAAATAGACGATATGAAGACACTGAATAAAAATTACGATAAACAGTGGTTCGATAATGTGGCAAAGATACTAAATTCAAAAGGTTTCCACGCAAATTATGATTCGAGATTACTCGAAAGCTTCGATTACCAGATTTCATAAAGAATTTCCTTAACACTTTAAAGCAGTACAAATGACGAACTGGCAGGATCTTCAGGTCAAAGAACAAAGTAAAACTGGGATGCCTAGCAGGTTTACGGCAAAGTTTTCGAAGGACTTCTTCAAAATTAAAAGAGGTTGAATTTTATTCTGATAAACACCTCCCCAGCAAACAATACCATACTGCAATTTTGAATGGAAAATACCATAGTAAATAATTTTTAGAAGCATTGTGGATCAGATATTCCGCAAATAATAGAAATGTCGTAGAGTACTACGGAGATACTTCTTCAGAGTGTCGACATGATTTGAGAAACTCATTCTAGAATCTAAGGTGAGCCCCAGGTATTTAAATTCATCAACTTTCTCGACTAAGAAACAGTTATCACTGCAGCTCAAGTTGTTATAAAATGTGGGAGAACATGGACTGGAAGCACAAATGCAATTAGAAAGTCTGTATTTTTGGCACTCTGGTGCATGATAAGATACTTTCGCTTCTACATTTTGAAATTGAAGAACATTATCTCTGTTTTAGAGCTAATAGCCAAATTGTGTTCCCCAAACCAGTTTCTCAATAAATTAAGATCCCAATTACTATCACAAACAAGATCCAGAGGACTATCCAAACCATAAGAGAAACCTATATCATCCGCAAAAGCAGTAGGTGAGCCTTTAAAATTAAGTGTAAATAGTGAATTTATGTAGATGAGAAACAAAATTGGTCCCAAAACAGAGCCTTGAGGTACACCCAGGTTGAAGAACTTAGTTTGGCTCCTGACCTCATCTATCTTCACCCTTTGCGACCTATTCCTAAGGTAAGACCCAAACGAATCAAGCATGAAACCTCGAAAACCAGCTTTTTCTAGTTTTCTCAGCAAAATGTTGTGATTGAGATATGAGAGTTTTTCTTCCTTATAATCTTAACTATGTTCTAGAAAGGTTTACTGGTTTATGATTCCATATTATGTTTCTCGCTTTATTGACTAGACCTTTAATAATTGAAGTCAGTGTTTTTATTTCAGATAGGAACCAGGAATTTCGGATCCTAATCCATCTAGTTTTGAAACTATTTCTAACTTTGATAAGCACTCTGACGTGTCTTGGAAGTTTATTCTCCTCGTTACAGTGTTTTATTTTTTTAGGAACGGACAAAGCAACACTTTCCAGCACACTGGTAGCAAAAACCGTGACGAGTTCGTCTATGTGTTGTTCGGTCATTTGGTCCTCACAATTTATATTTTTTCTAATTAGTTCTTAAAATTTTTATGTGAAACAGAGTGTTAAGTCCAAAGACATACTTTAAGATGTTAGATGCTTCGAGTGCCCGCAGAGGGCCAGTAAGTTGGGATATACTTAGTAAAGATAAGTAAGCGAGCTTCAAGTGTTTTTGTCAAGCATGTAGGAAAATAAATGAATATTTGAAAAAAAAGGAAACATCTAGTTCTCAACTTACCCTTCTTGTTTCCGTCTATAAGGAGGAACTAGGAAATAATTTTGCAGGAGGAGGAAACCGTATCTATCTGCCTTCTTGCATGTTTAATTTCTACATTCACAGACAAAAAACTCCAAGTTCCTATCGTATAAAAATGTTTTTTGGTTTTTTTCTATTTTAAGAACAAGAACAATTTATCTGACATTTATATGTTAAAAAACATTCAATTGTTTTTTTCTTTTTTTGCTTTTCAATTATCCGTCACATTTCATTGAATTTAATAAGCCACCTTAAGTGACAGTCCAATCAATGTGGCTCTTCATTAGACCACGGGAACAATCATTCCGAATCATTATTAAACTTCGACTCGTTAAACCATGTCCCCACGTCGTGTCGTTGTCATGTGCCATTCCCATAAACTGTGCGGAAATGCTTCCACGATTTATTGCATTCTTCAAAATATTGAAATATCAGCACGAAAAAACCACACTCGCATGCTTTACGTGCCTCTCGAGCCATTAAGCAGTAAGCGACATCATCGTAGACGACTTCTCCCCCCTTCCAATGACATTCTTTTGTGTACCAGATCGAAATCCGTCGGCATCCTTCGCGGTTCCATGCATCTCGAGTCCCTTATCCACATGGACTTCGATGTATGGAGGGCCCATTAATATTAAATTTTACGAGTACAGCTCTACTCTGCGTACTTAATCGTTTCAGTCTTTGTGCTCAATAAACGTGTCAGTCGCCACCTTTACGAGCCAGACATGACGAAATAACTTTCCAAGAAGTTTCCTTCCTTCCTAGGACACACAACTGTTTGTTGTGTAGTTCAGCTTTCAAGATAATTTTTCAATCTTTGTCTTTTTTTTCGAAAGTCAAAAGACTGCAGCAAATGCTGGAGCATGGGCTATGTTTTATGTTGGCGTGCAAGTGCATCACAAGTGCCATGTGATGTTAAAAAAAGAAAACATAAAATTTAAGCCAATGGAACGTGCCAACAATGGAATTCAGAAAAGCGGCCATGTACATACGTGGATATACAGTTTTGGGAATTTTTATGTTTATTCTTTCGTAGCGAAGGAGTTTGTAGTTGTTCCCGTGAATGGACTCGAGCAGGCTCTGATGAAATGGTAAGACTTTATCTTTCTTATCCAACCAACAAACAACTCACTTTTCAATAATTTTATCAAAAAATTGTTACAAATATTTCAGAAATTTGAGTCATTTGAGTATATTCTGAGTTTATTTACTTTGCAAGTATTAAAACAAAAATCATTGTCCAATCAGGTGATGCATTTTGGGCCACCTAGTTCCGATGACACTTTTTGTCCAAGTTTTCAAACACACTTTTAGAGCTCAAATTATTATTATTATTATTATTATTATTATTTATTAAACTAAACATAAATGTACAATGTTATAACTTGAATTCTACAGCATTGGCAACTATGGCTTTCGACTGGGATCATTAGACCTTGGTGACTGTAGATAGAGGATTAAGTTTTTAATGCAATAAATTATGTCAAATGTCGTTTTCTATTTCTAATTTCTAACTCTATGTATATTCGGTTCAGAAAGAACTTGAAGTAGCGTTTTAAGGTTATTGCGAAAAAGTTTTGTACATGAATCATTTATTTAGTTACATTCTATAGTAAGGTGTTTAATAGAAAGTAACTTATTGGATTGGCAAAAGTGGCATATGGGAGGTGTGTCCTTGTTGATGAGGTAGCTGTGAGTAAAGCGCGAATGTTCAAGTCGAAGCCTTAGGAAGCATATGTGCATTTTTGACGAGGTGTTTGTTGAGAACGTTGCTGGGTTTCCTTCCAGATTGATTGTTGTGTAAAGGTGTAAATATTGGCTCCATGATTCTTTCCTCTTTAGCTGCCGGTGTGTATTTGCCATTTTATTAAAATATTATTTAACAATAGAACTGCCGTCATTTTTAAGACGCTGGTTCTACCAAAACCAGTCAAAACGACTGGTCGTTAAAAAAGCGTACAATATCGCAAATAATATTAGTCTAATTACTGTTGCAGTACCCAATTTGACACCATTTGCGTGTAGAAACTAAGGTCTTTGAAGTTGTAGGTACATCAGCTGCTCGTGGTCTAACATTTTTAGAGGCAAGTTCATCTGCCAATTGAAAAAGAAACTCTCTTCTGGATATTTTTTCACCTGTTGTGTTTTTTAATAAGATCCACGCATTTATGCCACCTAAATCTAAAATGTTAAAAAAGACTTGCAGTGTCCTTCTTCTTGATCCTAATTTTACGCTATACTTTTTTGCCATTTGGTCTGCAACGTCAACGCCAAACTTAGTTTTGTTATAAAATTCCTTAGTTTCAGGCAAGAGCTTTTTACTTTTCTGAATATTGACAGATTTATGTTTGGAACTCAATGCAAAAACTCTTTTCTTTGGCTTACTTTTGTTTTTTTGGTTTTTTTGGCTACCAATTTAGAAGCAAGAGGTAAGCTGGGAAAAAAGTTGTCAGTGGTTACGTTTCTTCCTTTCATAGTGAATGGCTCGATAAGTTGGAGTACAACATGTTCACTAAGAGGCTGTGATTTTGCTCGTGTCTCATCTTTTCCTAAATAAGGAAACCCATTTGCAATATATTTTGTCTCAACATTACATGCTAGCCAGAATTTTATACCAAATTTATCAGGCTTATATGGCAAATACTGTGTGAACCTGCATCTCGCTTTTGTTGGTAAAAGTTGTTCATCTATTGTTATATTTTGTCCTCGTAGCAATTCTGGCTATTTTCATTAAATCTATATCATAATGTTGACACTAAAGCAAACTTATCACTTCGTAGACGTTGAGTTCTCTCACTTTTTTTATCAAAGCGAATAAATCAATAAAAACTTTAAATTTTTGTTTGGAAAGGATCCATTTTGTACCCAAAACGCCACCTTCACGTATTTTTTCCCAACATGTTCCGTCAGCAGCAATTTCATTCGCATTATCTTCATCTTTTGAACTTGAAAGCACTCGAGTATATCTTCTTCTACGAAAATTCAAAGTTCACTATCACTTTTTGAACTATCTCACACGTCGAAAATTTCATCTCCACTACTGGAAACATCGTATTCAGTTTCATTTTCGTAGTTTTCGTCGTCAGTATCAGAGCATTATATTCTTGTATCGTTGAGTTTTTCCAATGTTTCAGAGATTTTCAATCGTTTTGTCATTTTCTGGGCTTAGAAAAATGCACTCGAAATAATCTGTGGCTTATTATAATTTATATATTTTATTTACACGTGGATATTAGCTGATGTGTGATAAGCTGATCTGTTGCATTTTGTGCAATTTGCTTACATTATATATTTTCTTTACGACAAAAAGAAAACTACCTGCCTACCTGCAACCCCCCAAAAATCCCTTTTCACACAAATTACCCTGCATTTTTGCTACCTAATATGATAATCGAATCTTTTTATTGCCTAAAATAGAATATTTGTATTGTAATGAATGAAAAGTTCCGATGACAATTCTAAAAATCCCATTTATTGATTTGCAGTTCCAGTGAATTTGTCCACGGGAAGCTAATTGCAAGGTACCAATCATTTTGACTGGTGCTGGTAGTTCTAGTGTTAAAAGGATGGTAGTTCCTCACTTCAATGCTGGATTTTGTAGAGACCGCTTTCGCTTCCTGATCTGCCAGTTCGTTGCCGTTTATTCCAGTATGTCCTGGAATGAAGATCAATTTCAGTTTTGGTTGAAGGGAGATGATGTTGTCGCGTATTTTATCGATGACAGGAGAGCGGTGATCCATATTAACTATTGCATTAAGAGTTGAGAGGCTGTCGGTGCACATGACTGTTTTTTTTTGTTCTTAGTTATTGCTCTATTTATGGCTTAAGTACAGCAAATACTTCTGTTGAGAAGATTGAGAAGTTGTTGGGAAGTCTTTCAGCGGATAACACTTGACCGTGTGGACTAACCACTGCAAATCCAGTGCCATCGACATTTTTGGAGCCATCGGTGTAGAATATGTCCAAGATATTTTCCTTAAAATGCGCCTGTATGTGTCTTTGGTGGTACTGACTTTGGGATATCTAGCGATGTCAATGTTAATTACATCTTGAGGAAGTCAAGACATTTTTTTTTTATAATAGGGTCGATTCCGATACTTTTTGCAAAAGATAGTGCTTTGTATAGAGCTGAAGGTATTTTTGGGGCTTATTTACGTGTCAATATTTTGGCAGCATCAGACTGGATTTTCGTCTCGATGTAAGGATGTCCCGTCGGTCTTCGATAGATGAGAAACCACCTTTTGTCAACATATTTTTTATAGGTGTTGTTCTGAATTATTTTAAAGAGGCTCGTATTGCAGCATGATAAGAGGGATGGATGATTTGTAAACATATTACTAATCAGTACTCAACTCAAAACTTTTATCAACTTGCCTAAAAACTTAGTCAAAATCGCTCCTTTACTTGCAACCTCGTTACGCCATATCTCGGAATTCGGATTTGCATGTGTAAGCGAGTATTTTTTTTTGGAGGCAAGGCAGATCTTTTTAAAGTAAAGCTCAGCAGAATAAATGAAATGACACATATTTTCATTATATGAGCTGGCAAGTTTAGTGGCAGTAAGGTTTTGAGAACAATTTCAGGCATATAACCACAACAGCTGCGTCTTGTGAAACCATCGCGATTCGATTTTGCAGCCATTTTTCCAGTAGAGCCGGCTTTATTCGGCAACAGCGCACCAAAAGTCATCTAAATGGCTGACTCAAAAGCATATTAGTGTGATTTGTCACAGTCCAACAAAAAGTAGTCCTAAAGAGTCAAATGACACTTGTATCTTCGAACTTTATTATTGGCATAATTTTTTTTTTCAAATCGCAAATCTTTTTATTTATTTATTTATTTATTTGATGCCCGGGGTATACCCCGGCCTTAACTTAACACAATCAGTGCTTAAATTCTAACTTTTAACTAGTGATTTGGTGGATGAGAGATGTAAGACGAGAGGATGTTTTTAAGGATGGATCTATTTATGTGGAAATTAAAGATGTGCTGCGTGGCATTGGCCTTACGCAACATTCGGGGCATAAGTTCATGAGAACCGTAATTGGTTCGGTGTGGGTCTAAGCGGAATAGATGAACTGATTTGAGGTTACGGGAGTTTGTAAATAAAGAGATCGATTGAAGCAACGTTGGGCAATCAATGATACCGGATAAGAGCTGGTGAATGAAGAGAATGCTGTCTGTCCAGTGGAGACCACGCAGTGCGAAGCGTAGAAAACGGCGATGAACAGCCACGATTCGCCAGATGTGGGTTTCAAAGTAGGGGGCCCAGACTGGGGAAGCATATTCTAGTAATGGTCTAACAAAAGTAATGTAAAGGGCTTTGGTAACATAGGGGTTTGAGAATTCTTTGGACCATCGCTTAACGTAGCGAAGGGCGGAGTTAGCTCGACTGATGACCGAGTCCAATTGTGTGCGAAAATTGAGTTCTCTATCGCAGATAATACCCAAATCGCGGAGAGAAGAGACAAGCGGAACAGGTTGATTAAAGATGAAGTAGGGCCTGGAGGGCTGTGGAAGACACTTATGTGTGTATGTTATGGTTTGGCATTTGCTGATGTTGAGATCTAGAAAAGTTTTTTGGCACCAAATTGAAAACCTGCTCAGATCATCTTGAAGAAGGAGGTGGTCGGCGGCAGACGAAATGGGCGAATATAATTTTATGTCATCGGCATATATAGATGTGTACGAGTTGCAAATAATAAGCTCGACATCATAAATAGTTAGAGCGACACCTGAGGTTGCCATAAATGGAACAACGTACTGACGGTTTTCAAGGTGGGACTTAATCCATTCAATAAAAGTAACTGGGAAACCAAGAGTATTGAGCTTGAGCAGAATTTTCTTGTGCGATATTTTGTCGAAGGCTTTACTGAAGTCGGTGGCGACAACATCAACTTCTTTGTCTTTCTCCAAGGCACATAGAGTTCGAGAGACAAATTCTACTAGGTTGGTGGTTGTCGATCTTCCTCTGAGAAATCCGTGTTGGTTAGGAGATATGATTGATTTGCAGTGGAAAACATTTTGCAACCTGTGGAACGAATTTCCAAATGTAATGGTGTTTGTGCGAATTGAATATTGTATAGTTTTCTACCTAACCAAACGAAGTGTTACATCTATGTGCACGTGTTTTTCTTTCGTGGCGGCATTTTTCTCAATCCAAAGAAATTAAATACAATTTTGTAAACAGATTATTAAACAAAAAAAAAAAAAAAAAAACATTGAATGACGTTGTGTGTGTTGATTACACATTTAAAGCAAACAAGGATATTCAATGTTTAGATACATTCATAATATTTTTATTATTCAGTATATTCAAATCCCTTTTTCAGAGCAATTACTTGAATATGTTGACAACTATAAATTAAATACGCTCCAGAATCACATGATTTATTTTCAAACAAAAAAAAACATTATAAACATTATAAATCTTTAGTTGTGATAACAAAAATAGTCTTTTACTCTAGTGATCGTTTTAAGTTCATCTTTTTGAATTTTTTGTATTCTAATTGGAATAACAAGTTCGAGCCGAGTTAACCGAGTAAACAAACTTTAAATTCTTCGGAAATCTTTTCAGTCTTCATTAATACCACTAAATACAATAATCAACCTCGTTTAAAGGTCAGGAATAGCGAAAGCGTGAAGTCATTAAACAAAAGGTCGTATACATTCTTTCACAAAAAAAATAAATAAAAAGAACATGACATTATATTTAACTCCAAAGATACAGAAAAAAGGAGAGCATTTCTTCTTAAATTTTTTTTAAGTATTATATTTCATCGTACCCCACCTTCGTTCGACCCGTTCGCATTAGTAGCAGCCATCACAGCAGCCACGATGGCGGTGCCCTCCCACTCGAAATGGCTCATGAAATGAGGTTCACCTTTTTTTTTCCTTATCCTGCTGCGAGATTTATCGCATCAATTATTCACACATTTCAAGCTTAAGCTCTATTAAACCGCTGAAAATCGCCCATCATGCGGTTCAGACCCATTAGATACGCGCACTTCCGTGGTTATTTTCACAAGAAAAATAACCCAGAATAAGGACAAGCCATCAATGTGTGCATGCCAACATCAGGTGTTGCCGCAAAACAACATCGAAGAAAATCTAATTAAATCGTTCTCGAACCACTTACACCCGTTACAATCTACAAACTAAAAATATATATTATGTATCAAGTATCTGGAAAGCAAAACGCCTCCTGCATGTGTTTTCACTCCTTCGACGCGCCGCAATTCGAAAACAAACAATCATTTGGTTGTTATTTCGGGCTCTCTTAAAAAAACAACAGAGGCTTCGGATTCGTCTGTCGTTAAGTCATCATAATTCAGCATTTAAGTACTGTATTGGCCGGGGCAGCCTACTACCTGATTATCCATCAGAGAATTGTAAACAATGTCTCGTTTTGCCCCCTCGGATGTGTGGGATCGTACTACCAAGGGATTAGAGCTTCGTCCGCTGGCCTGAACTCGTAATTGTATGAGGTTACCTGAAAACTGGAACTCAACTTGTCCATTGAATTATTGACTAGGAGCTAAAGTAACTGCAGTAACTTTTTACACACACGAGAATATCGCTGTTACTTTGGACGCTGGGGAAGGCGCATGCTCGAACTTTTACTACCCTGTTGCTATTCCCGAACGAAAGCTTTGGAGTTCCAGGATTTCAGTGCTTTCAGCAGTGGACCAAAAGGTACGATTACCTGATTGGAAATGTTCAGTTGTTCATCAGCTGTCGATCGGTAGTGACTGACACTCTCGCGGGATAAAGTATCTGAAAAAAAAACGGCCGGAACTTTGTTTACATATATCCAAATGAAGCCAACCCACCGGGGGATGGAATATTAAATTCTTTATGAGTTGTGTTTCGCTTTGTTGCCGCAGAATGACCTTTTTTGGCAATACTTACACATTTACATACACAATTATTATTATCTGTGGGCGCCAATTCAGTGCCAGTGCATTTTAAACTTACAGAATCGAGCTAGAGTAGCAGCACACCGCTATACCGCTTAAACGCTACAACTTCAGTGTTCGCAGTGATTCGGTATGCTCAAGTCGTGTATCTAGTCGTGTATCTGGAGGTGAAAGATACACACATTCCCAGGTGATTTAAGATCGATGAAAAATCCAAAGATGCTTTGTGTCATCACAACGCATTCACACCGAAATAAATAGGGCTTCATGTGGGATTTCTTTGGATACAATTTGAAAAAAGATTTCAAATAAAGAGGAGGTGGCGCCAAAGAAAGATTTTTTTTTCTGTTTTGTTTTTGTGTATCTCTTTAAAAAAAATATACGTTCGATTGTTCAAATTTGGATTGAATTTTGAATAATTTTTGCATAAAAAAAAGATACTCGGTGTGTGTCGTGTACGAGTGTCAGTTGTGGTGCGTGATCGCGGATACGTGGGTTCAACAAGAACTTGTTTGAAGACTGCAAGGGTTGCGGCTACTAAGATTGTTGGTTTTTTTTTTGTGATTTTCCCAAAGAATATCAGTGCAAAGGAAAGAAAAGAAGAAATATCAGTGTGGGCAGGCGGGTCTTTCTCGAAAAGTATAGAGATTAAATATTTGTACGAGTATCTTGGTCTAAAGTGTCTAATAAATTTTGTTTAATTGAAATCGCGATACGAGATTGCTGTGTTTGTGTTTGGGGCTCGATATGAGTGTGTTTGTTTGCGTTTGAATGAATGAATTCAACGAGCGATAAATTGTTTTGCAATTAAGCGTTTGTGCGGATAAAAGAAATATATTGTCGGCAAACCTACGTGCCGATTACCACTTTGGGTAAACGTAATGGGTTTTGTGGTTTGAATGCATTGCATTGGCGGTTCGAAAATCAAAATAAACAAACCGACCGACGACTGAGAGATTTCCGTAGTGGGCTGATTGTGGATTTGACTAGTAGAGACTTTTGAATCCATTCGTCAAACTGGTGAGTTGGTCTATTAAAGGTTACTTATTTTTTTGTTTTAATATAATTGTTCTGGACAGTTTAAAGTTTCAAAGTGTAAACAAAGAAGCAATCGTCTAAGGTCGAGGCATCTCCAGTCGCGAAAAAATAAGAAATCATGGAACAAGTCATAAATTCAATTTGTTTACATTGAAACTATTCTTTTCTACAGAGTTGGATTAAAGAAAGAAAAACGATAAAGAAGTTAATTTTATTTTTGCGTTTTTCTTACTAAAAAAAAAAAATTAAACAGAAATATTCAAACGTCACATTTAAATGACAGTGTTTGTTTTACTAACATAGTATAATATCACTTTTTTGTGAAATTGATCACTGAAAATTATAAAAATTTCGTGCTACGCGTTACTACTTTGCTGAAATTGTATTGCATATTTTAATGTAGCTGAAATTATTAACAGTTTTTTGTTTCTTGAGGCTATTTTGCACAATTTACAGAGATTTAGTATAACTCTGCTTCACTTCTGAAAAACATTACATTATTATTGCAAATATCGCAGTTTAAAATAGTGCAAAATCGAAGGAAAAACAACGAGAAACACCACCTTCAAATTCTTAAAAATAAGTTTTCCAAAATTGGAGAGAATGGGAGGCAAGAAAGGAAGAGCTCATATCAATGATATCTTGAGCAACTTCAGAAATGGAGACCTTTAAACTCTGGCAACGATTTGCTGATGAAGCTATGTTGCACTTCGATAACTTTAGACTTCTTCCCGAAGCTGGCTAGTATTGCCTGGTGTGACAACCTGAACTTTTGATTTAAGGTTTACCCAAAGTTCTTTTGGGATTAAGTTAGGGGACTGGGCTACTCACTCCAAAAAACAAGCCCCATCGAACCAAAGTTATTTAATTTTGCCTTTCGGCTACTGTGTTTCGAGCTGTTGTCGTGTTTGAATACGTATTTTTACTAACATTTCTTCTTTGGAGTATAGTAACATAACATTGTTGTTGTTTTTGTATATAGTGCCAACACCGTAATTCGATGAGCGATGAACCATCATAATTGATGAATAATTCTAGTCAGTATCCGGTATTCTAACAAACTGCCAGACACTTGTTCCACCTTGCATAACAGTCGTCATTTCTTTGCAGAAAATAAAGTAAATTTCCAGCGAATTTAAATCTTTTTTCCACAAATCCTCTTCAAACTGTCATACTCGTTACACTTACTACTAAATTAAGCTCTTTTGGATTTTTGCAGCCGACTTTTTTTGGATTAAGTTTGGATGATCTTTCGATTGCTTTACCATCCAGGCGTGTTGTTGTTCCAGATCTGTTTGCTGTTTTTTTTTTATAATTTTTTATAGTATTGATTATCACTTTGGGGGTACACAAACAAGTACGCTGAAGTTCAACATAAGAATTGCATCCTTTTCGCAGAGACTTGATAAAAAAAAATATATAAATAAAAATAGACTATCGTTGATATAAAATATAAAATGAAATAAGTTATTTCAGAGGGCAATTTCTACTTAAAAATATTTGTTACTCGCTTCTTTTTATTTTATTTCGAAAAAATTGTCCAACTTTAACTAAAAAATACTATTTTAATGTGCGTATCAGATAACATGTTCAATAACAAAAGTTACTTATTTTCTTAAATCATGAATTGATTTTCATATTTTTCTTCACTCCTAACACTAAATGAATTTATTTTCATTAAGCGAGTTCAAAACAAAAATTACTGTGCACACATATGTCTCGCCCGTCACAAAAAGCGATGAAACGCCTTTTGATACCACACCAGAAAGGGGAAAGAATAAGGGCGACATCATGTTATAAGCCTTCTCGTGGAATTTGGAGGAGCAAAGGTCATGGTAAAGACAGCTCAAGGAAAAGCTTAGTCTTATGCTTGCTAACACTTGACACTTGCGCGGAAAGGGTGCAAAAGAATTCGTCCACGTTTTCTCGAATAGAAAATATATAAACTTTTTAAATTCATGACATTTGGTTAAACAAAAAAGGATTTCGGTCAAATGACCGAAATGCGATGTTTGTGGTGTTCTATAGTAAATGTCAAACACAACAACACGACAATATTCAAAAACTTATATTATTAATACAACATTGAATACCTTATCATCATATTTTTCATTATTTTATTTTTATTTTATTATCATTTAATTATATTCAAAGCTTGTAACATTATGTCCTTAACATACCACCTCGATCAAAAAGTTCCCGGAATTTATTCAGAAAACTAAAAATTCATCTTTATCTATATTGTCCTCTTCAAAGCAATCCCCATCGAGTGCAATACACTTATAACAGCGCTTGATCCAATCCTCGAAATATTTTTTATATTTGGTTTTCGGTATGTCCATCAGTTCTTCCTGCGATTTTTCCATTACTTCCTCTCGGCTGCTGAAACGCGTTCCCCGTAATGATTTTTTAACTCATTACAATTGAACAGAAATAAGTTACAGGGAGACAAATCAGGTGAATTCGGTGCCTGTTGAATAGTATCCATGCAAATGTCTCATAACGCCCAAACAATGCTCTTTGTTTACTGTCTGGCCTTCTGGCAAAAATTCATGATGCACTACACCGCTGTAATCCATGAAAACCGTGAGCTTTGCCTTCTCTTTTAACTGAAAACTACCGACGTGTCATTTATGGTCTCGGCTGATTTGGAAAACGCCATTCACTTGCCTGATATCTGGAGTGCTAGATGTCTGGAATAACAGAGCTCAAATTTGAACGATTGGAGTGCCACATAGTGGTTATTCCGCGAATTTTTTGATCAACGTGGTTTGATCTGCAAAAACTGCTGACAAAATTCACCTTTGCGATTGTGCCACGAAGGTATAAAAGGCCTGCACTGACCAGAAGACGGTCGCTCCTGATCAATCGGGAGTTTCAGACGGTGATACAATACGGGTGATTTCCTATTGAATAATTTTAATTTGATTTAATCTGACCATTGCCTTTGGCATTAAATTTCATATTGCCATAATACCTTTTAAGGAGTTAAGTACTTCAACAAGTACGGCAGTTTTCGAACCGCATCCTCATGGGCAACCAAGTACTATATCGAAGAAGCCTAGCTTGAATTGTTAAATTTTTTTATATTTTCATTTCATTCTTTTCCTTGTTTACGCTTCAAGAGTTTGTTTACTTTATTTAAATAATAAAAAAAACTACAAATGCATTTTACTGCACTCCTAGAAGTGCAAGGATGAACTGTGAGATAAATTCGGAGTGGCCCACTACCATTACCCAGCCCGACCGAATTGCAGCGTTAGAAATGTGAGTTTCAAGGTGTGGGGAAACAAAATGGAAAATCTCCGCCTTGTCTTTTAAAATCTCAATACAAGTACGACCTGAGTCAATGATTATTCACTACTGCTGGGACAAACAATGCCCGAGATCCATTTCGGCAATTTCGGCAAAAAACACTCTAGTTTGACTTCCGTCCGTACCGGCTATGGTTTTGCCCATTGATGAGATACAATGGCTCTTCTAAAATTTTCCATGCCACAGAAATGCAAAGTTGAATGAACAAACATATACACATAACCACTTAAGTTCAAATGGGTTGGTCGATGGTTTTCGAAATTATCGGTTTCTTGCACCTTGACAAAATTAGTGTAAAAGCTTTGGGCAAGAGGTAAGAGGTATTAGAAAACACAAGGCCTGAGCCGCTCCTTGCAAGTTTATCTTTCCTTTCATTTCCTATGATCAAACTATCTCCCTCCTCACAGAAATTAAAGCCTTTGTAAATGTTGTTAAGGTGCTGAGCCGTCTCACTGTCAATAAGTATCGCCACAGATTTGGAAGTATTAGTTGAGCTCTGCTTTAAGGACGCTTGCATAATAAGGTGGCGGCATGATTTTGAAATACTAAACTTCTTAGTGTTAAAACATTATCCAAGGCACTTCCCTTTTTGGGGCCATCTATTTGAAGTGAGGTAGTGAGCCTTCATCCTTTTGTTACATTGTTTCAGATATGTGTCCTTTAATGTTTGTAGTACTGGTTTTGAAATTTTAAGATAAGCACTCTAGATAAGAAAATGTTTTATGGAGGATCTAAAATCATCCTAGTTACAGGATAAACTAAAAAAAAGCAAAAGAAATAACAAATTCATTATTTTTCAACTATGAATGTGTGAAAGTTCAACCATGTGATTTTGTCTTACTGTTGGTGAACTTTCAAAATGATGTTGGGTCAATGCATATGGTTATACGCATTCTATTATTATACGTACGAGTCTTTTTCACCAAAATAACTTAAGGTACTTGAAATAGGAAAGAGTGATGATCTTCAGATTAATTAATTGAATCGTACCTTTTTCTGGGTCCATTTCGTCTACTAGGCCGATTCATTAACTGACTCTTTTCCCGGGGAGAAGTAGTTAACCTCTAAGTGGTCCTTTAAATAATTGAATCTTAATTGCCAATAATTAAGTCAGTGGTTCTTCTAGTTGAAGGCATCCAATCATCGTTTGTTATTAAGTTTCGCAATCGTTATTACAAGTTCTACAATGCCGAGTCCATTAAAATAAGCAAACAATTTTTTTGTTACTGAGAGAGAAGGTGTTAGTTAATTCTTCGAGTTACTACAGATACTAAATCAGTTAGTGTTAGTTAATTCTTCGAGTTACTACAGTTACTAAATCAGTTGATGAGGAAACCAGCTGGAAATATGGTTATTTTCGACAGATGGAATGCAAGCACTCAAATTAGTTAATACTGTTTTCTTAAAGATCCATTAGGGCTAGGAACCGAAGACCAAAAGGCGGTTCTCTGTGAAAAATAGCTTTGCGACTTTCGAAAGTACAAATTCAATCTGAGGCTTGTGAAAAGTTGCGCTTAATTTGCATTGTTATTAAAGTTTGTACGGGACTTGTCACAGCATTTACAGAAGACTTGATTCCGTATTGATAAGGATTTTGCTAAAACTCAAACAAAAAGGTATATGTTTGGAATGATCCGGAAAGTAGAAACGAACTGTTAACTACCTCTGAATTCCCGAATATTGGCTTTAATAAACTAAGCGGGCACAGAAACCTTTTTTTCACAAACTTTATATAAAGCTATATTTTACTTTCGATGAACCGTATAACACAAAATTTTATGGATCTGCGACGTAAATAAACTCAGCTTTAACGATTATACTTTAATATTAGTAAAAATTATTATCAGGAGGGAAATTATTGACCTGAGTAAGACTAAACAGTTCGGGATCTGCGCACATGCACTATCAAAATTGATCCAAACGTTTAAGAGGAGTTCAGTTCAATAAGATAAGCTGAAGCAAAAATGCGATGAGAGAAACTTTCCATCGCTTCTGCAGCAAGCTGACTCAAAAAAGGAGAAGATAGTCTTTATGGGGAAGAAAATGAAAAAGAAAATTATGCATCTTCCCCGTCTTTTCGTGGCAAAGTGAAAAAATTTACGCTCGTTAGACTCGATGCTAAGTTGAGTTATAAGGTGACCAAATATCTTAACTCTGCTTAAGTATTTTAAAATCCGAGCAGAGAATTCTTCTCCTTAAAAAAACGTTCGTAGAGTGGACAAATACCACAGGATAATCTTCAGTTTTTCAAAGTTATCTTCGTTATTACGACGCGAACTTTGTTCAAGAATTGAAGTTAAAAAATGCTTGTTCTTTGCTCTTTACTGAGTCTCTTCATCGTACATGACAAGCTTACGTCCAAAATAGATACTGCATTGTTATAATAAAAAAATTAAGGTCGAATTTATGCTTCTATTGTACCTGTTACCCAAAGTTTTTTCCTAACCCTAAGAACATCAACGGGCCGAAGATCTCAGCAACTGAACTTTAGTCGTCCTACGCTTAGGAGAATTTCACAAAATATATCTTAGATTATTCGGTAACAAGGATCAACCGACTCCGACATTGAAAAAAAAAATAACCTCGAGTGTGTCGAAATTAACGTCAATTTTGCTCAGCAAATTATCTTTTCAGATCGGGTTTATTTTTTTAATTTAAAAATACTTAAACAAGCAGAATTGCCAAATTCGTGGTGCTAAGAAAAACCCACACATAGTCACAGAGTATTAATAGCCTATTTTCTTCCAAAACTTCGATGTAAGAAATGATAAAGCTTATAGGATAACCAATTCTTTATGACGAAAAATGAGTGATTTGAACTAGTTGCAGCAAGATGAGTTACACAAGCCGTCAAACAATCAATCTTTTGTCCAAGGGGACTCTGACATCCCTTATAATTAATTTTTCACGGCATACAGAAGAATAAGGAGAAGAAATGCAAGGCTGTGAGTTTTTTTTTTTTAAAACAAAGATGTATTTTGGTTTCAATTGCTCGATGGGTGAAATGCGACTTGGAAGAAGTCGATATCGACTAATTTACATTCACTTAATTCGCAGTATAATATTTGATATTGGCTGTTATATCATAAATGAAATACAAAAAAAAAGAAACAAGTTATATTTTTCGAAATGAATGAATTTAGAGTGGAGCCAATGACAGATCGCCTACAAAACATTCCTGCACGATAAGGTTTCTTTATCCTAGTCTGCTTGTAAAAATATTTCATATTCAAATACCTTAAAATCTCGCACAACAACGAATTGTAGATGTAAGCATTTTGAAGTGGCCCTTATTTAATTTTGTCCTCAATTCATTTGAACCAGCGTTAACAGCCAACTTCAAGGACCTACTAATCAGCCAGTTAAAACTTCTTAATTGCTCACATCGAGTCATACCACTACAAGGAACAAGGAGCAGCTCATTCTCCAGAAGTTTCCAATGAAGCAATGGATCTTAATGAAGAACGTTCTCGCACTCCAGTAATGCCTCTTCCAGCTACACAAAATTACAAAAGTAAAAAAAATAAAACAAATTAATTTTGCTTGTGTAGAAGATTTACATTGTATTTACCTCGAACAAAGAACAAACAAATTGTTCATTTCCATGTTCTTCCGATGCTGTCACTACCAAACTATCCGACAAACTTCGGCGACAAACTGGGAAAAAAAAACTCACGCAAAAAACAAAACAAAAAAAAATGTACAATTTCAAAAACTAATTTGGCTTCACGCTTAAATCAAATTTAATCCTCTTTCCTTGCTCTCTGCATTCGAACACAGAACTACAAGGAATACTTTGACTTGCAAATTCCCAAGATAAAACTTTTCCTTGTGACGAAAGCGGTAAACTTTCTTCCATTCCGCATGCCGCAGCCAGCATTTTGAGGCATGTTCCTCAAGAAAACTTTCCATCGTTCTTTTGACCGAATAAATGTCTGGGTTTTCCCTCATGATTCAGCTAACAAACTACTTTTATCTTCTCCAACAATTCCATGTGATTGTCAGTCAATCGAAAAGAATTTCATGTTCACACTTTGGTTTCAAAACACAAAAAAAAATCGAATAATAAATAAAAAAAAAGTCGTATGGCGTATACGTAACTTTTTTTTTTCTGCGTCATGCGTTACAACTTTATTGCGAACTTGGCAGTGATTTTTGTTCTGTCCTTGGGGAATTCAATCATATTTATGCCTCGTAAAGCATATACAAATGTATCTCATGTTTATATCTGCGATGATGCCTCTGGCCATTTGGTTTTATCGGAGCAGTTCGTTCTCACCTTAGCCTTCGTCAGCATGGCCATCATCATCATCATCATCATCATCATTAGAGGCGAGCAGCAAATGTAATTTCCTTTATTGATTTCTCTACACAGAATGCTCGATATTATTCGAAAAAGATATAAAATTATCTGGAGCTAACACATAAATCGCCAAGTGAGAACAACCAGATACATTTTCCGGTCAACATGCATTCCAATGGACTAGGTCGAACATAAATAAGCAGCATGGCGATAGAAATTGTAGGCGCGATTTAATGTGGTTTTATAAGCGATCTTCAGTGCTATGAGGGGAAGTTAAATAAGGGCAAGTATCTGCAGGATAAAATATTGTTTTTGCAATTTTTTCTTTTTATTGGAAAATGGTAGAATAGGCGGTAAAAGCTTTATGTTAAATATTTAATGAGGCAGAAAAAATTTATCGACGATACTCTTTGGTTGATTAAAGTCAAAACGTTGATAGCAAATTTGTTAGTTTTGTTGTAATAATTTTGCGAAGAGTGTAGGAACAGGATCAACGATTTTATATTTCCGAAAGCAAGTTTTACTAAATTTGTTCGAATAGAATATAATATAACCGAACCGTTTCTAACCACGTAATTTACGAAGACTTTTCGTCACATATCGGTCATTTTTTAATTTGGCATGAGAGAAATTTTTGTTTTTACAAGAAGATTGCGTTACGTTATTTGTTCATCGCTGTTCGTAATATTATGTTTTATTTCATTACGGACAAAAAAAAAACGCTGATAAAGAGATATGTGAAGTAACGGTGTAGATTGCTGAACACAATTGGTTAAGTTCTGGAGATTTTTCAGTCAAAGATAACCAACGTTCTGGTAGACTAGTTGAAGTTGATGATGGCCAAATCAAAGTCATAATTGAATAAGATATTCGTATGGCTATGCGAAAGATTGCAGAGCGATTGAATACATCACATAAAACAATTGAAAATCACTTAAAACATTGTGAACTCGTAAAAAAGCTTGATAGGTATTTAGGGTTCCACATTAATTGAAAGAGATTCGGTAAATTCAATGAACGAATATTGCACCTCAAATGCAGTTGAATAGATCTTTTTTTTAAAGACCTATCACTGGTGATAATAGATGGATAGTTTACAATAAAAAGATCATTGTCTAAGCGTGATGAAATAGCTCAACTCTCATCGAAAACTCAAATGCATTAAAAGTAATTGATGTTGTCAATTTGGTGGGATTATAAATATATGTTTTGCATTTTGATCTTCTTCCAAGGAACCAAACGATTCACTAAGATGTAAGCTGTTAAGGACTTAGGTCAACTGCACGGAATATAGACTTTGTATGTGTTGAAGAAACTCTAATGAGGTTGAGCCCTAAGTATAGTGATGTTTTGATTGGGGGAGACTTTAATGTCAATTACTTACAGGACTACAGGAAAACGCGGTTGTTAAAGTATTTTTGTGAAAAAATGGGTCTTTCAGTTGTAAACACTCGTTGGCCAATCTGTTTCAAATCTGATGAAAATCCGTCGCTGCTTGATATGTTCCTTACTAGCTCGGTGCAAAAAATTTTGGGAAATGATCAAATAAGACCAACATCAGACTTTATCCATGACTTTTTATTCGGCTCATTTCAGTTCAATGTTGTAAAAGCAAATAGTTCGAGGACAATCAGTTTCAGGTCGTATCGCGGTTTAAACATCAAGGATGTCCAGCTGGATTCTGCTAGCCTAGAATGGGATGAAATCTATCTCTCTCCTGATGTTAACACAAAAGTTGAATTGTTTAACAACCTATTGAATCAGTTATTCGAAAACTACGTCCCAATTGTGACTAAGCAAATAAATGCAAAAAGTTGCCCTTAGTATAGCAATGATATAAAGATATTAATTCGGGAAAGGGAGCTATTTTTTCGGAGGTACAGGAGAAATCCGATCGAATTTAACAAAAGACAGTATACGTTTGCTCGAAATAAAGTCACGTCCCTTATCCGAAGCTCTAGCGCGCATACCTAATAGGTAAACTTGAATCCTCTCACAGTTCTAAGGAACTATGGAAAAACTTGAAAGATATTGGAGTCAAAGAGGATAAAAATAGAATTAAATGTGCCCCTCCGCCCCTTCCGAATACAGGCCGATTAGCATTTTATCTTTCTTATGTAAAGTATTTGAAAAGGTAATACACAACCAAATTCAAAACTATTTGAATGCTAATAATTTACTGTCCAAATGGCAATCTGGTTTCCGACGTCATCATAGTTGCGAATCTGCTGCAATGAAAGTTACCTCTGATATCCGCTTTGCTCTCGATTCAGACAAGTTTTGCGTCATGGTTCTTTTGGATTTCTCAAAGGCATTTGATAGCATAAACAACACAATTCTACTTTCAAAACTTAAGAGGCTGTATAATTTCTCGAGCACGTCACAAAAGCTTATGTGTAATTATCTGAAAGATCGGGTGCAACGTGTAAAAACTGAGCTAGGTATCTCGGATCCTCTAGTCACTAATATGGGTATACTGCAGGGGTCTGTCCTAGGTCCTTTGTTATTCTCACTATTTATTAACGATCTTCCCGAGGTCGTTCACAATTGCCACATCCACTTGTACGCTGATGATGTCCTACTATACATTTTTCGAGAAACCGGGTTGATGGATGATTGCATAGTGAGGTTAAATGAGGACTTGAGTCGCATACTTGCCTGGTCGCGATATAACGGCCTAAATCTTAACCCTGCTAAGTCACTTGCGATGTTATGCTCTAGAATTGAACTCAACTCTTCTGATTTTCCCCCTGTTGTTCTGTATAATGAAGTAATTGAATACGTAAAAGATGTCAAATACCTTGGATATAGAATCAATAGTAAACTTAGCTGCTGTAGTGCAATCTCCGATTCTGTCAGAAAAATATATTTCGGACTTCGGTCGTTAAGATCTTCTGCAGGCACGTTGTCACCCAGTATGAGGAAACTCATAGTAAAATCACTAATTATGCCGTATTTCTCTTTCAATTGTTCCGTGTATCCAGTTCTCGACAGTGAGTGTAAACGCAAGCTTAACGTGGCTTTCAACGACTGCATTCGCTTTATTCACTCTATTTCTCGGTTCTCCAGTGTGGCACATTTGCAATACTCCATCTTCAGTATGGGATTCTCGATGAATACTTGAAGTTTAGGTCGATTCTGAAACTCCATAATATTATCTAGAACAGGTGTCCTAGTTATTTACATGAAACACTCCGTTTCGCCCACTCGAACAGGGGATTGAAGTTAATATTGCCCCGTTTTTTCACACAATATTGCAGAACGTTCATTTAATGTATCCGCAATTCGCTTGTGGAATGGACTCCCGCACGAATTACAAAGAACTCCCTCACCTGCCGCTTTTAAGAGGAAACTGCTTTTGCGTTTTTCAGCTACTACTTCTTAATTACTAATGGAATAAGTGAATTGTATTAACTAAGAAAATGAATTATGTTTTTCCTTAAGTTCTTAAGTTTATTTTATTTTTATTTTCATATTTTTATTTTTTTAGTTTTAGTTTTTTTTTGTTTTATTATTATTAAAAGTGTTTAATTAAATCAAAACCTATGTTAACCTTGTTTTCTGATACTTTTAGAGATTTAAGTCTTGTTGTATCAATGTCACTGAAACTACTAAACAATAAACAATAAACAATAAACTTCTGAAACTGGAGGAACCAATCAAAGAAAAACGGCCAGAGTTGGCAAATAGTTAAAAAGCCGTGCTCCACCATGATCACGATAGACCACATTTATTTTTGGTAACTCGTCAAAAATTCTGATGAAAAAAAATTCATAACTAGATATCAGTACTTGACCTGCGGAACAAGATTGTCTGCGTAGATGCACAGTAGCATAACCGCACTGATCTGCCAATAGCTTAAAATGAAGTCCTTTTGTCAATCGTAACACATCTAGATTTTTCTGAAGGCATTACATTAGGATTAGCTATGACTTGGACCTTATCACATCACTTTGCGTGCTTGACTTTTCCAAAGCTTTTGACACTATGAATCACTTAATTCTTTCCGAGAAGCTGAGAAGTTATTTTGGCTTTAGTGAAAGGTCGGTGCGACTCATTAGCAACTGCTTGAGTAATCGCTGCCAAAGGGTTGTTTTTGATGTTAAATCCTCTCAGGTAAGAAGTTTACTTGCAGGAGTGCCTCAGGGTAACAATATTAGGTTTATAAACGACCTGCCAACAGTCTGTTCCAATGCCAGTTTACGTTTGTATGCTGATGATGTAAAACTGTATCTGTCTTGACTTATTGGCCTTGTTGAAGACCTTGTTAGCAGGCTAAATGAAGATTTATCTGAAATCCATCACAGGGCGGTGCGCAATTGCCTGACCCTCAACCCAGCGAAGTCCCAACTGATTCTCCTAACAAAAAAGCTTTACAGCACCGAACTTGTGCAGCCAATTAACCTTCATAATACGGAAATGCAGTTTGTTGACATGGTTACCAACTTGGATTTTAAAATTAATCGCTCTCTTTTCCCAGTATGCCATATTTACTTCACTGTGGAGCGAATATATGGTGGCAAACTTTGGCTGCTTTCTAGCTCTACTTCGCTTGATACGAGGCTGAGATTTGTTAAAATCTTGCTCGTTTCCTACATTGATTATGCATCAGCGATATACTGTTATTTCGACTCCCTAAATCAACTTAATTAACTGGTGCACTTAATGATATGGTCAGGTATGTACATATATCGGCCTCGTCGGTACGAACACATATTCAATTACCTAAAAATGTCCTACCATGTTCGCTTCAGCAGTTCTTGGACATAAGTTGCTGTGTTTTCTTCTACAAAATTATACAAACAGATCGCCGTCATACCTGTTTGAAAAACTTCAATTCGACTCTGGAATTCTCTGGCTACAGGCACACAGCAAATAACTGGAGCCACACAATTTTAAAATGCCGCTTTGGCGTACTTCTCTTGAAAAGCAAATACCTCCTGCTACCCCTTTTACTCCTTTACTCTCCACGCCATGAATTCTGTATTGCTTATCATTTATTATAATAATTAATTTTGATTTAATATAGGTTTAGCTTAATTTTGTTAATCTTTCCGTATCTGTAAGTACTATAAAGGACTTATTGTACGTCTTACTTGTACATATATAGTATTTAAGTAAATTGAAATTGAAGGCCTTTGTTACAGTCAATCACATCCTATAACCAATTTGATTTTAGATCTGGCAATTCAACTGAAGATGCCATTCTTCGAATTTGTACCGGACTATTTAATGGTTCCAATAAAAGAATGAATGAACGAATGAATTTACTTCATTTAGCTTTAAATAACAATTTAGTCCTATTTTACCAATTGTAACTAGAATTATAACTACATAACTTATGACTTAAAACTTTCATATATATGACAAAGATTGAGATTCTTTGAGCTTTCTTTTAAATTTAATAATATTTTCTATGTTTTTAGTTTCTATTGGTAATTTATCAAAGCCATATTAAAAACTAGTCTCTTGGCCACGCGTTGTTGGTCCTCAATATTTCGAAGATTGTACGGAACAATTTCACTCGTACCTTCATTTTCACACAAATTATTTTTTATTTTATATAAAAAAAAAACATACATAGATAAGTCGTTGATTCACGTTTAACCATCTTAAAGCGTTAAGCATAAATCTTATAGGTGTATATTTATTATATTTTAAGATATTTCGCATAACTTTGTTTTGCAATACTAGTAGTGTATCTTTATTGGTTAAGGGATACATACACAATAAGCTAGAACAATAATCAAAATGAGGGTTTATCAGGGCATTACATACTTTTTTTTTTTTTTTAAATAGTGCTCAAGTGCTCAAGGGATTTGAAGTACCCTTAAAGTGTTTTTTTACACAGCACGAGCAGAAGTGGAAGGGAGAGAAAGGAGGAACCAGTGCACATTGGTTTTAAATTGTTGTAGGTTGCAGTGCAGAGGAAAAATAGAGCGTGGTAACGCATTCCACATGCGCATTGTGCGGCTTATAAAAGAATTTCAAAATTTTACAGTGCGCCCGAAAGCAGGCTTTAGGGTAAACTGATGAGCATTGCATGATATACGGGTGTTGCGAGTGAATTTCTGGAGGGGCGGAGTGCAATTAGCTATTTCGACGGAGCATTGGTGGTGGAAATAGCGATAAAACAAAGTCAAGCAAGACACATTTCGACGGTGTTCCAGCGAGTGAATTGTTTTCGATATGTTGTCATCATCTATGAGTTTTATCGCTCGCTTTTGAATTCTATCTAGGAGTTGCAAGGTGGTCTTGGGTGTACCTGCCCAGATGTGAGCGTTGTACTCCATTTTAGGCCGAATTAAAAAGCCTTATAAATTATGGCTAAATCAGAAGGTGTAAAATACTTCTTGCACCGGTTTAGAAATCCTAAGCATTTCGCTGCATTCTTGGCTATATCGAATATGTGGTCATTCCAACGTAGGCTAGAATTGACGCACATACAGAGCATTGTAAGCTTTTCGGTTTCTTCGACGCGAATGCCTTTCATGGACAATGGCTGGGAGTTAGGGTTTCGCTTTAATGACATAAGACAGCATTGGGTTTTGGAAGCATTAAATTCTACTCTATTGGCTTGTCCCCATTTGGTTATGCTGTCAATATCAGAATTTAATGAGTAAAGCATACATTGTCGTTCGATGTCTACGTCCGAAGAGCAGGGGCGTGAATCATTTAACGCATATGAGAAACTGAGGGTTCTGTCATCTGCGAAGGAATATATTGGATTAGATGTGATAGACAAGAGATCGTTAATGAAAATTAAAAAGAGAGTCGGAGACAAAACTGAGCCTTGGGGAACACCAGCATTTATATGGTGAATTTCAGACTTGAAACCGTCCAATACAACTTGTATTCGAAAGGTAGTTTCTAATCCATCGAAGAAGAGACTCACCGATCCCATATGCACACATTTTCGACAAAAGAGCCGGATGCCAGACTCTGTCAAATGCCTTTGAAATATCGAGTGCAACTATCTTTGCTTCACCGAAGTTATGTATAGATTGGTTCCACTTTTCAGTGAGACAAGTCATCAAATCACCAGTGGACCTGTTGGACTTTTACTGCAGTACTCATAGAAACAGAAATATTTTTTTTTATTTTCTTTGCACGCCAGATTTTTTATATATTTTTTTTTACATATGTAGTCTATATGATCTTTAAAGGTAAGGCTTTCATCTAAAACCACACCGAGATAATTTATTTATTTGATTGTTTCAATGGGTTCATTATTTATAATCACATTTACATTTACACATAGCAAACTTGAAGGACTGCAGCAAAAAATCATGTTCTTCCTTAAAGCAACGTTTAGGACAAGTCTTTTAATTTTTAGCCATATATTTTTTTTTCCAAGTCCTGATTTAGTTTATCCAAGCATCATTTCCGGTAATGTAAAGTAATTATTCATCCGCAAACAGGATCAATTTCGAAAACTTTATCGATTTTTTTATGTCGTTTATTAACAAAAGGAATAACAATAATCCTTGTATAGTGTCTTGTGGTATTCCTAGATTATCACTGATTGGCGACGATATATCACCATTTACATAGGTTCGATGCGTTCGACCCGAAACAAAGGACATAAACCATTTAAGCTCAACTGATTTTATTCCGTAGCACTTTAACTTCTTAAATAAAATTTTTTTTAAATTTTTTTCAAAAGCCCGTTTTTAGTCCAGAAATACAGCAATCACCACATTTTTCCGTCAACCTCCTTTTCGCGAAACTCCAATTGTTGAGCTTCCAGAATGCACTGTCTTTCTATCAGATATACTATATTCTTGAATTTTTAATAAATATATACAATTTTTTTCAAGAATATTGGTCGATAATCACTTAATGTTTTCGTGGTAGGGGTCTTTTTTATCGGCACTATAAAAGATTCTTTCCAAGATTTAGTTAAGATAACCGTATTCAATGTAGTATTTATGATTCTAACAAACACCGGGTATTCAAGCACAGGGCGTCTTTCATCATTTTAGCACTCATAAAATTAAAGTCGTTTTTTTTATTTCAAATCTATCAGTTTCTGCGTCTACAACACTGAACTTAAAGTCTATATTGAACTCCTGAATTAAATTTGTATAATCACGGTATATCACAGATCGCAGATCGCGTTATTTCATTTAATGTCTCTACTAAAAATTTGTTGAATTTACCACACTGTCAGCGCCGTCTACGTGAGAGCGATGGAAAAGTGGGCTCCGGCGCATTGTAGTCTCAATCCAAGGAAAGGCTGAACGCCTTCATGGCTAGTATGAAAATATAAAAAAAAAAATAAAAAATATTTTTTTTTTTAACATTTTCATGCTGGCCATCCTGGTACCTTTTCCGCTCAGTTTCTTTCATTTTATTTTCTTCCGCCATTGAATGGTGACGTCTTTTTAATTCGAGGAAAATTCAATTTGTTCTTCTTAATCTCGTTAATTGATCTGATTTGTAAGAAACGAGAGAACAAAAAAAAAACTAAGGTTTAAATAATTGTATTCATTTTCTTATTTGCGATGTAGTAATTGCTAAGATTTAATAAATTCCAGAATTGTTTAAGTAAACGCAACTATAATAAGCTAAGTTTTGATTACGAGATAACACACACAATATTGCACTTTCATATATCACAGAACCACCTTCAACTTGAACTTCTGAAATTGATTGAGGTCATTTTTTAAACATAAAAGGAATGCAGTAAAACCATAGGAATACAACGAGTTCATAGATGTGGCGAAGGTATTTGGCATGATAGATAGAAAACAGACAGTAAATAATATGTTAATCTACAGTGATAAACGCGTATTGAAAACTGGTGTTCCTCTGGGTTCTAATCTCGGACCCATTTTATTTTCAAACAATGTCAACCCAATTTATAAACAAAAATTTCACGGGAAAGATAGAAAGCCTGCTTGGCTTTGTTATAAATTGAAAATTAAATTGAAAGGCATAGTGCCATTTAATAATACTGATGGTCTAAGCCGCTTCCTTGGATATAATTGCCAAACGGCAAAGCGGTGGCGCAAGACAATGTCTTCTAGTCGCAATTTTCGCAAGAAATTTATAGATTTCTGGTGTAATTTCAGCAAGTGTTTTCGAATGAAAAAAAAATCTAACCAATGTAATCCGAATGTTATCCAAATAACTGTTAAGGTATTTTCTTGAACCTAATAAACAAACGAATTGGAGGTTTTCTTTACTGATCTGACCTGAAAACTCGAGCAACCCAATCAAGGCAACGTTTATGGTTAGTTTCCTGTAGTTCTTGTTTTAGTTGAAAATCAAATCAAGTCGCCTCACTGCATCAATCTACCCTGGCACACGCATTCTTCTTGGTATAAAATTGTTGACCAGTTTTCTTCTTGAAAATTTTCGAAATTTTACAATCCTTAAATATCTGTCTCGCTCGGCACATGAGTTGTTCCAAAGAATAAGCGTAATTTTTTTTCGCGTTTTCACAACTGAGCAAGTATTTGAATTAAATCGTTTAAAAGTTAATTCATGTGAATTATTTGATATCAAAAACCCTCCATGATAGTTCAATATCAACTGACAAATGAGATTCAGTCTCAAATGGCTGCTAAAAAAATTCGACATCATGTAGCTGCAAATAACTTTTGTCGTCAAAATATTTACGCGCCATCATTTTCTTTAATGCTTCGAAACCTTTTGGCGAACATCATTTCAACTATCATAGTTTGAGAGTGCATTTGTAAGTTATTTTTTTAACAAGCACATGAACCAAATTTCTCGTGAAATGGCAAAAAGTTCAAAACAAAAAAACAATATATTCTTGAGGTTCTGGAATATACATATTAATAAATGTCAAACTTAATAGACACCAGCGGCTTGAAAAAACCCATCCCTTATTTATCACCCAAAAAATGTTATTCTTTCGATAAATTAAACTATGCTCAGCAGGAATGATTTATGAAGACCAGGAGCAATGCTGTGGGGGTGTAACCGCTGTCTATCCGAGATCTCTGTGATTGATTGATTACTATTTAAAATTTAGTTGAGTAGGCTGCCCCAGATTAAACTTACGAGTTTAGCTTTATCACGTTTTGGGTCGATGTTAATTTACTCTCGAGCAGTGTAATTTATTTTCAAAAATAAAATCATCAGTCATTAAAAAAAACGATGAGGTTATTTATGATTTTTGAATTTCATTGTGGATAAATATCGTGTGCTTGGTTTTTGGGAGAAGTACCGTCGTCAAAAGTAAGTTAGTACAGGACAAATGCAATTTTTTCAGTTGCTTAGATCGCTTATTTTTAACTAAACTTCATGTTTTAACTACCAATTGCTAAATATTGACCAAAAAATAACAACAGAATGGTCAGAAATTTGAATCCATCACCGATGTAATCAAAGACAATAGCATGTCATTAAATTCATTGAACTCATTGTTTTGCCATCCGAACTAGATAATTTTACAGTGCATGACTTCGTGGTTGTCTTTACAAGGTCTCTTAAATCTATTCACGCCTGTTATTTGTCATCCAACAATTTGCTATACACATTAAGACTTACAAGGTGAGTGTTTTGTTGTTTTTTTGGCACAATGTTTGTGCATATTTGTCTCGAGATGTCCTTTACTAACTCAATGTTGTACTCTCTTGTCTAAGGTGGTCATAAATCGACTTTTTGCCGACAGCATATATATAAAGTACGAAAGCCTCACTACAGTACGTTGTATGAAGACGTTTGCAAAGTTCAAAATGCAAACGTGCATCGAATGAAAGGGCTCCAACGTACGTCACCGTTTGAGTTTCAAACTTTTTCGGTTTCAAAGTCTTAAGCAGCATTTATTTTTGCTCTCCCGATCTGAGGAGAGATGTTGCGAACCCAGTAAGAAAGCAGGTTCTAGTTCACTGGTAAAAAAGGGATAGATTTTGATCTCAATTGTCCTGGTCATGTTTATAAAAATGCTATTTTCCTTGCTTCTGTTGATATAAACAATAAAAACAAGAAAAATACGATATCAAAAATTATATTTTTTTCGCAAAATTGTCGTGGGCTTAAGTCAATGTTTTAGACCCGTTTTTTCACAAATACGATTTTGACCTGCTTATATTTACAAAAAACCTTTTTTACTTGCTTTTTGTCGGTGAATATCAAAATAATGTTCATCTAGGGAAATTTTGTAGCCTATTATTGTGTTTTTATAATTTTTTTTATTTGTTTTTAATTTAGATTTTTTAAGCTCATGGCGATCAGAAAATATTTCTTTAAATACAACGTTTTTTGTGAATATTTTGTCCGAACCTGCAATTATTTTGCCATGATATAATTTAAATATTCAAGTCACTTGTTCGACGAACTCTTGACATTGCAAGTTAGCGTTGCCCATGTCTACATACATCGCATCTAAGCCTTAATCGCAAAAGTTAAATTCTGAAATTAAATTAAAGTTAATGCATAGAAAAGTAAGAAAATAAAGTATAATAATATAAAAATAATAATATAATAATAATCATGACGATTTTAGGAAAAAAAAATATATATTTTTGAGCTTTTATTTTTAAAAAGAGGAAAGACGATAAAGATCAATACCATATTAAAGGGTTTTCCAATAACAGCGCTACAAAAGTTTTTTTTTAAATAAAACAATAACAGTTTTGGATATCAATGAAATTCTTTATTCCTGTGAAAGTACGTTTAATGCTATTATGTATGGATTTCGATTTCTTTTGCATGGCCACCACGGGCACGCTTGCAGAAGTCCAGACGCTGAACCTAATTTTCAACGATTTTCAAGCATAAATCGGCGGATACTGCTGCAATTTCACGTTCGATATTCGTACGAAGTTCATCAATCGTCGCTGGCTTGTTGGCATAGACCATAGACTTGATGTAGCCCCACAGGAAATAGTCTAACGGCGTCAAATCGCACGACCGAGTCAGCCAGGCCTCGTGAGATAACACGTTCTCCAAACTTGGTTTCCAATAAATTGTTTGTGACATTGTCTGTGTGGCTTGTGGCGCCGTTCTGTTGGAACCACATGTCCTCCAAGTCCATATCATCCAACTTGGGCCAAAAATATTCGGTTATCATTGAACGGTAGCGTTCCCCATTCACAGTAACGTGCTAGTCTTGATCATCACGGAAGAAGTACGGCCCAATGACGCCGCCGCACCGGCCCATAAACCACACCAAACCGTAATTTTTTCGGGATGCAATGATGACTCATGGAGTACGTGTGGATTGCTGCCTGACCAATACCGCATATTTTGTTTATTGACGGAGCCATTCAGCTAGAAATGAGCCTAATCGCTGAAGGTGATTTTCCGATGAAAATCCGAATCATTTTCAAGTTGTTGCTCAGCCGGCTTCAGTTCAGTTCAGTTCTTACGGCAATTTAATCTTATATGGATGTAGGCCATAATCTTTTCGCAAAATTCGCCACAACGACGTCACAGAGATGCCCAACGCTTGAGATAGACGTGTGAGAAACACATTTGGGCTTTCCCTCCGAATTTCGGTAGTAAATTTAAATAATTTCGACTCTTCGTTGGCTCGTATATCTTTCCATTATGAAATAGCAAACCTTACTGTAGAGAAATGTCAAAAGAACGACAAGAAATATGATATCGTTTGCTGAATCTGTCGCACTACTTTTGTAGCGTCCCTGTTGAAAAACCCGTTATTTCAAAGCTGAGGGGATATGGATTTAAGTTTTCAGTCGGACCCGCTAAATTTTCCTTTTTGTCATGCTTTTTTACATCAGAAGCATAAGATATCCATACTTTTCAACTATCCTACAGTAATAAAAACTATCTGCGGTTTCTAGTATGTCCGAGCAGGATACCTGGCTGGTAAACAGTTTTTTTAAGTTGCCTATTTTGTAACAAAATTTGGACAAATTTAAAATATTCAGACGCAAGGCTGCACCTTATTTCGAAGTATATTTTTTACACCATTATATCTCCGATCTGCGAGTTGAAACATAGCTTAGAGTGCACACCGTACACTTTATATTTTAACCCCTGCAGTTAGAAATTCCGATCAGAAAATAAATTTAAAAAAATTAAAATTTCCAACTGACACTGACAACAAAACATCGGAAATTCTTATCGGGATATTACATTCTTACATCGTTTCATCCTAACATATGAACAGACTTACACGCTAACATACTCGCATACTTGCATACTTGCATACTCACTCACTTACATACTTCCATTCTCCAATCCGGCAAATCTGCGGTAGTCAATAGAGCTCTGACCAAGTGGGTAGAGGACAAAAATATAATCTCTGATAATCAATTCGGATTCAAAGCGGGGCATGATCGCATACCTGCCGCGTCTAAACTGATATCAGATATTCAATGGAATAAATCTAAAAAACAGTGCACGAGTGCTTGTCTGGTTGACTTGCAGAAGACCTCAGATACCGTATGGTTAGAAGCGCTCTTTTTCAAGTTAGACAGGCTTGGTGTAAGCAAATCATTACTGTACATGCCTTATAGCATGCTTACCAAAAGAAAGTTCGTTGAGGTGACTTCCAAAAATCAGAGACTATTCTCTTCAGGACCCCATTGTGTAGAGCTTCTCGGGATACTAGGAAGAATTGGAGAAAATTCTTAATCGTTGGACAACACGGACAATCATTGGGGAACAGAAGTTTAGTACGGTACCTAGGGATCTAGCTAGACCAATATCTAAATTTTAACAAATATATAGATGTAGCTCTAGCCAGAGCCAAAGCCACTTTTGCCATGACAAAGAGACTGTTTTATTGCAGCCAACTCCATGCCAGGGTGAGAGTCATCTGCTAAGACGATTCCGGTTTTTGAAAAACTATGTTTTAGGGCTAATTTTCGTTTATATAGAACTCCAGAGTCCCAATACAAAAAATTCTATCGCAATGAGGTCTTTTACAATGGAGCAAACCCGGTAAGGGTGAATAATTTCCTAATAAAACTTATCCGAAGGCACCTTGCAAAAGCAATGATTTCGATCAACAATCTGATCTCTGGTGCTTTTTACCCAAACTTGTTGTACCACGAGAGTGTGCGCCTTAATGGTTTTATCCCTCCAGAGGCGTTCCTCTCTGTCGATTCTTAAGGTTTGCCCCAGAGTAGTTTTGCGGTGTCGCCCGTTCAAGTGTAGACAGGCGACTCACCTACGATCGAGACATCGCACAAAGTTCCGAAGAGTTTCTCCGTTTTAGCAGGGCGGCTCAATCGTCTAAGTAGTCCGTTTAAATAAATAAAAATGCATTAAAAAAAATCTTAAAATAAAAAAAACAAAAATCAACCTTTTTGTCGATAAATTTTCGTGGGCCACTTGCAAGGTTAACCTGTAGGCTTACAATTAAATGGGATAAACTAAGTCATAAACCTTCTTTAAAGATAAATGAGGTTTGAATGTGGAATTTTATTGAAAACAAAAGTTAACAGTTTTTTTCTGTTTCGAAATCTATTCTTGCCATGCTTTTTAAACTAGACTTTGGATAGGCCGACTTAAATTAAAAAGATTGGTTTCCAGTTTGGCTTTAAGCATGTTTTATTTTATTTTTAGGAAAATATTTGAAAACATGACAGTAGAACTTTAAGATAGCATCTCTTTTTTAAACACCAAGATATTCTCTAGTCGTAGTCACCGACTAGAAGGAAAAAGCTTTCAGAAGTAAGCAAATATTTCCTTCTTCGTGTTTAAATAAATTTACAAGTTTTTGGATTTTAAGGTCAAGTTTACTTTCACCACAAGGCTACAAATCTGACTTTTAAAATGTTGTCACTTTCAGGAACTGAAATTTCGTTTACAATTGAATTGATTCTAACGAACCTGGAATATATTTGAAAACAAAATTTCCCAAGTGGAAGAAATCGATAATTCCAGGAATTTTATTTTAAGAAGCTGTAATCCTCTCCATGTGCTTCTCGTTCATACGTTGGGCGCCACATTAAATCTACCGGATACACTTTTATCGTCTCGCTTGAAGCAAAAAAAAAAGAAAGGATTTCTGCTTAACAGATTTCTATCTATGTAAATTGGTTGGAAGCAAATGTTACCAGTCCTTCCATTGGGACACCATATCGGAGATTTGCCGAAAATTATTACTTTTGAAAGTCACACTTTGTGGCACTTTAACTCTATCATCAGCTTTAAATAATCCAACTATCTATTTTGGGGGAATACCTTAACTTCCATATGCCATTTTTTTTTGCGAGGATATTAAATCGAGATACATGTACATTGGTCTATGGGATGAATGAAGAATAAATGTGAAGGCAATTTCAAGACTCCCCTGGGTACGGTAATGTTACGGGCTCTGACTGAAGTTTCCACTCGGATGGTCCCGATGTAAATGAGTTCGGGGAGCATCACCACTGCCAGAGTTGAATCCCTCCAACATTTACCACAATATGTGAGTGAAATCCGTGAAAGTAGTAACAGAAGCAAAACCCAGTTGCTTCACAAAGTCAGGCTCGTGGAAGTTTTGTTTTTTGTTTGTTGTTGTTTGTCTGTCTATCCCAACAGGGTCCTGTAAAACTCATTTTGTTTCTGTTGCTATTCTCGAAAAAGCTGACGAATACAATTGTTTAATTTATTCGTCCCTGTGTACGAGGGGATACCTTTGCGATTAGCGGAAAGTGTGAACCGCTGGTTGAAAGAATTCCATCTCGTCAATGGATGCAAAAAAAAACATTGTTTGGAAAGGCTTTAAATTTCGCAAAAACACTTTTGAATCTTTTCCATTTTTATGCTGGTGCCGGGTCCAGTGTTTGTGAAGTGTGAAAGGACCCGAGAAATCGCTTTTTATTTTTAGTGTGCCCTTGATCCTAATTCATTTATTTACACAATTTATACGGTCGTAAATATTTTATGTCCTTTAATTGTATAGCGAATTTTAAATTGAATGACATCTATGGATTTCAGTTGATGAGTCAGTTGTGAATGAAATGAATCGTTGACAGGCTTTTCTAAGGCTGCGGTTGAAATTGGAATCTAATTTTTATTGATTTTATTTCCGCTGTTAAGGATAGGTTGGCTGACATTGAATTCGATGTGCTGTCAAAGGCATGTCACTTGTGTTCGTCACTGAAATGAGACACGTGACGGACAACGTGCAGAAAGTAAAAACGCAGAATCTTTCAAATATATCAATAGGATGAATAAGCTATTTAAGAAGGACTAGATTTAGAATGATAAAGCAATTTCTCTAGCTATATTTCCAATAGCTTGATTTTGCATAATTGCGGTTCAGTTTGAGAAAGAGATATACCTTAACTGGTAATCTTCGTCATAACCAAGAGCACTGTCATCAATGAGAGCTTGATCCTTAAAGCACAACCCCGAATTCGGGGGCTATGATTTGGATTTGTTTTTCGTTTTTAAAATGTATCTGAACCAGTGATTTCGCAACGTGAGTATGTGGTCTATCTCATAGAGTTCCAGTAGTATCTTCTCCTCCATTAACTCTCCTACCATACAGGAAAGAATATTTGCGAAAGAATTTATCTGCTTTCTTGCTTATCGTCCAGAACTCGGCTCGTTATGGCCAACTAACAAGATCAATGTTTTAAGATTAAGGAGTATTGAACACATTTGTTTTACTTAACTGAAGTAGTAGCAGTCTTTACAAAGGTATAGCTTCGGCATAGTTTTTTTGTGGCTTTATCATATTTTGGCGGTGAACGAATCGTTTTGCTGACAAAATTTTGTTGATTTTGTCTTCATTTACCTCGAGGACAACTCCTTTCACCTGATTCTCAATTGCCTTAAAGGCCTGAGAACGGCCTGATGATTGCGATGTCACCTGCATTCACCAGCAGCCGAATAAAGTGGTTGAAGATAGGGTCTTTAGTGTTAGCAACTACCTTGCTGTGTCAGCACGACATTAAGGAAGCCTCGTGATAAGGCATTCATTGACGAAATCGGTTTCCTTTTAAGAATAGTTCATTAATTTATTCAGGCACTCTAGACGATCATACAAATCCTACAAATTCTATTCAAACCCAAGTGAAATTTTGAGTGATTGGGTGCCCCGAAGTTGCAGAAAGGCTTCACACTAAGACGCAGTATGTTGTGAAGGATCTTTAATGTAACATTGAGTAGGGATACACTTCGGTAGTTTGACTTTGACACTTAAACATATTTTGGTACATGCACCCTGCCAGAAAGCTTCCACCATTAGCTGAGAAAAAATCGTCGTTCTCTTCTTGCACTACAATGCTCTCTTCCTGATACCCATCAACCAGCGGTTGCTGGAACATCATTTACTCCCAGGTTTCGGTGGGCTGTTTTTTTTGACTGATTTGGATTGAGTTTTATTTTGACAAAATATTCTGAAAAAACTGCAGATAGGGTGCTTCCACGGAGTTATAAAAAATCTTGTTATAAAGTCATCGGCTTATGCACAAATTATGCTTCTATTGTTTTGTTGCAAATCAAACCGAATTGATGTTTTACTGGATTAAGATCAATGCCATTTCAGCTCAAGGATATCGAAAAACAGAAGAACAGAAATCAATCACGTGATTTCTATGAAAAAGCGTCCAAGTGCGAGTTTGACTCTCATACGAAAGGATTCGCACCAACCTTTAATTTGCAAAATTTTTCCTTGAACATCATACGAGTAAACCAAGTTCGGAATTTTTTCATGAATGTCGAAATGAAGGGTTATTAGTATACGTACCCCATTTTGTTTTCAACTTTAAATCATTTCAATAATTTTTTGTTATAGCGGCCATCGTAGTACACATTCTGTGGTTATTGCACGTGTCTTCCTTTTTCGGCTTAGAAGATATAGCCTTGTGCAAGACAGATGGACGAACAGCAGAGGCTTAGTTATAGGGTTCCGTAGGCTTCTTTTGGGCTCGAAATCCTCATCTGGTCTGATGGTCTCTACACAATATGGGCTAACGTCACATGAAATTATAATCGGCTTCTTTTTATCGAAATGTGCCAACATTTGGTTGTTCATAAATAAGTCATTACTTCTTTGAAACCCTAGCTAACAATCATTTGTCCAAACAAAGTTGGATTGCATCTGAAAAGTCAAGTACACAAAAATATGAACAATGACTAGGACCCGTGAAACAAAAATCTATATTGAGTAAGGGATAATTTTCAGTCTCTAAAATGTGCAATATATTTAAGAACTAAATTTGTTATGTTAATATTTCGCTACAATAAAATGAAATGAAATGAAATAATTTTCAGTTTGAACAAACTTGTTTGCCGAAATTTTAAAATCCAAACAAATAAGTAATTTATTATCCAATTTAGGCATAGCTAAGATGGGTGATGAGCATCTTCTATAGCGAACTTCCTCTAAAAAATACTCTCTGAAACAAGAGAGCTTCACTAAATGGTATAGTGCAAGGCTTGAAGAATTACTCGTATGTATACCAAAGGTAAATAAGTTAATTATATTCGAAAGAAATAAGTTAGTATTACCGCACATTTAATAATTCAGAAATACTATAGCAATTGTATATTTCTACTGAAATATTATCCTTACGTCACAAAAAAAAATGTTTATTTCATGAAGTACAAAAGGAAAAAAATTACTAGGTTAGAGGTGTGAATCGTTTGTACAAACGAATAAGAATAAATATATTCATATAGATATATATATATCAAAAAAATAGTACTACCGGGTGAAAATGTCATCACATCATCAGAAACTTCATGTCATTGCCCAATTATTTCAGTCTAGGTTATTGGTCATTAGTGAAAACACACAAGTTTTTGTAAAGCCGTAAAATGTCTACATTCGTGCCATCAAAACAACATTTGCGGGAAGTTTTAATATACTTCTTTCATTTAAAGAAAAAATCAACCGAAGCGCATCAATTGCTTACCGAAGTTTACCCGGGCTATACTATAGGCGTAAGAATGTGTCAGCGTTGGTTTAAGTGGTTCAAAGATGGACACCGAAGACAAAGAACGCCTAGGCCAGGTGAAAAAGTTTGAAGACCATGAATTGGAGGCATTGCTCGATCAAGATCCGTCACAAACGCAAGAAGAACTTGCAAAATCACTTGGCGTCGCTCAGCAAACCATTCCGATCGTTTGAAAGCAATGAAAATGATTCGAAAGGTAGAACATTGGGTGCCGTATGAATTAAAGCCACGAGACGCCGAACACCGATTTTGCATGTCCGAAATGCTGCTTGAACGCCACAAAAGAAATTCTTTTTGCATCATCACACATTACGTAAATCCAAAACGTCGGGCAACGTATGGATACCCCGGACATGCCTCAACATCGACGGCCGTTCAGACCAGAAGGGTGTTGTGTATTATGAGCTGTTAAAACCGAATGAAACAATCACAGGCGAGGTCTACCGACGACAATTGATGCGTTTGAGCCGAGCACTGAAGGAAAAACGGCCGGAAACGGTCGCAAGACACGATAAAGTTATTTTGCAACATGACAATGCACGGCCGCATGTTGCAAATGTCGTCAAAACTTACCTTGAAACGCTCAAATAGGATGTCCTACCCTAGTAGTCCTATTATTTAAAAAAACATTTAAATATATATGTATGTAAAAAACAATAAATAAATGAATAATAAATAATATAAAATAAGAACAAAACACGGAAATATATTAAGATAGATAGATAAATATTTTATTTGGTATCACAAAACTTAAAAATTCCCATCTTATGATAAAAACAAAAACATTAAGGTGCTATTTAATTTGCTCCCAACATCAACTTTAAGATACTCATATTTTTAGCTCCCCATAAGTTTATATTTGTTTTCGCATCTTTGAATCATACGATTTAGGTCGTATACTTATACTATATGTATACTTATTATGTACATGCTAACACAGTAAGAAATACTTATAAATCTGTGAAAGATTAGCGATGTAAAGAATACATTGGTTAAATTGAATTAAAACACATTAGACTAATACATTAAAAATATAAATATAAAGATTAAATCTAAATTAAAGCAAATTCATGTTGAAATATAAGGTATGAGAGTATAATAATTGAGTTGAATCTTTAGCAAATTTATCTAGTTCAGTTAAAATTCTATAACATTTATTTCTTGAAATGGGGATAAGAAGGGGAATGGTAAGCTGCTATGAAGGTAAAGTTGAGTATTCAACATTCATTTTAATTCAACATTTCGGTAATTACTTACTTACGAAAGTATTCTTTTAAGTGATCAGGACAACAATTTGGAAATAATCGTTTTTGATTTAGTAACATTTATCTAATGTTTTGCAAAAGTTTGGAAAGTTTGATAGATAAACATATTTCAATTTGGAAATACTTTTTTTCTGATTAAGTTACCTTTCTATGATACTAAAATAAAATTAGATTTTTAGTTTTACTGCAGAAATAACTTGATATAATTTAAAATAATTTTAACCGTTTTTTTTTAAACATGATAGCTGGTTGAACTTTTTATGTCATTAATCATTTAATTATTAACTTGAGGTGGCGTTACAGTCTACGTAGCATTGGTATTTTATCCTTTTGGCTAAGTCAATTGGTTGTTGAATCTTCTCGTCCACTCACCGTCAATGCAGATGGGACAAAAGATCACACTTTTCTCTCGAAACAACGGGGCCTTCATCCGCTTTTGAAAGTATCCATGCTTCTACACCATATAGTAGGACGGGGATGATATTGGTCTCATAGAGCGACACTTCAGTTCTTCGAAAGAGGGATTAGCTTTAATAGCCAGAGGTATTCTTCATTTGATCTCATCGCTGATGTTATTATCTGTATTTATAGCGAAGCCAAGATAGACAAAGCCACAACTACCTCAAAGTTATAGCTGTTATAGCTGATCAGGGTTTGGTCTTTCTTTATGACAGCATATGCCTCTTTTTGCCTTCTGGCGTTGACAAGGTTCTTTTGCACTATTGTCCCAAGTATGATGTTGAAGAAATCGCATGACAGTGCATCACCTTGTCTAAAATGTTGTTTGACATCAAGCGGGTCTCTGACGTCTTTGCCGACCTCAATGGAGCAGCTTGATTTCTCCATCGCCATCCTGCACAAAAGTACAAGCTTGGCAGGGATGCCAAGCGTAGACATGACTTCATAAATCTCGTCTCTGTGGACGAAACAAACACCAAAACCAACCTTGAAATTGATGAAAAGGTGGTGCGTACTGACTTGGCGCCCCTGTTTTTTTTCCAAGATCTGCCGTTATGTTAATATTTGGTTTATGGTGGACTTTTCTGGTCAAAAACCACATTAATACGGACCTATCAGAATGTGGACGAACTGCTTCAGACGTTCACATCATACGGCGGAAAAGATGTTAAAGGCAATTTTGAGGAGATTGATACCTCTATAATTGGCTTGCTTCCTTCAGGATTGGACAACCAATACTGAGATTCCATTCATCTCGCATGCTTTCTTGTGGCCATGTATTGCAGATGTATTGGTGCATACTCCCAACTAAGTCATCGCCGCGGCTTTTAGAAGTTCTATCTTGCTATCTGTACTTCGTCTAGGTCAGGTAGATGGCATTGTTGGTTCTTCCACGTCCTCAGCATTGACTGCAATTCTACTATGATATTTCCATTTCGAATTTTGCAGGCTGCGGTTTGGGGCGTATAACCTTGGGATAATTGGCTGTCTACGGCTTGCATTAAACGACTCAATGGAAGCATTTTCGACTGTAATATAGGACCAACGACCCAAAATCTTAGCCAGTCATCCCTCCAGCTCAACGTGAAGATAAGATATTTTAAATTTAGAGTTGCGAAAATCGATTTCATAACAACAACTTTAACATTGGAAGATGAATTTGTATTTGCTTTTGGCAGTTGTTTTTCAACTTCTTCAATAAAGTGTTATAAATCAGACAGCCAGAATTATCAAATATTATATAGCTTAGTTTCAAAAGTATTACATTTTGTAAGAACTCTGTTTATAGGGATTCATATTTTAAAAGTTTGAGGACCAACTGCTTATCTCAACTTCATGTATTTTTGGAATTATTTTTAATCAATCAAATTTGTTTGATTGCTTTTCTTTAGAAGATATCAACCACTGCTCGGAATATTAAGGCGTGATTAACTTTATGTCCTTTTTGAAAGGGTTCAAAAGTATATAGTTTCAATCCAGAGATTTCCACCACCTCTTCCTTCCGAGCTGGTAACTGCTCAGCAAAGGATCTTTTTCTGTCTGGTAAATATATGGCTTAAAGAGGATCACATTCAGTACAGTTTTCTTTGCAGATTTTGATAGGATTTTCCACGCCGATTCCGAGAGATGTTTTTTATCTCTGTGTCATTTTCTGGAAAGACCGCTAGGATTGCGTTTATAATAAGAAACCACAAAAGTGGAAAACAAGCTAAATCGGATGTTATGGTCTTCCTTGCAATATACGAGAAATGCAGTTTTATCCATGTGTTTTAACTTTATCATTTAGATTTCTCTCGATACTTTTGCTTTAAATTCAATTGCCTCATGTAATTTGCGCCATGAGCTTCTTTTTGCTAATATATTATAAATATAAAAATGCGTCAAGCTACAGCCGAGCAGGTTTTGAACAAAAAAACTGGTGGCTCCATAATTTTCTAATTTTCTAAGGATGTTTTCATGTGTCAGTGTTGCAGAAGTCACTCTGAGTCTTGAAAAATGGGAAAGACTTACAGGATTCACATTTCTAAAACAATTTTCAAAGAACTTCCGTGGAAATTTGGATCAGGAAATAGAGAAAAGGGCACATTTATGTATGAAATGGCCTCAACTGTAAAATCTGTTTTAGTCTTTTTGGTAGTCTCTATAGTTAGTAACTTACTTAGTTTAGTCAATTGACTAAATAAACATAATATTGATGAGACTTTTGGCATTAAAATTGAAAAAAAAATAAAAAATAAAAAAATATGCATAAAAATATACACTGCCGTTCATAAGTTTCCGGACAAATTCATATAAATTTTTTTTGTTCAATTTTAATGCCAAAAGTTTCATCAATATTAGGTTTTTTTTAGTCAATTGACTAAGCTTAGTAAGTTACTAACTATAAAGAATACCATAAAGACTAAAACAGTATTTAGTTGAGGCCATTTCATACATTGATGTAACCCTTTCTCTATAGAAAAGTGAATCCCGTAAGTCTTTCCTATTTTACATGACTGAGAATGACGTCTTCAACACTAACACATGAAAATATCCTAAGAAAATTATGGAGCCACCAGATTATTCAAAAACTGCTCGGCTGTAGCTTGATGCTTTTTATCGTAATAATATATTAGCAAAAAGAAGCTTATGTTACAACTTACATGAGGCAATTGAATTCAAAGAAAAAGCATCGAGAGAAAGCAAATTGAGTGCAACGATTGCAAAAAGCTTTATCATGCAAAATGTGTAAATGTATTACCCGCTGATCTTGAGTTTATTAGAAAAAACCGCAAAATATGGAGATGCTCTCAATGCAATTCAGCGCGAAGAAACTCTTTCTGTGCTGATAACGCCACTCTCCCGGTTTCTCATAGCAGCCCAACGGTCACCCCAAAAGAAAATAAAACAAACGAAAACATTACAATAGAAATGGTTTTTAATTTAATGAATGAACTCAAAAATGAAATAAATGAACTTAAAAAAATTAATCAGGACTACTTATTCAATATCACAGCATTACAAAATGAAAACACTGATCTTAAAAACACAGTGAGTGTATTAAAAAATAGAATTAATTATTTGGAACAATCAAAGCTTTCTAACACCATCGAATTATTTAATGTACCGAATGTTGACAACTCAAATGCACTGCAAACCGCGTTGCACATTGTTCGTAGTGGTGTGGGTTACGAATTGGATGAGAAAGACATTGACTCTGTTTACATAAAAAAAATCAAAACAAAGAGTAACGCTCAACCAACTCATAATGCTCCCAACAAAACTAACGTATTGTGTGTCAATTTTACTCGGAGAATAATAAAAGAGAATATTATGCGAATGAAATCAAAGAAGAATCCAAAATTAACAACAAAACTACTGGATGATAAACAGGACGGCTCAAAAATCTTCATCAATGATAGTTTAACATCTTCCATGCGAGCTCTATTCAATGCGACAAAACAAATTAGAACTGCAAACAAAATCAAATATATGTGGATGAGGAACAGTACAATTTTTTTGCGTAAAGTTGAGGGTGGTGATGTTATTAAAGTAAGGTGTTTCGAAGACTTAAATTCGATTAGATTTTAACTTTTTAATTTTTAAATTTAATTAATTAAAAAATGAATGAAAATCACCCCATTCACGCAAAATCTTGTTCTGTTCCCATCATGTCTACTCTTATAATACACCAAAATATACGTAGTATGAGAAGAAATTTTGATTCCTTTCTAGCACATATTAATGTTCAAAATTTCGATGCGGAATTTATTGTTTTAACAGAAGTTTGGTTATTCGACTATGAACTATCCAATTATAATATTCCGGGTTATGAACTTTATGCGAATTGCAACAATTCCTATAGCGCAGGTGGTGTCGCAGTGTACGCAAAAAAAGAAAAGAGTTGTGAGGTAGAAAATATAAGTTTGATAAGTGCCGACATTTTAAAAATTAATTGCCGTATCCTTGAGGAAAAATTTTCAATTTTATGTGTTTACCGCCTTCATGAAAACAACCTTAACAAAAATATTTTTTTGGAGCAATTAAATTCTCTCATGAAAAATATAAAGACAAAGAATTTATTGGTTATAGGAGATATTAACATAGACATACTGAAAAACAGCTCAGACTCAGACAACTACATGGCTTTAATGTCCTCGTATGGCTTGGAAGCTCTTATAATGGAACCCACTCGTATCACTGACAAATCAGAAACATGTATTGATCATATTTTTTCAAGACTGAGTTCTAATTTTGCACGAAAACTTTCTGCTGAAGTGTTAGATTACAAAATCACTGACCATTGCATGATAAACTTAAATATAGAAAACATTCGATCAAATGCTCGCAGTTTTAATAAATATGTGCCATTCTCGGAAAACTTAAAAATCGACTACAATAAGTTAATAGAACGCTTAAAATTTGAATTCTGGGAACCAGTTTATAAGCAGAGTGATCCCTCGGAAGCATACGATATTTTTCTTCATATTTTAAAGTCCCATATTAACAGTTCCTCTAATCTGGAAAAAAAAGAAAGTAAAAAATTGAAACGTCTAAGGCCCTGGATAAGCAGAGAATTGCTTATGAAAATAAATAAAAAAAACGTAATTAGAAAAAAATGCAAACGCAATCCTCTCAACCAAAAATTAAAAGAATACTTCTGTAAGTTAGATAAAGACGTTAAAGAACAGGTTAGCTTAAGCCGCGATAAATATTACGCTCACCAATTTAATAACTGCAATGGCAATACAAAAAAAGAATGGAAAGTAGTAAACAGTATCCTCAACAAGCAAAGTGAAAAGGAAAAAATCCACAAAATTGAAGTTGAAAATTTAACAATATCAGATCCAGAAGATATAGCCAATCACTTCAATCAGTATTTTGTGTCCATTGCAGCTCAATCGAAACCATGTTCTCCCCAATATAGCTGCAAATGTTATTTGTATCCAGATTTAGTTGAAGACTCTTGTCAAAATAATAGTTTTATGTTTAAGCCTTTCACGCCAATTGAAATTCACAAGTACATACTAGGACTTGATAACAAATACTCTAGCACCTCCGATAACATAACGAACTGTCTTTTGAAACGAATTTCATTGTTTATTGTCGATGTTCTGTGTCATATATTCAATTTAAGTGTTAAATTTGGTATATTTCCTTCCTCTTTAAAAAAGGCTGAAGTCATTCCTTTATTTAAAAAAGGAAACCGCAAATCAATGACGCAGTATAGGCCTATCTCCGTACTTCCAACGTTTTGTAAACTATTCGAGAAACTGATAAAAGTACGCATAGTGTCATTTTTAAATAAAAATATTTTTTTTAGTAACGAACAATTTGGTTTTCGCGAGGGTAGATCTGCAGAAGATGCCATTCTTAAATTGTGTGGTGAAATCTGTGGTAGTTTCAATGACAAAAACACTAGTATAGCTCTTTTTATTGATATGACAAAAGCATTTGATATGGTCAATCATGACATTCTTTTAGATAAACTGTATAAAGCAGGAATAAGAGGATTTATGTATAATTGGTTTGTTTCTTATTTGAGAGATAGAAGTCAGAGAGTGAAATTTGAAGGAATATACAGTAATGATCTAAAAATTAATACTGGTGTGCCTCAAGGCTCGGTTCTGGGGCCAATCCTATTTTTAATTTACATAAACTCATTACTAAAACAAAATTTCAAAAGCAATAAAACCGCCTTTGCTGATGATATAGTCTTCACATATACTAGTAAAAATTTGTTTGACTCGGCAGTAAAACTGCAGATGGACTTAAGTATACTACGGCAATGGTTCACCAAACATGAGTTACTTATAAGTGAAAAAACAAAATTAATGATTTGTAATTTAAAAGGTCCTTGTCCACTTGACTGTGATGTTTTTTTTCATGCAAGTTCTTGTAATAAATTTTCTTTGTGTGTCCATACGTGTGAGAAAAAAAACTTTTGCGAAGATTTAGTGTGCAGTCCCAACTGTTTTAAAATAGAAGGTGTCAACAATTTTAAGTACTTAGGGGTCTTAATAGATAAAAACTTAAATTGGAAGGGGCACGTGGATGATTTAAAAAAATATATGTTATCTGTTACTCGTAATTTGTATCTTCTTAAACCACATTGTTAAAAAAAAATGCTATTGATGTTCTATTATGGTCTTGCACATTCAAAGTTACAATACGGTATTGCAAGTTGGGGTGGAGCTTATAATAACACCATTGAAGCGCTCAAAACTGCCCAGAAACACATTGTAAGGATTATATGTAATGCAAACAGATTGGTCCATAGTTGGCCACTGTTTTTGAGGCTAAGAATTCTTCCGATAAAACACCTCTATATCTATAAGGTTCTAAAAGTTTTTTTTATTCGAAGCGGATACAGCTCTACCCTTAGAAGTTCAAGTGCATACACCCTAAGAACAAACTGTATGTCATTTTTTATTAATCCTTTGTCCAAAAACACCCATTTTTCAAACTTTTACACTGCGGCAGCACCTAGGCTATTTAATAAATTACCATTAGCAATAAGAAAGATAGTACAACCGAACTTATTTTTTAAAGAAGTGAAACAATTTATTTTTGGATTGGATAGTTCAGCAGTCAAAACTTTTCTGAGTTCAACTTTGTAGTTTTTATATATGTTCTATGTCCTTATTTTGTGTTAGTTATATTCTATATTATATTATATTATATTATATAGTTATATTATGTTCATATTTATTTCATTTAATTATACATTCATATTTTATATTTCATTTGTGAACAGAAATTTGTTTTATTTTCAATTTATTAATAATTTATTCACTTATGATTTTGTAGTTACCCCACATAAATAATTAATTAGTAAATCAATATAATTTAATAGAAGGATCATTCGCCACTAGTCACTTTAGTACTAAAGAATGATGCCTATTTATTCATTACAAAAATGTTATATTCTTGGATATTCTTGGTTCTGAAAATTTTTGTAAAACACATTTTTGTAAAAAAAAAAAAAAAAAAAAAAAAAAAAAAAAAAAAAAAAAAAAAAAAAAAAAAAAAAAAAAAAAAAAAAAATAACTAAATGATAAGGTTAAAACACATGGCTAAAACTGCATGACTCGTATATTGCAAGAAAGATCATAACAACCGATTTAGTTTGTTTTCGCCTGTTGTGGTTTCTTATCATGAACCCAATCCTTGAGGTCTCTCCAGAAAATGGCACATGGATGAAAAATCTGTCGAAATCGGCGTGGAAAATCCTATCAAAATCTGCAAAGAAAACTGGACTGAATGTGATCCTCTTAAAGCCATATATTAACCAGAAGAAAAAGATCCTATGCTGAGCAGTTCCCAGCTCGGAAGGAAGAGGCGGTCAAAATCTCGGGACTGAAACTATGCACTTTTGAACTTAATCGACATAAAGATAATCACGCTTTAATAGTCCGAGCACAACAAGTGCATCGTACAAGGTCGTAGAAATATTTTCAAAAATGTATTGAACAAGGAGTTGACATAAGCGATCTTAAACAATGTTTATATCGAAACAACGATTTAAATTCCGCAAACAAAATCCAAATTCTGGTCACAAATTTAACTTTTTCTCATTTCAAAACAACTTTATTAACTTTTTTTTTACTAAAATAGTTATAATTTGTAAGTGAGGTTTCAGTGTTAGCTCAGATCAATTTTAACTTACTTATGGATGTCTATCCCTTACAAGTTTAAAGACTTTATTGGTGAAGTTGAAAAACAACTTCAACAACAAATTCAAATTCCAATGTAAAAGTTATCGTAATATAACTCCAAATTTGACACATCTTATCTTAACGTAGAGTTCTTTGCTCTTAAAGCAATGCCTGTATGACACTATGTGCCTACAGGAGACTTGCTAAGAATCTGTGTCGTTGGTCTTATATTTTTTCTAACTTGATTCGTTATAAGTTGGTTATTTTGGTCACACACAAAACAATTTCAGTAACAATCTGATTTTACAATTTGCATTCTTTTGGCAAACAAAACTCCCGCACAAAGCAAAAGCACTTTGGTCACTAGGAAAATAAGCATTTAATGGAATTCAGAAACTACCCTCTCTTGTTTTCTATTGACCGGAACAATAAATGCAATCGGCCGTAAGTTGGAACAAACGGATTGTAAAACAGCTTAATGCGAGAAATATGTTGTAATTGCCATGCGTGACAAATTTTCAAGTGTTCTCATTGATAGTTTTAATTTCGTGCACAATATTCTCAAGTATGAGAAAAGCGCAATCGACGATGTTGACATATAAAGAAAAAACAATTATCTCAGGGTTACAGACCCCAAACCAAAGCCTACAAAGTTCAAAGTGGAAAAATCATAGTCGAATTGCAGTCAATGCTGAGGACTGTATTAGACGACGCAGGCCAATAGCGTCTACCCGACCTAGACGAAATAGATAGCAATAACATATAAGCTAAAATCTAATAAAGCAACTTTAGCTGTCGAACTTTTCAATGCGACAGCAATAAAGCATCAAAGACGAAAATGGAATCTCAGTATTGTTTAACCGCTCTTAAAGAAAGGAAACTATCTTAACTGTGCCAATTGTAGAGTCCACCATAGTCTAAATATAAATATATTGGCAGATGGTTTCTGTTTCGTCCACAGAGACGAGATGTATGAAGCCATGTCTAGGTTTGGCATCCCATCCAAGCTCGTCCTTTTGTAAAATAGGGCAAAAAGAAATATATGCTGTCATCAAGAAAGGACACTTAAATGCGACGTCTGGTTCAGAACGTTAACATAGACAGCTATAACTTTGTGGTAGTTAGGGACTTTGCTTAGGCTTCGCTGCAAACACAGATAAGAACACCAGCGTTGAGGTCAAACCGAGAATACCCGTGCCTAAGAAAGCAATTATGTAAAGCAGATTAAGGCGACTTATGTAGTTTCGAGAGAAAAGTGTGAAAAATTAATATCATAATCGTAAGTTTTTTTTTAAATGATTCAAAGCTGAATAAAATATGTATTTTATTTAATTTTTTCTATTGCAATGCATTTTTTTGTTATGATGTTTTCATAACCCAAATGGAATTTGATGGTGGCGGCAAATAAAACAGCTCCTATATTTTTTTTATCTTGAGATGGGAAGTTCATGGTATGGGCAGACCTACTCGCACCCAAACCAATTTTTATTTGTAGGTTTATTATTGACTTTTCAGAAGATTTATTGGTCAATATTTCATTTAAAAATATTTGTGAGATCTAAACCATCTGAGAGCCGGCTCGAAAACACAAAGTTTCATCGAAATCGGTGTAGTCGTTTAGGAGGAATTCAGCGACTGGCACACGTACAGAAGAATTTAACATAAAAAGTTGTTTTTCTTTATCTTTATCTATTTGTTTATCTATATACAGTGCACCGCAAAAGTATTCGGAATTTGGTTCAATACATCTTTTAAGTGGTGCAAAATAGTTGCATTCATAGATAGATACTTCGAAGTTTAATTTTTCTTATCGTCATTATTTTCTTTAAATTTCTGCGAAAAATTAAAAATTAATTGCTTTTCTAACGAAAGTTACAACAACAACAAACAAAACATCATCGATTTACACACCGCAAAAGTATTCGTAATTTTCGCTTTGGTAACTTCTCGCTCTCAGATAACGGAAACAAACCCTTAGGATTTCGCAGAACATTTGTGTTTTGTCTTTCTGCGTGCATTCACAAGCGAAATAATTGTAGTTAAAAGCAACTGATCAGCTTGAGAAGTTTAATTTTTAAAATAAGAACAATGAGCCGTAAATTAAAAGAAACCAGCAAAAAGGACAGTGCAATCCATAATCAAGAGATGTCAGCAAAGGTGCAGCGTGGAAAACAAATCCAGAAGTGGACGGCCCGAAAAGCTTAACGAGATCAACAAAAGGCAAATACTCCGCCAGGTAAATAAAAATCCTCAAGTTAGTGCACCAACAATCGTTAATGACTTAATTGAAGCCGGTTGTTCGAGTGTTAGTACTGACACTGTGCGAAGATTTGTACATAAGTACGGGTATAGAAATAGAGTAGCAAGAAAGAAGTCATTTATTTCCATCGTTAATCGGAAAAAACGTGTACAATTTGCCAAAATGTAGGTACCTAAATAAAGGAGAAGATTTCTTGAAAATGGTCTTATTTTCGGACGAAACGAAGTTCAATGTTATGCGGTCCGGCGGACAGGTCCGTGTATGGAGGAAGAAGAATGCAGGATTTTTTTCCAAAAAACCTGGCTGGAACTGTGAAATATGGAGGGGGTTCCGTGGCTCTGTGGGGGTGTATGGCGGCATCTGGAGCCGGCATGATGCAATTTATTGATGGTATTGTGGACCAATACTATTATATCAATATTCTCAAAGAAAATTTGCCAAGAAGTGTTGAGAAATAAGGATTCCGGATGGTTATCAATTTTAACAAGATAACGATCCGAAGCATACCGCATTAAATACCAGACTATGGCTGCTGTATAATGTACAGAACCAATTAAAAACACCCCCGCAGTCACCAGGCCTTAATCCCATAGAGCATCTTTGGGCAGATTTGGATCGGGAAATAAGAAAGAAAGTATTTGTACAAAAAGTGAGCTAAAAGAAGCCCTGGAAGAGATATGGGGCCGTATTACAGTGGAACGGACACAAAAACTTGTTTCTTCAATGCCGAAAAGACTTAAGGAGGTTCTTAAGCATCGGGGATATCCAAAGAGATACTAAAACAAGTATTTTTACATTTAATTCGTGTTAAAAAGCTTTTTTACGAATACTTTTGCGGTGTGTAAATCGACGATGTTATGTTTTCTGTTCTTGTAACTTTCGTTAGAGGGGCAATTAATTTGTAATATTTTGCAGAAATGTCAAGAAAATAATGAGAAAAATAAAAAATAATTTTTGAAATATGTATCTATGAACGCAAGAATTCTGTACAGCTTAAAAGATGGATTGAACCAAATTCTGAATACTTTTGCGGTACACTGTATGTATATATAATGATATATTCAGTTCAGAAAAATTCAGTGCATTTTCGATGATTATGATATTCTTCAGAGCCTGAATTTACTTTGGATTGTTCACAAAGCGTCGGCTGTAAATGAGATCAAACAGAAAAAAAACTAACGTTGCTCAATTTCTGACCAAAAAACGGCGATCTTCTTTTTAGTTTTGGGGTACCCCTCAAAAGAATTGCATTTTCTAGACACTTGAAAATTAATTTGTGAGCGAAATTTCCGTAAATTTAAAGCCGCTTTTAGGCTCCGACCGAGGAGGGATAATGAAAGGGCTTTAAGTCCTTGAAACAATGAACACATTCAAACCTGACTAAAAGAATTTAGAGCACTCAAAAGACTTCAAAACTTTGATAACTAAACAATTTTTCTAAATAATTCAAAGTATAAATATTTTGAAAACCATTGCCTTAAATTAATGCAGTAGCACGTGGAAATTGGCCCGGAAGTTCATTCATTTGCTGTGAAACGAGACAATGCCCGGATTGGCCGCTCCGAGATACGAGCATCCACTTTAAATACGTTTTTTTTTTAAACTGTCTTTTTCAAAACAATACCCACGATTTCTCAGGTTCCCCTTGACCGATTTACCTGAAATTTTTAGAGAGTCTTCTATAAAAACTTGGTTCAAAAAATTTTTTTTTTCAGGCAGTAAAAAAATCTTTCCAACTTTCCGTAGTTCCAGACATTGAGGGTTAAAATCGTGGGTATGGTTACGCGTCAATTTTTTGAGACCACCACTTCATCGACTGCTAATTTTTGAAATTTTCAAATTTTTGGAGGTTCAAAAGAAGGAAGATGCAATAATTTTTTCAAATGCTTACATCTGTCAGTATTTTTCCAATATTTGTGAAACAAAAACATTCAGAGTATACATGACTACATTTCTAACTGCATCCCTTTTAATTGAGTGGGTGTCCTTTTGACCACTTGAGCAACACAAGCATATGAGGATGTTTAAGGCATTACGTTCTCGCCTTTGAACTTTTTCCTAATAGGGAATTTACCTGAAATTCTCTGTGCCATTCATTTTCAAGTTCTTAAAGCATTTCTTCATAATCCAGACTCTCTAAGGACATGCGATGAAATCCCTTGATTTCGTTACTTTGTTATGCTTTCATCTACTCTGAATAATATTGTTAAAGCAATACCCTGCATCCTCCTCAGTGTAATTCCTGGAAAACACAGCCGTTTGCGGGCTATAATTTGAATATTTAATCCTGCTCCTTTAACAAAAATATTTTCAGATAATATTCAATCAAATTAGCCGCATCAGCTTGTTTCGAGGTGAAGCTTGCTCGCTATTCCACGTGGATTTCATTTTCATTGGGAGCCGAAAGCGATGATTTATTTGACAAAGAGTCAACTTTTGGCCTATAAATCTTCGTATCTCGGCGAGAAGTCGACCCGAATATAAATCTGTGTTTTTGTATGCATGGATTTATTTCTCTGTACGTCGGGTATTTGCTAACAGAACGACGCTCATTAGGATGGAACCGAGTGTGATCCGTGTTAAGGCAGCAGTGTGGTCCTACAGATGGAATAATAAGTAACAAAATGGGGGGTACTTATGGGCGTTGGAAGTGATTTATGTGAGTATAAATTTATTCAACACGCCTAGATACGTTTTTATCTAGAACAGACGTTAGGAGAAGAATTCTTGGGAAAAAGTTTTAACGAACTTACCTGCCAGCTGATTAAGGATTTAGCAAGGTGAAAAAAATATACAAAGGATGCTTGATTAGGTATGTTCCCTGTCCAGGTTAATGCGTATTCTTAGAATCAATGAGCTTACTTAAATTGAAGTAGGATACAGCGGAACAAAATCAGTCCGATTGATATGCAAGTCAAAGCCTAATCATGCCTTCCGACAAGTAACAAGCTTCTGTCCTTCTTGGTACGAGGCACATTTCCAAAGAGCAAACTTAACTGGAAGCATGTGAAGATCATGAGCTAGATTACGATAAATACCAGCAGATGATCTTGAAATGCAAGACTTTCTTCTACAATATCGGTTGTCTGCTGAGAATTCTGTCTCTTAGTAGTCGATTACGTCTTCAAATCTCTACTTGGTCATTGAATAAAGTCAAATGTCTTGCACACGTCCGAGTGGATAATCTTGATTTTCCGAGAACGAATCGCAAATCTGCTTAATTGTTAGTATTAAAGAATTGTAAATGAACAGAACCCCTTTAGGATCACTCTGTTGTCCGTCCGTCTGTCTGTCAAGACCATTTTTCTCATGAACGCGCCATGAACGATTCTAAGCCAACCCAAGGGAATCTAAACCTAAAGGGTACTTCCAGTCGACCTAGAATCTTGAAATTTGGCATGAAGCAATGGTTTTTTCCATATAGGTTTGTATGGAACCCTCGGTGCGCAAGTCCGACCCGCATTTGGCCGGTTTTTTATTAATTTATCTTCCTCTGCCCAAGTGGCGGACACTGCGGTCTGAAAGAATCGACATTTTGATTCATGGGGAGCTAGATAAGCCGAACAGACATTCCATCCTTCTGATGAATGTCAGAATGTTTTTAGCATTGGACTGTCTAATGTTCAATGAAGAGCATATCTCTTTATGGAGATATGTGCAGCTGCTCTATCGTCTTAAGAACAGTATCGCCATTCGGTGACTGTACTGAGTCCTTATCTTGTTAAATATGATCTCAAAAGGAAAGTTTTCTCAGTTCGACCTGTGGTCGTTGTCCAGCTCACGCCACGCGGTCTTGAGACTAGCCATGGCTAGATCGTCTGAAATTTCATTGCCTTCGATTCCATGATAACTTGGAACAAATCCTTACCCTACTTTTTAACGTTGTGCTAGGGATTATCAGGCGTCTTAAGTAAAGTTTACTACGGCGCAGGATTCGATGGCTTGTAGTTCAGCCTTTTCTATTGTCCCATAACTCCGATCATGACGTCATTGTGATGAACTATTCAAACTCTGATGAACTATTTTCACCAGAGTTTGAAGTGTATCGAAAAGAAAGACCTTCAAACATTGTAGACCCACGTCGGGGTATTTTATCTTTTGACGACTGGTTTGAGAATGACGTGGAATACAAAGATCAAGAGTTTGATTTAAAAAAAAAACGATTTTGTTCTTTTTAACGAATAAGTTTCTAAGATAAACTTCGACAGTATCTTTAAAGGAACTGTTGACCAAATGGTTGGTAAATTTTATATGAACATCTTCGAATGCTTCGTTTTATGTCATCTTCAATTCATCTGTTGAACAGACACGAATAATTCAAGTAAAAAACCAGCTGATATACTATATGTAATTTTTTTTCCGGTTCTTTCAGTTCCGCCTATGATTCTGATAAAATTTTGTTTGAACGATTTCGCTCACCTAGAGAACTTTTGCCCTAGTTCAATGGGTCAACTATAAATAGCTCCTATTGACGTGGAATACCATCTTGCTCGCCTTAGAACTGACACGACCTGCGCACAAAATGGGATACCTCCAATAATCATAAAGTATTGCTGTGGCTCTCTTGCAGCGCCCTTGGTGCTTTCATTTCAAGCCTCTTTTAAGCAAAAATTTTTTCCCAAATTTTGTAAAAACGGTTTCATTATTCCGGTGCAAATTAAAAGTAACAAATTTGTTCGGGTTAACTTCATTTACCAATAAAAAACTAGATGTAGGAAATCAAGTCGACTGCGTGTGGACTTATTTCAGTAAGGCATTTTCTAAGCTTTCTTATAAGCTAATTCCTTTCAAAATGAAATCCCTCAAATTCCCTTTATCTTTCGTGGAGTGGATATGCTCGTATCTTGACGGGAGAACGTATTAAGTTTTGTTTTAGGGGATCATCCTCTAATACAGTTAACGCTACCCCAGGTGTGCCTCAAGGTAACCACCTTGAGCCATTAACGATGTTGTAAGTGTGCTGAAGAACTCAACGTACGTAATTTATGAAAACGACAAGAAAATCTTTACCTTAATTCTTTTGCAAAATGGTGCTTCAATAATTGTTTATCATATCTAAATGTTTAAGCATATCCTTTTCGAGAAGTATTAAATCCTCTCTCCTCTCTCTGTACACCATTAATAGATTTGCGTTTGTCAAAGGAAAGCTGACAAAGGACTTAGGTGTAAAATTCGCTCGAAATCTTGACTTAAGCAAATAGTCAACAAAAGCAACACCCTTCTCGGCTTTATCAAACAGTCGAGTAAAGAATTTTCATGTCCATTAATCACAAATACCCTGTACACTGCATTGGTCAGGCCACAGCTTAAGTACGCATCAAATGTGTGGTCACCTTATTACTTAACAAATAAATTTTAGTAATAAGTCTTTTTAAATTTTAGAAACATTTTCGACTTAAAATACCACCAAGCGAATTACGGATGAAGCGAACCTGTTACTCGGATTTCAATAGAAGCAAATGCAAACTGTCATATTTTCGATTTAAACTGGAACTCAAACAAAAACTTTTTGGTCGTGCCCATAACTACCCCGCAAGGAATGAAAGGACATCGGGGTTTAATTCTTCAACTACTTTAGCGAATACGGCCCTTTGCCTGATATTAACTACAAAATTGGTTGAGGCAGAGAGAAAGGCACTCATAAGTGTTCATGTAACCTTATGACACCAAAACTTAATAATAAACACTTTTGTGTACAAATTTCTTGAACAAAACGTACACAAATAAAGCTCCAAAATTATCGTCGCTCATGAGAATAATGATTCAATTTAAAGATATGACAAAATCATCAAATGATCAGCTAGTGTGTCCCACTTTATGCGATTTGGTCCACCATTTATGATTTGTATCCGCAGTTAAATTTTAAAGTGCCCATTCATTTCTAACGATCCAAAGTAATTGCTCATGTAAAGTCTCTCTCCACTTAAACAGATTTATGTCTTGCCAAATTTTCCCAAGAAGAAAATAATAATAATAATATGTTCAGGAATCGAGTTTCCCTTTTCCTTTGCGTCGGATTACAATTCGATGACTTCCTTGGATAACTGACAGACTGAGGCCAAATTCCATGGATACATACATCTATTCTCGGAAATTGTCGGAGACCATCAAATCCGAATCCCCTTCAATACCATGTGAGCCGTTTTTTATTGCATTTACGATATAACTCTTGCCCTCCGATATGACATTTTTACTGATCTGATGTATTATTAAATCCAATTTAACAGGAGCCTCCCCTTCTGTGAATACTCAATTCGCAATGTATTACAACAAAACATCGATCGATTTAATGGCCATGCTCGTATATCCTTTTGTCGTTTCGATTGAGAAGTGGAAAATTTGTATTTGCCTTCTCCGTATTTGTCCTTGAATCATTATTATTACACTGCACAATTTTTTAAAAGGGACAAAAAGGATGACAAGATTTGGGAAATCAAACCAGGAAAGTTGGGTGAATATTTGATAAAGCTACTCCGGGGATGCACAAAGTGAATTTGTGAGTAGTCTTATAATTTGGTTATAAAAAGATATAAAATCCATTTGCAGATTTTTGAGTGTTGAGTGTTTTAATCGATAAAGTGTCAGAAGTCAGGTGTATATTGATTTAGCTTTGTTTTTCAATTCTAGAAGCAGGAAGTTGGCAGAGAAATTGGCTGATGCAATTGGTTCAGAGTATTCATTGCAAATATTTAGGAATTAAGAATTTAAGAACTTGCATTTATTTAGCCTCGATAAGGTCTTCTGTGGCGTATAGAACGAGTGGGAGGATAACGTTCTGAAAAACTGTCAATTCCGGTGCAGAGATATATGTTGCAAGACATGCAGTTGTGGCGATTTAATTAGGAACGATAAGAACAAATTAAAAAAAAACCGGCCAAGTGCGAGTCGGACTCGCGCACCGAGGGTTCCTTACCATCACGACAATCGAGTCATAGTTATCGTATTTTTAAGGAAAAAATCTCTTTATCGTTTCAGTAATCCTTTATATTATATTAACAGGTTTCATTAATTTTATAATATAACTGAAATACCTCCACTGATGTATAATTGAAAAATACTAATGATGTATAATTGAACAATACTGATTGTGTAGCTGGTCTCATGCCACTGGTAATCTGAGAGCCAAGCAATAAAGACCAATTTTGTTCAACAGTTGTGAAGCGTGCCTTTGATTTTTATATATACGTTGGCAATATATAGCACACCCACTAGCCTTGAAGCAGCCTTACAAAATATAATTTTGAAGGAACAATGCAAGCAAGCTGTCTGATAACATGTTTGAAAATATTATAATATAATATGATAAGCTGTTTGAAAAATGTTGTCCCCTCCCCATGATAAGATTCTGAGTTCACAGGAAGTACCTTGTAGGTTTTGATTACCTTGTGTTTGTCGAAAATTTGCGAAATTTGCGGCATAAAAGGCTGAATCTTTTGATTGCGTTGGCTTAAGTTTCATTTTTCACAGCTCTAAGGAACAATAGACCTGAGTATTTGCTATGAATTCCAGCTTGATACCTTTACGCGTTCCTGAGAAAAAGGGTCTTGACCCACAGACGGACGGATAACAAAGTGATATTATAATGGATCCATTTTACCTTTTTGAGGTACGGAACCCTAAATCGCAATGGCGATGAATCAAGTAGTTGTTCTTGTTTGCACTGTTTTCATTTTCGTATTTGCAAATGAGTAATTGAAGTGTAAAGTTTGTTTGGCGACCTCACAAAGAACGCGGAAAAATTTCAAAATCTACTAAATAAAGTAAATCTATGTGTATAAAAATGAGTTCCTGTTGTTGCCTTAACTTGAGAAATACTTTTCCGGTTGCAAATACTTTTTAGAATGAATTAAGAAAATCGCTCAGAAAATATGATTATTTTAGAAAACTCAACGACTAAATTAGATTCGCACGTTTGACAGTTGACAGCAGACAAAAGTTTTTTTTTGTTAAAAAAAAATTATGAGTTTTTTTTCAAAATTGACAGATGTCTGCTGCATTGACACTCAACGGCTTTGAAAGTTCGCTCGCCGCAAATTTCGTTTGACTGCTTTTTCTCCAAAATATCATAATGATCAACACAAGCCAAATGCAGATATGAAAAGTAGATGATAAACTGTATTGACTCTGTTATTATTATTACATTTTAAGAGCTCCATTAAAAAACAGTCAACAGCAATAAATCACAGAAAAAAAAAATTGAGCAATTTTCTCTAACAGCAAAACTACCCAAATTTCAAAAATTGATGAACTATACTGCAAAACTAGTTATGACTTAAGTTTTATTTATTTATTTATTTATTTTTATTTACGTGATTGCTCAGTAAACTGTAAGATTTAAAATATTATAAGGTAGTTTTAAGCTAATTTTACAGAGTAGAGCTATAGTTATATAAACAAAATAAGAGATTTGATTGAGAAAGACTTCAAATAACAATTACTATATATACATTTACAAATTTTCAATGAAATTAGATTTTAAGGCCTTTTTTAAGCTTGTTGCGTTTTGGTTTTCTTTAATGTTCCGTGGCAAAGAGTTCCAAAGACGGACGGAATCAACAAAAAATTGACGCTCAGATGTTGAGAATGCATAGCGAGGGACAATTAGTTAACGAGATCTATGCGAGGTTACAGATCTTAGCCTGTCAAAACAGTACTGTTGTTGACGAGAAAAGAGTATATCTGAATGCAAGATTATCAAGATATTTATCAACAGGCATACCCAAGAGGCTTGTGGTAAAACTAGAAATGCTGTCATATCTACGAAGACTGTAGACATACTTAGCAACGCTAAGTTTACGCTTGCTAATGTATAAAAGGATAGGAATGACGGTTTCAACGTATTCAATAAACAATATTTTCCAGATATGACAAGACATTTCGATTTTTAAGGGTTTAAGAAGAGACCATTTGACTCAGACCATTTAGTCACATTCACGAAATCCTCATTGATAGAAAAGACTCCATGCTCAATAAGGCCAAGAGGGCAGCTGAAGTATAACTGTACGTCGTCCACGTACATATTGATATTACAGTTTGTAATCGAAGCCGGAAGTTCGTTAACATACACCGAAAATAAAAGAGGGTCAAGAATGGACCTCTGAGGTACACCAGTGGCGTTTTGCAGAAAATTAGAAAGCCTGTCTCCAACTTGCACTGCTTGCCTTCTATTACTTAAGTAGGAATAGATAAGTTTAGTTTCACCAGTTGAGAAGTAGAAGTTTTGTTTAAGCTTTTTACAAAGGAAAACCAAAAACGTCAACTCGTCTTTATTCAAAGCTTGCCTTAGGTCATCGGTTACATCCAAGAGTGCCGTGATGCAATTGTGTTTCTTACAAAAACCGGACTGTTTTGGAGAAAGCATTGAATTTGCTGCGAAATAAACGTTGATCTGTTTTTGAACTATCCTCTCGAAGGCCTTAGACAAAAAAGGCAAAATGGCAATAGGTCTAAACTCATCTGTTCTTGGATTTTTGGGATGTGGTAAGATTTTAGCCACCTTCCAAATATCCGGGAACATTCTAGACATCAGAATTGTATTACTTAAAAAAAAACCCTACTTCCATGGATCATCTGCACAGTTGGGTTCAAACAAACTAAAACTGTGGCAGGAGGTGAAATCATTGCAGACGCGAACAGGTCTATGGATTTTTTAGTTTCTATGCTATCAAGAAGTGAATGTGCTGAACATTGGAAAACCCTTCGGTCGTCATCAGCTTACTTCTGCGGGTTAAATATTGTAATATGCGAAAAAGACGAGGTGTTCAATTCGAGTGTGCATTCACAAATTTGAGAAAACAAATTGATGAACTTAGAAGAAAATTTTATTCAGCAACGATAGACATTTTGAATGAAATTACAAATATTGGCCAGTGTGCTTCTTTAAGAAATTTCATGTTTTTTCGAATTGATGAGATATGCAAAATATTAGCTTTGCACTCCGAACTGATATTTGCCATTTTTTTTTCAATAAACTGCTCCACTAAATAACAGCTCTTATTCAAAATAACACATTTTGCTACGTTAAGATTTAATTATTGAATACTTTTTTGTTTACGTATTTTTTATTTTTTTCCAAAATTAACTTTGAAGAGCTGATCCACAAAAACGCACTCATGATGAAAAGATTCAGGACAGAACAAATAACCAATGTGGTTCAAATTTATTTTGAAAGTTGGCATTCAATTATTCAGACACAAAGATTATTACAAAATTTCTTTCATGTTCGAAATGCGGCCAGCGCTCCAACAATTTACCTATTGGTCCAGCGTTTTCTGTCTGAAATGATGTGAACATTGCTCGGTAAAGGGAAACCCCGAAACTTCCACCAGGCGACGTTTTCAGCAGTTGATGTCTAGTCGGTCTTTGTAAAGAATCTTAAGGCAGTTATACTTTTTCCATACAAAATTCATTTGTTTCATAAGTTTAACACAAAAGATCCACAAATACGCATTAAGTAAGCTCGGAGTTTTCAAGAAATGTTCCGAGAGAACAACGAGCTTATTCACAAATTTATAATAAGCGATGAGGCCCATTTTCACCTCAAAGTGAATAAAAAAAAATGCAGAATATGGGATATCGAAAATGGAAAAAATAATTACTGAAATATTGAAGAGCATATGCTGCCACTTAGATGCACGGTATGGTATGGTATAACCTCAGAAAGAATCATTGGACCATATTTTCTCGAAAACGACGAACAACAATTTTTTACAATTTTAATGCATTTTTATTCATCCATTTTATAATCTTACATGCTATACACAAAAATGCTTAAAACTAGCTTAATTAACTTAACTACATATGTATATACTAACTTACTGGCCTTATACAGGCGCTTTAAGCTAAAACTAACAATTAAACCTATGTCTTTCGACATACTAATATTTACTTTATTTAAATTTAAGAAACTAATAATAAGACTAAGAAAAATAATTAATTATATAAAAAACCAAGTGTATGAACTTTTTATGTTTAAACTAAAACTAGACTTAAATACTAAACTACAAACTAATCTAAAACTTAAAATCTTAACCTATCTTACAATAAAATTAAAACTACTTACACTACATTAAACATAAATAAGCCGGCAAAGGCTGACAGGACATGCTATATTTGCCATAAGGGCACTTAAGACATAAAACAACGACGAAGTTAATACTCCTTACGACATCAGCTCTGTCGCGGTCTGATACCGCCCTACTAAACCTGAGGGTCTCCGGTGAGCTACTTGCGACGTCTTGGTCGTAGTTGACTCGCCCGTCCACAGCTTTTCGACCAACGTGGAAGTTTAACGGCACCGCTAATCTATCCTGAACCAGACCTTTTCTATCTAAATAGAGAAAAGCTTCAGTTGGAATAAGGCCGTTTAGGCGCTGAAAAAAAAAACGACGAAAAAGTTGCGGTAAATGTGGATGGCTTTCAATACCAGACATTGATTTAAAGTTTTTTTAAGGCCAGAGGTAGAGAACAATTCAAAATTATAGTTCCAACAAGATGGATCCACAGCTCACATAGCAAGTCCAACTATGGGGATTTGCTATGATAGGGACCATTATCATATATTTCGCGTTTTTCTGATAATAACTGGCCACCGCTTTAGCCAAATTAAACAGCTCAAAATTTTTTTTTCTTTGGTGTTTTCTAAAAATGAAATGTGTACACCAATAAGCTAAAAACAGTACAACAGCTGAAAGCCAATATCCGAGAAGAAGTGAGGGCGCTGTCACCTGAAAATCGAAGAAAGAGCACATCAGGTCGATGCAAACAGTATTTGAGAGAAACTATTTTTTAAACATAATGTGAACATGTTTCCAAACCATAATCTAAATTTTCATAACTGCCAAGATAAAATAAAATCAGAAAGCAAATGTTGTTCAACAAATAAATCTTGCACATGTAACGGGTTTTTTCAACAGGGACGCTACAAAAATAGAGCGACAGAGACAGCAAACGACGCCATATTTCTTGCCGTGCTTTTGACATTTCTCTTCAGTAAGGTTTGCCATTTCATGATGGAAAGATATTCGAGCCGACAACGAGTTGATATTATTAAAATTTACTACCGAAATTCGGAGTCAGCGGCCTCAACGTTAAGAGCGCTACGTCCAATTTATGGTCGTCATAATCGTCCTAGCATTTGAATCCACAGGCACAGTACAAAATGTTCCTGCGCCAGTGAGATAAGGAAGTGCCCGAAGTGTCGAGAATATTGCTGCCGCTGAGGCTTCAGTTCCAGAAAGCCCAAATGTGTATCTCACACGTGTTTCTTAAGCGTTGAGCATCTCTGTGACGTCATTGTGGCGAATTTTGGGAAAAGATCTTGGCCTATATCCTTACAAGATTAAATTGACGCAAGAACTGAACCCGCTTGACCACCAGAAGCGTCGTATGTTCGTGAATTAGGCTGAGCAACAACTTGAAAATTATTCGGATTTCATCGAAAAATCATCTTCAGCGATGAGGCTCATTTCTGGCTGAATGGCTCCGTCAATAAACAAAATATGCGGAATTGGTCAGGCAGCAATCCACATGTACTCCATGAGTCATCATTGCATCCCCGAAAAAAATACGGTTTGGTGTGGTTTATGGGTCGGCGGCGTCATTGGGCCGTACTTCTTCCGTGATGATCAAGACCAGCACGTCACTGTGAATGGGGATCGCTACCGTTCAATGATAACCGAATATTTTTGGCCCCAATTGGATGATATGGACTTGGAGGATATGTGGTTTCAACAGGACGGCGCCACAAGCCCCACAGCGAATGTCACAATCAATTTATTGGAAACCAAGTTTGGAAAACGTGTTATCTCACGAAATGGTCCAGTCGCTTGGCCGCCTCGGTCGTGCGATTTGACGCCATTAGACTATTTCCTGTGGGGCTACGTTAAGTCTGTGGTTTATGCCAACAAGCAAGCGACGATTGAAGAACTTCGTACGAATATCGAACGTGAAATTGCAGCAGTATCGGCCGATTTATGCTTGAAAACCGTCGAAAACTGGGTTCAGCGTCTGCAAGCGTGCCCGTAGTGGCCATGCAAAAGAAATTGAGTTCCATACATAATGGCATCGAACGTACAGGAATAAAGAATTTCATTGATATCCAAAACCGTTTTTGTTTTATTTAAAAAACTTTTGTAGCACTCTTATTAAAAAACCCTTTATGTGTACATACTTGTTCTGTATGGCAAGAACGAGTATATACTTATATTAAAATATTTTAATATTTAATTGAAATGAATGTCGGACCCCTTTAATCGATCACGTTAAAATTATTTTCTCCTTTCATGGAAAAAAGTTAAAGTTTTAAATAAGAAAGGGTGGAAAAAGGTTCAAACGCGAGTATTTTCATTTATTGGACATTTTATCTTTTTTATCAAACACGTCCTCAATCGACTACATAAATATTTGCATTTCTTTTGAATCAAAATCTTCGCGGAAAAAAACATTTGTAAATCATCAAAATCTTTTCAAATGTGAATCAGCTTAACGACTTTCAACTTGCATGGATTCCTTTTCAAAAACATTCGAAGCATGTTTGTAAATATTATTTTTTGGAATTTACATATGTACTTATAAATTTTCGTCTTTGGTCGTGATTGAGGAAAAAACAAATCCACGTGTGCAGTAAAAAAAAACCCTTACTCTTCATGCCCTTTCAAAGGAATAAAAAAAAGCATTGTAACGTTTACTCTGACCTTTTAATTAACTGGCTGGTAATTCACTCTAAACATTCGCCCCCAAACCCTGTGGAGAGGGACACTTTAATTAAGGCAATAATAAACGAGCGCCCCCTGTTTTTTCCTCAACAATTCGTTCCTTCATTTTTATTGTTGCCATAGCCTTGGCAGGATCTTCAAAAATAAAATACACACGTACACAAAAGTTAATTAAGTGGTGTCACACTCACTTTTCGTTGAACGTGCGAGCTTCAGAATGTCAGAGAACCTAAAAATTGTCTTTGTTCTGCACTTGACTGTTCAAGCGCACACCACGTCCGTCCGTCCGTCGTTGTCGACCCATCTGATGATCCATCTGCAAACCACTCCATGCACATTGATTTATCTCGAGTTGAGGTCGTACACGAAAGAGCCAAGAGATGATATTCCAAATTTAGAAACCACATAAGAGTGGATTCCCGCCTCCCAACTAGGTCAGTTGGCTTACTAATTAAAAATAATTATGCTTTGCCTTCGTTCTCATACCTTTTCTCTGTCTCTTCCTTAGGTGAAAGCGGAAACAACAAAACAGGACATCCTAGTCATATCAGATGCATTAGAAACTGTAACGGAAGCACAGTCCATCAGAAACATGGTCGGAGTTAACTCGCCACAAGTTTGCTGATAAAAACGACGACCAAGACCAAGTCAGGACAGCAGCCAGCCGCCGCAATCGTATCTTGAGTGGGTATCGATGTCACACACTATAAAGTGACAAAGTGACTAAAGGACTAAAGGACGAGTTCAAGTGGCATGACCGAGTTTTTGTCTAACTCCTGGAGGCTGTTTTCTTTTAACGTTTTAAATAAACAATATCCATTCGGACGGATTCGAGCGAAAGGCTCTTCCTCATTGATGAGTGCCGGTCACTCGATACGCTAGGAGCCTTCTGGACCATAAAAACCATCTTACAGTTGGAGCTGCAGACATATATTTCGCCTGGAAATTTGTAGTGGGTAATTGTTGCCAAAAAATTGGCCAACAACAAGCCGCACAAAAGTTAACGCAAACATGGCTATGGAATGGATTACTGCCATAGACAAGAGGTAACGTAAATATGTGAAGATAAACTACTATTTATTTAAAGGTGTCATTTACTTGTTTTCCTTTTTGTGGGTGGTGGGGCCAAGCGAGATATGAGTTCTTTGTTCCGGGTAACCATATGACTGCGGGCTTAAATGTGTCCATATGGACGTGGGCGTGGGAATATTGCCGAGGCTATTGTCATTGTACTTTGCCTTTGGAAGAATTTACGAGTTATGGATTATTTTTGTTTTTTTTTTGCTCATAAAGTTGCTGTCATTAACAATTAACTGGTATGAGTGTGCATATATATAACCACGAATTTTTAAGTATTACGATGGAAAATTAAGAAAATTTATTTGCGAATTTTTATCCCTTTTGACTTTACTGTAGTTAGATGGCGGGCGATTTATTTAATTATCAAGCCACTAAAAACTGAGACAATGAGACGGCGGTGGTTCTTTCTAGGGAATAAGGATCACTTGATATATACACTTTTTATTGGCAGACAAATTAAGGAGTTTATTGTAGACAATTACCAAGATCTGAAAATCCTTTAGACGAGAAGTAATGCAGTAAAACACTAAGTTTTTTTCATACAGTACTGTGCCTCAATTTACTGTCTGCATTTTCGGAGAGAAAAGCACACGTCAATGTTTTCAATTCAGTACAAATGATACAATTTTAAACACTAGCAAATTTTCTTTTAAAATATATTTGAATCTTTTTCCACAATTTTTTTTTGAAGGCAATATCGGTGCCGATGTTACTGATGACCATTTGGTCTATTTCTAGCCGCATTTATAATATATATTCCCTTTGAGAGTTTCTTAAGTTGATGGCTAGCTTTCGTTAACACGTGACTTAAAAATCCCAATAAAAAAAAATTCAGAGAGCTCAAGTCAGTCTACTTTTTTGGCCAGTGCAAATTTCCGAAAGAAGAAATACCGCAGGAAACGCATATTTCGAAATGTCCATGGTCCGGAAAGCTGTATGGCCTCGAGTCCCAATTTATTAGTCGTATTCGTCTGCATCGCTCACCAGTTCTTTACGACATCATCGAAAAAAATCACTTATGGCCTCATCTAAAGACCTCAAAGGTCTTTGTATTGTTCAAGGCTCAAGTTTGAGCGATACTTAGAAATAACTGATGGTCTGAGCTCTGGACTCGGTGGGAATTTGTCTTTTTCCCTAAACCAATGGCCGATTTCGTAGCACGTCACTGGGTCAACGTTGACGGCTGATTTGCAAATCACGAGTCACAGAATCCAGTGCCTCATTGGTCACTTTTTCTTCAGTCTCTTCGAAGCACTTGCCTCGTTGTGTCAAAGTACCGTAAAAAACTCGGCTGTCCATCCAATTTTTTCTGGAGCTCTTACATAATTGCGATTTGTTGAATTTAAAACAGCCCTTAGAACCTATTAGCAATCCATAACTCTGGTTCATTTATTTTATAGTCTGGTCCTCTTATGTTCATATTGATTTCTCTGCCGGGTCTTTGAGTCGATGAATGATTCCTTCTTCAAATAATTTAAGGACTAACTCGTAGCGGAATAAAAGAGTAGATATCCGCATAAGATCCAAAAATGGGAAGGCTAATTTCATTAAAAAAGGTCGTGGCTATCTTTCTTTTTTATCGACAGAAGTTTATATTTCATAAATAAAAAATTATGTTTCCAAATAAAATTCACTCTTTTTAGAAAACGTGATATGTACTGCCAATAACACAGCTCTAAGCGAGATCTGAGTTTTGTATCTTCTAGTTCAGTAGCCGAGCTCGCAATCGAAGAACAGTCTGACAAATCGAAGAACTGGAGTTACTCGTCTTATCAGATCACCTGAGAAACACGGGTGAGGCAATTCTCAAAAACACTTCAGAAACCTTTTTGTCAGTGATGAAGCCCCTTTTCATTAAAAAGGAATGCGTCAATAAACAGAATATGCGTTACTGGGCTAACCCCAAGCCCTAACAATTTCATCAAAGGGGTGTATAGTGTTGGTTTTTGAAAGTGACAGTGATTTCGGATCTGTATGGAAACGATATGATGAATGTGAATTGTATCAACAGAATGGTATAAAGGCTTAAACTTCAACGATTTTGATAGCTGTATTCGGGGAGCACTTTCTGAACGCCTCACTTTGCATGAAGTACAAACGAATACAGCCCATTAGTTTATTTTTGAGTCCCAGTTTCAAAGCAATAAAATCAAATTTTATAGTCTCGTAACTTTTATTAAAATGGCGGTATTCATATTCAAGAAGAAATGGTGGGATTAATTAACCGCCGCACTGTAGGCAAAAATTGCCAAGGGGGATCGGAACCGTTTGAAATTGTTAAGTCAATTGAACTCTGACGTAATTTCCTAAGTGACATCAGTGCGAGAAAAAAATGCACACCATTCCACAGCCTTAATTTGATTAAGGAATCAAAAAAGAATATTTTATTTTGCTAAATTTAAAATAACCATATCAGTGCACTGTTTACATGTCTTTTCTTTTCAATATTTACCTTCTAGTGCTCATGTGCCTCTGATTTAATACAGCTAATAAGTGTGCTCGCATTTTGAACTTACAAAAACAACGCTTTGTCACTCTTGTGAACCTACAAGTATCGGGCTATGTGTTTTTGTGAAGACCCGAAGGTGAATGTTAAAGAATTAAAAAAAATAAAGTCAGTTAAAGTAAGACTTCCAAGAAAATTCTTAAACATAAGTTAATGTGGGATACTCAATCGAGAAAAGAAGAAGACTATCTATCTTGTGCATACAACAAAAAGTATTTTATTAAAAACTTTCCAAGTTGCTAGAAAATTATCTTGGGCTTCGATGGAACAGCTTTTTTCAACAGGACGACAACAAGACGAAGAAAACTCCAATAGGACTAAAAGGTGAAGAAGAATTGAATTTGAAGCAAATTTTTCAACATCTGATATTGACACATGTGCAATGTACACATATAATTTGAGCAAAAATCACCAACAAAAAATATTCTGAAAGCTATACAGAGTTAGACTAAAGAAGAAATTGATTGAATCCATGATACTACATTTTCAAATGAAGTTAAAGATAGAAGTTTTTCAGCAGAAGAAACGTTGGTAACATTTTTTGACTTTGAATAAATATTTTACATTAAAAAGGCACCTGCACAAAAAAAAAAGTTGATATTCTTCCCTCTCACCCCTCAATTAGTCGGCTAATGCCATCTAACTCGAATGTACGCGAAACTTCGGTTGAATCCAGCCTTCAAAACATTCTGGATCACACTGCACACAGAATTTTGGAAACGATTAGTGCGGTGCTAAAATAGTTTTGAGTACTTCTTCCACTTTTGTTCTTTATGCAAAATATGGATTTGATTAATTACCTCTCTAGAACTGTAAAGGCTTCAGAACTGTTCGCAAAATATGAGTGAAATTAATTATAACAAAAAAATATATTTTGGAAATATGGAAGAATCCTAAGCCATCATCAACTTATATGTTTCTGTCGACCTGTTGGATTTAAATGCCTAAAAGAAAATCGAGAAGAAATTTCATAAGAGGATAGAAAATAAAAAGAATAAATCTAAGCTTTAAATGAAACAATGATCCCACCAAAAACATTTTCATGTAAAATGTTGCCAAGACGACACCATTTGACTCTCACTGTCAAAAAGATATCAGATCTCATGCAGAAACAAGTTGCTAACTTTACTAACTCTTCAAGGCCTAATTTCACAAACTCTACATCTTACTTGAAATATGTGGCTTGGCCGTTCGTAACTACAAGAACTATTGTATAACAGAAAAGTAATGAACAGTAAATAAATTTTTCATCTTACGCCTAGGTGAATGTAGCGAAATGGCATAACCACATATTTTGACTAAGGTATAGAGCTTTTGAAGAATATGCCTCGATATATCTCGATAAAGATAAGATTTATTATTTATTTCTTAATAACATTATATTTTTATATACATAATAATTTATAAAAACAAGAAGTACCTTTATTTACCTGTATATATATAGTATATTATATATCGGGGGGCATCAATTTTCAGATCAGATCAGACCATACAAACACCCTTCACCTAGTATAAGGGGTTTTGGGGATAAAAGTTACAAGTTTTATAATTTTTTTTTGCTATTTGTGTTTTATACTGGCTTACATACAAAATTTCAGCTTTCTAGAACATAAGGAAATACGCTAAGATATTTGATGATCATCAGTGAGTCCGCGACGAAATCGGGCTTTTTTAGATATCAATAAAATCTAAAGCGTAGGAGCTATGCAATTAAAAGTCCGCTATTGACAACATATACCGAACATTTTTCTGGATCTGGTATAATCTAAACCTAAGTTATAAGGGCTCGAAAAAAAAACGACGAAGCGCTTCCATAAAAGGTAGGTTGAGCCCTTGCGCTTCGTTTGGCTCATTTTGGCGTGCGCCCTGATAAATAAATATGGTTTGGAAATCAAAATTAAACACGAACTTTTTTTTTTCAATGAAAGACGGAAAAGTGGATCAGCATGCATCTGGTACGAAATCATGTAGCAAAACAATGAAAGAATTCAATACGACAGAAATCATTGGAGTTGAAAATAATGCTGAGTTTGGTATATCACCTTTTCCTGCAATAATTCCTCTGAAGGAATTTCTATTCAACTCAGCATTGTGTTATTAATTTTTGAAATTCTTTATTTCTGTGAAAGTTAGTTCGATGCCATTATGTATGGAACTCGATTTCTTTTGCATGGCCACCACGGGCATGCTTGCAGAAGTCCAGACGCTGATCTCAATTTTCGACGGTTTTCAAGCATAAATCGGCCGATACTGCTGCAATATCACGTTCGATATTCAAACGAAGTTCATCAATCGTCACTGGCTTGTTGGCATAGACCATAGACTTGACGTAGCCCCACAGGAAATAGTCTAACGGCGTCAAATCGCACGACCAAGGATGCCAATCGACTGGACCATTTCGTGAGATAACACGTTCTCCAAACTTGGTTTCCAATAAATTGATTGTGACATTCGCTGTGTGGCTTGTGGCGACGTGCTGTTGGAATCACATGTCCTCCAAGTCCATATCATCCAATTGGGGCCAAAAATATTCGGTTATCATTGAACGGTAGCGATCCCCATTCACAGTAACGTGCTGGTCTTGATCATCACGGAAGAAGTACGGCCAATGACGCCGCCGGCCCATAAACCACACCGTAATTTTTTCGGGATGCAATGATGACTCATGGAGTACTTGTGGATTGCTGCCTGACCAACACCGCATTATTGTTTATTGACGGAGCCGTTCAGCTAGAAAGAGCCTCATCGCCGAAGATGACTTTACGATGAAAATCCGCATCATTTTCAAGTTGTTGCTCAGCCCAATTCACGAAAATACGACGCTTCTGATGGTCAAGCGGCTTCAGTTCTGGCGTCAATTTAATCTTGTAAGGATGTAGGCCAAGATTTTTTCGCCAAATTCGCCACAACGCCGCCCAACGCTTGAGAACGCCTTGTGAGAGACACATTTGGGCTTTCTGCAACTGAAGCCTCAGCGGCGGCAATATTCTCGACACTACGGGAACTTCTTTATCTCACTGGCACGGGAACATTTTGTACTGTGCCTGTGGATTCAAATTTTTCCACTAGACGCTTAATTTGGACGTAGCGCTCTTAACGTTGAGGCCACTGACTCCGAATTTCGGTAGTAAATTTTAATAAAGTCGACTCGTTGTTGGCTTGTATATCTTTCCATCATGAAAAGACAAACCTTACTAAAGAGAAATGTCAAAAGAGCGGCAAGAAATATGGCGTCGTTTGCTGTCCCTGTTGCTCTACTTTTGTATCGTCCCTGTTGAAAAACCCTTTACTAATGATTTTTCGAGAATATGGAAACAGCTGCGGAAATACCTTATATTTAATTTGAAAAAAGATGTAGCTTTAGATATATTTTAAATCTAATTAGATCAGTTCTAAGTTATACGCGTAGGAGTTTGGAAAGACCAACTGTACACAAAATTCTATACCGCAAGTACTAGAAAAACAACACCTGCATTATTTCAAGAAGAAGGACAAATGAAGATTTATTTCGAATGATGCTGGTATCATCCTACCTCTTTATTTCTGTATTCAGAAAACTTCAACTAAAATGTGAAATTGATAAATGACATGAAATTTGTGCTTTTTTAAGAATAACATTATATTCCTGTTCTGTATTGTATTTAAGACTTTTTTATTATAAACAAAAATTTTTTTTTAAAAATTCTAAATTTCAAATTAAAAAAAGAATGAAGAAAAAATCTCAATTCGTTTGAAAGTTACAGAATCCCACCACTTCTGGTCAAGTGGTGGGATGCGGATTCCATTGTATGTACTCGACATTATGCCGTTCATTGGATAGCATTAAATGAATCCAAGCAGGCAGTTACCTTCATTGATCATTTGCTCAATTTGAAGAAAATGGATGATAATGTTTCCTAAAAACAGACATGCTAAGATCTAAGGATGTGTTCAATTAGCCACTTCTATTAGACACCCGATTTATTTTTTTATTTTTTATTATATATTTATTCAATTCATGGCGCTTGTTTACACAATTTACGGTCCAATTAAAAGTACCCGATTTGAAAGTTGCTGCGATAAATTTCTTATTAAAGAAAATGTTCCGACTATTATATTCAGACTTATTTTTGAAGAGGTAACTTTTCCATCAACTTTTAGGGTTCCGTACGTCGATAGGAAAAACGGAACCATTATAAGATCACATTGTTGTCCATCCGTCCATCTGTCTGTCAAAATTCTTTTTCTCAGGAACGCGTAAATTTATCATGCTTAAGTTGATATCAAATACTCAAGTCTACTGTCCCTTGGAGCTGTGAAAAAATCAAACTTCTAAGCCAACGCAGCCAAAAGATTCAGCCGTTGATGGCGCAAATTTCGGCAAATTTTCGACACTCGCAAGGGAATCGAGGGTGAACTTTTACTTATAGTATGTACCTACATGTTTGTATAGAGCCCTCGGTGTGCGAGTTCGACTCGCACTTGGCCGGTTTTTTTTTATTGTGAGCATACAAAGAAACAGACGGGACGAAGCAGTTCAAAAAACATTCAATCCTTTGGCCAATGGTTTCCTTTGGAATACTGTCAAAGTCAATCTTAGACACTAAATCATTGAGAGGAATAAAGTGCGTAGTTTTAAAGTCAAAGTCGAGGACTTTGTATCCCATGTCTTCGTCATCAGATATAATAGTTTGAAGTGAAGAATGATATATGTAGGTCAATTATAGTTGAGCTCATGAGGCTCAAAGCCATAACGGATTCAAACATGTCATTGTTCACATTATGACACATTTGCCGCCAACAAGTGTGCCTCTCAAGTGCACTTATCAACTAACTACTCAGTGACAGACACGCAAAGAGTGTCCTTGAGAAAAATCAAAAAGATCCTAGACAATGAAATCATCGTAGAACAAAAGTCTTGGTGAGTCATTGTCGTTTATCAACCACTCCAGTTGAGTGTCGTATTGTGGCCAACTCATTGAAAAGTTTTCCCGTCGAGTTCTCTCAATGACATGTGTCATCAATAGGAATGGTCCACTTGTTAGCAAGTGAAAATATTTTCGTATCCTTTCCGGAAGTGTTTACTCAATCATACTTGATGGTAAGGTGGCTTTTGAATTTATTTTAATTCAAAGTTAACTCATGGTGCATTGGTTTTGTTAGTACTAGCCATCATTGTTCCATTAGGATGAAGCGCAAGGACATCAGCCAAGGGAATTCGAAACAAAACTGACATCCTTGTATTTAAACTGAGAACACAAGGATCCCTACATTTAAATTTTAAACAAAATAGAAATGATTCCATTTTAATGGATGCGGGAATTGTAGACGCACACGGAGCTGTAAGTAGAAGGAGACATGTCCTTATAAAAGCCCAATAAATGTTTCATGAAATAGAGGCACAAAGAGGCACATACAATCAAAGGATTTTTTCTCAAAGCACTTGTTTTTTTTTCATCGTCGAGTTTTTATTTTTTTTTGTGCAGCTCTTTTCATGCGTTTTGTTCTTTTTCCTTTTGCTGGGCTGTCTTGAGTCCTATTTGCGTTTTGAATTCAATGGATCGATGGGGAATTACATTAGTCGGGGGTGTGAAATTGACTTTTTCTTAACAAAAGCTGTTAAGGCGATCAATCAGTTTAATGTTTTTTAAAGAAGAACTGAACAGCATTTCGAAGAGTGACTAAGTGGCTTAATCAATTTAGAAACATCGAATTTTTGATTTTGAACAAAAAAATATGTAAATCGTATTAAGTGCGGTAGGCATGATAAAAAAGACTGATAAAAATGTTAAATAAAAAGATATGCTTTAAGTTTAGTTCGAGCTTCGAAGTGGCTTCCTGAAACATCAATCAAATTGAAGCATTTTTTTCTGCGATCTTACAGCTTTGAGCAGATCGCTACTTATGCATCAGTGTTAGGCTACTACTATCAGCACAACAGGATTCAATTCCCGAAACGGGGAATGTTAAGGTTGTCTTGAACCGTCTGAGACGATATTGTGAATGTCTTGGGTTTACAGGAATTGGGATGGCTAACTTGCTTAAACACTTCATTTGGGATGAAACAGGGCACCTCAAATAAAACACCTACTGCTTTTTATCAAAATGATTGTGTTGTTTCGGATAAACTTGTCATTGCTAAAGCTTTTAGTACGGTGTCCGTTTGCTGTTAACCGTCGGGAGCCTGTTCAGGGAAATAGTTTTGCTTACGAGCCTATATCTGCTTTTGAGATTTTAAAGACTATTGGTCCTCGCAAGAATTCAAATGCCTGTGGATTTTATGGTAATTCGAATAGAATTTTAAAATAAGTTGGTTACTACGTAGTTGACGTTTTATCAGTTATTTTAACCGCAGTATAGTTTTTGGTATTGAACTTAAATGCGCTAACATTTTTCCATTATTCAAAAAAGGTCCGAAAGAAGATATGAGCAACTATAGACCTATCTCTTTACTTTCTGTGTTAAGTTAAGTTTATGAAAAATTTTTAAAGAAGAGGATAGTATCGTTTTTAAATGAATCTAAGTTTTTCAGCTCAGCGCAATTTGGTTTTCAGCAGGGAAAATCTACTGAGGACGCACTTTTAAACTTTTGCTCTCATATTTTTTTAGCCTTGTTCTGGTTCACTGCAGGTCTATTTGTAATATAACGAAAGCTTTTTATATGATTAACCATGCAATCCTTTTGAGAAAAATTTAAAAAGCGGGTTTTCGAGAATTTATGCTTGATTGGTTTAGGTCCTACCTCACAAATAGATCTCAAAGAGTTAAAATTGGAGAAACGAGAATCGCCATTCTTTTTATTGATTTGGGGGTGCCCCAGGGTTCTGCGTTGGGACCTATTTTGTTTGTTTGAACTAAACTTTAAAGCTAATATTACTGCTTACGCTGATGATGTTGGCTGTTCTTATAGTTCTGACAGTGCTCTCGATCTCGTAGCCGATGTCAAATGAGATCTGAATTTATTGAGGGCCTGGTTCGCCGAACACAGATTAAACATAAGTTCGAAAACAAAAATTATGTTTTTTTCCTTATCATCTAAAGTTTACTTTAATCCTGAAGTATTTTTTCATGCGCCTGAGTGTCAAAGATACAAACTTGCCGGTTGCAGTTGTTCTTCAAACTTTTCATACTCTACCTATTGTAGTTTAGGTTGCTGCGATAACTGTTTTCTTTTTGAGAGGGTCGATGAGTTCAAATATTAAGGACAAACTATTGATGACAGGATGAGCTTTTCTAACCATACTGAGTTGTTAAGGAAATACCTCCATTGCACTCCCTGGAACTTTTTTCATTTAAAAAATGTTTGCTCAACTGAACTACTTAGAATTATCTATTATGGTATATTCCAATCAAAGCTACAATATGGTATCACATGTTGGGGAAAAATGAATGTTTTGAGAATAATATGCCGTAAACATAGTCGTCATCCCAGTTATCCTCTTTTTCGTGATATGAATGTTCTTTCAGTCCGTCATATATATTGTTTAAAAGTCCTAAAAACGTTTTTCAATAGATCGGGATACCTATACTGGAAGTTAATTGAAGATTATAATTTGCGTAGGAACTTTTCGAATTTTGTCTCTGTGCCCAATTTTCGCACTACTGCATTTCGTAATGTTTACCCAGTTTCGTCGTGTCGTCTCTTTAATAAACTTCCACCTGCAATCAAAGCTTTGACAATATCTGGAGGGTTTGTAAATTGCTTATGGATGGCTTTTGTTTGTAAATTTGAATCATTTCAAAACTTTTTCTCTAACATTCTGAAATAATTTATAAAGCATTTTAAGGTTTTCCCTCGTTTCTTTCTTCTTTTTTTAAATATTTTCATCTTTTTTTCTTCTTTGGTGTTTTTAATTTCATTCCATTTTCTTTCAAATTTACTTGAATTTTTATTATTTTGAGTAAAGTTTATAAGGGTCAACCCACTCATATATTTTTTATACTTTAGCCTTTTAAAGTGGTATTTTACACTATTTCTATACTTTATGTATTTCCTAACCACCTAAATTATTTTATTTCTTCTTAAACTATTTAAAATGCAGTTGTAAAAAGAACTGAATTATTATGAAATAAATTTCTTTGAATTGAATTGAAAATGACTGTCTAGAGATCTGTGGTTTTTCTTTCTAAGTCTTGCGGGTTCCTGTTTAAAATTCTATTGGATTTCTACAAGGACAATATGGGCGATTCCGGCGAAAACCGCAAATGATTGTCGCCTATGGATTTGCTCTATAAGATTCTAAAAAACCCTTTAAAATTACCGTCTAATAAGTTACTATGGCAAGGTTCATTGGCACCATACAGAAAGATTGGAACAGGCATAACTTTCTCAGAAACGATCAAAATTCGACCAAAATTTCCACTCCGTCCTTTGTCGCCAATGCAAATTCGAGGATTTGCTTGAACACCGGTAAACTGTCGAAAATTCAGTTGCAAGTCTAACGCGTCCTTACCGTCTCGATCGAATTACTGAAGGGCTTAAGCTTGGGAGATTTTTTCGAGCAATCCTAAGGTTGCTTTTGACCTGAAAAAGGTGCAAATAAGCGGGAAAGTTTTTAGAATGAAAATTATTTAAAACTGGTACATTACAAGGCGTTTTTGTCCACTCCTTCCAGAGTTTTCAGACTCCACCAATTTGAATATATCACCAAATGTTCCTTAATTTTATAATTATAAAGAAAAACGTTTCATAACTTTATCCCATTTTCACTTATTGATATTTTCAACAAAAATAGAAAACAAAATATAATTTGCAAGTATCACATTAGACTGCTGTCTCTCTTTTTTTTTCAAAATAATAATATCGGGTTTTTCAATTAGAGCGCTACAATAGTTTTTTAAAGAAAACAAATTGGATATCAATTAAATTCTTTATTTCTGGGAAAGTACGTTCGATGCCATTATGTATGAAACTCGATTTCTTTTGCATGGCCACCACGGGCACGCTTGCAGAAGTCCAGACGCTGAACCCAATTTTCGACGGTTTTCAAGCATAAATCGGCCGATACTGCTGCAATTTTACGTTCGATATTCGTACGAAATTCATCAATCGTCGCTGGCTTGTTGCCATACACCATAAACTTGACGTAGCCCCACAGGAAATAGTCTAACGGCGTCAAATCGCACGACCGAGGAGGCCAAGCGACTGCACCATTTCGTGAGATAACACGTTCTCCCAACTTGGTTTTCAATAAATTGATTGACATTCGCTGTGTGGCTTGTGGCTCCATTCTGTTGGAACCACATTTCGTCCGAGTCCATATCATCCAATTGGGGCTGACCAATACCGCAAATTTTGTTTGTTGACGCAGCCATTCAGCCAGAAATGAGCTTCATCGCTGATGATTTTTCGATGAAAATCCGAATCATTTTTAAGTCGTTGCTCAGCCCAATTCACGACGCTTCTGGTGGTAAAGCGGCTTAGTTCTTGCGTCAATTTAATCTTATAAGGATGTGGGCCAAGATCTTTTCGCAAAATTCGCCACAACGACGTCACAGAGATGCCCAACGCTTGAGAACGACGTGTGAGAGAAACATTTGGCCTTTCTGCAACTGAAGCCTCAGCGGCAGCAATATTCTCGACACTGGCACAGGAACATTTTGTACTGTACCTGTGGATTCAAATTTTTCCACTAGACGCTCAATTGTTGATCTGCTAGGATGTTTATGACGACCATAAATTGAACCTAGCGCTCTTAACGTTGAGGCCACTGACTCCGAATTTCGGTAGTAAATTTTAATAATGTCGACTCGTTGTTGGCTCGTATATCTTTCCATCATGAAATGGCAAACCTTACTGAAGAGAAATGTTAAAAGAACGGCAAGAAATATGGCGTCGTTTGCTGTCCCTGTCGCTCTACTTTTGTAGCGTCCCTGTTGAAAAACCCTTTACGTTTTTGAATCGCTGTGCGTTCGCCGACAATGTTTTGGGTAAACAAAAAACCTCCAGCAAACTAATTTTCTTATATTGTAAATAAACAATTTATTTATTTTTTTCATATACATTTTTTCTATTCAATCTATTAAACTATTGTACATTTTTTATTTTATTTTTATATTTACGTATTTATTTATTTAATTAATTTTTATATCCCCCTACTATTTATTCATTATTCTATTATATTTTATAAATTGTAATATATTTATGTATTTATTAATCTTTTTTTTTATTTTTTATATAGTTTTGTATTAACTTTTATACCTTTGTTTTTGGAAATTTAATTTTTCTTCCTTTATAACTAGTGGACAATTACTTTTTGTTCTTGTTTTTTTTTTTGTACTTAAATGGAAGGTTTTTCATGGCATGTTCCTTTCAATATTCAATATTTCTTTTTCATATATAGTATCTTTTCTAACCAGGCACCGATTATTTGTGTAGAAAGATATAAAACATAGTATATAAAATCTCTTTATGTAAATTGTGCGGTTACAGACCACTTTCTCAAATAAAAAATATATTTATAAAAATATCATTCAACTTCAAACTTTTATTTTCTGCCAAGTTAAAGTCCATTCTGCCTCACTGTGCGGCGGCGGCACAGGAATGATGGAACGCAACGCTCATATTTCTCAAGGACTTACTCCTCAATATTAATGGCAAACTGGCTGGGCCTACATTATCGATTTCAATAAATTCTCGAAATATTGGTAAAACATTTCCAATTCACCTCACGACAATCGCTTCTCACAGCATTCCAAAGGACATTGCATGTGATGGATTTTTTATTCATTGTACATCGCTTGCCAGAATCTCTTAAGGCTTTGATTTACGGACAAAACTTTTAACATTTAACAACCGCCCGACAAAGTATTTTCAAAGCCTGTTAAATTTTTTTTGCCATTTCAATTCCTGCTAATGTCACATAATTCATATCATGAAAACATATCCGCTCTTTTCTTTAGTCCTTAGGACACTTTCCTGTCCGCAGAACCCTTTGAATTTTTTTAACAGCGGTTCTGTTCTCTGGCCACCGATAAGCAGTTTTGCTAATAAAAGCTGGAGGATAATATACATATACCTTGTCAAATGATATCCTTGTCCAAATGTCAGTTTAAAAGGACACACACCGCTTATCCTCTATGAACTCGTTTTTTTAGTGAGAAGGTACTTCTATCGCGCCTTTTGTGGATAATTTTATCGCTTTGCCGGAAAGGATTTTTGGACCAATGACACAATTCCAAGTAATTGTTGTGTCCTTTTCATATAAAAAAAAGGACATTTTAATAGAAAAACCATAAAACAAACCCCAATGCCTCAAGGGCTGAAGGATTTGCCATAAAGGTGACTGAATTTCCAACAAGCACCCTCATCATCGTCCTCATATGGCAAATCGCTGATGCAAGGATTCCTTTTAATACTACTTACGCTACGCCCGCCACCACGACTTTGCTATTGTTCACTGATGCGACGCTGGTTGTTGCTGCTCCAGCAGAATCGGAGCAAAAAGGATCCCGTCGAGAGTCGCCGCAGCTTTCTAATGTCTAATGAATTATTCATATAATTTTATGCATGGTAAGTCCTTGTGGGCTTTTAAAACGATGCGATGATGGTGGGTGGGGGGCGCACGTATAGATTGATCCTTTGGAGTAGTATACACCACTCGGATGATTGTGTGGAACAATGCCGCCGGAGAAGACAGCGGAATTTTAATTGTGGAAACAATTTAATGGAAGGAAAAAGGGGAAATGAAAATGATTTCCCTGTTTTGTGTGTGTAGTTTTGCTCCTCGCATTTTTACCAAACAGTCAGCGGAAATTAATGAAAACGTGCTCGGTATGCGGAGGATAGTCAAGAATGTCCTGGAGTATCAAACTGAATTCGGAGTAAATGAAAATGCCAGTTATTATGATAAAGAACGGCAGTTCATCTAGCTTGTAGTGGAGTGCGTCTGAATTTAGTTGAACAACGGAACTGGAGTTGGAGAAAAATCGCTGGAGTGCCACAGGAGGATGGTATAATTAATTGCTTCGACTTGGCAGATGATTGTGGAAGTTATTTTTGGTTTAACGGGCGGAATTAATAATCCTGGGTAGTTGACAAGTTGCTTAGCATTAGAAAGGATTTACATATATTAAAGCAAATGAATTAATGTTTTAATTTTCGGACTGAGTGAGCCTTGGCGGAACAAATTGAGGCTTTGTGGAGCAAAGGATTTGATATTTTACACGTTCAAAATTATGAGTCATTTTTCAGTCAAACAAAGTGACGCTGTTTTTTGTTCTTGAAAGGACAGAAGTCCTTAGAAAACATGGAAACAAATCGATGTTTGCAGGCGAATCGGGTTTCCACGTTACCGAAATTTGTTTTAACAGATAAAAACTGATGATGATGCCATTAATGGGGTGCCACAGGGGAAAGTTTTGGCCACAATACTCTTTTAGATATACGTTTTTAAAGTGCTCAGGGATTTGGATAGATCGAAATCATTAGCGGACGAGACTTTTCAGTTGTACGATTAACTCCAAACATTCTGACAAGATTGAAAACTGAGACAAACAATTCCAAGGACTGCACCCGACCCAAGAAGCACATGATAATTCAGATTTGTGACGCAATTTTAAAAAAAATGGAAATGGACACCGACTACTGCCTAGTCTCAGTGAGCACTCAACTCTTGCCTACTTGAGATTTCTTACACACACCACTCTTTTTCACATTTTCATACAAAAATGACTTCAACCTTCAACCACATTAGAACAAACTGAACAGCCTTCTTAAAGAATTCAATGTCGACGTCCTTAGAATCAAGAGCAGTTCCATCACTATTGAAGATACTTTTTCTACTTTCTTCAAGGATGATACTGAATTCTTTTTTCAATCAATCTCCTACTTGCTCCAAAGTCCCTATCTCCACCTTGGTACAAGAAATGTAACCCTCACTTGGAATAAAAAAAAACAAGATCCGGGGAGCATAACATAACCCTGTAAAACTCCAAACGTAATCTGTTACTGACTATTCGATCAACCAACTGGCGTCTACCGAGTTCTTCGAACTCTTTTACTCACTTCACCTTAATTATGTTAACCTAAGGCAATCAATACCAATACACTTTCAAATTTATGAGCTCAACTTTGCATTGAATTCGTTTCCTGTATCCTTTGCGAATCAGAAGAGGGAAGTGATATTGAAGTTATAGCTATCGACTTGGGCGAAGGTATATGATATAATCTCGCATAAAAAAAATTCTTCTTGCACTTAAAGTCGTAGGTTTTCCTTTGTCGCATGGATCAGACACTTTGTCGATTAGATTCACCAAATACGATTCATTAACAGTCGTCTGAGTAGTTCCCCAAGGTAGCCACGTTGACCCAATAATCTTCAACTAGACAAGAAATTATGTCGACCTAATCTCACGTCACTCGTACACATACATATGTCCGTTAATAACGATGATATGAAAATATTCATGCACCATGGATCTGACTGAAAAATTTCCTTGAATTTAATATAGCCAAACCCGTTCCTGTAGTCTCATCCCTCATCATAGAGTCATCGGTGAAAGTCAACTCAACTTTCGATCACTTATTGCCGCTGTAATCCTATTTGACTTTAGCACTTAATACTACCCTTGTTGGACCCATCCTAGGATATGCTTCCCAAGTCTAGCATTAATGTCGTTAAAAAGACTGTTCGTCTCCACAATCCTTTGTGCGTTAATGTCTTGCGAAAGTCCAGCTTAATTTATTATATTGTATATATTATTATTATTATTATTAATATATTATTATTATTAATATATTATTATTATAATATTAATGTTTTTATTATTATTGTTATTATTATTATTCTTATTATTAAAATTATTTTTATTATTATTATTATTATTCGGGTTGCTGGTCCCGTATCGGACGCCTCCCCAGGTGGTGGATAGGGGAACGCTTTCCAGATATGGATGGCACCGGAGAAATAAAATATCCGGGGTGAACCAAAACCAGCTAGGGCAAGGAAACCTGAACCATAAACCAACTATGGAGAGTGATATCAATAACTTACTACCCCAGGCGAGCAAAGTCTTTACGCAAAATCTCGCCGCCGATTCCGATCGGGTGAAAGCCCCGGTGGCCGGCGCAGGCCCCACCGATTCTGGGGGGGGGCCAGCCTCACTTATCATTGGCTGACGCCAAGACACTGCATGGGAAGTTAAGACTGACGGAAAAGGCAGAAAAGCCCAAACTAGTTACAAATCGTAAAAATAGTCCCTCCGACCCATTTAGGAGGAGTAACCGCATCCGAAGATCTCCGAACAAAAATGAAAACACAAATGTTACGAGGCCAGTGACTCAAGAGATCTCGGTCACAGAAATGCCAACGGGTACTCCAACATGCACAGGAACACCAACGGGACCTAAGTCGCAAAGTAAACCTGCTCAAGATGTAGCAGAAGCAAGTAACTGCAATAATTCTGATGGACCTACACAAAGCGACACATTAGCACGACTGAATCAAGCGCCACAAACAAGACAGGTGGAGGCGGAACTTCAGAAATGTAGGGACACCATAAGGAAAATGATAGGTGCAACGGAGAGACAGAAGAACATCTCGATGGACATCAAAAAAGGCCTCGCCGAACTAGAGGAATCTATTGATGTCATAAATACGCTGAGGAAGGCCTTAGAAAACAACCCGCAAGGAGGAACTGTAGATATTGATACGACGCCGACAGCTAATACCGGCTCTAAAAAGCGACCACCACCCAGTGCCCTTCAGAAGGACGCGGAAAAGAAGACGAGGCAGACCCCAAGAGGAGCGTCGTCATCAGGCGACACTTCTAGAACAAATAAAGGAGTCACTCCCCATAGAGAAATACGCAGGGCCACTGAGAACCACCCGGAGCGGGGGAGAAAGACGCCTTCAAATGAGAAAGAGTATGATGTCAGAAAAACAGGAGTTGAGAACCAGGAAACGATATCATCAATAGTCGACTCGAACCGTAACGAATGGACCCAAAATGTGTTTCGAAACAAAATAAGGCGTCAAAAAAAAGAAGGGACCGATGGCAGAAACTGCTCCACGCCATACAGAAAACCCGAAACGTAAGCCTCGACCCGAGGCGATCCTCATAAAGCCTTTAGGAGGAAAATCCTATGCGGATATACTGCGCCAGATACGCACGAATGCAGTTCCGGAAGACGAGCGAACTGAAATCAAAACCGTACGGAAAACGAGATCAGGGGACGTCCTCTTAGAATTAGGCTCCCAAGCGAAAAATGTCGAAGCTCTAAGCACGAAACTGAGAAGCATACTCGCTGAAATTGCAAACATCTACAAGCTGGAGCCTAAATCTACCGTAGAGATAAGAGACATGGATGACCTGACAACGGAACAAGAGGTGGAGGAAGCCATTAAAAAGAAAATGGGACCCTATCCAGGTCAGCTCAAGATCTTCGTTACGAAGTCCAACAGCAGAGCACAGAAAATGGCCATTATACAAATGAGTACACGAGGAGCAAAGGAGTTACTTAAAGACCCACGAATAAGAATAGGATGGGTTAACTGCAGAATACGACCCAGGGTAATCGTAACATGCTGCTTTAAATGCTTCGGGTATGGCCACCAGCAAGGAGACTGCAAAGGCCCTGACAGAAGACAACAAGCCTCATGTATCAGGTGCGGAGAAGCCGGGCATAAGAAGAGGGACTGCGAAAAAGTAGCACGATGTTTCCTTTGCACAGATCGCGGCCTGGCACCGGACAAGGTAGCTCACACTCCAGGATCGGGGTCATGTCAAACCTTCAGAGAAGAGCTCGAAAAGGCGAAAAACAAGTCAAACTATGTTTAGAATCCTCCAAGAAAACCTGCACAGAAGTCGAGCGGCAAATGACCTGCTCAAACAACTAAGACTCGAACTCAAAGCGGATATAATAGTAAAAAGTGAGCAGTACCAAAACAAAGACGAACCTGGCTGGTACACTGACATGCTAGGAACAGCTGCGATCTGGATCCCGAACTTAAACAAAGTGTCCGTAAAAGCTCATGGTGCAGAGAGAGGTTTTGTCTGTGTCAATTGCGAGAAAATAAATGTCATCAGCTGCTACTTTACGCCCAACGAAAGCATAGGCGACTTTCGGAAGAAGATAGAAGAATTGGAAGACATCACGAGAGACATGAGAGGAGGGACCATAGTTGCCGGTGATTTCAACGCTAAGGCCCTAGAATGGGGAATGGCCACCACGGACACGCGGGGAAGGCAAATACTCGAGATGGCCGCTCGACTAGGACTCAACGTGATAAACATGGGTAATACATCCACCTTCAGAAGACCAGGATATGGGGAAACCATACTAGACATTACTCTAGCATCGGAATCGATTACCGCAAAATTGAAAAACTGGAGAGTCATAGAGGCCTATACAGGTAGTGATCATCAGTACCTAAGATTTAACCTCCAATTGGTTCAGCGCACTTGCAGTACCAATCAAAGACCACCCAGATGGAGAGTTAACAGGCTAAACGGGAACCCATATAAAGGAAATGAGCTGACCTTGTAACGACCCTTTTTCAGTTCGAAGTTCCTGTACTAATTTTGAATGTGAAGTAAAGGAGGCAATAGCTTTGATAGCTGCTTGACTATCAATGCATATGGCAACCTTCTGACTTGGCAGGATATTTGGATGTTTTTTGATTTGACGACGCTGGAATAGTCGGGCAGACTATAGGCTTTACTGTGGTTCAGAGATTCTGAGAACACACCCGCACCACCTCCGCCGTCCATCTTAGAGCCGTCAGTGTAGATTGTCCAGTTAAATTCCTTGCATGTCTGCCCACTATTCCATTCCGCTCAGGGATTAGAATGTCAAAGTTATTTGATGTCCGTTGGTGATGATACCAAATCTCGTGAATAAGATCAAGTATAACGCTATGACCATATTGTTTTGAAGTCCAGCAACCAGACTCTCTGATCCTGATGGCACTGTTTGCTGTCGTGTTTTTTATGTGCAGTTCCAAAGGTAGGACATGCAGCATTTCCGGCAGAGCATCTGATGGAGGCGATCGCAGAGCGCCTTTGATACCTATGCATGCTGTTCTGTGTACCTTTGTAATGGTTTCGAAATTGAATTGAAAAGGTTTTCGCATTTTCTGCATGGTGTCCCCCCAATTTTGATTTCGAGCCCCAACGCAACCGAGTGGCTCGGTGGTGGAGAATGTTGCCTGTTAGACGAGAGGCTCCCGGTTCAGGCTCAGGGACCGCCAGAGAATTTGTTCTTTTTTTTCTTGATCGAATTGAAAGAGAGATCAATGTAGGCTCACTCAGTCGGCGGCGGGGGAAATTGTGAGCGTGGGTTGTAATGGTCAAGGATCGCGTGATCAAATAACTGACCATCGAACGGGCGGTGATGGATAGTGGGCACGCTAGGGGATAGATACCGGGCAGTCAACTGTGAGCTACGGAGCAAGCGAGACGAGTCGAGAAAATAAGTCGGTCCGGGGAAAACGAGCTAGGGAACAGTAATAGTTAAAAAGGAAATACAAAGGAAAAAAAAAAAAGAAATAGAAAAAAAAAGAAAAAGTGGAAGCCGGCTAGTGGTTTAGAGTTCGGTTTCTTTTATTTATTTATTTTTTTATTTAACTATTTCTTAATCGACTCAGTGTGTGACTAATCCTGTCTTTCGGTTTTGTTTTGTGTCCCTTCGCGTCGGTCACTAAAGATAATGCGAATCCGAATCGTAAGGGGAAAGCGGCAAACGGTTTAGTCAGGTGCTCGGGGCTAACGAACATAAGGCCCAGTTCGACACCCATAAACCCCCCCCCCCCCCTTCTTAACTAAAACAGTTGGAAACTGCTGCCCATAAACTCAAAAATAAAAAAAAAAAATATTGTGACCCAAAAATAAAAAAAGAGAAAAATAAAAAATACTTTCCTAAAGAAGTGAAACCCCGCAAACCATCCAGCCAGCGAATCATCCACCCGTGGCGGGGCCACCAGTCTGGAGCTTAAGATTGTCGATGCAGGGAGGCGGTGTTTGACCTAACAATTAGTCTAAGTACAATTATTACTAACACTTTTTTTTCTCCTTTTAAATATTAATTTCATTCTCTTTGATCAATTTGTTTTTTTTTAATTTTTTTATTATTTTAAATTCATGAGCCCAATAGCAGTTTAAGTGGGCCATTAGTCAAAGCTTTGATTCGTTATTGTTCTAGCCGAGTGGGTTAAGTCGTGCTATTTGTAAGCGAAAGGGGTCGGACCCGAGCTTTCTCGTCTAGGTTCAATCCTGGTCAGCGCACGAAATATGTATTTTTTTTTAATTTTTTTTTGAATTTGTATTTTTTTTTTGTGTTTGCTTTTCTTTTCTTTACTTATTTATAATGAATTTCCCATACGTTTTTTTTTATTGTTTTTTTTTTATCTAAATATATAATAATTGTTGGTTAGGAAAAAAAAATTGAGTAGTGACTTTCCTTCGTGCATCGTTCGGCCTGAAGATCGGGTAGGTGGTTGGAGCTTTCGGGTTGGTCACTTTGTGGTTGCAGTTCCGAGGGTTTGTTTTTGTTTTTGTTTTATGTGTTTGGTCTAGGTCAACGGGATTCAGCGGGTTTTACTGGCATCGACGTGATTCGACGTCGTAAAGCTGTTGGAGACAAAGGGGCAATCGCGTGGCGCCCATAAAATCAACACCCACGACTTTCCTCCATTGAGCAGTCGGCAACCCTAGTCCTCAATTCCGCAGAGGACGAAACGACGGTAACACCTAGTTTAGTTTAATGACGTTGTATTTTTTCCTAGGGGCCGGTCACCAAACTAGTGATCCGTATGTTAGAATTTGGCGAACCACCGCCGTGTACATCCATAGGATTAACTCTTATTGGAGACCCTATTATTTGCCAAAGGTTCTTCTTTCTTCTTAACTCTGATGAACCGATCAACGTTAAGATTCCAGCTGTGTTTTGGGTCTAACTTAGAGCAGGTAGACAGAAAAAGCGGTTGATCGTTCAGACGGGGGAGTAGGAAGCTGGGTATCTTGGTTTAAGTAGTGAAGAGCATCAGTTCCGTTTTGATTGAGTTGATACAAAGTTTTGTCAGTAAGTTGATCATGACAATAAGCCAGAGAAGAGGACAGATGTTTGATTTGATTATATTCCTATTACAAGGCTGGGTAAATTGACACGTAGTTATGAAGGAGACAATACATTTCTAATGTTTGGTATAATTTTTGGGTTAACACATTTTTCTTCCAAGAAGACCTTGAGTAGGTGCTATCGAGGCAAGATAATTGATTTGTTTGATGACCAGAAATTGAGTATAAGGACTAAGGCTGGCTTTGGTTCAAGGAATAAGTTGCTACATGCTAAGCAAGATTACCAAATACCTTTTAATTGCGCATTCGGTAAAATAATCGTGTTATCAGTCCTATTTGAGATGTTGCTATGCCGCCAGAAGTTACAATTTGACGCCGTTGTTTTAAGTTTTGTGGGGAGCCATTAAGTGTGACTCATGCGCTCAAGCATAAGATTTGTGAAATAGGATTAGAAACCATTAAAAATTTATTAAAAACTTGAGTTGATGGATTTAGAATAGCATTACTTTCAAGTCAGCACAAGAAGTCGTTCAAATGGAATACTATTCAGCAAATTAGTACACTTTACTCCATTCAATAATTCAATAATAGCTGCGAAATATTGAAGTACAGATTTTAACCAAAAGATGAAAAACTCTTTACGTTTGAACCTAAAGTATATAATTCAAAATCTTTCCGTTCGACTCGTAATTGCATGACGAATATCTGAAAAGTTTTCGTTAAATTTGATGAACGCCATCTTCGAGGAAATTGAAATGATGATGGGGCAATCGTCATCCAACCTTTTAAAAGCTTATCTTACTAAACTAAAATTTAAATCAACGGTCACAACTCCCTTGATGGCGAATATAAATTTTTAAATCATTAAGACTTTGTTTAAAAATTTGTTTTTCAAACGTTAATGCTCAAACCTGGAAGCTACAGCTATAAAGTCTCGCATGAAAGTTCGGCTTAACGATGTGTTTGAAACAGAGATGTCAAATCTGGAATACATACCGGAAGACCCCTCATAATAAACTTGACTCACAATGTTCTGTTGTTTTTTTTTTTTTTAAATTGATACTCAAAGCACGTAAGTGATCCTAAAATTCTTCAATACAACTTGTACACGTGTCGTCTTTAGTATCATGATAATTCAATGCCCACAGCTGACCTCATTTTCGATGCGTTTTATTTTAAGACAACTGCTCGCAACCTTCTGCCCCAAATAAGCCATAAAAATTGCACAGAAAAAATTAAGGAACATCAATAAAACTGCTATTAAAAGAGCCTTCAAGGCCAAACACTTTGCTAAATTGATCCACTTATATCTTGGCACCAAGTGTTCAATCATTCAACATTCTACAGTCGCCCGACTTCTCTAACACACACACACACTCTTAAAAGTTATATGCGATCCTAATAAGATTTTCCATACTCTTTGCTCTCATTGCAGGCCATGTGACAGAAACCTCCGAGATGCTGAATTAATATCCTGCCGTCTGAGACGCGTGGAGCCACTGTGCCGTCTGCCTGGCTCGGCGCTGCAACAACTTGCAATGTGTGGCTTCTACGAGGACCTCGAGAAAGGAGTCACCCGTAAGTATAAATTGACTTAAACCAATATCGAGTACATGTTCCTCCACCCTTAAGGCAGAGTGCCTGCCAACTTTCGAGTTTTCAAAAACATCTCTGAAGGTTTGTCCTAAATTGAATTATTTATGGTTTGCAGGTTGGTTCGTCCTTTTTTTTTTGTTATCCTTTTCTTTTCTTATTTTGGCATGTACTCGAACACCATCAATGTTGGACGTGCACGAAGTGTATCCGATCCCAAATTTTTGGCGGCCATTACCCTAAACAATAACCAAGACTTGAACACGTATCCAACGTTTTTTTTCCCTTCTCTTTTTTTTTCTTTGCAGTTTTCCGTGCCGGAGAGCAGGGACGTTTTTGGTATGCGGTCCTTGGTGGCTCGCTGGAGGTCAGATATCATGCATCCGATACCGATGGCAAGGTAAAGTTTGCGTAAATTAAATTTTACTTTCAGAGTTTACTTTAGCCCGGCGGGTTATTTTGACGCTATTGGCATCGGCGTCGCGCGTTGGCGTCTTCGTCGGGAATTACAGGACAGCATTCCAAAGAGCTTAGCTGTGCGTTAGGCGATGGTGCTGAAGTTTTCAAGTTAATTAATTCTACTGGAATTCCTGTTTGACGGTAAAGGGTGATGCTTGTGAAACTCGCACGAGAGCACTCGATAACTGAATTTAGAATATAATTTTCGGAATCGGGATTGGGTGTCTTGTGAATGTTAATTTATATTTAACTTAGGCAAAGGTCCTTATTAGGTACACAAAGTTTTTTAACAAGTGCTGAAGCATTCTTCTAAACTTGTTGTTTACTTTTTTCTTCGGAATCAAAACAGAATTAAATAAGTTTGGTAAATTGAATTCTGCGTGGGGATGTGCTTGTGTTTTTAATTATGAACGGATTTGAAAGCTTTCGACCTACGTTAATTTTTTTGTCGAAATTGAGCTGAATTTGCACTTAAATCATAGGTTCGTAAAGAGCCTTAAATTATCAAAACTAAGAGACTTTACTTGATATATGGTTTGGCTACAACCCAGTGGAACCATCAGTATTTAGTCACTTTTGCTTCTTTATGTTAGCAAGATCCTTTTAAGCGGATCTAGCGTTTCTTGCTAGTGATTGAAATTGCTCCCCCGGATATGAAACAAATGATTTCCATAGAAAAAAGGCTTATAGTGTACTCGCATGTAAAATAAATTTGCAGATAATTATTAACTTGGTTGTAATCAAGTTCAGCCCCGAAGATTAAACAATTAGAGTGAATATAGTACTAGCTCCAAATGCAGCAAGCATGTTTGTTCGGATTACTTTCTTTGCATCTCCATCTTTGAAGGAAAGACAGAAAGGTATCATACTGGATGAGTAGCATGCTAAAATGATGGCCCAAGATCAGTGAAAAGATGCAAAAACAACCTCGAAAAATTGGCATGGAACAAACGATTCAACGAGTTCGAGAAAATCGTTTTTGAGCACCGGTTCGAAGGTGTCTTTAGCGATCGGTAAAAATTTAACAGTGCGATGTAGATTCGTTTCATAGTGGAATAGATCCTTTATACGAGGGCTTATTTTTCATCACGTCTAAAATTGTTGAATCAACGCTGACTAAGTGCTCAAGTGCTCAAGGGATTTGAAGTACCCTTAAAGTGTTTTTTTTACACAGCACGAGCATAAGTGCAAGGGAGAGAAAGGAGGTACCAGTGCACATTGGTTTTAAATTGATATTGCTGTCAATATTAGAACTTAATGAGTTAAGCATACGTTGTCGCTCGATGTCCACGTCCGAAGAACAGGGGCGTGAATCATTAAACGGATATGAGAAACTGAGGGTACAGTCATCTGCGAAGGAATATATTGGATTAGAGGTGATAGACAAGAGATCGTTAATGAAAATTAAAAAGAGAGTCGGAGACAAATTGTATTGTACGATTCGAAAGGTAGTTTCTAATCCATCGAAGAAGAGACCCATCCCATATGCACGCATTTTCGACAAAAGAGCCTTTGGAATATCGAGTGCATCTATCTCTGTTTCACCGAACTTATGTATAGATTCGTGCCACTTTTCAGTGACACAAGTCATCACATCACCAGCGGACCTGTTGCTACGAAAACCGTACTACCGGTCATTAAGAAGTTTTCGTGATTCAAGATATTTCATAAGCTGACAATTAATCAGCGTTTCCATGACCTTAGAAAGAACGGACGTAAGTGCTATGGGTCTGTAATTGAAGGGAGAAGAAGAATCTCCTTTTTTAGGGACAGGCTGGAAGAGTGGAGTTTTCCATCTGCTCGGAGAACTTTGTTTGTCGTAGAAGAGCATTACAGTCATCACGGACTCGTCGAAACTTTTTCTGGTTTTCCTGTGTAGGGTTGGCTTTATAAGACCGAAAACTCAGCTCTCTCAACCTGACAGCCTCTTTACAGCTCAAGTCGAACCATGAACTCTCTTTTGGCCTAATTGTCTTCATCTTGTTTGGGATGAAGTCATTCATGCCTTGAAGAATAATATTTGTGACCATATCAGCGGCGGCGTCCACGTCACTATCGAGGAAACATAGTGACCAGTTAAAACTCCTAAAAAAGTCATTAAGGCCGCCCAATCGGCTTTTTCATATTGCCAAAGAAGTCTTTTAGGAGTTTTTTCCTTAACTGGGTGGTTTGAAGAAGAGAAGTTGGCTGAATTAAGACAATCGTCCAACGAACCTAGGGGCGCCAATACATCAATGGAGTATTTGTCAGGGTGAGAGGTGAGGAACAAGTCCAAAGTGTTGGCTTTGTGACATGTAATGCCTGGGATTCGTGTTTGCTTATTTACTAGCTGGGTTAAATTGTTTCGCTCAGCGAAGATTTCAACAAACCTTCCTTCGGGTGTTGTCTGACCAGAATGTCGAAGCCAGTTAGAATTGTGTATATTGATATCGCCCCAACGACAATTTCAGTATGAGGATATAGGGATACAATTCTTAAAATGGAGTTGGACAGCTCATCAAACTCGTTAAAAGTAGATGAACTGTTCAGGTTTGGACTTATACAAAAGTTTCTCGACTATATAGTATATCTACAATCTTCTTAGGGCTATACAAAGTAGGTCTGGAACAGGGCACAGTATCGACGCCATTACTATTCCACATCTTCAATGCAGATATACTCAGGAATATACATGATTCAATAGCATTCGCTGATGATGTCATTCTATACGTACACGACTCAAAAATTAGGGAAATACAGAATGACCTACAACTAAACTCCAGGCTTTCGGTCGAGATTATAAGCTCAAAATAAGTTATAAATCGGTCGAGATTATAACCGACTTTCGACATTACGACAGTAACAAGAGAATATTGGATGCTACCGGTGTGTCCAAGATAGACAATGTTATCATGGGCCTTGTGAGGAATCATTTTGCGCGCTCAGCGGATGTTATTTAAAACGAATTTATGTCGGGTTTGTTTTACTCTAACCCGGGGATCTTTGAAAATGCATTGTCAAGTGGGCACATACCGCCTGAGGCATTTTTGTATCTGGATGCTCACGGGTATATATCGAACTCGTGTAATGAACCTATCGTTTATCATGCTGCAAGAAGAGCCAAAGACAAAAAAAAACTTAAATTGCCTTTCGGGTTGAAATTAATTTCAAATTTATTTATTATTCATATTCATTATTTAACATCAATAAGAGATCTTAAATCTACCTTAAGACTACCGAAATTTAACATCTAGAAAGTATTCATAATAACAAAATACATTAAAGTATAATAACAATTAATGTTATAATTAAAATCTATTTAAATTGGAAATTTAAATCGATATAATTATAAAAGAGATTAGTTTTTCTGGCACAACGAGTCATTAACTCATTAAGCGCATATTTATTGTTCATTTATTTATTTTTAATGAACAACGTAATCGTGTTTGTTGCCATGGAGCATATAGATCAATAAAGACGAAAGGCGACTTAAGCCCTTAGTGCACGACAAGTAAATTGTGGCATGTACATGCGAGCCTGAGGTCATCCTGACGTCTTGCATGGAATTTGCATGTCTTGAACTACCCATATTTTTGACGGTCGCATATAGTCATGCATGCAAATGCAACGCCATGTGACTTATTCGCATGCCGCGTACTAGCAAACAGCGTGCGATCTGGGACAACATGCGGCACTTCATCGCTCACTGCCATGGAAACGTCACATGGGAGTTCACCAATTCATATCTTCGCATGTATTTCACTTGAGTAGAATGTTTTAAGCATTAGAAAGGTCTTAAGAATAATATATAAAAATATCGATCTACCGCAAAGCTTTCGACAAATAACTTAAATATTCGAAGCTATCTTATATCTACCTTTATAGTTTTTTTGTATTGCTTCTTCCAATTTACTAAAACAAAGAGAAAGAGAGCTTGCACAGCGCAAACTACTGTTGAAATCGAAGAGACTGAGATTGAGAATATTTTTTACAATGGATTGAGTATTGGTTTTTAAGCAGATCGTAATCGCAAACATTGCAATAATGACTTTATTTCAAATTCTGGAGTTCCACAAGGCAGCCACTTAGGTTCAATTGTGTAGCTCATGATGCCTAATGTTTTCGAATCCACTACAGCCTTATATGTGGAACGACAGAAAATATTTGGTTGTTAATTTTGGTAAGTGTCGAGTAACTTTACTCAAAAAGAAGGTCTTTATCTTTATCTTTATTGTAGCTTAATGTATACATAGTAAATTTTGAATTCTTAAATATATTGCACAAGTTAGAGATGTGGTACGCAGTACCTTACTTCTAAAAAATGTTACTATTTACAATTACAAGGTACAAGAAAAACCTTCATAATTAAAACAAAAGAGAAAAAAAAAACAATAATATATATAATAATATTAGTAAATAAGTTAAAAATATACTGTTTATTTAAACAACATGTTTGAGAGAAGGAGGGAATTCAGGATCGCCTGACTCGAGACATTTCTGGAACATATAGTTTTCGTTATCGCATTAAAGATTGCTCACCGCCTGGTTAATGAATGCATAATAATATCAATCAGTGAATAGATGTGTACATATAAAGAAAGTAACTCAATAAATAAAAAAAATATATAAATGAATTAATAAATAAATAAAAAAATAAATAAATAAACAAACAAGAACTTCCTGATGGGAAGTTAATAAATAAATAAATAAACATATAAATAAATAGATATATGAATGAATAAACTAATTTATTGATAACTAAGATTTAAAAAAAATTAAAAAATATATTAATAAATAAATAAATATAGTAAATAAATATGTAACAAATATAAATAAATAAATAGGCAAATAAATAATTGAATAGATTGAAAGTTGAATAACCAAGAGTAGTAACTAATATGGTAGGAAGTCGAAGGCCATTATCACAAGTTTTGTTAGATTGCTAGGTCTGAAACTAATTCATTGCCAGACATTCAACATCTTGAGTTGTATCCTTCAAATAAATTATTTATTATCGATGATATTTTTTCTATATTTGCTTATTCAACGTCGAGAAATGCCATGCCATGGTAGGTTCAGAATCATTTTAAGTACTCTCTACTGTCTAATGATGTGTGAATTTGCACATTTTCTGTGCAACTAGGTTTGTGAACCTAGAATATAATTATTCAGATTCGTTCATTCGTTTGTTGTTAGAATTAGTCGAATGTCATAGTAGGTAAATCCTCTGGACTGCTGTATCTTCAAACATCTGTTTGAGTATCCCATTCATACGTACAAATGTACTCCGAGCTTTGCTTTCTAATGCCAACTTTTACAACACTTTCTACTAAAGAGACACGAGTGACTTGTTCTCTGCCACGCAAGATTTTTTCAATGCCAAATGTTATGCTGGTAAAAATTCCATCATCTTTTCAGTCGTTACAAATGAGTTCCACGGAACAGTTCTAAATCGTTGGAAAATCGGACTTTTGAAGAAAACACAACGGAACCCCTTGAAACTATAGTAAGTCCCCGTGCAGTTACGTAGGCTGCTAGATATATTCCTGGCCTAAAAATGAAAATGCGAATATTTATCATCAAAAGTGGTTTAAATGTTTTTCAAAGTATTCTCCAGCATGATTTATACACTTTTGCATGCGCTCAAACCAATTGTCGACACACTTTTTCCATTCCGATTGAGACACCTCCAAAACATGGGTTTTGAACGCTTCAACAGCATGTTCTGGCGACGAAAATTGTTGACCACGCATTTTTGTCTTGATGTGCGGGAATAAAAAGAAGTCATTGGGTGCCAAGACAGGGCTGTACGGCGGATGGCTCATAAATTCGACGTCTTGGCCGGTCAAAAAGGCGCTGGTTTGAGACGATGTGTGAGAGCTCGCATTGTCATGGTGAACAATGATTCGTCTTCTCTTGTTCGTTTTTCGGAGTTCTCCGATGACTTCAAACAAATTGTGGTGTACCACTCAGAATTGACAGACCGTCCTATGTTGCTCAAGCGGAACAGTCGCCACATGACCAGTTTTGCCGAAGAAAGAGGCGACCATTTGCTTCGAAGTGCTTCTTCCACGAACAACTTTTGTTGTATTTGGCTCGTCTTCGAAGGCCCACACCGTCGATTGTTGTTTTTTTTCGGGCTCATACGCAGAGATCCATGATTCGTCACCTGTGACAATCTTCTAAACGTCTTTTAAAGCACCGTGATCGTATTTTTTAACATTTCTTTGCACAATCGACACGAGCCTTTTTTTGAGTGATTGTCAAATTGTGAGGGATCCAACAAGAACAAACCTTTTTTACGGCCAGGTGTTCACCCAATATCGAATGTATGCTGGTGGGAGAAATGCCCAGGGATGCCTCTATCTCACGGTATGTTACATGACGATCTTAAATTATCAGTTCACTCACGGCATCAATGTTCTCTGGCACAACGGCCGTTTTTGGACGACCTTCACGAAAGTGTTCACGAGTTAATTCCATTTTTTTGCCGAGATGAATTTTTCAAGTCTCTTTTAAAGTCACGATTAAATGACAACAGTTCTGAGTGATGTTATGCTAAAAAATGCCAGATTGCACCTGACAACACTTAGTGTTGCCTAGGCCAGAAATATATCTAGCAGCCTACGTATTTGCCTAAATGAACCGCCAACTTTGTCCTTCAGTCCATGTCAGCCGAAGAGGAAAGTCATTGAACCGTTTGTAAGAGTTTTTTTGGAACAATACCGATGCAGAAATGTGATATTTCCTGCTGTCTCTTTACAGAATCAAAACATACCGGCGGGCGAGATCTGCGCAAACGAACCTCCAAACCTTCTAATATTTGTATTGCAAAACACATTTCATGTACTTATCTAAACAGGGAAGAGAACCGCAACCATCATTCGTGCATGAACCAAAAACAATTGACCATGACCAAGTCAGCATTCCATGAGTGGACAATCCGAAACCACTTGCCTCCATTGCAGGGGTCCCTTGTGCCATTAATAGCATAAACCCGCATCGGGTATGAGTACTTCCTCCTCAGATAAAGACGTTTGGCATGAGCGTTGTGGTCATAGAATTATCGGACCGGGAATACGGTAGCTAATTTTTCTTGGTTAACTATTGCATTACGAATGCAAATGAGAATTTCTTTTCGCCTCATCATCGCCGCTCGACGACATTAAACTCCGCCCGGCTTATGTCGATTAATCACCCGTCGGACTGAACCTCTGACTGAACTCAAAGGATGATGATTATCTTGGAAAGCCACTCCACCACATGCCTTAACTCATCAGTTAAAAGCGGTCACTAATCAAATGCGAAAAGGTCGGCGAAAATGATGCGTGACATCCATCCGTGCGGATGGACCTCAAGTAGCCTGCCCGTCTCTCTCTTTCGGATAGATGCAATTAATTTCTTGGATAGGTTGTGTGCCCGAGGAAGGATATCACCTGCCAGCCAGACATGTCGAACGTGATTAATCTGTTTTTCGTGTTCCCTTCCACTTGTGTTGTTTGTCCCGAGAGGCGATGTGTTTATTTTTGGGCCCGTTCTTCGTTCTTCCTTGTTGGTGTAGTGTGGGCGCGAGAATACATGCTCTCGTAGGAATACTAGATATCGGTGTCGGCTGAGTGGGATCAGTGTGGGATGATGACATATTTAAGGTCAGGAAATCTTTTGCTACACGTGATGAATATGAATTCGAGGAATTCCGAATGGATTCACGCAAGATGTTTGATTAACTCGCAAGGAGTGTTCAGGACATTAAGGAAGCAGGAAATAGGCAGCTTATGACTTGGCCAATGGCAACAAAAACCCGTCTCCAGATTATATAGAGTGTATATAATGTTATGCATTTAAGTGAACATCCAGAGTTGTTCGAAATGGAGAGGATGTTTGGAGTAGCACACTTTTCTGGGAGCAATGCTGTCGGTCGTTACCATTTTTTGCTTTTATTATTTTGAAGTAAAAGTAAAAACTCATACTTGGTAAGTGTATATAACATATATGTCGGGCTTTCGGCGGAAACTCGATGGAGGCAAAATTATGTTTACAATGCCCCTGAACTTGAACCTGATCATATCGATTTTTACTTATAGAACTCAATGGGTTAGCGTGGGTTTTTCCCCGCGCGTTATCTACAGTGCATTCTCGATTAACGCAACTCTCGATCCACGCAACTCCTCGATATTCGCAACAGCTATATAAGGAATCGTCAGCTCCTGGCCGAAAGACAAGCAATGTAAGAATCACGTTTCTCACTGCACTAACGCTTCGGGTTTGCACAAAGTTAAGGTATTTGTCATCGACAAATCTGTAAACCTACGATGTTTTAAAAATTTTGACCACTTGTCCGTTGTATACAAGGCAAACTAAAAATGCTTGGATGACGTTAGCATTCTTTGAACAATAGTTCCACTCGACATTTGTCCCTGAGGTAACAACATTTTATCGGCCACAATTATGCATGTCTTTTTTTCATACGTTTTTTGTGTTTCTTTTAGGTAAGACTATTTCTAAGTTCGAAAACACTTCCAAGAAGGGCGCTTTAACTTTAAGATAACGCTCCTTGCCATCCAAATGAGGGCGAGTTAAAAAGTGATGACGACATGATCGTTTTCATGTGTTTCCCTGCAAATTGTACTGCTATCCTTCAGAACGTTATTAATTTGACAAAGTTGCACTACAAAAAAAGTCTATTGGCGTTTTGAGTTGGATGTGAGGGATCAGACCTTGAAATAAAAAATAAAGCATTCAATCTCCGAAATGCAATTTGCCTTCTATATAAAGGGTCCGCCAAATAACTTTTTTTTTTTGAAAATGCTATAAAGAAAAAACTGCTGAATATTTTCTCAAATTTCTTTTTTTATTTGAAAGTACAATTCTTCCGGTTAATAATGGAAAATAATTTCATTCAAATGGCTGCCTCGGCTGGCCATGCAGTAGCCTACACGATCGGTCCAATTTTTAAGCACATTATCGATTGTGTGCAGCTGTACTTCACCAATGGCTTCACCAATATTGTCCTTTAAAGCGTCAACTGTCTCTGGCTTGTCGGCGTAACACTTATGTTTGAGGGTGTTGGGTCTTGCAAAGAAAACGATTAAGTTTAGTGTAGGTTAAATTCAATATATTTATTTAGACAATTTTATAAGATTTATAAGACAAGTTTACCAGTTGGCGGTTAGAAGGAGAAGAAGGAGTTGATTGTGATACAACTTAAAAAGAAAGTTCTTAGCGCTCAAAAATATAATAATGTATTAGTGTAAGAGACAGATTTAAATACATGTATGCATGTTGATGAAAGGCTTGTGTTGATTTATACAAATACAAATGATTCTAACACTCCTCCTATCAACAAAGTCTGTAGTTTTTTTTTTAATTTAAAATTAACAAAACAAAAATGCATATGAACTTCAATGACTTAACTAAGAAAATACTTTAACAATTTGCTCAAGTATTAGCAAAAACAAATGAACTTCAAAAAAAACTTAAATTTAAATCAAATATTTATCTTCAAAATTTCTATACACTTCTGTTTTTTCTGTCTCGGCAATCCTTTAGTTAGGATGTCTGCAGCCATTTGGTCTGTTGGTTTGTACTGGATTTTGATTTCGCCCTTCTTTTGCGCATCTTGAGTGAAGTGGTATCTGATATCCACGTGTTTGCTTCGACCATGATGACTTATGCTGTTTGAAAGTTAAATTGCGCTTTGGTTGTCGCATTACAAGATCGTAGGTTCCGACACGAGTTCACCCAAACCAATATCTGTAAAGAGTTTTCTCAAAAAAATCGTTTCTTTTGTTATTTCAGATAAAGCCATATATTCAGCTTCCATAGTCGACAAAGCCACAGATTTTTGTTTTTGCGACTTCCAACTAATCGGACCGCCTCCAAAAAGAATTACGAATCCGGAACATGACTTCCTGTCATCTAGATCTCCTGCCCAATCAGAATCGACGTACCCCCTCATATATGATTTTTGACGAAGAAATCGTATGCAGTAATCTCGTGTACCTTTTAAATATCTTAAGACTCTCTTTGCGGCAACCCAGTGACCTTTACCAGGATCGTCCAAGGAACGGCTTAAGCAGCTTACGGAATAGGAGATGTCCGGGCTTGTCCCATTAGCCAAATATATTAATCCTCCAACTAGTTCCCGGTACGGTATGTCCCTAATATTTTGAATTTCCTCTGTTGTCTTTGGACTCATATCCTTTGATATCTTCCCTTTACTGTCGATCGGAGTTGAAACTGGTTTGCATTCCTTCATACGAAACTTTTGTAGAAGATCATCTATATATCGCTTTTGGTCAAGTCTTATCTCGTTCGTAGCATCATTGATCTGGACGTGTATTCCCAAGATATTACTAACTTGACCGAAATCCTTCATGTTAAGTTCACTATTCAGCAACTGCTTTACTCGATTTAGCTCATCCATTTTAGCTGCTGCAATGAGTAAATCATCAACGTATATAATAACAATTACCTCAAATTTTTCTGTTTCTGAGACGAAAATACAGGGCTCGACGCTGGACTTTTTCATACCCAAAGAAAGCAGAAAATTAGTTAATTTTTGGTACCACTGCCGACCAGATTGTTTAAGACCATAAAGTGGTTTCAAAAGCTGGTATACCTTATTAGGATCTTTTTCAAACAGCTGTGGTTGTTCCATATATATTTGATCATTGAGATCCCCTTGGACGTAAGCTGCCACAACGTCCATGTGATGAATTTTCAACATCCTTTCAGCGCATGTTGCAAAAAATGCTCGAATTGCTTCAAAACGAGCTACCGGTGCGAAGACTTCTGTATAATCAATAGCGTAACGTTGCTCACATCCTCTTGCTACTAGTCGCGCTTTAAATTTACTGACCGAACCATCGATGTTTCGTATGATTCTGAACACCCACCTGTTTGTTATGACTTTACCTGTTATAGGTCGATCCACCAATTTCCAGGTACCATTTTCGATTAAAGAATTATACTCGTTCTTCATTGCATCCATCCAGTCAATTTTGTTTGGTCCATTAAGTGCTTCTGCAACAGATTTTGGATCTGATCCTTCCTCCTTCTCTATCTTTGCACTCAGCATTGCTGTGTCCTCTTTGTTTAACTTCCGTGCTCTTAATTTTGTTCCATCTCGTACAATTTGTTGTAAACCCTTGTGCTTCACTTTTGACTTTGGAGTCTCAACTCGTCTTAATACTAAATTTCTTTCTTCTTTGTCTTCCTTCTTCGATTTTTGAGTCTCAACTTTGTTTTCGGCTATATATCTTTCAGTTTTCTCCTCTTGTTCAGAGTCACTCATATATTTTACATCTTTTTTGAATAATTTTTTATGTTCTTGAACAACATCGGTTTCATCTTGTTTTATTTCCACTTCATTATATTTTTCTTCGTTGTGATCAAAATTATTTTCCACTACAGTGTCTATTATAGTATATTCATATGTATCGGGGCTATTAACACTGACTTTTTCAAAAAATTTTACATCTCGGCTTTTTATTATGTTATTTGTTCGACAGTCCCACAAACGATAGGCCTTTGACTCATTGCAGTAGCCGACAAAGACATATTCACTTCCTTTGGCTTCAAATTTCCTTTTTCCTGGTCGTTTATCAAGAGCAATAACTTTCGATCCAAAAATTTTCATATAGCCAACACTTGGCTTTCTTCCATGCCATGCTTGAAAAGGAGTTTCATCCTTGAGAGACTACGTCGGACACCTGTTCCTTATGTGCACTGCCGTATGGATCGCTTCAGCCCAAAGCCCTTGAGGAAGATTTGCTTGTATAAGCATAGACCTTGCCATTTCGACCAGCGTGCGGTTTGCACGCTCCGCAACGCCATTTTGTTGCGGCGTATATTCCACCGAAAGTTGCCTGCTGATTCCAGATTCCTCTAAAAGCTGCTGAAAGTCTTTGGACAAATATTCTTTTGCGTTGTCTGTTCTCAAACACTTAATTCGTTTTCCAGTCGTTTTCGGCTTTCATTTTAAATCGCTTGAAAGATGACAAAGCTTCGGATTTGTGTTTTAAGAAGTCGACGTGTATGTATCGTGTTTTGTCATCAATAAAAGTAATAAAATACTTTGCTCCTCCAAGTGATTGAGTAGTAAATGGTCCACATATGTCGGAATGGATTAGTCCAAGAATGTTCTTGTCTCTGCTTCCACAATTCTGGAAAGGTAATTTCTTTATCTTTGCTTTTTCGCATGTAACACAATCTAATTTCATTTTTAAAAAATCACAGTCCATACCCAAAACCATTCTTTTCAATTTGTCCATGTCGTTCTGATTTAAATGCCCCAATCTCTGATGCCATTTTTCAATTTGCTCTGCTACTGGTCCTGCTTGTTTCGCTGCTATTGATGCCTGTTGACTTCTCTGTTTATTCATTTCCACAAAATAGAGTTTTCCTTTTTTGTTTTCTGTAAATAGTATCGAACTATCATTTTTAATAATTTTAGCACATGTATTGTCGAATTCCATTTTATGTCCCCGTTCTGTGATTTTTGGCACAGAAATTAAATTTTGTCTCAACTTTGGTGCGTAAACCACGTTCTCGAGTGTTAAAATTTGTCGATTGCCAGTAATAACGTTCACGGAGCCAACTCCGTTACCATTTATGATGCTCTGACCAGCGGTTTTAATTTGGCATTGGTCACTATAATTTAAACTGACAAACCATTCTTTACTTTTGCACATGTGTGCAGTAGCTCCGCTATCTAAGCACCATTCACTTGCTCTAATATTGACGTCACAATCGTCTGCACTCAAAGTAGAGATAAGTACAGTACTTGTCGATGGGCTTGCGGTATTAGAAAATTGTGTGCTTGAGTAGCTTCTGTTTCTGCAAACTGATGATCGATGTCCAGGTTTCCCACACTGGAAGCAATTTCCGTAAAATTTGTTAAATTTTGGCTTCACACTAACTGGCCGATGAACTTTATTTTTGGGTTTACTATAGAATGCATTCTGCCTGCTTTCGTCCCGTTCGTTTTTTTCGCTTCTTCTTGCTTCTTCTTCTAACAATTTCGTTCTCAGTTCTTCTGGACTAGGTAGCTCGTCACGTGAATCGATTGCAATGCGGACATTTTCAAATTCTTCGGGGAGCGTATTTAGCAACATGATGGTCAGTAACTCACTTGGCACTGTGATACCGGAATCCGTCAACTGCTCAGATTTAGAAATAAAATCATTCACGTGTTGCGCCATGGTTTGATCTGCTCTCTTTTTCATGTGATACAGTTGCTTGTACAATACAGCTTTCCTTACCGGTCCCTTTGATTTGTAAATTTGCTGAAGAGTATCCCATGCTTCTTTCGAAGTGTTGACTTTTTTCACGTTTCCAATTTCACTCGGTTTTACACATAGCAGGATCAGAGCCAGTGCCTTTGAATCTTTTGATTCCCATTCTTCAATGATTAATTCTTCTGTTTTTGGCTTAATTTTAGCACCACTCACATAGCCCCATAAATCATTGAAAATTAATACACTTTTCATATGTACTTTCCAAGATTCGTAATTTCCGTCATTAAGTTTTTCAATCGTGTTTGTGCTATTCATATTCAATTGCTTTCAATTTTATTTTTGAATTTTATACATGAACTCCGGAATGAAATTGTTAAATTTAATATTCAGACAAAAAGAAAATAATAATAAAATTGTTAATTGAAATTAAACTTTCACAAGCCCTGGGCCCATAACCTGTTGGGTCTTGCAAAGAAAACGATTAAGTTTAGTGTAGGTTAAATTCAATATATTTATTTAGACAATTTTATTAGATTTATAAGACAAGTTTACCAGTTGGCGGTTAGAAGAAGAAGAAGGAGTTGATTGTGGTACAACTTAAAAAGAAAGTTCTTAGCGCTCAAAAATATAATAATGTATTAGTGTAAGAGACAGATTTAAATACATGTATGCATGTTGATGAAAGGCTTGTGTTGATTTATACAAATACAAATGATTCTTACAGAGGGCACCCCACAAATAATAGTCCAACGGTGTCAAATCGCAGCTCCGAGGTGGCCTTGTGTAGCTTCGGCTGTGTGGCACGTAGCGCCGTCCTGTTGAAACCAAATGTTGCCAATATCCTCCTCTTCAATTTTTGTGAACAAAAATTCATTCAACATGGCCTGATTCGAAGAAAAATGTCCCAATTATGCCTCTGGACCAAAATCCGTACCAAACAGTGACTCGTTTGAGGTGCATCGGCTTTTCAATGTATGCGTGCGGGTTTTCTGTGCCCCAAATGCGACAATTTTGCTTGTTTACATACCCGCCAAGATTAAAATGAGCTTCATCTGAAAGGGTGATTTTTTTGGCAAAATCGGCATCTTCTGTAAGTCGATCGCAGGCCCACTTAGCGAAGCGAAAACGCATTGGATGGTCAGTTGGCTTAAACTCCTGAACCAATTGGACTTTTTATGGCGTCATACCAAGGTCTTTGTGCAAAATTCGTCTCAATGATGTCTCCGATATGTTCAATTGTTGAGAACGACGGTGAATGTTGATGGCGCTTCACGCACACTTTCTGCCACAGCAGCAATATTCTCGGGTATACGCACTGTTTTTGGCTTTTCACGCTTTGGTTTATCGATGAGGATGCCAGTTTCTTTCACTTTTTTCACATGATAACGAACATACGGAGCTGACGGTGCTTCTCTTCTTCCAAAATCCGTACGCAATTTTCGAACACATTCTGCAACATTACCATGATTTTCAAAGTAACGTCGCAATATTTCCCAGCGTTGTTCAAGCGTATACACCACTATAGTCGTTCAGCGGAATAATAAAACTAATTATCTGTCAAATCAGACATGAGCTAAGTGTTACCATGCACGAAATAAGCACTAGTTGAAAAAAAAACGTTAGATGGCGGACCCGTTATAACGCATGGGATGGATTGCAGGCAGATTCAGTCAAAAAATGCTGGAATGTGTTGATGGCTTCTCATAGTGATTGAGAAGATGAAGATGAGCTTCCTTTGAGCACAGTTAGAGCTCAAATTATCAGTGAACACGCGGTCGTAGAATCCATATCAACTCTCTTCAATGATATTTCCGGCAGCGAATCCATTTCGAATGAAAACATATGTGATTGGGTACGCGAAACCATTTATATCAATGACGAAAACTATGAAGAAAATGAATCAGTTGAAAGTGGGCCTGAGGTTGAGATTCCTGCTCCCAAAATAAAGGCTGAGACTGCAATACAAGCTTTCAACACAGCAATTCGAAATTCGAAAAACAAATTTAAAATCTTCAAATACTGCGAGAAACGGCTATTTTGAAAAATATAACAAACCAAAAAATCGAAACAAAAATGTCAAATTTTTTCAAAAATAAATAATAACACATGTATATATAGAGAACTACATACATATAAGTACATATTTATGGACTTATATTTTAATGAATTTACTTCCTTTTGTTTCGTTTTTTATTAGTGGATTAAATAAAAACTGGTTTCATTCAAAATTGTTGGTTTTCTGATTTTCGCTTTTCATCTCGAATTGAGCCTAAAAATAATGTACTCGGTTATTGGAACAACCTCGGTCATTGCAACTTTAGTCGTTTTAATTAGTTGCGATCATCGAGAATGCACTGTTTTTGACAAAATTTTATAACATCCTGTGATAAATTTATGGTTTATAAAATTAACACTTTTTTGTATGTTATACCTAATTTTCGCAGGACTTTATTAAGTTGAAATATCCCTTTTTTATGTCTGTATGCATGTGGGTGAAATAAAAATTATATTTGCTAAAGATTTTCGCATATATAAAAACACGAACATATTCATAAATTATGATTTAGTTTTTAAAAACCTTGCTAAGAGCACAAGCAATAATAAATAAATATATAATGGACTGCTTCAAGCGAGGAAAGCCTTTAACACGACAAGAAAAAGTATTTATGCTGATAATTTACAACCAAAATTTGGATTTCGCCATCTATCAAGAAAGTAGCGCGCCTATAGGAGCAGCTGTGAAGAAAACATCAGAATTTATCGGGTTGTCTACAAGGTAATCAAAGAACATGAAACTGGAAAACTACAATCACCCAAGAAGAAAATTCCTCAACGGCACTGGATCCCTGATTTGGACAATTTCAATTTGAAGGCCATAAGAAGGATAATCAAATCCTACCACCAATTTAACAAAAAAATCTTAACATTGAAGAACCTTAAGCAAAAAATCTTTTATGAACTTGAAACAAGCAAGACATCACTTTGGAGAGTTTGGAAAAGCAAAGGATTCAGCTTTTGAAAGACGGGAGACAATAGGAGAATCCTCTGTGAAAAGACGGACATAAAAGTTCAAAGGATAAGGATAAGATATATCCGGCATATCAGGAATTTCCGTGAAAGTGGATACCAAGTTATTTATATAGATGAGTCATATATACACAGCTTCCACACACGAGGAATGTCTTGGACTGATGGAAGTACGGAAGGATTAAGAAAGCCTATTGGAAAAGGATCACGACTTATAATTGCAAATGCTGGTGAATCAAACGGATTTGTCGATGACGCTCTTCTCATATTCAAATCTAGATCGAAGTCTGGTGACTACCATAATGAGATGAACTTTGAAAAAAATTTGAGTTAACTTAATGGCTGGAAGAAAATAATATTGCACCGACTCTTCAATCCTTAAAGTTGAACTATATGATATAGTAAAACGATACAAGATGGATCCGCAGCGTGAAATAGACGACTTAATAAGATCAACATGGCAAGAAATACTTAGGCTACCACCATACCATCCGGACTTAAACCCAATAGAGAATATATGGGGTATTGTAAAATCAAGAGTGGCGGGTAGAAATATTACGTTTGAATGCCGTCAAAAAATTAGCAGAAGAAGAATTCACAAAAACTACGGTCGAGGAATGGAAAAATACCTGCGATAAAGCCATAAGGACAGAAGACATTTATTTGGCATATGAACAGAGTTGGGATACCTTAACCGAAAGAATTGTCATAAAACCCGGCGAATACTTATCAAGTGAAATAGAAAGCTACGCCGAGGAGGATGATGATGATACCGGCGACGATTAAGTGCTATTGCATTAAAAAAAACATCTAATAAATAAATATTCATATTATGAAAATACAAATGCTTTAATTTATTCAAATTTTCAATTCACATATTTTAAAGCGAAATTCATATTGGCACAATATTCATTCTTCCTCTTAACACAATAACTGAGAACTATAGATCTTTAGTCATTCTTCGCTAAAATTGTCATTACCCACTTCACTAAATGAATAATGAATGCATACTCCGCACATTCTCTCTACACTCATTTTTCACATTTTTCACATTTGGCAACAGCCAAATCTTCTTATTTTCCGTTTAACTGGTAATAATCGAAATACGTTTAATCTTTTGTTAAAGTGTAATTCGAAAAAAAAAATAAAATAAAAATAAGTTGTTAAACCGACAGGATAGCGCAGATAATAAACTGCTCTAAAAAGAAGGTATTAACTTCACATCCATTCGTCTCCCAAAGAAGAAATGAAAGGCAGGAAACGAAGAAAAACATCTCGGTTCGACCATCTTCTTGTACGTCACTGCAAGTCTAAGCCGTTTTCTTTTTGCGGAGGAACTTTAAAATGAGTTGAATGCACCTATAAGGAACAGGTTAAGTGAAGCGGGTTTGATGCCAAGGACCCCAAAAAGAGTCCCTTTTCTAAGTAAGAAAAATGTACATCTAAGACTGGAGCAGTATCTTGCAGTCGAATGAAACAAAGATCAATTTGTTTGGATGTGATGGAAAAATGCACGTGGACCAACCAAAAAATTACAAATTCGACTCAAAATACACAAAAAAGACAGTAAAGCACGGTGGAGGTAACCTCATGATTTGGTGCTGCTTCTCAGCATCTGGTGTTATAACCAATTTTCTGAATAAGGAACAAGATGTGTGCTGTGGACTACATAAGCATCCTGACTACGGTAATGCTACCATTTCCTGAAGATAATATGCCGCTCAAATGGGAGTTTATGCAGAATAATGATCTCAAGCACTCCTCGAAACTAGCAAAGCAATATTTCCAAACGAACAAAATTGCTATTATGGAATGACCTCCATAGTTTCCCGATCAAATCTGATAGAATACTTGTGGGGCGATCTAAAACGCAAAATTTGGGAATGTAAAGCCAGAAAAAAAGAAGAATTGTGGTCCAAAATACGGGAAGCATGGCATGGAATTACGTAATTCATTCTAAATGGAATTCATTGAACAATGGATAATCACCTCGATTCAGAGGCCAAGTGCTCAAAAAGACTATTCGTGTTTCCTATTCTCCTTAGGTGGCGGGGCAAAGAGTTCCACTGTCGAGTTGTCTGAACAAAAAATTGGCGTTCTGAAGCAAGGCATGACTATCTTGGTTGCACTAGCATAAGTGATCTGCGTGATTGTAACAATTGCAACTTCTGGAACAGATAATCTGGCTGCCGTGTCTGTATGACAGTATGCATGAGGCACAGTGACCTATATTTAAGTAGACTATCAAACGAACATCCGGAAATTTGTTTAGAGAAGGATGAAACGTGGTCTTGTCTTTTTAAGTTGTAAACAAAGCGCGCAAGGTTATTATAAACTACATTCAGTTTTCTCCTACTCTTAAATTCGGGATTGCAAAATATTTCACTACCGTATAACAGCACTGGTAACAGAAGAGATTTTACCAGTAGCAGCTTAGTTTTAATTGGAATGAAATGCTGTGTGGCCCATAGAGTACGTAGTCCACCATAACCTTATTGACAACATTTCTGATATGGGTATCCCAAGTAAGTGTACAATTAAAGGCCATACCAAGGTTTTTGGCGGAGGCAACGCACTCTATGGGACTATGATTTTAACGGATTCTCAGAAATCCAGAGACGTCTTGTACTTTTCGGTGAATAGCAAGCACCTTATGGGACTATGAATTAAACGGACTCTCTGAAATCCAGAGACTTCTTGTACTTTTCGGTGAATAGCAATTACCTTAGATTTATCAGCATTTAAACGCAAATCATGTCTAAGTGACCATTGGTAGATATAGTTGAGATCTTCATTTATAAGGCTGATGGCTTCGTTAGCTTGAGTGAGGGAACTGCTCATGAGAAGTTGTACGTCATCCGCATACATGTGGATTTTGCAGTGTCTTACAACTTTGGGCAGCACGTTGACGTAGAGCGAGAATAAACAAGGCCCAAGAATAGATCCTTGTGGGACTCCACTATTTACGTTTTTCAATTTAGAGAATTTGTCACCTGCTACTACGCGTTGCTGCCTCCCATTCAAGTAGGAAAAAATAAGTTTAGCGGAAGTCGTTGAGAATTTAAAATCCTTCTATGTTAGATATGCAGTTACTATCTAACGAATTTCGAATCTCATCAGTGATAAAAATAAGGGCTGTTTAACAACTTCTTTTTGACCGAAAGCCAGATTGGTGCGCACTTAAGAGGTTTTTGTTAGAAACAAAGTTTTTTCAAAAACGTCATAATGATTGTCTTAAATTTTTACGTAATATATTTGAGTATATGTGGGATTAACAGTTTAAAAAACTTTGGATTTGGATTGTCAAGGTCAGTAGCATATTTACTCACTAAAAAATGTATATTCGTTGTTTTTGTGATAATTTAAGGAATGAGCCTTCACGTTTTTCATATTTTTATATTGAATAGTTCAAAACAAAATTGTTCCTTTTATTTTTTTCAACACTACCTGAAGTACTTGAAGTGTTCTATGCCAAATTTTATGATGATTAAAATCAAAATTGCTTCGAAAACTTAGAAGATGATGAAATGAGTAGCAATCCTTAACGCCACTTCGAACTATAGCCGAGGCTTTACCTTTTTTAAATTACCTTGAGAATATCGAGGATACTTTTTTCGAGAACGGGTTCGAAAAACACTCATCTTGGATGGAAGATGTCACTTTGATTTTTCCATCAGTCAGACTCCTAATTAAAGTTACAATACCTATGCTCTTCAAAGAAGTCTTGTTGTCACTTATGGTGCCGAATACTGGACAATAAACAAGGAAGCAGGATGAATTTTAGGGACCCTGAAAAGGAACCTTAAACTCTACGAGCTGTACGAAGATTGTGACTCCAATGAATTAGCAAATATACAACAATACATAAGCTTAGAGTAATCAAACAAGTACAGATGCCAGGGGGCTTGAAGTGAAAGAAGAAAAAGTTCAGCACCTCCAAGTCTGGTGAAGCAACTTAGCAAAAACAAATTCCATTTATCAAACGGTTTGCATCACTTTTTGATGTTTTCATTTTCGTTATCCACTCAATCAAGTCGTAAATAATTTGTCATTAACCCAATATCATCTGACAAATATACATCTTCCTTCTCCTGAGGGCATATCCATCATTGAGGAGATCCACGAATATGTCTTAATTTGTCTTTAAAAAAAAAAAAACAACTTGTGGTTGCCTACCATCGCATCTCGCCCAAGGAAATTCTCCTCCGATGTCATTTTCCCAACCAAAAGAATATAAATCTAAAGCTTTGCCAACGTCTGGTCCCTCAGGTACTGCATACTTTTCAAATAATAAATCACTTGTCTGCCTTTATAAACACAAGCATTAACTTTCGTCACGAAAATAACACGCCAAACTACTCGTAGATTTTGCCCCCTCGTCGAATGAAGCTTTCGAAATTTTGTCTCCCCCTCGAATAAAATTAATTCCCGCGAGGGCTACAATCGCTTGGAATTGTTTTTTTGTTTTTTTTTTATAAACTAACGAGAACCAAATCGAAAGGAAACGTGATTTCCGTGCATTTTCCGTTTTCATAGTTTACGATTTAAATCATTCACGTGCGTCGTCGAAATACGGATATTTCCACGTTCCATAAGTCGTCGAATCTTCTCCGTCTATCTCGAGCTTACTTTTCTAAAAATACTACACACGAGAAAAAAAAACATAATTAAAAAGTTGTGAAAGAAGAAAACACAACACTAAAAATGAAAAAAAAAAATCTAAACATCTATAGATACTTTTATTTCGACGCAGCTTCTTATTACAGTGTATCTGAATCTGACCACTTAAGAGGTCCATAATGTCAGTTCAAATGGTACAAGATCCCAATCAAAACTTCAGATGTCGAGTTCATTTCCTGACTACCGAAATCGACCTCACAGATACTAGCACTAGAAAAATGTAATTTTAAGAAGTTTGTTTACTTTATGCTGCTGCAGTAATTCTGTGTCATCTCAAAGTAGAGTACCTTTTCCCGGCGAGTGATAGATACACCGGCAAATCTAGCGCTCAGCATGCTCCAGTATGGTTCTCGATACGAGTACGTATGTAGATACTCTTCGCGGTGGACGTTCTGTTTTGTAAACAAACGTACGAGTATCTCAGACGGTGCGGTGTGGTTGCTGTGTCAGTCAGTATCTGAGTATCTGTTGGTCGGTTGCATCGAATCTCAAATTGTATCTTTCAATTAATTCACATTGAGTGCTCCAGCACATTGTCGTTGTCGTTGTTGTCGTCGTCGCTTCGGGCTTGTCGATGTTTTTAAAGTATAAAACCCCGCGTTAGTTTCTCTCTGAGTGTGTCGAATTCTTTGTGTCCTTTCTGTGCAATATTTCTGTTTACCGCAGCCGTTCTTAAAGGAACATCCTTACCATCGTAATCCTTGTAGAAATTGTTGTAGATGTTTGTTTGGATAAATTGTGTCTGTGCTGGTTTGAATTTGAAGATTTTGAAGATTTATCGGTCATCCTTTAAGGATTCTAGGCGGACGTAGTTAAGCAGTGCGTGCTGCTTTTTCCATTATTGAATATCTCTTTTTCGCTTTTTGTTTGTTCAGACTGCTTTAGGCTTTTCCCGCTGCGTTTTGTGTATAAGTGATAACAGTGGGCGGTTACGTGTGATACGGTCGTGGAATTTCTATCGGGATTTAATGATGATTCACGTTTGAGTGATAAACGGATTTAGTGTTTAATTCGGTTGAATAAATATCCCGAGGAGATACTGGAGGCTATTTATATATTCTGAGTGCCTTCGATTGATAAATTTTGTGGGAATATTTTTTTTTTTTTGGTAAGTTTGTTGGGAGCAACAGAGGCGAGAAAAAAAATTATGTTTAATAAAATCGCACGAGTTGTTGATTTATTCACTGTTGTGCGTTTTCGTTTTTATATTTGATTAATCACAACTGAATCAGTCTTTAAAATTTGACAGATGACGAAATCCAAACAAATAAATAGAGACATAAAATTGAGGCATGAGTAGAAGCAGATGAGAATGCTTGGAATAAAAATTATTCCGTCATTATCAACGTAGTTGTCCAATTAACTTAATTCCTACGAATGCCATGTTTTTTTTATAAATTTGATAATTGTCATTTATTTATTAATTTATTATATCTTAACTCGAATCCAAACCGAGCTGCAAAAAGGTTGGATCATCATCCAGCTAATCTTCCATTTCGTCTGCAATGACATCTCAATTTGCTTACAATCCACTTTGATGCAAGCTTGATACTCCCTGATTGGGTTGTGTCTTCAACTTCATTACAATTATCGTTTTCGTTCCAGGTTCGCGTTCGCAGAACACAACTTTCTAGTACAAAAAATGATATTGAAAAAAATACTGCGAATTAAGTGAATGCAAATAAGTCAATGAAAAATACGTTTTCTCTGCACAAAATGCATAAGATTAGTCATTGCCACTCGAGAACGGACGAAAAGCAAGCAAGACTTAAAGAAATAGGGGAGGCCGAGGAAAAAATACGACCAATGAATTTCCGCTCTAACGATAGAACTTGGGTTGATAAACGCCAAGAAGTATTGGAAATCTAAGCAGGGAAATTTTTTTCAAGTATCAGAACTCTAAAGGCGCCTCGACTTCTGGTCCCAATCAAGACAAATTTACACATTTGGGTCAACTCAAGAATTTGGTTCCATGGCAACGATGGAATTTACTAGACACCAGCTGGGAGATATTCTTGTGCTAAGCCTTTAGGTTGGGTACGTCCGAAAGGCGTAAACAAAGTTTTGGGCAATTAATTAAATTAATTCAAACCAAGGCAAGAAAACCAGATCCTTTGAATCTTACGAGGATTGTTCAAATCCCTTTGTGAGGTTAAGGCATTGATGATTGGCCATTAAGTAAGCATCATGAATACTTAACAGTCTGGTCAGTAGAAACAGCTTAAAATAATTTTTGCGGTAAGTCAGAGAAAGACTTTCGACTTTCGAAAAAATTTGCCAATGTTGAGAGAGGAGTCATCAGAGAAGTCTTTTGCTGAACGAGGTAATACAACACTGCTCGGGTAAAAATCTGAGTACTATAAGCAAAACATCCTTTTACTTCCTGCAACAAGAGGGAGGTTATTTGGCCTCTCCAGACTGTAAAACTTTGCTTAACAGGAGGTCAGTCTCAAGAAAATCACAATGCGCGAATTAGCAACGTTTAAGAAAAGAGCCTGCAATCATCTGCTCTCCAACAACTTCTTTGGACAAGTTCCTTTATCCCTTAACGCTTGGTCTACAGAAAGTTTGAATCAGTGTTCTTATAGTCTCCAATCAAAGTTTCTGAAAAGTTTGTTGTGCGGACTACAACAATTTTTTTGGAACAGACGAAGTTCTCACCGGAATTGAGTCAAGCTGAACAGACTCTTGGAACATAAGGCTTTCTTGAGAAAAAACTTAATCCACAACAATTGTCTTCAGCCACTTAATTTCCCTGCAGAATTTCAGAATCAATTCCATCTCCGGATAATACAGCAATTGCATTACTCAATTTTAAAAAATTCCCCGTGTTTTGGATGATTATTACAAGTCATAAGGGTTTAGAAATTATGTGACCCTAAAATATGATCATGTAGTCTGCTCCTTCTCGCCTGACACATTACTGATTCCCTAAAATTACATTATAAAAAATGCGCGATTGCTCAGGACCATACCTCTGTATATGTTAATTGAAACACGTCGATCCGACATTGTTTTCATTTTCAGCATTTGTGCCGTATTAGGACAGCTAGCAGAGTCCAGTAGCACCAAAGGTAACCTTCTTTTAGATCCCCACAATGTTTACAACATGCTTTCAATGTCCAAAATACTCGTATAAACGTTCCACATATGCTACCGTTCCGTGACCACGACTGAAATTGAGGGACCATAAGTCTGAAAACTAATAAGAAAACCTGAGAATACTGTTATAAAAGAGAGAAAGGGAAAAAACGAAGCTCTTGGGGACATTAAAATTTAAATGGTGAATTACAGAAATGAGACCTTTAAACAGTGATGCCAAACTTTGTGAAATTTTACTTTCAAATTTAGTATGCATAGAACTCACGCGGTCTGTTTTGTTTCGAAAACTTTACTGCCGGTCATTTACAAGTTCCTGAGAATTGTAAATGAATGCAATCTTTTTTTGAATTCAAAGGTTTGTTCTGCAGTCTTATGACTTCACTGAAGCTTTCGACTTTCGAAATACATTTCTTTTTTTGAATTTTGAAGACATAAAATTGCAAATAATAATTTGAAGCAAGGAGGGGTTAATTCAAAAGAATGCAATATTTTTTGACTGCTTGAATTCTTTGAAGTCATCAATTATTGAATTGAAGTCATTTCATTATCATTTCATTATATTTTTTGTTATAATGCTCGATTGTGTCAGAATATTCCAATTGCCTTGAAAAATAATAAAACTTCCGTGTATTTGAGTTTCGCCACAATCCTGTGCATGACACATGCTGGTTGAACTTGAAGGTCTCACTGAAATTTATTCCCAAGTACTTGATTATTGGATCAGGCGCAATGAGTGTGCCGTCCGGGAGGGTGGTCTGAAAGTTCCGACAACGGATCGCAATATTGCGTCTTACTCTCTGTGCAGTTGTAGGTATCTTAAAACATACGAGCTCGGTTTTGCAACTGTTAATTTTAAGTCCGCATTTGTGGTAGTACTCCCGAAGTTGTGTTATATGGTCTTGTACTTTTTTAACTGCAGACTCGGGAAAGAGCGATGTAGCGTATGTTACTGAGTCACCTGCATATAACAGCGTCTTGGTCTGGGTATTGTTTCTTGGTTGATCTGGCAATATTCTTCCTCCTTGTTGGACTCCATCTACCAGTGGCCTGATTGATGATATTGCGTTGAAAATTTGTACAAAAAATACTCTTTTTGTTAGAGAACTGCAAATGAGTCTTACCAAGTGAAGATGAAATTCCATCTTGATAAGTTTGAAGATAAGTCCCTTAATCCAAACGCTGTCAAAAGCCTTTTCAATATCCAATAGATACGCAAAGGTTGTCTCCTTTTTGTTCAATCGCAGAGTAATATTGCTGTGGAGTTTATTGAGTGGTTTGAATGCTTCTCCCGAAATCCATATTGGTGGTCGAGTATGATCTGCTTTCTTTCAGCAGAACTGATTCAAATATTTTTTCCCCACACAACAGAGTAGCGAAACAGGCCGGTACCCGTCAATGTTTGTCCAGTTCATCTTTTTTTGACACTGGTACAATTTTAGCTATTTTCTAAGCAGTGGGAAAATAGCCATAGTTAAGATAATTGGGAGAAGAAATATTGCAATATTCGACAAAAAGTTGGAAATGCAATTTTCACTCAAAAACATCCCCTCTATTTCTTCTGCATTCGTAAGAACATCACTCTTGTTCGTATATGTTGCCGGATTTTCGTTGATAAATATTTTAATTGGACTTAAGTTGCTTGAAATCGTATCGACTTCCTCCATCAACCCTGAACGATTCATCGGGGGCTTCTCTTTAAAATTCTGCTCGAAAGGTAACATAAATGCTTCTGCTTCCATGCTGAATCGAATCAGAAAAGTTTTTTGTTCTTCCGACAATTTTGTTTATCTTCTTGGTCCTGGCTTGATGTGTTCGAGTTGCTTCCGAAAAAACTTCTTCAGTGTGATGTTTCATTACTCGTTGGAACATTAAGTTAATACAGTGCAGCTGCGCCGATTTATTTGGCGAGTGGAAACATTTCCTAAGAAGAATTGGAGAAAATCCATCCATACCTTTGGATTTGTGAATGTCAAGATCTCTGTGAACAGTCGAGTTCGAATAGTACCCATTGCAGAAAAGCCACTCACTTGGTCACTCTTATATTGGTGGTCGATCAAAGCAAATGGTGACTGGACCTACTCTTAGATTCGAACCCGAGATCAATTAGTTGATGATTGATAATCAGATGAAAATAGAGTCCAGCTTGACTCTAGATGAGCTTGTCAGCCTTGTTGAATAATTTCCTCGCGAGAAACGATTTAAAAGTTGTGTAACACTTAAACTGGTTGATTTTATCTTTGCAAAGTTAGCCTATCAATCTCTGATTTCTACCAATTGAACGATACATCTTTTATTTCGAAAAGGCTACACTTAGAAGAATCGAATGGACATTAACTATGTGTAAATTTCCAACTGGATTCGATTGCAAACTTCTCTTCAAAAAATTATAACAAAAACACCATTTACGTAGGCTTTTCATCACCTGCTTAACTCAATAACCTTCAACAAACCTTTATAATTGTACCTCATATACAGACTCGGGTGTTGAAAACCTATTAACCTGCTTACCTACAACTAACACTGCTTACAGCAATTTGAGTAACAAAACTAATTGTCACCCAATCAAGATGACTCGCTTCCAATAAGTGCCAATCTCCCCGTTAAGGTGTCAAGAAAACAAGCTACAAAACAAAAAAAAAATGTAAACTGTTAGGCTGCTTGGCAAACATTCAATTCAATTCCCCCCTGGCTCCATCTGTATCGCAAAAAATCGAATTTATCTCATAGATTACCTTTACTGGTACTTCACCAGTGATACGCAATAGAAACAATACCAAGCCCACCTCACTCACTCAACGTCTTCCGTTTGCCATCTGAATCCATGTATCTCCTTTGCATTTTGATAGATTCCCCTTGATAACAATGGAGATGATTGTTAGAATAGCGAAGCACGTTCTTGGCATCTTCCGAATTCGAATCTGTCACCAGAAGAACCACAACCAAACAATAGTGCCCGAGGCTCATCATGCTCAAGGCCTCATGCATATTCAGCTCTCCCAGCAGCGTGTGTTTGGGTGTCTTATGAAAAACAAAAACAACAAATTCCCATCGTTTTAATACCTTCGAGGGAATTCCTGAAACCCTGCAGCGGAGCAGAGGAAATGGCCTTAATTTTTTTTTTTTTGTTTTTATCTTCGGTCTGCTCTTCCGGAAGAGCGATATGATGGCGTGGGCGATGCCTTCGCCTAGGACACAAATGAAAGACGTAGTTGAGTCACGCTCGTATAGCCACAAAATATGAGGGTCAACATGTACATTGTATCTAGATTGTTATTTGAGGACTGATAAGAGGTTTTAGATAAAAATATGAGCATGAGATACTCACAAATCTTGTTGTTCTTATGTTGGCGTAAATTATGGAATCGGATTAGATTGTTTATTGATTTTCCAACTACAACGCAGAGATACTATGTGTAGATGAGGTTTAGTTTTCCAGATTCTGGAATAGATTTACATTTTGGTGATCGATTATGATGATGGTAGTCTTATGTCGGTCTTGTGGAATGTGCACTTAACTTTGAAGTACCGGCTTCAAGGTTCGGTTTATGGAGTTGCCGGCAGTCTTGCTTGCGCAATTTGTGGCCGTTTTTTTACGATTATTGTTGGGATTGAGTGACCCTTCGAAGTGTACACTCTCTTTTTAACTAATATAGTTAAACTTAAATGCACTATAAAAATTTGGGAAAATTAGGCTGGTGCAGAAATGTTAAAGAATTAAATCTTTTGGGAAGATAAGCTCATTCAGATTGATTTGAAGCAATTGAGCTAAAAAAGATTATGATTTAAGAAAAGCCTTAGTCACCATTCTTTTGGTGCATTCAATCTTAATCAGTCATGAATTAAGTCAAATGGTTGCATTTGACTAACATGATTTCAATTGATTTTAGTTGGAATCCGCAATGAATTCACACGAATTCATCTGAAGTCACTGAATTCAAAAGAAAAAAAAATTGAATTCTTTTGAACAGTGGGGGAAAAGTGTAATTCAATTATTTTTTAGTAAACTGAGGATATCGAAAATGAGAATTTAATGTACCGAATGGTATGGTTAATTGACCACGAAATGACTGTTTAATATTTCACAAGTAATTATTAAAAATCCATATTGAAGTAAATCCACTTACTATAGATAAATTCAAACAGTTTTATTTGAATTTACTGACCTCAACCAATTTAAAATGAATTCACCTATGACTTCAAGGAAAAATATGAATTCAATCGATTTCCGAAACTGATTTCAAATCTATGATTGCTTAATATTGAACACACCAGTCATAAGTCTGACAAAAATATTTTTTTGATATGCACTCTTATTTTATTTCAACTACAAAAATTCGAAGTTTGTATTCTTTACCTTTAATTCTGGGAATGCATTCCCAGAAGATTGTATTCTTGTGAAAATTAAAAAAAGGTAGCAATATTTGACAGCATCATTCTTTTGGAAACTGTGTCTTTGGAGAAGTGGTTAATTATAACACCGAAACATGGTGCTAGTTTTGGTCAGGAGTTTTTTTTTGCGATGGGCGGCCGTATCCGTGCACTGATCATGAAGCAAACTTTTGTGCGGTTTCCGATGAAATTGATGAATGAGCTTTGACATCGGCGTTGAATGCACGCCATTCTCTTCAATCGGAGATTTTAGGTTCCAGAAACCGCTTACTTTTAGCAACTATCATAGTTTAGGAATAGCCGATAAACTTACTTGTCTCTGGTTTTATCTGTGCCAAAGTGCATAAGGGTATCATTTGTTGGAGACGGAACAATAGCAAAGAAGATATTGGATGGTCTCATTTTCTTTCTCACCACATTCTGTCATTTGCATTCATTTGCAAGGCAAAATTCCAATGATGCAGTGCCCTATGGTAAAGCGTTTTTCAATAAGAGCGCTACAAAAGTTTTTTTTTTTTAAATAAAACAACAACCGTTTTGGAAATCAATGAAATTCTTTATTCCTGTGAAAGTGCTGCATGGCCACCACGGGCACGCTTGCAGAAGTCCAGACGCTGAACCCAATTTTCGACGGTTTTCAAGCATAAATCGGTCGATACTGCTGCAATTTCACGTTCGATATTCGTACGAAGTTCATCAATCGTCGCTGGCTTGTTGGCATAGACCATAGATTTGACGTAGCCCCACAGGAAAAAATCTAACGGCATCAAATCGCACGACCGAGGCGGCTAAGCGACTGGACCATTTCGTGACATAACACGTTCTCCAAACTTGGTTTCCAATAAATTGATGTTGACATTCGCTGTGTGGCTTGTGGCGCCATCCTGTTGAAACGACATGTCCTCCAAGTCCATATCATCCAATTGGGGTAAAAAAATTCGGTTATCATTGAACGGTAGCGATCCCCATTCACAGTAACGTACTGGTTTTGATCATCACGGAAGAAGTACGGCCCAATGACGCCGCCGGCCCATAAACCACACCAAACCGTAATTTTTTCGGGATGCAATGATGACTCATGGAGTACGTGTGGTTTGCTGCCTGACCAATGAGATGATTTTTCGATGAAAATCCGAATCAATTTCAAGTTGTTGCTCAGCCCAATTCACGAACATACGAGGCTTCTGGTGGTCAAGCGGCTTCATTTCTTGCCTCAATTTAATCTTGTAAGGATGTGGGCCAAGATCTTTTCGCAAAATTCGTCACAACGACTTCACAGAGATGCCCAACGCTTGAGAACGACGTGTGAGAGACACATTTGGGCTTTCTGCAACTGAAGCCTCAGCGGCAGCAATATTCTCGACACTACGGGCACTTCTTTGTCTCGATGGCACGGGAACATTTTGTACGGTACCTATGGATTCAAATTTTTTCACAAGCTTGCTGTCCCTGTTGTTCTACTTTTGTAGCGTCCCTGTTGAAAACCCCATTAATTTTATTAAATAGCATAGTAGATTTTATTTTGAAGTCTGATGACGCTGATGATAATTGGTCTATGTTTGGCAGCCACCAGTAGTCAATGCTCTCAGGGCGCTTGCGGGCATGAACAAATTTGGTCATCGTTATGTGATACCATTGTTTTTTTTAAAGGATCAGTGGAAACAATATGTAAGTGAAGCCAGATTCTACTCACGACGAATCTGTTGCATAGTTTGAGTGATGAAACTTGATTTCTTGTAAAATTTTTTTTTAATGATGCCATCGCCATAATGTTCACAAGTCCATTTAACCAAATTGGACGTCTTAAGGTTACATAGCGCTGCCTGGGCAGGACACCTTTCTTGAAACTGAGTTTCTTCCCATTCAATTCGAAGTGTCTTTGAATGATTTCTAGCCTTTTTGACAGTCTTCTGAAGAGCACAACATTTGTGCGAAAATTATTGTTTACACCACACATACAGCGGCCAAGGCTTCCACGAGTTGTCAAGTCAAAATCTTCTTTTTTAATATTTAAACTCCAGTTGAGTTTTATATACAGAACAAACCAAGGCTCTTGACACGATCCAAGTGAGATAGATTTATCACATGTTTCTAAAAGAGTTTGAGAAGAAAGAGAACTTATTTTGACTACCAAGCAAACTACTGATCTATGCTACAGTCCATTCCATTATTTCCAGAAGAGAATTGAGGTAATTTCCCTGAACAATCCTGATGAGATTATCTGTAAATGCGATCACAAAGATTTTCACTTATACCTTAAATAATCAGTACCAAAAATGGGAATGAAATAGAACCTAAGTTTTGAGTGACTGAACGAAGAATTTTGTAGCGTAGACTTATTTATTTTAGTTTAAAAAAAAAGCTTCACAACTAGAAATAACTTTTTGATTTGTTCCCCCGATCTACGAGCCTACGACGCAAAATATAGTTTTACACGAGCTACTTGCAAGAATTTGTACTTTGACAGATAGTCAGAGATGGAAAAGCCTCTTACCTATATTAAGTGAATGTCAAAAGAGTACAATCGTTGGGTCCATTTCAATCTACTGAATGAGTAAGTTTGCTATAATTGACTTTGAAAGCATACTTTGACGAACACTTGTTTATTTCGCCAAATTTTATAAATACGACGCACTGGGCCTCACTCATTAACCTGGGCTTTAACCAACAAGTCTCCAGCTGCCTTCATTTCAGCGTACATTAAATTGTGTGAGTTCCCTTTCGGCTTATCTGTTAGGTCTTCCTTTTCTCCAATAAACCTTCTTAGACAATTAAGAGCAGAGTGTTGATGTCTATTATCTATGAGACTTTATATAACGACTAAAAGTCCATTTGAGCAATAATCAGTTTTTATTTTTTAGCTGGCGCCCAACGAAAGACCAATCTTTAATGGTTATAAAGATTCAGCAAAGCGTATCCTCTTAAATATGACCTCCTAGCGCAGGGCAGTGCACAATCTTTTCAATCTCCCATCAGTCCAGACATCCGTAACCACAATTTCCTCCACATTTACCAAACCCAGCACCAAGTCTGCATTCATAATGGGGGGTCCTTCAATAAATTCCAAAGATTAAACCCCATAAAGATGCGAAAGAGAACCAATAAATATTCCAATGGACATCGATATTATTTATCGATATCCTTTGCGATTTGCGGTAGACACCGCGGTTATTTCACTGTAATTACAGCAAGCATGCCAACCGCTAATACTTCAATCTCTGCTGACCACCATGAGCATGAGAGGTTTCAGTGAATTTTTAGCTTACTCCAATTTGAGGAATGATTTTCCGTGAACAGCGAACCATACGTCAATTGTAGGAGACGAGGAAATGATTCACGAGCGTGAAAAGTTATTCGGAAATGATTTTCGTTTTCTGTGCGTTCGGTCCAAATGGGAAATGCCGGGTTGTTTGTTTTTCTGGTGAAAAGAGGATGTTTTTTTGTTTTTTGGTTACGCAGTTCCGGAAAAATTCGAACATAAACAACCGAGGAAGAATTGAAGAAGATGAGAAAATTTTGAGTTCTGAGAAACATTTGTTTTCTCAACGTATTAATTTTGTCTGCATTTGAGACTGGCTTACTGTGTTTTGATCTAACATATACACGGGGTTTCAGACGATAGATGGGCGAAGATCTTTTGAGAGTGTTTATTAAGTGGTCTGGTTTTGAACCTGGTAACACTGCTTCAACAGATTATTAATTTCAATTAATTCATTGGTCCATCTGAGCAAGTTTTTGGAACAAGATAAATCGTTTTCGAAAAAGACGACAAACAGTGCGATGTTTAAAATGGGAAGAAAGAAGAAACATAATATTGAATTGCAGTTTGAAAGAATCTTAGACCTACAGTCCCGAAAGAGAAGCGGCAGGCAAAAAAAAAAACATTAAAAGAGGACGGCTAATCATCTGAAAATCCAGGTTATCCAGCTAAGAAAACCTTGGTGCAGTCTTCAAAACAGTTACGAAGTCTTTCCGTAATTTTGAAGGAAATCTAAGCAACGATAAGCAGGGTGTCTTGGAAATATCCAAGCAACATCAGTCAATGAAGTAGATTGAAGTGTTTGGTGTTGTCATAAAAAACCTTATAAAACAGCAAGATTGTGGACTAGAAACTCTAAAATTAAGAGGCACCAGACCTGTCAGGTATGGGAGGACTAAAGCATTACCGACTTCAGAAATATCAACGCTTTCCGTCCCATTCCATCACAGCTGGATGGCGAAGTTGGTACAGCGCCTGTCTTTCAATTGATTCAATTGATAGGTCCCAGGTTCGATTCCTAGAGTGGTCTAGTTTCTCGATCCTATATCTTTCTAAAAATTATTGAGCCGAACTGCGTAGTAAAGGAGTTTATTTATCTATTTTCCCTATTTTTCGTAACTCTGTTCACCATAATGCTCTTGAGTCTAATTATACAAAATCTAATCAAGATTCTACAAGGAAAGCCAAATTTTTACCTCAAGCATGTAAGATAAATCGGACAGATAGAGTTTAATATTTAGGAAGGTCTTTTGAATTTAAATAACGAAAACAATTCAGGTCCTAATTAAACCCACCAATTTTTCACAACAAATGTGTAGTCGCACGTTCTGAGCCTCTGTTTAAAATTTTTAATATCTCATTGGCTTATGGCGAATTACTTTCAGTGTTTAAGAAGTCATTTTAACCCCAATTCATAAAACTGGCTCAAAACACCTAGTATTTTCGGATTTTTAAATTATCGAGTATGCCAAAACTTGAAATTGATAAACGACAAGTTGAGGTTTCATCGCCTCAACATGGTTTCATTGCGGGAAGATCAACAACCATCAACCAATCCATTCATTCTAAATAAACTCGAGGGAGGACATTAAATCTACGTAATTTATACCGATCTTGGGAAACCATTTGACAAAGTGAGTCACTCCATATTGATAAAGAAATTAAAACTGTTTGACTTTCATTTAAATTTTTTGAAATTGTTGGAATCTTACCTAAGGGTAGAATTCAATTTGTTTCTATTGACCAAGTTCTTTCAAGGCCAGTTTTGGTAACGTTATGTGCCCCTCAAGGTAACGATTTTGGGCCCCTTCTTTTTTTAATTTTTATCAACGACTTACCTGATTTATTCTGTTCAACTTCTATTCGCTGACGATTTGATATTTTTCAAATGCATAAAATCTATAAATGATTTAACTAAGAATGTGTCTCTAATTGTCAATTTTTTTCTGTTTGTCGCAATTTTTCTTAAATTCTTTTTGAATATAAAATAGAGAAGCATGTTTTTGAAGGAAATTTGGAAAATTCTCCTCAATATGTAAAATTTTTGATTCAAAACTTAACTTTATGAAGCATAAAGAATTCATTGTAGCCAAAGCAAACTCCATGCTGGGCTTTTCTAAACAAAATGCTAAGGACTTTAAGGAACCTTTTCGTCTTAAATCGCTGTATACCCCTTATGTCAGATCAATCGTAGAAAACTGCTGTGTGCTGTGGAATCCATACAACAACATTCATTCAGACAAACTTGAAATTATCAAAAAAATATTTACAAAGCTTACGACAAGGAAATTATATTGGAACATCGAAACTCCATCGTATTCTACCAGATGCCAACTTTAAAGAATACAATGACTTAAAAAAGTATGGAAAATGTATTTGAAGATATAAACACAAAGCTAACTATGCAAAAATGAACGCTTTCTCTATTTTTGAGCCATGTTTCCACTTCCACATTATTTCGGAAATGTGAGTCCTCTTAATCTTTTTCGTTTTTCATGATTCCAAATGATGTTTTCAACACTCTCATAAAAATATGGATAAAATTGGATTACTCGTATATTAAAAAGCGTTGCAAGGAAGATCATAACATCCGAAGATTTAGTTTGTTTACCACTGTTGTGGTTTCTTATCATGAAAAAAATCAAGAGGTCCTTCAAGAAAATGACATAGAGATAAACGATCTCTTGAAATCGGCCTGGAAACAACCATCAAAATCTCCAAAGAAAATTGGACTGAATGTTATCCTTCATCTTTTTACCAGAAAGAAAGAGATCCGATGCTGAACATTTCCCACCTCGGAAGGAAAAGATGGTGGAGAAATCTTTCGACTGAAACTGTGTATTTTTTGAACTAAAACGACATAAGCATTATCACGCTTTAATATTCCGAGCACAACAAGTGCAACGTACAGGGTCGTAGAAATAATTTCGAAAATATATTGGACAAGGAAAAAACGATTTAAATTCCGCAATCAAAAGCCAAACTCTTTTTCTCATTTACTAGAATAGTAATAATTTGTAAGTGTTGTTTCAGTGTTAGCTCAGCACAATTTTAACTTACTTCTATCTGTCTGTCCCCGACAAGTTTAAACACACTATTGGTGAAGTTGAAAAACAACAAATTAAACTTCCAATGTAAAAGTTTTCGTAATATAACTTCAAATTTCACACACCTTATCTTAACGTAGAGTTCTATGCTCTTAGAGCGATGCCTGTGTGCCACTATGTGCTAGAAGACTGGCTAAGAATTTGGGTCGTTGATACTGTATATTTTCCAACTCGATTGGTTATAAGTTGGACATTTTGGTCACAGAAAAAACAATTTCAGTAACAATCTGATTGAGAAATATGCTGTAATTGCCATCCGTGACAAATTTTCAGGTTTTACAATTGGCACAAAGAAAGCATATGTTGTCATCAAAAAAGGACACCTAAATCCGACGTCATAGTCAAAAGGTAACCAAAGACAAGTACTGTATAGCTTTGAGGTATTTAGGGACTTTGTTTACCTAGGTCCCGCTGTAAACACTGATAATAACACTGGCGCTGAGATCAAACGAAGAATACCTTTGGCGAAGAAAGCTACTATGTAAAGCCCTTTTTAGAAGAACATAATTGTTGCTCTATAAGACCTATATAATCCACGTCCAACTATTTGGTGCAGAAACATGGACTCTGGCAGTTTCGAGAGAAAAGTGAGAAAAATTAATATTAAATTCGCAAATCTTTTTTTAAATTTCGAATTTTAGATTTGACAATCACTTATTGATGTAACCAAATAAATAAATAAATCATCTCAGGACAAATATCAAATTCATGTAATTGTACAATTGGAACCGAATGCTTGACGATAAGTATGACAACAGATTATAAATAAGTGACCTTTTAACGAAAACATCACAGTTGGATATAAAGCCCCGTGTGCAACGAGTGCAACTGGTGGAGAAGCTAGATCGGCGAACTTTACTGTACAAAATGTGGGTCTTATCTCAAAGGCATACAATCTCTTCAACTATAATTAATCGGCCACATTGAGTGAATGTACAATGCGCTAAGAGAGTCATATAATCACAGCGTCCTTGCTCACGAAAAACATGCAAGACCTAACATCTGTTCAAGATTAGCTCATGGAGGTTGGAATGCTGCTTAGCTTAGGCTCAGATGAACCAGCAAGCCTTTTAAATTTAAGAATCTGCCTGACATCAACAAATATTTAAGCATTATATAATTTTGGTTTTGGGACATAGTTATATAACAACCCCACTTGTATTAGGTGATCAACTTGAAATGCAATTTTATTGTGAAAAAATTGTAATAAATGAACCATTCAAAGTTATGCCCATCGCTAGCTATATCTTTTTCCTATCTCTCCGGCAGAGCTCATCTTTTAAGGCTATCCACAAGCTATGCCATTTTTGATGTGTTCATATGAGCGGAACTACTGATCAGCCAGACCATGTGCCATCGAACATCGAACCGAATAAGTAATAATCAATGGCGCAATATCTGGACAATATTGCGGATGCGATCAGACTTCCCATCCAAACGTTTCCAAATAGGTTTTAATGGGTTTGGCAACGTGAGGTTCGTTATTATGCTGAAGCATCACTTTTTCATACCTCTGAACGTATTGTGGTCTATACCGTTGTCCAGTGATGGTTTTATGGAGATTCAAAAGTTCGTAATAAATGACATCTACTTGGTCCCACCAAATACACAGCATAACATTCATAGTGTGAATATTCGGCCGAACCGACGAAGTAAGAGCATGACCGGCCAATCCCCATGACTGTTTTTTCTTTGGGTTGCTGTAATGAATCCATTTTTCATCACCCGTCATGATGCGATCAAGAAAACCTTTCCTTTTTGCCGCTGGAGTAGTTGTTCACAAAAAATTACTCTCAGTGTCCGTTGGCCTAAAGGGGGGCAGTTAGGTTAATTCATACGAAAAAAGGCATCCTTTTGTGAATGTCTTTATTAAAACCAAAAGCTTATTAAACAATGACATTTGAAGAATATTTTACAAAATTTTTACAAAGAAATATTAAAAAACACGGCAATGGCAGGAATTATTCGGTCGCTGGAAAAGTAGAAACCAAAGAATCAAAGCTCTTTCGATTTGCCTAGGAAATGCTGTGAGGTTTTTTCGAAATTTTATTTTTTTACTTTTTTGGAACACTTTGAAGAGAAAAGTGCCATTTTTGGTAATTTGTTATTGTAAAATAAAAATTATTAATAAATTTGAAAAAACATCTCCATCGTTACCACGTAAATTATGTATGAACATAGTGTTCAAAATTTCAGTATCGGTGCAGTAGTTTTGAAGTTATGAAAGACATCGACTTTGAAAACATGAGTTGTGGGTAAAACGCTCCAGAGTTTTGAACACTCAAAAATCTGATATAAAACGTTCATCCGACAGGTATTAAAATACTCATAACATCGTCAATTTTGTTTCAAGCGACTGTGAATTTTGACACAATATTCTTTAAATATTGTGCATTCAATTTAAAAATAAAAAATTGTTAATGCTTTAGCCCACTCTTAAGTCATGGCTATGAAATAAGCGGGTAACTCCTTATGCAGAAGCACGTTGTTCTTGAATTTGGTACGGATCTTCATCGAGCAATGCCTCCAGCTTAGCATCTTCGAAGGATTTTGGCTTTCCTTAACGCGGACAGTTGTCAACATCTAAATCATCGTTTTTCAAGCGACGGAGCCAATCACGGCTGTCTGTGTCACTTAAAACAGCATCTCCTATCATTTTTTGGAGCTCTCGATTGCCTTCAGCCATTCTCTTCGAATAAACGAACACTTCCCTTAAATGACAATGATTTGGAACAAAAACAGACATTTTCACACAACCAAAAGTATATGACACCAACACAAAATCGCCTAAGTGTCAATACAGGGTGCTTACCAAATGTCTAAGCTCGCTTCATGACTTCTTGGATATGTCAAAATTAAGCAATACTTTCTGCTGGAGCCATCTAATGTTAAACAGCGAGCACTTAATTGCGTACCTAATAAATTATATCGCCTTATTTACATTCGTCAAATTCGCAGTATTTTTTTTAAGGCATGAAATATTTTTTTTTCGAAAAGTCTGTGATCAATTTGCTGTCATGATTACCCAATAGATTAATAATAACAAAACCATTAAGTCAAATTACCACGCGAAGATTATTAAATACCAACACCCAAAGCTGGCTCGATCAGATTTGAAAACTAGACAAAATTTCGAGATTTCATTCATTGATCCAATTGATCCAAAGTAAAGGCAAGCCATTTCGTCACACATCCAGTCATTGCTCCAAATGAAAAAGGTAGACAACGAAAAGCACACCTTACATAAAATAAATCCCTGATGACTTGTAGCTTACAAGTAGAAAACGAAAGGTTCGATTTTAGAAAGTGAAAGCAATAAGTCGAACATAACTAAATTTAAATAGCTTCAAGCCTTCTTCCAAATAGTTGCTTAAGGTTTTTCAAAAGTTGTAAAATGTAGAAAAAGAACTCAAACAGAAATCAAATGATTTTTATTAAGTTACCCTGCGGATATATAATGTAATCAAATTTAACTAAGCTCAAGAGGATGCCTCACAGGATAAACTATTCGTAGAATTCTCATTTTATCTTGAGGTATCTTAAATTCCTTAGATTTACGTTTTGCACGCACCACGATTCGAATACCAATTCCCTCTTCGACTGCCTCGAGTTTTGTGACCCTTAAGCGTAAATAGAGCCATCAGCTGATTTCGAAAGAAATGTGTTTTATGACTTTCTTACCCAACCTTGCGCTCAACAGATGACTGACAGCATCTCAGATTCGCGAGTGTATCGTTTTTTTTTACGATTTGAACTTTTATTTCTCCCCAGATAAAAAAGTCAATGTTTGTTTATATTTGTTTTTGTTTTTCCAAGTGGGTTAATGGTTTTTGTGTCAAGATTTAAGATTTAAAAGATGCAAACCAACAAACTGGGTCAGTCAAATGGGAGCGGCATTCCGATGTGTTCTCATGTCACAAATGTTTTGAGAAACAGAGTTTATTAAATTTTGTAAAGTTTAGCGCACTACTGTAGGGATTCTAAGCTTTCACAAAAAGTATGGAATAAGAAATTTCATTCGAGATACATTTCATCCCTTAAATTTCAACATCCTGCTCTGGCTGATGAGAATATGTGCCAGCATTTTGTGAAAGGGTCCATCCACTCAACAAGTTGCAAAAGTTTTCCAACAAAACAACAATAAACTTTCCTTTCCACTCGAATACTCAAAGGAATTCTCAATCCATTAGCTGAATTCTCAATCTAAAACCGAATTAGCCAAAAGTACAAAAAACGAAAGGGAGTACGACATCATCCCCTCGAATGGAAATGGAAGGGTTGTAGGCTCTGCGTAGCCGAAATTCATTTTTCGGGGAGTAATTAAACGCTGAATTGAATTTATTTGTGTTTAAACCCTTAAAGTTTATGTACATACATATATCTATCTCTCTCGGACGTGATGGGATTTTACTCCGAGGCAACGGAAAATTTATGAGCCGTGTTCCACAAGAGGTGTTGTTTTAAGAGGAAAATGATAATTTAACTTTGTAGATTTTTCCCAGAGTGAGCAGTAAACGTTGGAATTTTGGTAAGAAAATGGCCCCAATCGGGGGATGTTTTAATGGAATAACACGTGTTTGGTCTTCGGGCCAATTATTGGCTTTGTTAAAAAGTACACAAAGTAAGATTGTTTGCTCATAGTTTTGACTGTCATCTAAATTGAATTTGAACTTTTGCAGTCGCCTTAGAGCCTAGATAAACTTTTATACGCGACAATCGAATTCGCAAAACTAAATTCACCCCGCAACAGGAAGAGAGAATTTTATTTTCAATCATTTTTTTTGTGCAAAATCGATTTCATTGGATGGTTTATTCTTTTGTTCGGATAAACTGAAGGATATTGGAAAAGACCATCGGCGGAATGAGGCGCTTAAGGATAAATTGTTTTCCGGTTCCTTGCGGCGGAGCTTTTGATTTTTTTTGCTGCAATTATGTCACAAGAAAAACGGAAGAAAAAAAAAGTATTGAAGGACCAGTCTTATGGTCAAAGGCTTCAATTGATTCACAGACCAGTGGGTTGTGAATGATGAATTTGTGGCAAGGAATGGGACGATATCAGTAGGGTTGTACAAAGGGTTGGATTAAAGTTTTCATAATTAAACAGAAAACAAATCTAACATGTTTAATGGTTCGATGGATGAGTTTGTTTTGAAAATCGCAAATACACAAAATCACCAAGTGCATTGATGACAGCCATTTCAAAAAATTGATTTGTTTGCGATTTGTCCTGCCCACACCGTCAGCTCCCCATTTGAATAAAAAAAAATTACTAACGTTAATTTAGATACAGTAAGTTTATATTTGTACTCGAAAAACGAAGTTCTGATCTGGGTTTACTCTAATAATAGAGTAAAATGGGTAATAGAGGCATCTTCTGCAGATATCGTATGAATGGTTTGCAATTTACGGGACGCATTTTTACGTCAAAGTGCAACCAGTTATTTCAGTCAAGGGTCAAAGGATTTGTGATTGTTTTTTGTTATATAACTTTTTTCTTTTTTCATCATTTTATTAACAAGTTTATTCTTAATAGCTACAATAAAAAAATTGCTACAATTCAAAAGCAACCGCAGCCGAAAAAAAACAAATAATAACAAACATTCACATTTTGATCTGTCAATTAATTGTTTGCAAAATGTTAACATGTGCTATCGAAGGAAAAAAGAAAATAAGGAATACTATATAAAAATTGTCTTAATATGATGTGTGGCCACCGTTGACATCAATAACGACTTGTAGCCGTTTTGGCAATGATCCATTTTGGTGTCCTATATAGAAGTCTTCCGGTATCCTTTTCCACTCTTCTTGGATTGCTCTAATATGTGCGTTTTTTGATGCGAAACCCCGTTCAAACACCTTCTTTTATTAAATTTTTTAAAAATGCCCACAAATTTGGGATTGGGTTCATATCGGGGCTTTGCGCAGGTGTTTCGAGAACTTTGTTACAATTGTAAAGCAACCAAGTCCTAAACAAGAGTGAATTATGCTTTGGGTCATTATCTTGGTACAACTTGTATTGCAGCTTATGAGGGTTTCATGGATTTATAAACCCAAAACTTGCTGCGCTTCTGGTCAGCTCATTTTTATATCCAATATATATATATATATATCCAAGTAATATCCCTTAGTCAATATTTCAGTAAAAATCCTCACCTCCCCGACGCCCTTGGATAAAATGTGTCCCCATACCATGCCAAACTTCACTGTGGGGATAATAATTTTTAGTTTGCAAAGCTGTGTTTGGTTCCCAACACACCGTTTGAGGCCCTACATTGTAATGCAACATAATTTTTGTCTCATCACAAAAAAATGCAAAATGGGCGATGTGATGCAGTGCAAATGTCAGTCTTTGAGAGAAAAGTAATTCGTTTTCATTTATTTTTACATTTCAGCTGAAATTGCAAACATTCTTTCCTTTTGCACACAATTATTTGACATACTGTATGTAGTCAGAAAGTACGCTGTACGAAAGTTCCGAAAACAGTGTACGAATTCAGAAAAACAAACTTTGGAAGATACTTCAGGTAGTTAGGAGAAGAAAAGAGAACATTACGAAGTCCTTCGATTGACTGTCTCGATTGACGGCAGAATTGGCCGACAAAGAGTTCAATTTTTCGTTTAATACACAAGTGCAAGACTTACTTGATGTAGTCATAAAGCTAAGTGAACGTTAAATTAGTAAATCTATTTGCAAAGAAAGATCGTTAAAATAAAAAAAGACAGAATTTTTTATGAATTTATTTGTTCCAAAACTTATGAACGGAAGTTCGTATAAGAAAATATGTAGGTTTAAATCTTATAAGACACTTGAAAACTCTAAACTAAATTGTGCACTTTTTGCATAAGAAAACTTATCTAATTTTTCAAAACACGTGAAATTTGTTCATTTTTTTGTTATAAAATACAACGAACCAAAACCCATTCAGATGGTCACTGTGCAAATGCGTTTTGAACAACGTCAAAGTGGGTTCGATAACCTGATTAGTTCTTAAGTAATACAATTTCAATTTCGAATATCGGACCGAATGGGAACTTCCAGATGGGCAGTAAGAAATTTAGCTCGCTTAGAGTGGGAACTTTTCCGTAGACTAAGGAATGTAGTCATCGACTATCTTCCGAGCCGACAACATCGATCTCCGATTGTTTTTTTTCTCTGCTCTCTTAAAGTTGGTGATTTTTCATTTTCCCTCCCACTTCCATCTCAAAGAATTTTTCTACTTAATTTCTCGTGTCGCGCAAGTGATTGTTAAAAAACCCAGTGCGAACATTTAGTTTTTTTTTTTGATATGGCCTCAGGGCCATATATGCCTTCGGGCAACAGGTTCAGTATACTTGACCAACCCTCTGTTTCCCCAAAACGAAAAAAGAAAAATCCCGCTTTTTCTCCAATAACCTAATTTCATCTCTCCCAAATAATTCGTGCAACACCGATCCTAAATTTATACTCCTTTCCACTTTAGACCCCAATAAACCTCTTTCCTCCTTCAGCATTTTCCTCATAAAAAAAGCAATAGACGGAATTAGCACCTCGTACGAATCTATCTCGCAACTCCGTGACGGCAATCTTCTGATCCTCGTCAAATCTCAAAAAATCGCCGACCTGTTCATATAAAAAAAAACACTTTCAAACATCTGTCCAATTTCCGTTAACCTCCACTCCACTCTTAATTCTTCCAAAGGTACAGTCTACGCGCCTTGTCTTATCAATGTCAAAGAAGAGGAAATTTTGTCTGAAATGCAAGACCAAGGAGTCACTCACGTTTATAAATTTAAAAAAACTTTCAACGAAGAGTCACGTGCTACTGGTCTAGTTCTCTTCACATTTAACCGCTTCCGTCCTCCCACCTCCGTCAATATAGGATGGTACAACCTCCAAGTTCAGGAATATTTCCCAAACCCGATGCGTTGTAAGAACTGCCAACTCCTCGGTCATACTGCGAAAAGGTGCACTCGCAACAGAACTTGCGTAACCTGTAATTTACCCCCCCCCCACCCTGATGCAAATCGCACACGCACATCTTGTGCAAATTGTTCTGAAGAGCATGCTGCCTCCTACAAACATTGTAAGAGATTCATGCAAGATAAAGAAATTTTAAAAATCAAAACCGTTAAAAAGTGCACTCTTGCAGAAGCAAAAAAAATATATAATGACCAAAATCCCATCCCATTCTCTACTATTGCATACTCTTCCGCCGTTAAAGGTAGTTCGCAGATCGCCAGCGCAACCACCTCAATAAACCCAACACTCTCTTCACAACACTCTTCTCCAAATCCCGAATCATCAGTGCCCAAATTTAATAATATCCAAAAACTTACTACAATTACAACAAATAACTCGTTCTCTAAACCTCTCCCAACTATACTCACAAAATCAAATCCTAAGCCAAAATCAAATACATCTTCTATACCATCTCCACACCCAATAACAACAACAACTCCATCAAGTACCTCCGCAACCAACGTAGAAAGTCTCTCTTCAAGCTCAAACAACTCCCCCACACTCTCCCACCAGAATCTCTCTGAATCTCACCCAACACCAAACGTAGCCCACTCTAAACAATCCACTAACACATATGAAAAACACTCAATCTCCATTAACAACTCTTAATCTCTTCAAAGCAACTCACTCCAATTGAACACTACCACCCAAAAGTTAACCGACAATTATTACGAAAATATTGACGATGACGACATCTAAAAATAATTTCTGCCAATCTGCCAATCCAACTCTGGATCAGCAGCGCCAATCTTTTCCTACCGATAATTTATTATTCTCTGACTTTTCACAGTATATTATTGATTATACTCGCAAAAAGTCTCGTCCGCCCAAAAAATCGATCCTTAAAGTTCTGCAATGGAACCTTAATGGATACCTTAACAATTACCACGAGCTTGAGCTTCTTATCAAGGAGCTCGAACCTAAAATAATTTCACTGCAAGAAACACATCTTATTGCCGAAGCAAAACCCAAAACACCTAAGCAGTTCCAAGCTTACTTTCACAATTTCGACAATAATACGACTGCTAAGCAAGGCATTGGTCTGCTGATTCATAGCTCCATTCCACACAGGGTAATTGAAGTAAATTCCAACATCTCAGTATTAGCAATTGAAATTCAACTTCAAATTAAATTGACGATCGTTTCAATATACATTCACCCAAAACATCCCTTTTCGAGCAATGATTTAGAAAACATTTTCAATTTGGTCAGCAAACCAGTGTTATTAACAGGAGATTTTGATTCTTGGAGTCCCCTTTGGGGTTCGCCTTCCCTTAATGCAAGAGGTAAAATAATAGAAAGTTTCCTTATAAGCACAGACTTAGCCCTGTTGAACGACGGCAGCCCTACTCACTTTTCAACCCACAAAACATTTACACACGTTGACCTCTCCTTTATCTCCCCTCAATTGTTACCTTTGACCTCTTGGAAGAGAAACACCTTTCTTCATGGTAGCGATCACTTCCCAATTATTACCACAATAAACTTAGGTCCTCGACATATTTACGCTAAGACCCCCTCAAAATTCAACACAGAACGTGCCGACTGGCGTAAGTTTCAATGCACTTCAAACGAATTCCTCAAAACCCACACCCAATCCCTTAACATCAATAAGGAAGCAGCGGTCATAAGAAAGTGCATAATATCAGCCGCCAACATAGCAATCCCACAAACCAAAAACACCTTTCACAAAAAAATCGTCCCTTGGTGGAACCCCGACCTCAACAATTTACGTAACAATAAGCACAACCTTTGGAAAATTTATAAAAAACACCCCAATGAAACGAGCTTAATAAACTTCCGAAAAGCAAATGCTCTCTTTCGCAGAGAGGTAAAATTGGCCAAGGTCGAAAGCTTCAAAAAATTTACAGAGGGCCTTAACCCCAAAACCCCCAGTAAAAAGATATGGTCCGACATAAAGGCCCTCACTGGCAACTACAAACCATATTCCATCAAGGTAATAATGACTCCATCCGCACCGGCCACAGACTCTGACAAAATTGCCGATCTTTTTGCCAAAAGTTGGTCCTCTTATTCCTGCAACTCAAATTTCTCCCCCTCATTCCGTAAATTCAAACGCTTAGCAATAAATAACACTTACTCCCCATTATATCTTAGTCCATCTGCCAATTCAATAGAAAGTCCCATTAATACAATAGAGTTTGAGTGCTGCCTGTACTCAGTCAAAGGTAAAACCCCAGGTTTCGACCGGGTCTCTTACCCAATGCTTCGTAATGCTCCTCCAGTGGTAAAACAAAACCTTATTACACTCTTCAATAATATATTGAACACTGGTGTGATCCCACAATCATGGAAAACGGCAACTTTAATTCCTATTCGCAAACAAAATCAAAACCCTGTTGAAACAAACAGCTACAGACCTATATCTCTTCTATCTTGCACGAGTAAATTATTAGAAAAAATTGTTTCGAAGAGACTACTTTGGTCTTCCAAAAATCATGTTTCCATCTTATCCATTGATTTTGAGAAAGCCTTCGACCGTATAGGCATCCACGTTGTCCTAAACAAACTTATAAAATGGAAAATTGGACCAAAGATATTCGCTTTTGTCAAATCCTTCTTAACAAACCGGAAATTCAGAGTTAAAGTAAATAACACATATTCAGACATCTACAACCTGAATAATGGTATACCACAGGGATCACCCCTTTCAGTCGTTATTTTTATAATAGCCTACAATGACATCTGCGATTTAATCATGCAATCGAAAAACATTGACCACACTCTATATGCAGACGATCTCTACTTACTTTCAAAGTGCAAAGACAATTCTCGCACAGAAACATACCTCACAGAAATCCTTCAACGAATTGATTCTTGGTGTTCCGAATCTGGCGCTCAGATTTCTTTGACTAAAAGTAAGATCTTGCATATTTGTAGAAAGTTTACATGTTCTTGTCCTGTTATTAACATTAATAATACCACAATTTCTTCTGTAAATAAGTTAAGTATTCTTGGGATTGTATTCGACTGTAAGTTTAGTTTTAAGGAACATTGTTTAGCTTTAAGAATTAATTTGGCTACCAGGCTGAACATTATTAGATTCTTAGCTTCAAAAAATAATATGATTCACACCAACTCCTTGATAAGTGTTACGAAATCCATCATGTTAGGCAAAATTGATTATGGTCTTCTTATTTATGGTAAATGTGCGAAATCTAACATTCAACCCGTTCACTCATCATATCACGCCGCAGTCAGAGCTAGTCTTAAAGCATTTAAAACTAGTCCAATAAAAAATATCCTCGCGGAGGGAGGCTTTTCATCAATCGACGAAAGAAGGGAATTTCTTACATCAAGGCTTGTGGGTAAAATATATGATTCCTATGCCTCTCCAATTCTTCTCGACTCAATTAAAATCTTAAAACGAGCTAAAACACCAAAAAAACCATCAGCCCTGTATATAGCTCTTATGTTTGCGAGAAAAATTGGCCTTGAACCGAAAATAAAAAAAAAGGGATGTTGAGAATTATCCACCTTGGCTATTCGCACGCGAATCCCTCAATACGGAACTCGCACGTTTTAAAAAAGACTCTACCCCGTACGAGATATATCTGCAACATTTTCATGAGCTACTGAATCCATTTATTGAAAACAACTGGACTATATTTTTCACCGATGGTTCAAAGAGCGAGGAAGGCACTGGTTTCGCAATTGTTGACTCCAACAATAATACTATTTCCGCAGAAAAACTTCCGTCATATTTTTCAGTCTTCTCTGCAGAAGCCCTAGCAGTTTTGAAAGCCACTCAAATTGCTTTTAAATCAAAGCAAAACACAATTATATGCACGGACAGTCTGTCAACTTTAGCTGCAATCGAAAATATAAACAACCGGTCATCCTTCATAAGTCAAATTAGAGACAACGTCATCAAACTTGGTCAACGACTTAAGATTATTTGGGTGCCTAGTCACATCGGTGTTAGGGGCAATGATCACGCAGATCGAGAAGCCAAAGCAATCTCGAAGAACAGCAGCCAAGAGATCTCCCTATATCATCCACCTAAACAAGACATCATCAAACTCGCAAACTCCTACTTCCACAGTCAAAAGATACTGGATTGGTCTCAATACCTACATCACTACTCGTCCATCAATAAAAACCGTAGTCCTGCTGTCTATCCCACCTCTACTACTGCAACTATGAATAAATGCTTTACCAGATTGAGAATTGGACACACCCAGCTCACCCACAGTCACCTGCTCAACAAAGACCCTCCCCTCATATGCCACCTCTGCCAACTAAACCTCCAGCTCACCATTAGTCATTTAACTACAGATTGCCCGAAAATCAACGAGATTTGCAAAAAACTTTACAATAACAATTTAAAAACTCTCCTTTTGGTTCCTTCCGAACAAAACATAAAAAATGTTTTCAAAATTTTACAAATATTTAACCTATGTGATAGTATCTATACGATACTATCGATAGTGGGCGATCGCAGGTATGCAGAACTTTTGTTCCTCCTTCCTTCGGCTGCCTCTGCAGAAGGAATTCCAATTAAAGTATCTTTTAACGAAACAAAAAAAAAAAAACAAAAAATCAATTTCTCAATCAGCTAAAAGCCCTGGTAGCTACTAGCTTTTAAGTATTGTTTTGTACATTTATGTATAATTTAATAAATAATAATAAAATAATTCTTATGCGTATGTGGCATATCGGCATAAGCCAACCCTCAACCCGCATCGGTGGTAGGACCACAGAAGTACCAATAGCTAGCAAAAGCCTATTTGAGTTTGTTTAACGGAATCACGACTATGAGTGGTTCACTTAGGCTACTGGTCGGACTCATTGTGTTCCTGTGTGGTGAAGATATTGGTTGTAGTGGGGGAGTTGTAGTGGAAAGAAGGCGGATGATGTCAGAAGGATTACTATGGAAAGATTTGAATGGTCGGGAGACCTTTTTGTTATTTCTTTGAGGTGTGCAAAAGCCGGTATCAGTGCTTACCCCAGTATTTTGTATCGCAGTCTCGTGGAAGAGGAAGTACTCCAGATCTTCCTTTTCGCAGCTTTGGCATGTTGATGTTTTTTGCTAGCCCGAGTCCGTTTGCTGGAGTTCAGAGCTCGTTTCGCTCCCTTGTTAATCGGTTTTCCTATTATCGATTTTGCTGTTCTGAACGTTGTAAGGTTGTCCCAGTAATTTTTAAATGCCCCGGTTGCCCGTTCATTAATAGCTCTTTTAATAGCTGTCAGCGGGACGTCTTTTTTTTTTTTTCCTTTACAGGGTTCTGGTCGCTTTTTCCTGCTCCTTTCCTAGCCAGTTCATCAGCTTTTTCGTTTCCCATTATACCTTCGTGTCCCGGCACCAAAATTAGACTGACGTCATTCACCGTTGCTAGTTTGTTGAGTTACCAGTGTTGATACTGATAGAGGATTTGCAATATATAATACTTTTGATAGCTACAGTACTATAGGAGCAGATGAGTTTTTGCTTCTACCGTATGTTGAGTTCGAGGAGTAGAAACTCCAGTTAGTATTGCGAAAATTTCAGCTTGAAACATGGTGACGAATGGTTCAAGTTGTTTTGAGATTTCTATCGGTGGGTTCGAACATTAGATGTAATGTAGATATGTAAGAACCGAAAGTATAAATTGTGATAACCCCGGGTTCTCTTGTCGTGTTCCGTTCGTCCAAGAAGTTCTGGTTGGAAAAATTGCCTTGATAGGTCGCTTTGTCGATTTAGTAATGGTGTCATCGCCCTTACAATTCTCACAATTTTCCTATACCCGGTTTTTTTCCTATCGTCAAAGTGACCCAGTGCCTTGAGTCTTGTGGTCGAGAGTCCTGCTTGTCTTTTCACTTCTAGTTGTACTGGTGTGATATTAAGAATTGCTTCGATGCCAGCGGTATGCGTGGAGTTTTTAGCGCCTTTTATTCCCAGGCATGCAAAACGTTGTTTTTTTGTAAACAGGACCAAAACCGTTTTGCTGGGGTTAACATTCAGTCCGTTTTCAATCGCCCATTTTGTTACTTGAACCAGGATTGCTAGGTCGTCTGCATATGCTATGCATTAGGCGCATGCTCCTTCTAGTTTTTTAAGGAGCTTATCCATCACTGGAACCCACAAAAGATGTGTTGTCCCTTCTAGGACTTTACCTTTCTATGTTTCGTCACCGATGGAGGCTGTGAAGATGCGGTTCGATAGCATATGTTCTAAACACTTGTTGATTTGTGTGTTGTGACTGTAGGTCGATAGGGCGTCTACCATATTCGTTATTTTGTTATTATTTAACGCCGCTCTTGCAGACATCTTCTGAAAATATTCGTCAGTTGTTGTTTCAGAGTGTATATTCCTCTTTGCAGAAGGGCTGGTAGTATACCATCTACCGAATGAGTACGGTGAATTCTCTATTAGCTGCTACGAGTATATTTGCAAATATGGTTTTTCGTTTTGGAAAACTGTACCATCATTGGCTTTCAGCGTTTACACAAAGCCAATGGCACCATCTACACAAGGACATTGTTTTGACAACACGTAGCGACGTCGGACAGTTTCTGGGCATCATATATCACACATCTACAATGCAAACAGCTATATTCGATTTAAAAGATAGCTTATTTTTATAGCTTTCTGCTGAAACTATCACTTTTATTGGTTCCGGTTTATTGGCAAACACTGCTGAAGGGGATAGGGACTTATGACCACAGGGGCTACAGGATGTCCATAAAGTACTTATCTTTTTTCGGAAGCGAAATCGTGGAGCTCCTGCGCTCATCTTTTTCGATGAACACGTTTCTGGTATGTTGGCTGGAATTTAAAAAAAATAGTCCGATAAGATACATGGAACTGAACCCTTTCACAAAAATTGATACAATTTAATGAACAATACATTTTAGGATCGCCAAAAAGATCCCTCTCCGTCGTACTGGGCGACAGGACGTAGTCTTTTTCATCCAAACCGCGTTCCACCGCCTGAATAATTATTTTCGGTTGTTTTTGATTTTCTGCTTGGAGCTGTATGACGGGTGTTCAGACCTGAGGAAGTTTTTCATAGCCTCTGCACCCACGATGTTTTTTTTTACCGTGAGGGTAATCTGATTTTCATGGAATTCTACAAAGGAATCCTCCAAAAATTTTGTGCTGGCACCAAAATTGCTTGAGCTTCTAAAAGACCACTTCCAAGCGCGATATCGAAAGTATTTTCCAAGTAAAATCAATCCTAAGAGTGCTTAGGTATGTGGTATGCTACCTTCCAAATCTGAACTGAATTATCGGGAATTATATATTTTTGTGAACACGAAACCGAAGGTCACTTTTTGACCATCGTTTTGTCAGATTGGAGTTAACTTTTCCCCCGCTTGCGGATGGGTCAATAATGGTTTTAACAAGTGCAGTAAAATCTTTTTAAGCTTCCAAAGGGAGCCGTCAATTCCCGCATATTGATGCATCTTTAGTGACTTGAAGGTGACTTTTCCAAGCACGTCTTTCATCATCATCTGCGCTTATCGGATCTATACATGCTGTTAGTAGCAATCATACCACACTAAGCTGCACTGTTGGTTTTCAAATATAACCACTCTTGCCCGTACCATTTATAAGGAATTATCACTGCCCTTTTGCATTTGCAAAGAGCTGGCAGGCTAAGGAGAAGAATCTAAAGGTTCTGTAGTGGTTTAAAACTCAGGTGCATTTTGTGGGGGTACACAAATCGGGACGAAGAATTTTACATCGACTTATTTTCATTCATTTAATTCACAGTATTTTATATAAATAAATTGAACATAACTTCAAATGATTATAAAACTTGTCATGCATCTCCAACTTGGCCACGTTAAACATCCGACAACACTGGCGCGCTTATAATCGGCCATTCCCCTGCTGCCTTTATGATGCAGAAAAAACTCAAAAAATCTCCGATTGCAAAACACGAAAATGAAGATAAATAAAAAATTAAATTAATCCATCAGCACGTCAATCACCTTTCAGTTCGCATGACTCTCGTGGCCAAAATGCGGTTCCTCCCACAGATCAAACCTTTCAAATGAACGCATTAACCCCTTGCATCATCTCAACGAATCTGCCACTGGTCATTAATTCGCTGACCACATTTCTTTCCACATCCGACAACACGCGAAAACGCAATTTTTCCACCGAACTTCGATTGCATAACCAACCAAAAAAAAAAAACAGTTCCACCCGTCACACTCCGCAGCTCATTTATTGTCACTCACGTGTCACAAATGACCTCGGGAACGCTCTTGACAGCTCGCCGCACATTTTTAACTGCCCGAATCCGTCCAGCCGCTTATGGTTTAAACTTGACAATACAACTTCATCAAATGTATCTTCATCTAGAGAGCTACGTTTACCGCCCTCGTATTCAAATGATACGAACACACTCGACGTCGCTACTTAATCATTACGTTTTCGATTCAAGATCAAGACCCAAATCGAAAAAAAGCTTAATTCGATCTAGTCCAGTTATAGATACTTTGCGGATAACAAGTATCTTTTTGGTTGTGTTTTTTTTTTTGTTGGGTTCTTTTACCAGTTTATTGGCTTTGTAACCCCAAGGTATATATCAACTCCGTGATTCGTCTTCAATGACGAAAGCCATACGAAAAAATACAGAACGTATCGAAAGAGGGGAGATACGAAAAAATTTTGTGAAAAGACTGACGTATCTGGCGATCCACAAAAAACAAAAAAAAAATTGATCCAAATAACCCTCAAGGTTCAATGGCTTTTACCTGAGTGGGTTCATTGTTTCGCAATCCGGTACGGTCCGGGGCAGCTTATTTTTGTTCACTGTTGACTTTTTGTTTTGGGTTTTTTCGGCCCCTCTGTTGGCCATATACTCGTATGGATGATGGCTTGCAGAGCGAGGGGAACTGGTGCGATTAATTGTTGACTTTGGTACGGTAACACGTATCAAGTGTGACAACGCAGGTGAACACCGGTCATCAATATACAAGAGAACCTACCACTAGAATCATGTGGGCATGGTCGTGGTGTTATCTCTGGCCTGCGTTCGAGGGTTCGATACATTTTCTGCTGAATTTCCATTTATTTTTTATTTGTTTGTGTTTCGGTGATGGAAAAGCGGAGTAATGTGAAACGAAGGCAATTCTTTTAGTATCAATTCGATGTTTACAATTTATTGGATATGATCGACCTTAACGACAACGTCGGTTACGAGTATGTTGGTACACAAGTTTGGGTGGGTGTTTCGTTTGTTTTTTCTGTGACTAAGGGTGCTGTAGAATATTTGGTTTTAGATTTGTTGTGATGTGAATAAAAGAGGAGACGTGCTTTTTTCCTATTTCATTCGTAAGCAGTTGCGAGCCAAATGCCATTACATGGAAGCAATGAAGAATTTTAACGTGGTAAGTGGTCCGTTTTTAGTTCAATGGATATTTTGATTGGAGTATACTCGAACAGCCTGGCGATTCGTTTTTTATGGAATTGAATATCGTTTGGTCATTGGCAATGGACAGACGGCAATTTGAAAGCAGTATTAAGGGGGATTTCAGGATTATTCGACACTTAAAAGCTTTTTGCTATTTTTTCTATGTACATAAAATACATGCTTCAAAGTAGCTCTAATGTATTAATGAATCTGTAGTCATGACTTAGTCTATTATCGGTATTTGTTCTATCTTCTCCCAAAATGAGAAGGAAAAACTTAAGCAGCAAGAGAGGACTGTCGAAAACGTTTCGCCACTGAAGGAATTCAAAAAGTAAAGGAAGAGAAAAAATGACAGTTGATTTAACAAGAAACAGGCGCTTCGTTTATCCGTTAATTTTTAAGGGAATATCGTCACCACTCCGCCGGAAATTGTGGATGCAGAATAATGTCACAATGTCTGGAACTTCGGAAAAGTTGGAAAGATTTTTTTTTGTCACGAAATGGCGACTGCCTGAAAAAAAAGACAATTTTTGTACCACTTTTTTGACTGTTTCGAAGTTTAAAAAAAGTAATAAAATTTTGGGGATGGGGATAGTTCCAGGCGTAGACAAGTCTATAAAGGAGACTCGCTATAAATTTCAGGTAAATCGGTCCTTTAGAACTTCTCAGGTTCGTGGGTATTGTTTTGAAAAAGACAATTTCGAGAAAAACGCTTTTCGCAGTCTAAGTCATGAAATGATATTTTAGACTAACATTTATTCAATCTGCCATTTCTTCTTCATTTATCGGACCTTCTTCGACTTCGAAAAAAACTATTTTCTGCGTTTCTCTCTTCATATCGAGCAGTTCTGGCCGCCTTTGCTGCGTTGGATGCTCGTATCTCGGAGCGGTCCGGCTTCCCGGCCAATTTTCATTCCCATAAGCTCCATCATTTTTAAAATAGGAATGAAGCCTTCATTAAAAATACAAATATTTTTATTTTACTCACAGCACACTTGTACGTCCACGTGGTTTGAAGGTTAGAATTCAACTGTTAGGAGCTATCACCAAAGTCACCTTGGCTTCTTGTACTACAAAGGACAAAAGGATTTACTGAGAAATATGGATTCAAGTAGACGGAGAATCCCTAATGTCATTTGTTCGATTAGTTCTGGCCGAACAAGTTTGGATGCCGGGTCAGCACAATACCCATATCTCCGAAAATAATTTGAATTTTGAAAAATCCTCTTGTAGATATATTCGCGAATAGTTTAACTTTGAAAATGTAAAAAAAAAAACGATTTTTTTAAATTTCTAGACTAGAATACCCCCTAAGTTTGTTTAACAATATTTTAACTCTGAAGCTCTGGAAAAAAGCATGCAATATTGTGTCAGGTTTGGAAGGACGAAAACATGCCCAACGACTGGACTATTAGCTCTTTCCGTTCTGTCTACGAAAAAGGGCGATGATAAGATGAACAAAATAACAAGCCATTTACGTCTTGCCATATGAAAATTTTCATATTTTCACAATAACCGGAGTTTCAGGAATTTCAAGTCGATACTTTTTTTTTTTTTAATTTATTTCTTTATTTCATAACGATATCTTCGAACGTTACAATTAATTCGATTATTACAATAAAAATTATTTATGCGTTAAAAGTTTTGAATAAAATAGCTGAATACAATCTTGTATCTAAAGCAAGACATTGACGAAAGTACTTAACAAATTCAAAAAATAGATCAAATAGTCCTATTGATGGGGAAGCAATAGTAGAAAAAAATATATATATAAAAATATAAAATATTTTCAGAATTATAACATCATTGGATTTAACAAAACATCAATTTCAGAATGGTTAAATGAAAAAAAGCCAATTTTTTACTGCCTTTACGAATACTGTTTTCACTCTCTCACACCTAAGATTGTCTGGTAATCTATTAAACTATCGCGGAGCAGTAACATAATAACTATGGAAAAAATGGGTCTTATTGATTGTAGGTATAGTTTCGAAATTTCTGGTATTGATTCGCAAACAATAATTGTCTTGCACTCTAGCTACATAGTAGCTGAAGTCACAAAAAAATCTTTTTAAAACTTTGTAGCAATATAAGTGCCTTAGGGGAAGAAATTCGAGACATTTAAGTAGCTCAAAACTGGGTGTCCTGCGATTATAGCATGTTTCTGCTTTATTAATAAAGGTTGAATTTTATTGAAATAAGTACCTCCCCAGCAAGAGATTCCATATTCCAGTTTCGATTTGAATGAGCCATTGTAAACTCATTTTAAAACCGGTAGATTGCAGTACATACTAAGGTGACACAATTGTCTTACAACCCCGTTCAGATCCTGTTTCAAATACATTGAATGGTCTTTCCAACAAAGTTTTTGGTCCAATATAATGCCTAAATATTTAAAACTGTCAACGTGTTCGATCAGAAAGAAATTTTTATGGCAATCTACTTGATTGTTGAAGATTATATCACCAAAAACAAATCGATTACACACTGTTGCATGATATATAAAGGAAGTTCTGTGAAATCATTACCTTTAATATAAAATACCATGAACTTTGTTTTATTGCTTAATATAAGCTTATGAAAGTTAAACCATCTTCTTATCATATCTAGATCGAAATTGACATCAGCAAAACTATCTATTAAATTAGTGTTTGAATAGAAAAGAGATGTTTCATCAGCAAAGGCAGTGATTTTACCTTTAAAAGGATTGGGTCCAATACTGATCCTTGAGGAACACCCATATTTAGTAAGCCTTTAGAACTGTAAGCATTTCTTATTTTTACAACTTGATTACGGTCAGATAGGTAGGAAAAAAACCATTTATAAATAGAGCGTTTAAAACCAGCTTAATAAAGATTATCAAGTAGCAAAGTATGATAAACCATATCAAAGGCCTTGCTTGTATCAATAAATAATGTTGATGGTATCTGAGAAGTGATTAAACCCGTGTTTAAACCCAAATGTGTCACCCGTCTTCAAAGACGCCTTCATTGTACTGAACTCTAAAAACAGATGACTGAGTTTCTGAGTTTTGGAAAAACTGATTTGATTATGGCGCAAAATGCTCGAAAACACATATAGTATACACGTATAGTTTGGAACAGTCTCGCACACGATACCGACAAATGTTGTCAATCATATTCTTGAACAGATATTGTGATGGTCGATGCCGACGATATTAACATCATAGCTTCCACCCAACAGCAGGATATCAGTTCGTACATCACCGTCATGGAAATCAAATCACAATCGACAGCTACAAATGAGGAGGCGTTTATCAATTTCGGGAAAATATCTATTTTAACCAACGACACCTTGCTCTATTTTGGTTTGCCCGAACATACAGATATATTGCCCCTAAATCGAAGGACCCAAAGAATGCTCCACAAAACAATCATTTCGCGAATTCATCTAAAATGGAGCGGAATGCTGTGCAATAAGCAGGACAGCAGCAGCATGCCATGATATGGACCTCTTTCGAAGATACAAATTCTAATAACTAGAATGGCTTGGCTAGATAGAAACAATTTTGGGCAACAACGCTCTCGTAAAAATGTATCCGAGGAAGTGTCCTTAAGAATAAAATTAAGCTTATGATGTTGTTTTGCTACTATGAATCTTATGAAATCCTTTCAAGAAACGCATGGTCTCTCTCTGTAAAGCTTATTGACCTAATCTTAATTTTCCTCAACTTAACACCACCACTTTTCAAACTAAAATTTACGGTTTATTTTCGCTTTATATTTATTTTGCTTAAGTTAGTCGGATTGCGTTTTCGTGCGTAGGGACACTTGTCCTAGAATTTATATTCACGAGAGCCTTTACATACAATTCAAAGCGTTTGGAGAACTGGCAATGTTCACTTCGGCTTAATTTTGCCAACTTAATTCAAATTAGTTAACCATTTTTAAGACTTTTGGCCTTTTGTCATGATAATTTTAACATTAAATTTTGCATCTTAAAAGCATGAGACATGAAACTTTCAAATATATTCAGCAGCTTATGTTTTTGCACGAGGTTATCGAACACTCCCGAATCCATAGTGATGTGTCAAATGTAGCTTTCAAAATTTCATTACATTTTGACATATCTATTCCTTTTTTGGCTCCATGATAGGTCACAGATTCAAAACTTTATGTAAGTCTTTTGAACTTTTACCTATAATAGTTTTGGAGTCTGGTGTAGTTTCCATTTCTATCACAGGAGTGGTCAATCAACGATGTAGTCTGCCCAAGCGCTGTAGAGATTCCTACACCGATTTGTCATTAAAAGGAAAAAGGCCAGTGCTGTATTGTTGGATTCAGCGTAATTTACTTCCGTAATCTCATAGCGAAACCGTACAAAATTAACCGAAGCTGCGACCAAAAAGTCTCTCCAGACAGCTTGACCTTTAACTACCTACGTCCATATGTGAACATATTTTAAGTGAAAAGAGCATTTGGGCTCGACGATATCACACAACTAACATAACCTTTTTTTTAACTTTTATAATAATTGGATACCTATCGTGGGAAACCTTATAAAACCAAAGCAAATTGAATCCAATAAATCCATTTAATTCTCTTTGCTAAATTTTTGAGCATCTGGACAGAAGAAGCACTTTTGCGCCGGTCTACGAAGTCCTCATTGCTCCATAGCCGTTCTTATTAAGGCTACGAAAGTTCACAAACGTGTTGCAACAAAATCTATCAGCCTAACTCATTTGTCGGAGGCGTTAATTTTTCCGGCCCATTTCATCACATCTCTTGAATTAAGCTGGAATAAGCACTTTTGAGTGCCCGTTCGTTGTTCAGGACTTGCGTAGTTCCCTTTCTGAGATTTGTCGCTATTTCACCATATCTGTTTTTGAACATGAATATGCCTCGCTTATTGCCACAAGACATAGATCGTCTTATCAAACCTTGTAGGCGACCTGGCATCATTCGTACCAGAACATCTCCACTACATATGTATAAAAAGTTCAGCTTGTAAATTATCCTTGCCAGCAGCATGGCTGATCTTGAGCTATTTCCTGCCACACCAAATTCTTCTACCTTGGATGTGAGAACTACTTTATCGGCTGGAGGTACGATTTCTTCATCATCGTTTAGCCGCTGCAAGAAAAGCTGCTTAGCTTTTTTTTTGTTAAATTAAAGCTGTCAGACTGCGATTATAGTTTTTTTTCGTCCCATTTAACATTCCCTTAACCACCAATAAACTATTGCTCTCGAAGAAGCAGGTGTGAGATAATATTTATGGAACCATTGCAATGATTGTTCGCAAGTTTTTCCCATCAAAAAACGATGTTGGATCATGATGCCATGATCATTTTCTTGTGGCGTTCATGATGATCATTTTCCAAACCACAAAGTATTTCAGACCTGAATGTTTGAGTTCAAATGAAGGCATTTGATCTAACAATTTTGGAAATACTGCATAAAAAAAATTCTGCCTGTTTTGTCAGTTTAATATACCTTTATTTGAGAGATATGAAGACTTGTTTTGAGCAATCCAAATCTCAGCGGTTGAGATGCCTTTTTGATACCATACAGATCGAGAAGAAATGCATCTCTGTTTAAAACAGTGCCGTGCACGTAATTAGAAACGCCAAACTTGACCAGCTTACTTTCTTTATAATCTGTGTGTCTTTACATCAAGAATTCCGGATTTCTGTTTTTAGTGTTCATACATGGTACACTTTTATAAAAAACCCATGAAAGGCTCATGAAGTACAGCAGCTGAAAGCGAGGAAAAGTTATTAGAATTGATTTTGCACAGAATTAGAAACGGTTACATAGTTTGTGTATTTTTCACAACTATTCATTTATAAACTGAAAAAATTAACTGGTATTGTAGATTTGTTGTGATTTTGGATTAATGTAGTATAGTAAAAGTAATTCTTACAGCTTTAAAATATTGGCAAATATCCATCGTGCGACGTCGCAACCAGAGCGTTTATTGTAAAATATTATGAGCAAGGCACTTCATACGCCGACATTGCATTGAATAACAACAACTCTTGAAGATCAACCCATTTTGCGGCGTAGTAAGAAGTTCCCACATGCAATGCTAGGGAAATTCGAACTGAAGTTTTCGGCGATGATAAAAGTGGACCATCCGTAGACACTGTTAAGCGAAGGTTGCGTGAAGCTGGTCTTTTGGACTGACTATTTACTGATGAAACAAAAGTAAATAGAATTTTATCCGATGGTAAAGTGTGTGTACGCCGTCCCAGGTCAAAAGAATTTGACCCAAAGTACACCCGCCTGAAGGTCAAACATGGACGCGGTTCCATTATGATGTGGGGTGCAATGTCTTTTCGCGGTGTTGGTCCAATTCATAAAATTGAAGTCCGAATGGACAGATTTCAATATTGTGAGATATTAGAAAACACAATGCTGCCATAGGCTGATGAAAATTTGCCTGTCATTTGGATTTTACAACAGGATGATACGAAGCACACAGCGGCTTATACAAAAAAATGGTTTCAAGATCAAATGGTAACCGTTTTAGACAGGCATTCATGTAGCCCTGATCTCAATCCAATTGAGAATTTGTGGCACTTTCTACAGAATAAACTAAGCTTATAAAAAACTGGGAATTTTAACCACCTGAACGCTTGGGAGGTCCTTTCACAAAGCTATTGCCAATAGTTGGTAGAGTCTATGCCCCGAAAACTGCAGGCACTTTTACTCATTTTCAGCTGCTGTTCTGAAAGTAGCGGTACTTCATGACACTTTCATGGGTTTGTACAATAAAAACAGAAATCCGGAATTCTTGATGTAAAGATACACAGATTATAAAGAAAGTAAGCTGGTCAAGTTTGGCGTTTCTAATTACGTGCACGGCACTGTTACTGTAAACTTGTTGTTAAGTTCAACCATGGCAAACTCTGAAAGATGCTTGCTGTGCTGGATTTGCAAGGAATGTGGAACAATTTTACACTGTCGATACTCTGTCCTATGAATTTTGAATGATGCCTGTATGGAGTTTCCACATGAAGTATGAACTTGAAGATGTCACCAGTTTCTGCTTTATATTTACATTTCTTCAATCAGCCTAACAGTAGTTTTTATTTTCGAGGCTTGCAGGCCAAGAGTTTTTGAAATCGATTTGGCCAAAGGCTATAAAAAGATGGACGTGACGTTGAACTGCCACGTTGTTTCTGTTGGAAACGCAGTGGTTAAATATTGGTCTGATCTTTCGGAACCTTCTCTATGACAGTGTGAGCTATGTTTTCCTACCGTTCAACATACTACCGGTAGAGTTCTTGCTTGTTTTTTCCACTTTCTCCGTTTGCAGTAGCCATGCTTAACTCAGCTTACTTACTGATCATTGACCTGCGGATACTTACGTCAGCAAACGGCAGGAACTTTGATTAGACCTGATTTACGACGATGGAAGCATATAAAACCTTTTTAGTTGTGAAAGCAAGTTATTAATCATAATAAAGCTGAACTAAGAACTTCTACAAAAAAATTTAATATTCACAATGAAAGATGTGATTTCGTGTGTGTCGGCGGTCTCGTCTTTTCTGCACATTTAACGACTCACAATCTAGTTAAGCGTATCAGGGCGCTTGGCTGATCTGCATAATTCAATTAAAAAATCAATGCTTCATCATCTTCAAAGTATTGTCAATCACGCAAAACACAAATTTGAATATATTTTCCACCTACAATGTTTCGAAACTCGAGTACCTACACAATATCCTTCGCCGCAGCACCTTCTTTTATAGCTGCTCATACACCATTAGGATCTAATTCACAATGACGTGTTTACAACCTCCTTAAAAGCTATTAAATTCAACCTTAACTGCAGACAAGAAGAGAAACATGGATAGACCAAGTCTCCTAGGCGCTAAAGACCATTTACATAATTTACGCCATGACCTCGCCTTCGTCGTTGGAAAGTAAGCCATTATGCAAAGCATTAGCCACTGCCACCAACCCTCAGTAAGACATCCTTCGACATCCTTTCCCATTCGGACAAACGATAGCTAATTGTCCTTCAAGAGAGAAGTAGAAGAAAAAATCCACCACTTTGACGAGTTCGCAGAGAATCCGGAATCCTGCATTGGCATTGGCAGGATGGCATCAATTTGCATATTAACGTTCCGCCCATACATGTCAATAACATGGGCTTCCGGTTGTGCCACACACTCATGGTATGAACGTGCCAACAATGGGCGACATATTGCCTGTTATTATCCACCGAAACGGTTCCATTGAAAAGTGTCCTTTGAGGTGCATGCCGCACAACACATTCACCACAAATACACCAATTGGGCATATCGTTCACTTCCAGGAGATTAATGCACGCTTCCCTTGGGTTGGAGTTCCATTGTGTGCACGCAGTCAGCGCAGCGGTGCAATCATCGTCGTTCCATTAATGGATTCAGCTGTGTCGGGCGATGTTAAGGCACAGCTTTGTAGGTTCACATCGAGAAAGGTGTCACCCTCTTTACAAAGAAGGTGAGCACAAAGAATTGTGTGTACTCTTTTTTCACTAACAACGACGACGGCAGCGCTTCGAGTGCATCCATCTGTATCTTGTGCACATCCGTGGGTAGGGTTCTGGATGTGATTCGGAACCTAGCAGACGTGGATGTTGGAGTATCTGTTGCATCTGACATGGTGCTGCACTTCTATTCGTTTGTTTGCATAATCAGTCGTCGTTTGGTGGCATTTGTCTAACTGTGGGACAAAGGCGTCGCACGAATGAGTTGGCTTCGATGGGAGATTGAGATGCAAATGCGTCTGCAGAAAAGTGTGTAATGGAATATCGTATATCTGGTGTATCTGTCTTAGAAGATGATTTACTGCACTCTCAGATTACACGGAGGGGTTGTGACCGCCAGTGAGCGTGTTCAAGGTGAGTGCGTGAATGAGATCTCTCGATTTCTTGGCTGGTACGAGTAAGAAGCGCTGATGTGATGCGTTGAGTTTCCATGGGTAGAAAGTAGCTTCAAATCTGATCAAACGGTATATGGAAGACTGATTTCAGTTGTAATCAAAGGTCATTTAGAGATAAATGCGGTGAGCCTTCAATTGGTTCTTTTTTAAAATGGTTCGGAAGGCTTTGGAGTGGGTCATTCTCTCAACTGAATCTTTCAAAACATGTTTTTTCCTCTGTTGGACGAATAAATTGAATCAATATTATTCCTGAGACTTTGATTCGTATTTTTTAGGGTTCCCTACCCACTCCGCTATCCATCCGTCTGCCTGCCTTTCAAAGAGCTGAAGCCGACCAAGAGCGATTGAACTCGCGCAATGTAGGCTTGTTAATAGTTCGTTCCTCACGGACATTGAGTTCCGTAGAGTTTTCCTTTTGTTTTACGCTTTTGTTTGTATGCGGTTTCCATAAGGTTTTGATTCCGTTGAGCGTTTCAAAATACGCGGCAAAAGCAGCCAAATTTTCCTTGACTACGACGGTTTTTACAGCTTTAAAACCATCTAAAAAAAAGGTAATGAAATTTCAAATTTATTTAAAAACGCTTGGGACATGCGCATGTTCGACTTGCTCTTGGCCACTTTTTTATTTGAAGTGTGCATAACATTACCAAAACAACTGGGTACATGACTATTGAACATAGTGTGAAGTGATTCGGTTATTCGACATCAATCAGGAAGCATTTTCTGGCCATAAAATTTTGGTTACTCTAACATTTCTTCCAGTGTCATCGTGGAAGAATAAATGGGTCAATGGTAAACCGAACAGGTAACCATGCCGTCCTACGCCCAAATGGTGGCAGGCCGGGAAAACACGGTACATCAAAAACCTAAGGCTGCAACACAGGCCCAAGTGCCTAAATCACCTGAGGCTGACTTGCTGGCTATTTTGCTCTCTATCCAAGGGCAGATTAGTCAGCTCCAAAATCAAATACAAGAGCAAGCGACTCGGGTGGATAGGATCTACACGATGCTGCCGAACCTTACGCGCCTTCAGTTGTAATGAGTATGCTGGTGGGAAGTTCTTTAAAGATCATTGCGTTGAATGTTAACTCACTGGTGAGGACCGAACGTAGAGACGAACTCTTTAAGTTGCTAGAAGACCTAAGCCCCGATGTGCTTTTGGTTAGCGAAACTAAACTTAATCAGAAGCACAAGATAAGGCACAATAATTACAATATTGTTAGAAGAGACCGTCCCAATTCCCAACTAGGGGGAGGTGTTGCTATATTTATAAATAAAAAATTCAAGTATAGGGCTGTGTACAGCGGTGAACTGCGGAGATTCCAGCTGCTGGAAGCGTGTATCGTGTGCATCCCTCTCCACAGTGGAAAGAAGATGTATATTGTCGCGCTCTATGCACCTGATACTTCTCAACCTAGTTTATTTATCCCAGAACTCGAATCACTTTTTCACTGCCTAAGGCTGGAGTTAGAAGAGAATTATTTCCTTATGGCCGGAGACTTAAACGCGAAACACCGAAATTGGGGAAATACTTCACCAAACTCCAGAGGGACCCAATTACTTAATTGGTGGGGTCTGCATCAAGTCGAATATAAACTCGAATTAAAAGCTACTGATAGTCCGTCGTTTCCTAGAAGCGGTTCCTATCTGGATCTCATGCTGTGCGACGTACGGTTAAAACTGACTGACGTGGACCGACAAACAATAAACTGTTTGCGCACAATTGTGTACGACAGTGACCATTACGGACTAAGTGCCGAAATACGAATTCCAAACGAAGGCGCGGAGTTGGAAGAGTTTGTCCAGATGTATCCCTACAATTATAGTAGGGTGCGTTGGCCACGGTTCACTAGAACTCTGATAAGAAAACTCTCTCTAAATGAGATACATCCACCGACCAACAGGAATCTGTCAAACGATGAGATTGACAGGTACCTGAAACACATGGACGTGACAATCAAACAAACAATGGACAGTACGATACCTCTGTACCAAGAAGCTGACAACTCCAACTTGTACCGAAACGCAACAATCGACGCACTGCGCCAACAGAAAAGTAGACTGTTGTCAAGACTTAAATTCCTGTACAGACGATTTACTGACACACAAAACGCCGAGATAAGGACACTGAAGTCTTTGATTAAAAACCTCCAACAGCTAATCAAAGAAAATAACAGAGTATTTATAAACTTGCATTGGAACAATAAAATTCGAGCTGTAAAAGCCAGCAACCCGAGTATGTTTCCGCAAATAAATAAAATATTTCGGAGGAAAAATCAAAACGATCTTCCGTGTCTTAAGATCCATCGAACGACGGTAAACGAACAAATACTTTTGACAGCGGGCATAGATCCGGTAAACGCAATAGCTGACAATGAATTCTTTGTGATCGAAGATCCTCAGGAGAAAGTTGAGGCTATAGGTGCTATTTTTCAGGAAGTGTATAAGGTAAATGAAACCATTTGCCCGAATCATGACCTGGAAAATCGCGTACTTGAGCACAATTTCAATCTTCGATATGAGATGGCACAATGGCGATCAGAGAACACCGGTTTTACCGAGTTCAATGACGATAACTTGGCAAATACTGTCAACGCCAGTGAAACGACAAATCCCATGTTTATATCAAAGGCTGATCTCCAAGGCATCTTCGAATCACTGAAGAAGAAAAAATCAATGGGAATCGACGGAATATCGAACATTGTGCTTCAACATCTTCCATCAGAAGCAATAAATATTTACACCATCCTCTTTAACAATGCGCTGAATAATGCATATTATCCAACACATTGGAAGACGGCGGTTGTGCAACCCATCCCTAAACGGGGCAAGGATATCTCCAATCCGGGAAATCTCCGGTCCATAAGTCTTCTCCCGAACATCAGTAAGGTTTTTGAGAAAGTGGTACATAGAGCCCTGCTTAATTTTTTTGAGGACAAAAATATTATTCCGGATAACCAATTTGGTTTTAAGGCGGGGCATGATTGCATACATGCCGCGTCTAAACTAGTATCTGATATCCAATGGAACAAAAGTAAGAAACAATGCACTGGTGCCTGCCTGGTCGACCTGGAAAAGGCTTTCGATACCGTATGGTTAGAAGGACTCTTTTACAAGTTGAGTAGCCTTGGCATTAGCAAATCACTGTTGTACATGCTTGTAAATATGCTAGTCAATAGACAGTTCATTGTGAAAATATGGCAATGTAACTTCTAATGGGTTATTTAAATTAATAAATGGTCTGCAACAGGGCGCTGTCATTTCGCCGATCCTCTTCAATATATTCACCAGTGACCTTGTAAGATCCCTTCCCCATGTCATAGCGTACGCAGACGACTTAATTGCGTACAGATCAGGTCCGAAGATCGAAGGCATTAGAAATCTCTTGCAGCGTGACTTCGATGAGATCCAGCGATTTTGCGACGACTGGAAATTAAAGATTAACTTTCGAAAATGCGAAACTATATTGTTTAGATCGCCGTTGTCTGGGGCCTCTAGGGATACCATCAAGAATTGGCAAAAGCTCTCAATTATGGGACCGCACGGGCAGCCATTGACGAGTCGAAGTGTAGTCCGATATCTTGGAATTTGGCTGGACCAGTATCTGTATTTCAACAAAAATATAGATGCGGCCCTTGCCAGAGCCAAAGTTGCATTTGCCCTAACAAAGAAACTGTTCTATAACCAGCAACTCGATGCTAGGGTAAAAATAATCTGCTACATGGCCCTCATCCGGCCTATGCTCGTCTATGGATGCCCCGTGTGGTTCAACGTGGGAGCAAGCTTAATGGAAAAGATTCGGTTGTTTGAGAGGCAATGTCTAAGGACTTGCTTACGCTTATACAGAACTCCATAGTCTGAATACAGAAAATTCTATCCCAACGAGGTCCTATACAATAGGGCAGACATTATAAGAGTGGATAATTTTATTATAAAGCTGACACGAAATCACGTTGCAAGAGCAATGAACTCGGTCAACAATCTGATCTCCGGGGCTTTCTACCCAAATGACCTGTATCACGAAAGTGTGCGCCTTAACGGCTTTGTCCCCCCAGAGGCCTTCCTCTACCTAGACTCGATAGGTCTGATCCAGAATAGATTAGCGGTTCCGCTAATCTTCCACATTGCCCGAAGAGCTGTGGATAAGCGACTCAACTACGAACGAGACGTCGCCAACAGTTCCGCGGAGTGTCTTCGGTTCAGTAGGGCGGTTTCAGACCGCGATAGGATAGAAGTAGTACGCCAGCACCGACAATTCTGGTGGATGACAGAGCGCAGGGAAGGAACTCTTTCGTCGCATCCTTCAATTGACGAGTAGCCCACAAGGGCAGAGTTGGCCGCCGTCTCTATGTTACATAAGTTTGTTTTTTTTTTGTTGTCGTAAGGGTAGTGGCTGACTCAATTAGGTTAAGGACCTTTACTTTAGTTAAGTTTAGTATAGTGTATGTGCAAGAAGGGGACAACCACATATACATATATTTTGTATATGTTGATATATGTGCGCATGTATTGCATGTACCGAGCATGACAATACAGGTGTGTGTGTTTCTGCCTGTCTTGCATATATACTTTAAGCTAGAAATAAGTTATTTAAGTATTTTAGGTAGAGTTAAGTGATTATAGGTTATTTTAAGTTAATAATAATAGTTTTATATAAAAAAAAAACACATTTTTACTAAGTTTTTAAAACTTAATTTTCTTAGTCTATAGTTAGCATTGTTAAGGAACCAAAGAATATGTAAGTTTAAGTCGAAAGACATAGTCTAATAAGTAAGTTTAGCTTAGAGCGCCTGTAATTGGCCAGTAAGATAGATATAAACACCATGTTATTTAAGCTAGTTTTAAGCTATTTTCCCTAGCAATTAAGAAATTCCCATGTAATAGAGTTAATAAAATTTGCACTAAAAAAAAAAAGAAAAAAGGTAACCATGCCGTAATAAACACTGTATCGGTTTTCCGTCATTCAAGAATTCCAAATTCGTATCTTCAAAATTATGGTTTTTGTAGATGAGTCTGCTGTTAAAGCTTAACATAGCAGAGTGATACCGAAATCTTCTAAAGCCTAAAAACAGCACTTGATGGTGAACCAAATAATGGCAAATAAATTACTGCGACTTGAGTGAATGCAAATAAGTCGATATCGACCTCATCATCCCTTTTCGTCGCACCCTACTTCCATCCAAAGTTACAATAGAAGCTCAATCATCAAATTTTTGTTCTCGAAAATGCTCTGTTGTCGTGTTTATCGTCGATAAGGTTGAAATGGCCACAAAAAGTAGTTTCGATTCATTTGTAGAGCTAACATATTCCCGATAGGTACCTGATCGTAAGGATTTTTTGTCTTACGGACCTATTTTTCGGCAACAGTATGTATTTCGTTTCGACTTTGTTTCTGGTCTCTTCCTTAATCGCCGTAAAGGGTTCCATATCGACATTTTGACTACGAGTAGCTGCGAGCAATAAAGAGTTAAAAAAGAGGACAATTCGAACACGCACATGAAGGGTTCCGCATCTAATTTTTAATATCAAGCCCAAATTTTCGTGGCAGGTTTAAATTTCTAAGTATCTACTTGAAAGGCGTTAAATTGAGACATTATATCTGAATGCAATGAAAGACATTGTTGACAGCTAACACCATGTCGGGAATTTCTGACAGCGACCGTTCTTATTCCGCCGACTCTACCGAGAGGTCGTTCTTTATTTTAAATCTTTTTGTGAATTTTTTTGTAACACAAATTAACTCTTATATTTATTATTTAATAAATTAATAATAATTAAACCAGTTTATTTTTTTTTGTATGCGGACCACCCTTTATTTTTGAATTTATTTTATTTAAATGTCGTGCTAAGAATTTGTCTACGTATTAGGGTTCAGAAGATACAGCTCTTTGACGAACGGACAGCGGAGCATTTGAATTAGGATTCCGTTGATACCTTCTGGGTACGGAACCCTAAAATTATATTGCATAGGCATGACAACTTATTATGCCGCCTGATTCAACATGACCAAGGCTTGAACGTGCCGAAAGTGTTTCAAAAAATTGAAGAACTTTTATTTAATTTTTCCAATTCAAATAATTTGAAAGCGATTACTTTTGTGACGTTCATCGTGGAAAGGGATATCCCTGTCAACATTAAGACTTTGAAGCTCATCCTCATCCCACTCGAAAAAAAACCATTTATCATTTTTTAACGTAAAGCGTATTTCGCTCGGCCAATTAAAATCAGTCGTTAATTGAATTTTCAACTCAAGGCAATGCACGTTGAAAACCCTGGCTACGTAAAAATATTATTTTCCAAATAAAATAAAAACAAAATTAATTACACAAATTGTTTTTCCGTGAAACCAGTACGAGATAAAATGAAAGATGATATCTGGAGTGATGTCGTTACTGTGGGACACAGATGCGCGATGATGTTCCTCTTGAGTATACTCGTATCCTCCCTTGTTGAGAATTGTGTAATCCAACAGGACATCTAATTGGGTATCATATTGCTTTTCTACGGCCGAAGGGATGAGGAAAAAGTCCGTGAAGGGACAATTATGTCCAATTGAAATGGCTGCCATTGGCGGCGCCAACATTTAATGAAGCGAATCGACTTGTTGATGAGGAAAAATTTATAAGTTAATTGGGAATAATGTTTGAGTAACGGTAATTGAATAATAAGAATAAGGTTTTTCAATATCAACTCAATAAACGTTAAGCAAGCAAGCTTGTCGATTGTTTGTTAGCCATTTCAATTAGGCAGGTTGTTATTGGTCATGCTAACGTAAAAGGAAAAATTTATTTAAATGTGTATTTTTTTGTTGGATACATTTAACAAATGTTAGCAGTTTGATATCGACGTCTTCTTTCAGGTAAGCGATACGTTTTTTTTTTTTACTCTACCAAACTGCTTCTGCAGCAGATTCCACCTTACTTTAATTGTCGTACTTCTGACCTGGTCGTTACACCGGTGGAAGGGATGCATGTCGCTGCGGGTCGGATCGGAAGAAAACAGTGGGTCCAAAATCAATTTTAAGCCTGCTTTTCGAATGGCAGCAACAGCTCGAAGTTTCCCCGCCATTTTTGATTGGATAGTAAAAGCCTATAATACTGGCTCATCCCATACGTGGGTCGTAAACCATTGTTTCATCTCAGGGTCAAAGCTATTTACCCGTTCTTTGTTATCACTCGCCTTTGTAGTATTCAAAATTTGTTCTTCAGCTCATACTGTTTTTTGAGGCAATATGCTTTGAATATAATCACTTCGTAATTTAACGTCTCGAAAATAAAATTCGAAGAGCCAGTTATTTTTTGTAATAAAAACCTGCTTCTTTCGTTTAACAAGTTGAGTGGAAGTTTGATGATAAGTGCCTTGAGACATGCCTGACCTTTGGTTTTCATGTTCGAGAAACAGTACATACAGTAAATCTAACCGTCAAACATTGTACCCGATTTCTAACAGGGAATCAAAATTGAGTAATGAAATACCTTCACCTGTAAAGGTGCGAATTACCGTCGAGTAAGACTTTAAGGATCCTAAAACAAGGTACTGCAAATGATTCTTGACTTACCGGGCTTTTACTCAACGGACAAACTCCACGAAATAGCAGATTTCGACAAAGTTTAATTGGGAATAATAAAACTATTTGAAAGATTAATTACAAGACTAGCAACCTAAGAAGCAGCATAGATTCGGCCTTCTAGTCTGCGTATGTCATCGTTTCTTGAATTACTTATTTTATTTCTCATTATATATTAAATTCCTTTTATTTATTGATTTATTAAAGTAATATCTATTAACTTATTAATTATTTTTCTTCTTTACTTATTGACCATTACCTGCTAGGTAATAGTTTTAATAATTTGATGTCAGTCTGCAATGTCAGGATATACAAATATACAAGCGATTTTTTTCACACGAAAAAAAAAGTTCTTTCTACCGTGCGATAAATACTTGGGGATTCATTTGGATAAGAAACTGACTTTCAATGAACATATTTCAAAAATATTACATAAAATAAACATTGCTACTAGAATGCTATACCCATTCATAAATCGAAAGTCGAAATTGTCAAATGAAAATAAAATCATCATCCATAAAGTTATATTCCAAGCTGGTTGTACTGTGCCAAAATGCATATCCAAAGATTGCAAGTCTCGCAAAACAAACTGCTTAGAATGCTTAGAATGATGCTCAATCTACCCTGGCATCACTCACATGAGTTAAAATAGGTAGGTAAGTTAAAATTCCCCTACAATAAAATGAAATGAAATTTCTGGAGGCCAGCGAGCCAACACACTGTTCATGGCAAGTTCCGATTATAATAACTCTTAGATAACTCATCGTGATTTTAATTTTTTTGCTAATCATTTCGAAAGGTTCTGCTGTAAAGATTTGGGTGATCTAAAAGCCATCAAAAAAAGAACTCGTATAACCTTTCTCGTATAACCTTTGACGGTTTCTACGACTATAAGAGATCATACACATACTGGAATTGCAAACTGAATAGCGTTAGTAGTCACACTGATGCCTCAGCCCTTTTTATGACATTGAGCACTGGCGATCGGAGAACACTGGTTTTACCATGTTCAATGACGAGAATTTGGCAAATGATGTCATCGCCAATGAAGGGATTCACCCTCCGTTCATTTCAAAGGAAGATCTCCTGGTAATTTTCGGTTCACTAAGAGGTAAGAAATCTGTGGGAATCGACGAAATACCAAACATTGTTCTTAAACACCTTCCTCTAGAAGCGGTAAACATTTACACTACCCTGTTTAACAATTTGTTGATTGACTTGGAAAAGGCCTTTGACACTGTATGGTTGCAGGGGCTCTTTTTCAAGCTTGACCAGCTCGGCATAAGCAAACCGCTGCTGTACATAATCCTAGATATGCTCACCAGCAGTCAGTTTATTGTGAAAAATGGCAGTGTGACGTCTGCTGGGACGTCAAAACGGTCTACAACAGGGTGTAGTAATTTCGCCGATTTTATTTACGATCCTCACAAGTGATCTTGTAGGATCTCTCCGCCAATCCATAGCGTACGCAGATGACTTGATCGCGTACAGGTCAAGTCCGAAGATTGAGGCCATTGTAAGTCTTTTGCAACGTGATTGGAAGTTGAAAATCAATTTTCGAAAGTGCGAGGCCATTCTGTTCAGGACTCCGTTGTCTGGGGCTTCTAAAAATTCTAGAAAGAAGTGACAAATGTTCTCTATTGTTGGACAAAACGGACAGCCATTAGCAAATCGAAGTGTTGTCAGATACCTTGGGATATTGCTAGATCAATATCTATATTTTAACAAACATATAGATGCTGCTCTGGCCAGAGCCAAGGCGGCCTATGCCTTGACAAAGAGGCTGTTTCACAGCAGTCAACTCGATGCCAAGGTGAAGGTGATCTGCTACACGGCCCTTATTCGGCCTGTCCTTGCCTATGGCTGTCCCGTTTGGTTTAACGTGGGAACAAGCTTAATGGAAAAGATGCGGGTTTTCGAGAGACGATGTCTTAGGGCTTATCTCCATTTATATAGAACTCCAGAGTCTGAGTACAAAACATTCTATAGTAATGAGGTCCTGTACAACGGGGCCAACCTGATCAGAGTTCTGTCTTTGTCTCGACAGAAAAGGTCTGGTCCAGGATAGATTAGCGGTACCGTTAATCTTCCACGTTGGTCGAAAAGCTGTAGACGGGCGAGTCACCTACGAACAAGACGTCACAAGTGGCTCACCGCGGACTCTTCGGTTCAGTAGGGCGGTATCAGACCGCGATAGAGCGGATGTCGAAAGGCAATACAAACACTTTTGGTGGCTGGACGGAAAATGATCTCTGTCCGTCGTATACACTTAATACTGAGTGCCCTTGAGGCAAGTAAAATAGCATGTACTGTCAGCCGTGGCCGGCTCACATATGTATTTTTAAGGTAGTATTAGTTGCTTAGGATAATTGTTTACAATAGTTAGTTTTAATATTATTAAGTTAAGTTAAGATTTTATATTTTAGATTAGCTTTAAGTTTAGTTTTAGGTTAAGTTATACAAAATAAAAGTCCATTTACTAAGTTTTTTCAAAATGTAAAATTTTTTCTTAGTTTTCTTATAAGTTAGAAAAATTTTGAATAGTTATTAAATAGTATTAAGACGAAAGACATATTTTTAGTTGTTAGGTTTAGCTTAGAGCGCCCGCACAGGGCCAGTAAATTAGTATAGACATAGTTAAGTTAATTAAGCTAGCTTTAAGCCTTTTTGTCTGGCATGTTGGGTTATGAATTGAATAATAAAAATGCGTATGAATTGCAAAAAAAAAAAATTGCCTCAGCCCTTTAATTTTCTTTACCATAGCAGCTGTAAAACAACTCCTCGGGATGGGTCCCGGAATTAGCTCTCTTTTTCTTTTGAATGAGTCCTCTAATGCCGAGTTCAAGGCTCCTTCTTTGCCTAAGAACATAGGCCCAAAGCGAATTGTTTGAAATTGATTTTCCGTAATCGAAAGAACCACCATGCAAGGCCGCGTCATTTTGTGATTTAAAAGATATGAATCCACAATCACTTCTGTGTTAAAAAAAGAAGTATCGTTAAATTAATGCGTAAATTTTACAATACTCCTGTGGGGAATTTGCTTCAAAACTTCAACTGTTTTGTTCCTAACCAACCCTTTATTTCTTGCCCAGAATACAAGTTGATAATAGGGCGACAAGATGTGGACTCAAAAACAACAACTTTAAGTTCAGTTGAAATATCCATCCGTGGTAAATGCCTTTGATAGTTTCGCAATTTTATTCCATCAACAAAACTTAAAAATTTGCCTTCAATTTCGGTTTCGAAACTTTCTTTAATAAAATTTCACAAGAATTTGTTTACGTCTTTGAAGTATACAAAGCAACTGTCGGCATGTGCGTAAAAATTGCAAGTTCCTTCACAAAGTTTATCTTCGAACTTACAAAATGGTTTATTTCGATAAAATCGCCCAGTTTCGATGAGAGTGCATGTTACTTTAATCCTCCCCTTCACCAAACAAAGCAGTCTTCCTTCCTCGTTTCTCGAACTCGTAAAATTTGTTGATTGAAAAATTCGTTATCGAAACGCGGCTGAGTGAGTTTCTCAGTCGCTGGAGGTGAATGAATTTCAAAATTTCACCAGACATACTCCATCCTGTTGCCTTTTCTGGAGCGAAAAACTCATAAAAAAACAACGACCTCCGTTTCCCGTCGACTTTATAAGGAGTTCCATTTATAACCTTCAAAGCCGCAGTGGGAAATATGCCCCGCTTGATTCTACGTTCGATACGTTTTGTTTGCTGGTTCAATATTTTCCGTCTTCATAAAATATAATTAGTCATAATCCAGTAATTTGTATCTTGTATCTGCTGCAAACTCGGTATCGAAATTATCGCAATAAACGAACGAGATGGCAACAACGCAACCGTTCTACGAGAATACGACTATGTTCATCGATTGCGGAGAGCCCAAGGCTTGGATTTTATATTTTGAGTAAATTTTGGAAAGGGGGTTTCCTATTTTAAGCTATAAGACGTCAGACGGCTACTGACGTCACTTAGTCAGAACCCACAGACGTGCACATTTCGCCTCCAGAGGTTCAATTTCAACGGAAATCATAACAAGACATTTAGGCATCCCTACTGAGTTTTTTTTCCTGGTATAGAAAAGTTCTGGCTTCTTAGGAGTTGCGTGCTCATATCTCTGGCAAAACATTGATATTAAAAAGGGGATACGAATAGATTTAGTTCATCTCCCAGGCGAGTGGTGGATATTAACGCACCTCTGCAGGAGTGAGTGAGGATCTAGTTGGCTCCATGGGTATGATTCCATAAATCGGAGGCTCACGTAAGAATAGCTAAATTTAGGATGCCTCTGGGGAGAGATTATTTATTCAGAAGGCAAGGAAGGATTTTCGATGGACCTTTTGCGTCTTATTCGATTTTACTAGCAATTTACGTTCTGATCTGATGTTTTGTATTTTGAATTTAAAATGAGCTTAAGGAATTAAATTTGAAATGATTTGAGGAAAACTTCGTGTCAGTATCTTGAGGAAACTTTTCAATGCTATGTGCCGAAAAAGGTTAAAGGCAGTTGAACTGGAAAAGATACAGATGAGAGGTTTCGTGAATGAAAATTTAAAATGGTTGTTGAACAGGACAGAATAAGAATGTGGTAGCTTTGATATTAACATGCGAAGCATATTACCGGTTTTGAGGTTCTTTTTCCATATGAATGAAGTTAAAAGGGAAAGGATGTTTATTTGTTCCTCGATGTGGCAAAGTCGCAGAAAGTGAACGGCATACAAAGTTTGAGGATGAGAAGAAAACTAAAAAATTGAGAAGCAATGTCATGAGAAAATATGCAGGAAAACAAGTTCATGGGCATTTTCGGAAATTATTTTTCATCTAATCGATCCAAAGATTCTCAAGAAGAGGAACTTCATATCCGATTGTCTAGGAACTCTGGTAGATTAAAAGGGTTCGGTACTAATAAGCTCATAGGACCATACATTGATGAAAAAGGTACATCATTATTTTCGAGAAAAAAATTTTTGTCCCTTTTCTGAAGAAGGCGGTAGGAATCTGTAGGTCTCTAATTCTTAAAAATTTATCTATCAGAAATGATTACAGTTTTGCAATACAAACCCGAATAAAGGTCGGCGAACATCCTTTATCTTTTAAGCAGTCCTGTATTATCGGCATAAACAATGTTGCTGATGGGGGCTGAATAGGGGCTTTACAAGCGGTTACCAAACGTTTCTGGAACAAGTACGTTTGAGATTTTGGCGCAGAATGTAGGTCCAAGGATACGTTATTTTCAGGCGTGTTCCAGACTGAATAGAAAAGGGCTTACCTCTTACGTAAGCTTTTATAGCCATATTGCGAAGCACTATCATAGCATGGAAAAAGTGAAATGGTGGGGAAACTCCGTTTTTTTTTGGCGAAACTTCCGACTAGGTTATAAGGATGATCCTTGTTCTGGTGATTCCGCGTGTCTCAAAATGATTCATTCCTTGAGGCAGCGAGGAAAAAAAGTTGTGGAATTTAGATTGGAATGTTTCCCAAGATGGCATTAATAATACATTTTTATCGATTAAAAAGTTCTCTGATCTGACAAAGCCTTCGTAGAAAATAACACGATATCCTGAAATACTCTGTCGAAAAGACTTTTTAAATTAACATTCTAAAACCATCGTAGAAAAGAAGCAAGCCTATTGTATCATCTTCATGATTGATCTCTGTTATGTTATGATCCGAGGCCGATTGCCAATCTTTAAACAAAACGTAGCGTTATTATCCGAAAGTCAGAGTCTTAACTGAGCTTGATAAATTTCCGAAACACGCCAATCATACCCATAAAAACATTATGTTCCGTTCCGTCAAATCTAAATACGGAAATTTGGCAGATACTGCAAAACACAAAAATCAATTGAGGATATGACAATTTTCGACTTTAATTTTAAGGCCTTAAGATGAGAGGAGAAAAGAAAGGTTCAGATAATAAGGTCAGCATAACTTGTCCGATTCTATATAAATAATTCCTTTTAAACTGCGACAAGTTCAAGCCTTCGTTACGTCACCTACATATAAGCTTGAATAGAAAAACTGGATGATAATATACTTCTAAAGCCTTCGGAAGCCTTTACTAAACTAAATTCCATTTACACGCATTTAGAGTTAATTTTTCAACATTGGTGCAAACACATACTCTTAAGGCTGACTACTTAAGAAACCTCCGACGAGGTCCTTAACAAGAACTTCACACAATGCCCTAGCCATGATTTAAAAATCATGCTCGACGATAACACGAGGATCGCTGCAAAAAAGAATGGGCTATAAAATCGGACAAGACTCAAGTAAGTGCTAACGTTAACTTTTTGATTGCTGCTCTTTTGGAAGCATTAGTTTAAATTGAAACCTTAAGAAACATGTCATACAAAACTTATGGCTGGCGAAATAGGAGGACCTCTTTTATTGTAATTTAATCCCTGTAAGCTCGACTTAAGGACCTCTTATATCGAAGAACCTGTTTTGGAATCGTGTAGAGGGTAAGATTTTGAGTGCACTGGGTGTTATCTCACAGACGCAAACCCCTTAACACTTTCCTTCGGAAAATGACTTAGAGAAGAGAAGGATCATCAATTAAAATAAAAGATCATAGTCTGGTGCGCTATTGCAAGCCTCTTCACCTCTATTTGAATTCTGGCAATGGAAACAACTCTATTTGATCTCAAACAAATACCGCCTGGTCATCGCCTCAAATGCTCTAACTTCGACTTGATTGAATCAATACTTTTACTATTCGGAATAACACATGGATGCTTCCCTTCGTTGAGCATTTTAAATGAGTCAAATTCTTCCTTCTACTTCAGGCTAACTAGAGTAATCCGAAAGGGAGTCGCCAAGCAAAATCCAATCCTAAATTTAGACATATAGTATGTAAATATCCGATGGCTATACACATTGTAGCATATACCCACATGAACAAACTACTGCAGGGTAATGATTTTTGAAGGTAACGCTCATTTAACATTTTATTGAACATAATATTTACAATTGTTCTTAAATCTAATTTACATTTTTTTTCTTAAATAATATAGGTGCTGGCTCAACAAAAGGGGCCCAGCGAAATACATTGGCTTTTTTCTTATAAATAAATATATTTGAGAAAAAAAATAAAAAATTGTTGTTGGTTGAACCTCGGGTTGTTCACATCCGGGTGATGTTGATTTGTTGCGTGTTGTTATGCGGCCTCATCCGCGTTGGTGGGTAGTGTCTACTTCATCGTAGAATGTTGCTGGTCCTTCTTCGACATGGAGAGGGAAGAGGGCCTCTTGCAATATCGCCATTGTATTGAGGTATTTATGTTCTTTTCATGTGTTATTATGTATTTCATCATTTGCCATGTTGCTGATGTTGTTGTTGTCGTGGGTCCTTGCTGCCTCGAGAAATTTATTGTTATCCGGGCAGCCGCATAGAACTCGCTGTTCTTCACATGTCTCATGGCGGCTCTGTCCGGGTGCAGTCCGGTGCATATACGGAGAATCTTTCGTTCGAAAGCTTCCAGCTTCAGCATGCATGTCTTCGATGCGGTGAACCATAGCGGGAACCCATATGTGATTACGGGTCGGATGAGTTGCTTATACAGCATTAGCTTGGTCCGTTGGCTGAGCCCGTTTTGTTTTCGCATTAGTGGATGGATCCTCATGGAATAGTATTCCAATAATTGCGGGCATTCAGGGATGTCTTTATGATAATGCCATTCTGGAGTACAATTTTGATGCCTCGACAGTTGGCGGCTGATCGTCTTGTTGCTCGTCTGGCTGTTGCTATCGGCCTCCTGATGCAACTTCTTGTAGTACTCGTAGAGACGGCGGATGTTTGTCTCTACTCTCCTTGCAGCGATCGTTGGTGACATCGAGCTGGCGTATGTCAGCGAGTCATCGGCAATGTTGTTTGTAGCATTTGGTGGTATTGTCCAGCGGTGGTAGGTGAAGGTAAAGCTCTGCAAGTTTGTTCCTACTTGCTTCTCCACACTTTCGTATAAAATACTGTGAATTAAACGAATGCAATTAAGTCGATGTCGAACTCGCCATTACAATTCAATAACCCCATTCATGGAGTTACCGAAACCAAAATTCATCCGAGTTTCAAATCAATGCATAAACTTTCCATTCTTAAGGGTAGTCATTATCCCTTGAGAACGAATCAACTATCTTGTAAGACATTATTGGTTGACACAGAATGCGAACTAAAACAAATCATAAATCTATTCTTATATTGTAAGCATGTTTGTAAGAGGTAATTTTCGAAGCTACAAATATGATTTTAAATATTCTTTCAACAAAACTTACAATGGACACTCGAAATAAACATAGGCTATAAATTTTATCATTTAAATAAAAGAGTCCCTTGTGGCCACCAATAATGTAACTAAAAACCGATCGAGCGAAGGTTGCTTTAGTAGTAAAATATATTATTAACTTGCTGTCGAAAGAAAAATTATATAAAAAAAAGTCCGCAATGACACAATTTGTTTAAATAGGACTAAAATATATATTTAAAAAAAATTATCAGTTCGCTTTGATGTCCCAGAATGGTGAGTTAACCTATTGAAGTCCTAAAACTTTTCTACGCACACGAAACCTACGCGAACGAAGTCGCAGAACACGGCTAGTGTAATATAATATTAAGAATAATGCAAAGTTACGTTTATGCGAATAAGTAAGCTATGAAAAATTAAAAAATCTTTATTTCTTTATTTTTTCATATAATCGCATATAATATTTTATGCTAAAACGAAAAGAAATATATTTTTTTTGTCATTAAAAAAAATAGTAATTATAAAGTGTTTAACATTTTAAGGTAGTACGGAACCCTTCGTGTGTTTGTACGACTCGCGATTTGCTGCCTTTTTAAGGATTCTAACAATTCGAGTGCTTTCGCAGAGTCTTGAAATAATTGCAAATGAATCCAAAGGATGACTTTTTTTGCCAATAAACAAATTTTTCGAATTTTATTTTTTAGAGACAAATTTAGAAGCCTTCTTTTTTTCTTCCAAAACTTTAGCTGAAAACTGTCGTTCAGCCTTTTAATGAGTCATTAAAAAAAATGTTCAACCATTTACGTCAAATCAAAATTCAATCAACACTTTCATCACCACATCCAATAACCGATGCCCCGATTTAGGGTACACGCACTTCGGATGTCTTCCAGCATGCTTCTCATTCGAAAATGCAGACTCCCACCTGGCATGGCATAACCATTCACACCGCTCGGCTCCCAGCATGCGATCCAAAGCCATCCAAGCCCGCATTGGCACTTCATCGGCAGACGTTCCATTGACTCCTAATCAATTTTAATGACCAGTTACCAAGTCTAATGCCGCCATTCATAGTGAATTACGAGCACTGTGAATGTCACACAAAGTGAAACACCAGAAATGAATGTCACACGCCCCGAAAACGCTCCAAAAATTTTGGCCAAAAAATCATTTACATGGCTTGTCAGGGGCTTCCCATTCTTGGGGATGCGGTGGCGTTCGTTGGCGTTGGCGTACTACGAGAATCTGGCTCATGAAAGCCATCTGTGGTGCGGTAGCTTGTGAGGCACAGTTTCGCAGTCAGCCAGCGCAAAATGTGAACTGTTTCGAGGCATGTTTCGCGTGCAATTAGTTTAATTATACAGTCGCGGCTGTGTATGGGATTAGGAAAATAATGGTTCGTGGTGGATAAGGAACTTCCTGACAATGTCATGTTATGGTGCGGGTACGGGTGTGGGTGCTGATGGTACATTTTTGCGTGTCCCCAACATGGAATTAGAACAGATGTGGTGTTCATGGACTATTTTGATTATGTGCATGGTAAATGGGCAAAGGAGGTGCTGCACTCTGTAGCTAGTGGCTTCTATAATAATAAGGCAGCGGAACATTAGAAGTGAGTTTTTTCCTGTCAAGTGAACGAGGTCTAATGGTACCGTACTCTCGGGTTAATTGCTTTTAAGTAGGTACTAGGGTTAGTAAAGGGAAGCTATGAGTGCCTTTGGTTGACAACTACAAGTATAGAACAGAAAACTGAACTTGAGGTCGGTGGAGATCCGAAAAGACACGTCCTATGCAATTGATGCTCTATTAGTTTGTCCACAAAAAAAACAATGATTTAATTTCAAAGGCGAAGAATGGGAGTTTTACTCTTTAAAAGTATTCATGTTGATAGGTTTTCAGATTAGAGGTGAAGAACTTTAAAAAAAAAATATCTGCCAGTTACCCGAAAATTTTTGCGGACAAGACGGTGGAGATACAGTACTGGGCCTTAAGAGCTGTTCATCAATCCGATTCTAGTCGGGAAATCGAAAATCCGACTACTTTAGTGTTCGAGGAACGTCTAGCGCCGAGGTTCATAAAAACAAACTTCGGGAAAACCGAAGAATCAACGAATCGCAAATTTGAGTAAACTCGATCAAAACAACTGGAAGGTTCCATACCTCAAAAGAAAAAACGTAAACCATATAGGATAAAATCGTTGTCCGTTTGTCCGTCTATAAGGGAGCTTTTTCTCAGGAACGCGTGGAGGTATCAAGTGAATATTAATATCAAATACCTATGACTGTGGTCCCTAAAAACTGTAAAACTGTAAAAAGCTTCTCAATCGACGCAGTAAAGAGATGCAATTGTTTATGCCGTATATTTTGGTTCTCATGAGGGAATCGAAACTTTTTTGAAAACCATTGCAAACAGCAATTAGAGTAATGCCCGTCCAATTTGTGGAATCAGTTCAATCACACAAAATTTTGTTCTCCGATGGGGCTCATTTTTCGGTTAAAAGGATATGTTAACAAGCGAAATTGCCGAATTTTGAGTGAAGGAAATCGAGAAGCCTTTATCGAGACGCTCGAACATCCATAAAGGCTCACGGTTTGATGACAATTTTTCCCGTAATAGGGTGCGCGACAGAAACACGATTTCTGACTTCTCTGTTCCTCAGTTGAACGGCATTGACATGTAAGAGCTTTGATTTCAACAAGATGTTGCAGCATCTCATACAGTGAGCGACACCATCTATTTATTGTGCATATTTGAATCTTGGTCTAAAGGCTCTGACCGCGACATAAGGCGCAAAGAAAATGGGTGTGTTTACTGATCAAGTGGGTTTCTTTTCGATTTTTGGAGTTCAAAAGAGAACTGGAATGAGTGTAAAAAGAGCGTAAAGAACGTCGGAAAAGATTTCTATTGGATGGGATTAAAATGAAGCTCGTAAATTTAAAGGATGTAATATGGACGAGGGTATTGTCGGACGAGCAATTTCGCGCCGTGAGCAAATATTTTTTTTAGAGCAGGAAGTATGTCATACACATTTATGAACTATATATGCATCGTATAAACTATGGAAATTTTTTAAATCATTTTTAGAAAGATTAAAACTGATGTAGCATATTTACGTATATACGGAGGAAGCGTTCGCTGAATGAGTAACATTATATAAATTCGGGGAAGGCAACTGGCCATTTTCCCTGGCATGCTAATAATTATTATATTGCTTTTCATTTAATATTTTTTTAAAATTAGACTTATTAAGCTCATGGCAATTTTCCTTGATGTGGACCTTGTATAATAATTAATTTTCGAGTCACTTGTGCGACGAACTTTGGACATTGAAACGTAGAGTTGCCCATGTCAAAATACTGGTTCTACTAAATAATTATCAGCCAAATGTTTGCCCTTGTGACTTTTTGATTTTTACAGCAAATGCTTTTTTAATATATTGATAATATTTATAACCCAAATTCGATCTTCTTAATGAAACAGTAGTGGTAAACGACAGCTACTTCATTCACTCTAGGTGCGTTATAACGTCTTTAATCAGAATTTATTGTCATGAAAAGCCTAAAATCCCACATCGGTAAAGGATCGTAACCAATATTTCCATTTAAACTCATGCTATGATCGGCGGCTACATTGTTCGCCAATGTTGGGATAGAGGTCCAGTACGATGATAAATGCTTCTGTGAAATTTTGAAACAGTAGGGCCGATATCCAGGTGGTGCCGCAATATTTGCACCCAACGAAGGCGACCTGATAATTTTTTTTATTAAATTTATTGATTAATTTTTAATTGTTTAATCAAAGGCGATACTCTTACTTTTCCCCTTTAATAGCACTGTGTAAATTCACTCATCTGTGCTTGACAAAATTCACACATGCAATGAATAGACCACTAATTTTTTTTCATTGGAATTTTCAATTAACTTTAAGTGAACTGCATGCCTTTGCACGTTGGACTGAATTGCTCTGATATTTGTAATTCTATTGCGGTTGGCCTCAAGTTCTGTGGCATTTTCTGCCGAGGTCCAGCACCTCATAGTTCAGGAAATTTTTTTTTTATGCCCGTCTCCATTCTAAATCAATCTGCGATTGGTGATAATCGTTTGGGGATTATGAATATGATATCTGTAACAATAATTATGTGCCCGAAATCATTAATTGTAAAAATAAAGATTATTGATCTTAAGTGTGTACCTTGAGGGACTCCAGAAGAATTGAAAAAAAAGTCAAACACTGATGCGAATATTATAATGTTGATAAAAGGTGGTAATAAACAGAGGCTTTCAACTTGAGGAGAATAATTCGGTGAGAAATATTATGAAAGCTGAAGTGGTAAGCTATGGAATGACAATACTGCCATCTTCCAATGAAGTTATGGATAATATATTCACAAAGCTTGGATTTCGTTGAATTGCGCAAAATTAAATTAAAAAAAAGAATTGACTTAACTCATGCGATGACAAATTGCCGTGACGTCAGGGTATATGACTACATCACAGTTAGGTATAGTAGGAAATTCAGTTATGTTTACCATATTCAAGACTGATCTCAATACTGACACTTGAAGAACCCCTTCAGAAAAATCGATAAGATCAGAAATATGATTTTTAACATGCACTATAGAAACCCGGTTTGAGATATACGGAACCTTTTAACATTTTACAAAGAAACAGGAAAATCCAAGTTCACCATTTTATGGCCCATCGTGCCACATCGTATCGCATAATTTTTCGATGTCTAGTAAGATTTTTTTTCATTTTATTTCATTTGTATTCATTATTCTTTGTTTCAAAACTTTGAATTGCTTAAAATTAGCATTACAGTATTAAGACAAAGAATAAGTAGTGACATTTGTATTTATATTATATATATATAGTGATAATGACACTTAACAAATTAAAAAAAAAACTTTGAATTGTGGGGTGAACTGTTATCACGCACCTGTGTGCCAAAGATACAAACTTTTTCATTGCGATTGCATGCCTGGGTTTTCTTCTCCCACTTTTTTTAACAGTGTAAGTTGTAGTGAACAATGTTTCTTAATTGAAAATGTAGAAGAAAACAAATACCTAGGGCTTAACATTGATTCTAGAATGAGTTTTTCGATTCATGTAGATTATCTTAGGAAATATTTCCGTTGCACACTTCGACATTTCTATTACTTGCAAAAGATTTGTTCTAAAAGGGTCTTGAAAATTATTTACGATGGTATTTTCCATTCTAAATTGCAATATGGAGTTGTTTGTTGGGGCGGAGTTTATCTGAATAAAATTAAACCCCTGTTAATTTTACAAAAATATGTTTTACGTAAATTATGCAGTAAATCTAGAAGACATCCTAGTTTTCAATTGTTCTGTGACCTGAGAATTCTTCCTGTGCGCCACTTTTACTGCTTTAAGGTTTTGAAGACATTCTTTACCATGTCTGGTAATCGCAATTATCGGTTAATCTCAAATTATGATTTACGTGGAAACTCTTCGAAAATCGCAAATGTTCCAAAATTTCGTACCACCGCATATCGTAATTTCTTTTCAATTTCTTCATTCCGTTTATTTAATAAGCTTCCACAGTCGGTCAGGATAATATCAGTGCCTGGATTGCATATGAAATTGGTAAAACATTGGCTTTTCAATTTTAATTATACTGAATTAGAATCTATGCTTTTTGACAATCTGGTTTAATATAAATTACATATAGTACAATAAGAGTTAATTCGCAACACCTTACAGCTTTTCACTTTCCTTAAAAATTGAGTAATGCACTTGTTAATTAAATTGTATTATATATATTGAATATTTTTGTATCAACTTCATTAATTCTTCTCATGTTATTTGTTTTTTGTTACTCCATCTTACTTGTCTCAAAATACTACTGTTTTCATTTATCTAGTTTTAACAGGGTCACCCCACCAATTTTGAATTTTGAATTTTTTTGTAGCCCATCGAAGTGGCATTCAACACTATATTTATTACATTATGTATTAAAATACCGAATGTCATTAATATTTCTTATACTATATTATAATATTTATTCTGTATGAGTTGTGAACTTTTTTATGAACTTATAAGAAATAAAAACAAATCTAATCTAATCTAATCTGTATAAATCAGTATAATATAAGAATTGAAATTTAACATATTTGCAGCAAAATTTTTCAATAAATTTATAAATAAGGAGAAAGAAAAACAAACAGTTAAAGCTTATTAAACATAAATGATAGTACAAGCAAAAAGAAAACAAGAAGTTGTACATATTTAGAAAACATAGTTCAGCAAGGCCGTGACTTCTTTATGATCGAAATCAAGAAGCCTCATTTTTACACGATTTAGGAACTGAGACAAGGATCTTATTCGCCGGTCGTTAAAAGGAAGTGTATTAAATAACTTACATGACACGATGGAATAAAAGTTTTTGAATTGAGTAGTACGGAAACGACATATAGCGCTAACATTGGTTGAATTGCAGCGTTAAATGCGGATGCTACTTATAGGACTCTGTAAATAGCCAGCTCTAATGAAAACAAATTTTAAAACTTTTTTATAGTACAAATGCTTAAGAGGTAGAATTTTCAATGTTCTGAATAAGACTATGGAAGGAGATAATCGATTGACCCCACATACTTTTCGTATAGCGCATTTCTTCAAAACGATTAGAGGTTCAAGATTTGTTTGGTAAGCCCCACCCCTGCAACTTATACCATAATGTATTTTAGATTGAAGTTTTCAGTAATATACTGTAATTAAAGTTTTTTGTCGCAAAATTTTATAAGACGGTAAAAACTACGTACTGCAGAGCGCAAATATTGCTTAAGAATCGAAATATGTCTCACATTCATATCAAAAGTAATGCCCAGATATTTAAAATCATTAACAACTTCAATTTTAAAACACCGTGTACTACAAAATGCCTTAGAAGTAGAAGTAGAACACGTACATTTTGACATTTTAGATCTTTCGCAGTTATTTGCGTGAAAGAAAATTTCAAAGCTGGGAGACTCTTGCATGTTAAGACTTAAGTGCATTAATTTAGTTTTGTTACTGACAATCAATTTGTGCTCCAGAATCTAAATGCCCAGGAGGTGAACATCGTGATTAATATCCGCGCTTAAGTTAAGGAGACTATCGGATCTGTATGCAATGCCAAGATCGTCTGCAAAAGCTGTGACTAATCCTCTAAGCGGTTGGCTAAACAAGGAGTTAATAAAGATAAGAAACAAAATTGGACCAAGGACTGAACCCTGTGGCACACCTAAGTTCATGGTTTTAAAATTGCTGGCAAAGCTACCTACTATGACTTTTTGAGTTCTCTTTTTTAAGAAGCACTCAAACCATTTGTACATAAAACCACAAAATCCTAAATTGTATAGTTTATTTAGTAGAACTCCGTGGTTGACCATGTCAAAAGCTTTGGTAATGTCTACAAAAAGCCCAGCGCAAAATTTTTTGTCATCTAAAGCTTTATAAATATAGGACGAAAATTTCAAAAGAGCATCTTCTGTAGATAGACCTTCCCTAAAACCAAACTGAGCAGGATTTAGAAAACTTATTTTTGAGAGGTAACTCCTTACTTTGCTTTTCATTTCCTTGTCGAAAACTTTAGATAAAGGCGACAGTAAAGAAATTGGCCTGTAATTGTTTATGCCAGTTTTACACCCTTTTTTATAAAGAGGGATTACATTAGCACATTTAAATTTATCAGGGAAAACACCTGTCGAGATACTCAAGTTGAAAATGTTAGCTTATACCTCTTCAGGGTTTGATTGGAGATGCCATCATTACGACAAGAGCTTGAGCTATTAAGTGAAGAGATAATTCTACATAGTCCAAAACGTGTTATTTCCTCATAAAAGAAACTATTTTTCATAACAATTTCGTTTACTAAATGAGACTGAGATCAAACCGCTTGATTTCCCTAATGTACTCTTTCTTTGAACTATATTGCAAAATCTAAGAACAAATTGCGAATTTCATTTGGGTAGACCTAATGATTATCAATTAACTCTACTAGCTTTTCTTTAATAATGTGTTCAAACATTTTCCCTACGGAGCTTAATAGGCTTATCGGTCTTTAACTTTCAAGCTTATCGACAGGCTTACCAGCTTAAGGTATGTCTAGTATCTTCTCTTCTGTAATAAATCCATTAAACGGGGTTTCATGTCAAGACAGATTAAATGTTTGGATAGTTTCCTCTACGATAGTATTTGTAATAATTTCTCCTAAATGCTGAGAAACAAGATGATTTTTTGCAAAATGTTTAACTTATGCGTTAGCTCTATCTTTGTCTGCAAAGTAAGTACTCAATCCGATTTAAGACATGGTATTTCTTTATTTCATTTAAGTCATACGCTGACGGCAGTAGCTAACTACAAAGCTTTACTTTGTTTGCTAGAAGTTAGGAAAAGATCAACTATTAAAGTTTTTTTTTAATTTGCATTTCGAATTTCTTGTTTAATTATTCCCTTTTTTTGGAACTCTATTTTATGCTCTTTTTTTCGTCTCCTACACGAGAATCTTAGGACCAGTCAGCAAGATCTACTCCGAACAGGAAACCCAGAAGACTGGAAGACTTGAGTCAAGCTAAGCTTGATCAATTACTTGGCTACAACGAAAAATTATGATTTTCTTTAAATGGTTGAGACACGCTTGAAAAGTTTGGATACCTGAAGGCAACTTTTTTTTTTTATTTTTCATATATCATATTTATTTGATTTTCAAAAATATGTAACAATGTGTAGTTTCCCGCAAAGTCAAAGACTTATCTGCAGGATGTTGTTTAGCAAAAAATGTACAATTTCTTGAAATGCAGTGAGCTATTGAAACAATTTTACAGCAAATTTTTTTTTTGTTTTTATATACTATATAATTTAATTAATTAGAAACACAAAAACATTAGCATAAGTAAATTTACAGCGATATAACAAATAAATCAGTTTAATAACAATAACTTAGACATGAAATGTAACTTTAACTTTCTTTTTCTAGACTTTAGGTTCATTATATTTTTTAAGTTTGCTGGTATATTATTTATTATTTTTGACACTATATAGCCTAACATTTTTTTACCATACTCATTGTAGAAACTTGGAACTTGTAAAAGATTTCGAGCTCTTCTTCTTGTATTGATTTCGTGTTCAATCGGAATTTGGAACCGGTTATCTGAATAATACTCCAACGCCGCAGTCAATTTAAAGATATTCTCCACGCTTAACACCTTAAATTCGTAGTCACTTTGTCGTCTTTTGTATACTGTTATGCGTATTGCAGAGTTTTGTAGCTTTTGCAGATTTTCTATGTAACTCCTGGCAGCGTTACCCCACGACAAGACACCATACCGAAGCTTCGACTCCACGAGTGAGTAGTACACCTGTTTCAGCACTTGTTCTTTGGAATATCTGCTCAGGTAAACCATTCCAAAGATTGCCTTCTTTATGTCTGATCTAATTTTTTGAATTTGACTGTGTCATCTGAACTTACTGTCGATGATTATGCCAAGATATTTATATTCCTCGACGATCTCGATGTAATGTTAAATTTTTGTGGTTTTGTGTTTTGGTCCACGGATGTGCATCAGTTTTGTTTAAGACACGTTTAGAACCAAACCCATATCATGGCACCATTTGACCGCCTCATTAAATTCTGCTTGCATAATGTTTGCCGCTGTTTCTAGAGATATGTGACGAACAATGATTACGGTGTCGTCTGCTTACGCGAATACAATACAATAGAAGTTCATTCGTGTATAGTATAAATAGTATTGGTCCCAGTTTTGAACCTTGCGGCACTCCAAAGTTGACGAACTGTTCCTGGCTAAGTTTATCACCAATTTTTACTTTAAATCTTCTATTCCTGAAGCCAGCTAGCTAGTCTCCTCCTTATTCCAGCACGGTGCAGTACATCCATTAGCTTATTGTGGTTTAGCGTATCAAATGCTTTACTGAAATCCAGGTAAAGAACTAGTACATGGTGGTTTTTGTTGAGGCTTTGATTAATTGTGTTCGAAAATTCGCCAAGCAACTTGTTCGTACTTTTAAGTTTTTGAAACCCATATTGGTTTTGGTTGATTATTTTGTTTTTCTCGAGGAAGTTACACTTATAGCCGTTTTGAGAAGACTGGGGACTTGGTACTGTTTTCACTTCGTTTGTTTCCTCAACAAATATTGAGTTGCATACTGTACCCGATGTGTGATCTGAAGTAATGACGTTACAATTGTGGATTATTTCTGTGGGTTGCTTTGAAAAATATTTGGCATATTTGTTTGCTAACACATTTAATTCTTTTTCTGCAGCAAAATACTTTGTTACGAATTCATCCACTGATGGCCTCGTTCTTCCCATTACTTCATTGATAAGTCTGCATGTCTTTCTTGGATCTGATTTCGATTCAGTGAACTTAGTTTTGTAATAATGTGACTTTTTAAGCAATATTTCCTTATTAGTCTGGTTCCGAAAGAGCTTGTAGTCCATTTCGTATGTTTTGCTTAGACGATTGTTTTTCCATCGACGGTAGAGTTCATCTCGTTTTTTACATTTCTCGAAAACGTATACTGTTATCCAAGGTTTATGGTTACGTTTTTTTTATGCATAGTTACAGTTGCTTTCAGATATATTTCCTTCATTTTTGCTGTGAATTTGTCGTATAAAGGTTAAGAGTTAGAAGTTAGCCTTTTAGAGCTTCCATATAATTCTTTATTAAGAAATCGCATTTTCAAATTCGTTAATAAAGCAACTATGAACCAGAAAACATTCCAAAACGATTGTAGAATAAAATCATATCTCGCCGTACGCCGTATCTTAACGCCTGCTGAATGACATAAACAACAAAAGTAAACAATTTCCAAAGTTGAACAATCCAGAAAAGAATATTAAACAAGTTTCCAACAACCTCGACAAAACAACGAGAGTCTGAAGTAGTTGAAACCTTGAAGCTGACCCATTTGTCCAGATGATTACCACAACTCAACATCAGACGCCTGCCCAAAGTGAACAATCTCAGTCTTCGCATGTAGATGTGGAGAGAGCAAAGAAAAGTTTTCAGGTTACCATAAAGAAAGATGAAAATCGCTGCTGGAATAAATTTAATATCCTCTTCCATTATTAATTTCTTAATTGAAAATGCCTTCTTAATTGCATTCCTAAGTGTGTTCCTGAGAGATGGAATCGATGGAAACTTCTCTCCGTGTCCTGGTAGAAGGGAACGAGACAGAAACAGGATTGTTATAAATCCACCCTCTGCAGATGTCACAAAAGAAGATGGTAATTAATTTGCCAAGGGTTCGTACCTTAATCTTCAGGACATAAACATGATGAATCGTCGTTACAGATTCGGATCCCCTCCATATCCAGACTGAAGTCGGCGCCGATTTAAAAAAAATATAAATACACTAAAAGTATTCTTTATCAGAAAAAGTGATGCGAACGAGGAGGGAGTTATCTTTATATCTATATAACTTTTTCTGAGGTCTAATTTGTCAAGCAGATTTGAGTTATGCGCTCAAGTAGTTGCCAGCTCGTTCGAAAGGATTCACAAGAAATACACTCCTTCCCGAGAAACGCATGAGAAAAGCAAAGCCGTTTTTTTATCCTTTTCCAGGTTAAATTAGCTTTCTAATGGGCGGTGTCAGAGTGAGGTGAGATGGAAAACTTTTTCCAAGAAAAGAGTGTTAAATGATAAATAAAATATTTCGAGAAAGGAAGTTTCCCGCCAACAATACTGGTATCCTTGATGGGGCATCATACCTGGCTAAAGGAAAGCAGATATATTTTCTTATTAATTATTTGCTTTTAGGGTCGGTTACGTTTTAAGGGAGTCTAGGGGTAAGGCTGATGTCATATTGCGGTGTTGTAGAGATTGTAAACATTAGATTAAATGCGTAATCTTTAGCTGGTTTCTTGAAGAGTTCTTTTTAAAGCTGAAATTGAGATGAACGGAGAATTGGATTAAGTTGATAAGGCTTTAAGGTTTCCATAGAAATTTTTAAAAGAAAAACTTACGAAAAGAAAATCAAAAATTTGAGCTTAACATCACTTTTTATGGGACAAGATTTTTGCTTTATAGTCTTTTGAACAAAAAAAGAAAAAAAAAACACAAAAGACAAGCAACAACGGAGGACTTTTTCGCACACTTATTCTCTTTAGTTTTTGTGTTGAGATAAATTTATTTTCATTGCCTTTTGTTGGCGGAATGCAAACGATTTACTTAAATGTCTTCTTCTGAATTGAATCAGAAAGAATAAGAATTGGAATTGAAAATATCCTGAATTCTTCGCAAAGGAAATTTTCGTCGAAAACTAGAAAAGTTGCATGTTTTGTGCAGGAACGAAAATATTTTTTAAGTGCATAAAAATACGAGTATCTTTAGATACAGAGCAAGACGCATCAAGTATTTTGTTGGAAATAAAATCCACGATTTTCAGAGAAAAGGAAACTTTGACGTGACCATGAAGTACACAAAAAGTGCATATTTTTGACAGGATTCCTCTAAAGTGGAAGTCAAGTGGAATGCATAAGGTAATCTTTAAAACTTCTCGTCCAATTTCATCGATATTTACAATGATCAGCCAGGATGAACAAGGGCTATTCGTAATCCCATGTAAATAAAAGGGTCTTTCGTAGCGACTATCTTTGTAATGTTTATGAGAAAATGGTCATGCGGATGGGTTTTTTGCGAAAGCTGCTCTGACGATTAGAGATTCAAAATTTTTCAACAGAAAAGTTGCAGAACTGAAAAAGATCTATAAAAAAGCCCGCCTTTGAGACCTTATTAATCGTTAGCGGCCACACCTCAGCCAGGCCACATGGTTGACTAATTTTCCCACGCTGAAAAACTTAGTTGTTCAAGGCATATTGGAGTTTTAAGACTTCTTACCGATTATTTTATATTTGATGGAGAGTCTTTTACACTTCCAATGATTTTTAACGGTCCATTTCAAAATGGAGCTCTAAAAACCGGACATATATTTGAAAATTCCGTAAAAATGGTATTTTTTAGAAAAAAAATTATATCTCCGCCAATATTTTCAATATTAAGGGCATAAATTTAAGAGTTGTGCTGATAAAGTTGTACCTTAAAAAAATAACAGTATTCGCCGATCATTAAAAAGTATATTTATTTTTCAAAATTACAGATACAGATAGTTCATAAAATTTGTTGTGTTTCATAATCTTCTAAATACATTTTTAAAAACAATTATTTTGGATTCGATTTTTATTGACCAGCAAAGGTTATGCACAGAGTGAACCGATGTTCCTCGCAAACCACCAACACGCTTGGTTGAAGGCAACTTTTTCCGGGTCATCCATTTCTTGGTTCTTATCAATTTTTAGGTTGCTTTTGATGACCATCTTTAGCTCTCTCCGAAGAAATGGTCCTGTCACTCTCTGGTGTAGCATCGGAACGGTGAGATGAGCAATCAGCTTCTTCACCGACTTTGAGTTTCCACATAATGCGGGAATTGATGGCTACTTGATCAAGCTTTTCGAAGAAAAACCGCATTGGCCAACTGATTGTTCTCCGAGCGGCTGAGTAGGCGTTTCACAGTTGATCGAAAGTATCCATCCCTCCTTTCGGATCATTATAGTGGAGAATGATATTCGGAGATAAGTCGAAGCCACCAAGACGTTTTGTTCTTCTTCGTTATGTCTTTGGTGTGACAAAACTTTACTTAAGGAGGATTCTCCGACGCTAATTTCATCTCCGTTGGAATCTACCGTTTATTCTCTCTGATAGTTCCAGTCAAAGACATGTTTAAAGGTTGATCCAAAATTCTGATTAGTATAGGGATGGTGGTGAACCATTTGTTGCATGTCACCGTGCGATTGGTGCCGTGTATTTTTTGTTATCTTTTTAGGGAGTTGCACCGAAAATTCTTTCTCTTTCCAACTCATGCCTTTCAATCCCATGCTCGTGTGGCCAGACACTTACGCAGAAACAAGCCAACACGCAGTAATCAAAAATACAAAAATATTTCGCTTCTCCCATGTAGACGAGGAAAATTTTGAGTTAAAACGTTTTTTGGAACGTATCTTGTCAATTTTTTTTATTTATGGACATTTGAGACATAAATTTGTTCATACATATATAAGAAGCTTAGTTTATACTATACATATTAGTTTCATAACCGATAACCCATTTTTTATCCTACATTAAACGTACATTTGATTCATGAAACTGAATTATTACATATAAACAGACATGATTTATTAACGATAAGTATTAAAAAAAACGTTGTAACAACTGACCTTAATTTCGTCCATTGACATCACAAACAAGTCGATGTGAACAATTATACAAAAATTTGTGGCAAGCAAGGGTTGCGGCCACACTGTAGTTTAACCATGACGGTAAAACGATAGCTCAAAGCGGCTGTTACAAGTTTTTTCGGCTCCCTATGAGATGAAGTAACATCTCACACTTGTCTAATACCGGATGATGTCGTAGCTTGTATCAATTTCAAAGGTTTTAGAGCTCTAATTTCCGAGCATGCGGTAACTAGTTACCCCGTATGGCCGCTTAGGGTTAAATCAAGTGGAAAATGGAAAAAATGCTTATATAATTTATTAAGGCGGTTTATTTTTCATTTAACATTGTCAGCATCGAAAATATTATAAGACTTAAAACAAGTACCTCGTCTAGTTTCCTTTCACCGAGGTTCCCAGCCCCAGATGACGCCATACGTCCCCACGGCATAACAGAACCACCGCCGTGCTCTATTGTAGAGTTTAGATTCTGATCTTCATATTTTGTTTATTTTCGTTCGCCCTATTTTTGCCGGTTTTCTTGAGCCAAAAATCTCAAATTGGCTCTTGTCACTAAAAAGAACATTCCCCGTAGAATGATAAGATTTCATATCTATACTGCGTGACATAAATAAGTCTTTGCTTTCAGTTTTTTGTGGAATAATATGGCTTTTGGCAACTATACTACTTTACTGTCCCACGAACAGTCCTCGCACTAACGTTGACTTCATAAGATTGGGTAATGTTTTCAGCAAACTTCACTGTACTTACCGCTGGATGTTGGTGAACTTCCCTCACAATAGCACGTTCATCACCTACCAACAGTCTCTTGGGTCTTCGGGAACGGCGTCGATCTATCACCTTTTTTGAATTTTTTAAATTTGTCAAACATTTTTTTCTCCAAGATATGACATATGCCCGCAGTTTGAGCTTTTTCGCGGAAAGATTAACCTTCATTTCTTAATGTTGTAATTTAGTTTATTATGTCAGTATATTAAAAATATAACACCTTCAAAAATTACAAACCTATCTTAACAAAAAGGAAGTTGAAAAACACAATGTGTGCAGGTGTACATTTTCGCTGTGTACGCTCACAGTTTATCACAGCTTGTTTAAATATATAATAAATTTTAAAATAATTTCAATCCGTCAAAGGTTATTAAAGTACAAAATGTTAAATATTTATCAAAATAATTTTTGCTCTAGCGATTTAAAGCCAAACTTTTTGATCAAAAACAGAGACAAGAAATAAAGTTGATAGAAAAATGGCATGAAGTATATTTTAAGCGAGATCTACTAAATCCCCAACATGACAAACAGTGATGTGCAAGCGGCTGTGAAGCAATATAAAACTGAGGTCTTAATCAAGTCAGTAACAACGAATATTGATTTCCAAAAAACTGGTATCTGGAAAGGAATGAGTGGGTCAAAAAACTGGCTGAGAAAGACTTTTAGTTGTTTGCATTCTTCCGTCAACGGAATCAATAGCTCTGTAACCATTTTTCTTTTGTGTCACCCAAGATAAATATTTTTGGTCCTATAATTTGTATGCTTACAAATAATACATATCGCTTAACACAGAGAATGACACCTAAGGCATTGAGCGCTTCTGATGCGAAACGAAAAGTGATACAAAAAGTGATACAACGAAACCACGAACGAAAATTTCCGCTCTACATTTCGTTTTGGAAAACGCTGTTCCATTGCGAAATTAGGCTGGAGTGGATAAGTGAACTAGATTACTTCCTAGATGCCTTCACTTTTTTCGCAGACTATTTATTGTCAAGGACATTAATTGCTTGCGAGATTTTGACATTTTGGATTTTTCAATTCGCATGGCAATCGAGTATCTTCATGTTTTCGGAAGTATGGATTAAGTTGAAATTGAAGCTCCCCATAAATAATTTTCCGACATCTTTTCGCAGACCTTTTGTTGTAGATTTGGAGACCACAGGAAAATTTCGTTTCGCATCGGTAGCTTTCTAGGCTTGAACATGGCTTTCAAATTATGGAATTTTATTTCCAAAATTTGTGCACAGTGAAAATATTTTGTCGCGAGTTTCGAATTTTTTTTCATAATCGACCGACTGGGCAATGTAATGGCAAACAAGGTAGTGCGGTTTGGCCAGTTCAGTGATTAACACGAAAGTTGAAAACGGGAACGATTTGACAACTTCAATACAAAACTTATACATTTTCTTTTAATTTTTTTTTTTGACAATTAAAAACCAAACACCTAAAAATGACTCAAGATCGCTTCAGTCATGTTTGAGCAGCAGCGAAAAAAACAGAAACCTTTTCGAAAATGGATAAAATTCTTTGTGGTTGATTCAAGTGAAAAATTCGTCGAGTAATTTTTGGCCCTCTATCTAGTTAGAACATGGAGTTAAAAAATGAAATTATTCAGAGGCATGGATCGTGCTCGAAAGGTCCATAAACAAGTTGAAAGACACGTCGATCAACTCAGTGTATGCAATACGATGCAGCTAGCTAAGGACTTTATTGGCGGGAGAGTTTAATTGATGGATTCCCCGGTCAACCCAAATTCAAGCGCCATCAAACTAAAATATTTAACTCAATTTATAAATTCAATGTGAGTGTTTGGATAAACTAATTAAAATTCGTCACCCAAGGTGGAAAATAGAAAAATCTTTAGGTGCGACTAAGGTTCAATGCTAACAATGTTTGCCTAGCCTGACATCATATGACCCAAAGTTGGGTTATCTGATTCCTTAATTAACTCGTACTTCAGCACGCCATGACAAGCCGCCAAAATTGTTATTTTAACGTGAATACACCCACTTTGGTATTCACACAAAACCAAAGCAGAAATATCCATGTCACTCGATGTACTCTGGTATGATAACAATATTGCAAAGCTCTGCTCTTCTTGTTTAAGATAACGACATACTCTCTTGGCGTCTAGCAGGTTGTATCTAAACATACGCTCTGTCGGAGTTTTCCAATTAAAACATTCCCATCAGATGCGTGCGAAGTGCGACGATGATGAATCGCTTAAACTAATTGATTTAGCTCATTACGACGAGCTGCTCTTGCTGGAGCGTTTCTAACAAGAAAGCGAAGATAAATAAATTATTAAACCAAGCGTGTGTAGGTGGAAAAAAAATGTAAAGTGGGAGGCGCCACTTGTGGGCTTTAATTATTGTTCATTTTGGAATCATATATACCTTTCGAGTGTGAACCAGTTTTTTAATTAATTGGTATCGACAACACACTAGCCTAGCTCGATTTCCATTTGAATACTTTCATCAACTTGAATTTTTTCCGTCAATGTTTTTTTTTTGTTTTATGACTTCGACATATGGCGTATTTTTTTGGCTATCGCAAAGTCGGTATCGGATCAGATATACTATATGGTAAAGCGCGTCAATGACAGTGAGTTGACGTCTCGTCGCCGCTTAGTTATGATGGCCTAGTTTCGATCAAACGATTCGGTTTATGATCCACGAGATATGCTTAACCGACTGTAAACGGTTTTAGTTGATTGGGTGCAAACGATTAAGGTTAGCTGTGGTCTGGTGATATTTTTTATTTCTAACGTGATGCAAACCTTCAAAACATTACGTGAAATGGACGACGGGAAATACGCAAGTAGAAATGTGACGACTCTTTTTTCTTGCCTTTTTTATTTTAAATGCAAAAAAAACATTTTGAAAACATCAGATATTTGTAAAATTTTTTTGGCATACTTGGTATGGCGTATACGCAATATTCAAATACACTGCGAATCATTCTGATAAGGTCACAATTTTGGGAGCCGATTTATGCGATTTAAGCCTTAACTATCCTTTAACTTGTATGCTTTCAAATATCGAAATACGGTCAATGGTAGCAAATGTTTCTTGGAAAAAAATCAAATAATGAGCCAGCCAAAAAGGAAGAGTTCTCATCGTTCTTTTATTTTAAACGGAGAAAATGTTCAAAACAACATTTTCATTTGAATTTAAAGCACAAATGTGTTCCAGAAAGAAATTGACAGTGATAGAAAAGGAAAAAAGCTGCTAAATGCTAATTTAATTCACACATGCAGGATTCCGTAAATCCCGACAGAATACAACATAATTAATTTCTTTAAATTGTACCAGTAAACCAATCGATTACTAGTGAGATATTGAGTCGTTATCATGGACTCAAACGTTTCAACAATAAGTCTGCACCTATAAACCTTTTAATTTGGATACTTTTAATTCATAAAGGGTCATTTCATTTCATTTCACCTTTTAGTATGCATTTTAACTGATTTCGATTTCCAATTTTGTGTCGGATAGTGTTCAAAAAATCCCTACCAAGCGTCGCGTCGCTTGAAACGGGTAAATCGAGAAACCTCCTTTATTTTTGGCTTAAGAAAATAGTCATCGCAAATAAATACCGTTCAGAAGAAACAGAAACAGATAGACTGACAGATGGACGGCCACCAAAAGCTTAGTAATAGGGCTCCGTCTGCATCCTTTGGGTACGAAACCCTTGAAAATAGGGTCTTTCAAGAATTTGGGACTCCTCAGTAGAGTAATAACAAGGAGGCTTAAAAGAAGTAAGAGGGATGCAAATAATCTTGCGGATTGGAAACAATAAAAAGTGAGTAACAACTCAAGTGAAGTGGTTACTCCTCAATTGAAGTTGTTTGTTTTAAATTCTACTCAACAATCGACCAAACTTAAGTTTTTAAGCAGAGTATCAGCCTACATAGCGGCGATCAGAAGTATAATCACAAATCTATAATGTCCGGTGTACAAAATGAGGAAAAAACTTTATCTTGACCGTAAGGATCTTCGAATGTATCGCTAAAGGAATCATGTTGCTTGGAGAAGGGAATGAATTTTAATTGTCAATATGATTATAACTTTTATTTTCACGACTTACGAAAAAAAAGAGTTTATTTCGTCAAAACATCATAGCTGTACATCAGGTTTCATGGTGTGGTGAGCTATCAGTTTTGTCACTGTGTCAGTTGTCACTATGGAACTGTAGTTTCTTTGCTTAAACATCGATTTTCAAAAATAAGAAATGCACTTGAACTTCTGCCTCCAAATTTTTCGGCAAGACAACGCTCCGTCAATACTTCCAGGACTGCCGAAAACACTATACACTGAGAAAACGTAACTTTTGCCATGGCCGGACTAAACCATCCTCAAAAACGTTCGAACGTATCGATCTCAAATAGTTTTTAAAGACAGTAGATAACCTGAAAACAAGGATGCTTTGATTGGAGCTATCCGTACTGCTTAGGCCGAGATTTCAGACAATTTTGATAAACCTTATGAATAAATATAAAACTTATGTCGTATATGTCGGACTAACGCATTATTATCAATGACCAAAAGTTTGTAATTGAAAAACCTATTTACATAAAATTTTTATGTATCTTTTAAAGATCGTTACTTCATCCTAGTGATTTTCGAATGTATGAAAAAAGTGTTTTCGGGTATTGTTATATGCCTTATGGAAATTTACTTCATTTTGATACATCTGCGTTCAAGTACTTATTTCGTGTTTCGTTTTCTGAAAACCTATTTCGATAAATAAGCTAAGAAAAAACAGGAATTTATAGGATCACTGCGTTGTCTGTCAGAAAATACCCTTTCTTCAGGAACGCTTTGTAATTTCTTGTTTATTTTCACTATTTATGTAAACATTTTTTTTTAGCAAAGAAATAAGATAACCGCTTAAACAGTATTTTTAAATTATTGTAAATGGCCGAATCGATGTTGACTCACATTACGGAACTCATTTTTTAATTTGCAATAGCATAAACCTATTCATATAATTATAAATATTTAAATTATGAATTAACAGAGAAGAAATGCTGGAAGCAAAAAATCTGAAAAATAATATTTTTACAAAGAAACAAAAAGCAAAAAAATAATTTAACCTGACTTTTACTAAGTGTCAGCTTCTTCCAAATCTTGCGACTAATATTTTTCATGGTTTGACCTCTCCTCAGTACCTATATCTCTATCTATCTCGGGCTTAAGGCTCCATCCCCAGAATGTTTAGGTACATAGAGGATTCTTTTGTTTGTTCCCCTTCTAGCAACATGATATATAAAAGGAACGTTACAAGATTCTGATCAGTAGCCATGTGCATCAAGGTATAAAAATGCCTCAGAAGGTATCCGTCTACTTTCCAATGAATTCCTAAAGTGCACAGGGTGAGGATAAAACACATCCGATATGAGTTCATTATCAGTAACATTCGCTGACCGCGCGAAATGATTTCTCGCGAGGTCCAGGATAACATTGTCAATTCTGGACACACCGGAAGGATCCAATAGTCTTTTGTTAGAGACGTAATGCCGAAATTCAGAATGAGCGCTTTTATATAATCCCGTGCACGCTCGTAGGCATTTTCGCTGGAAAATTCTGAATTTTTTCATATAAGACGGACAAATGTTCCACCATACTAGACTCGCACATATCAAAATGGCTTGATAGCAAATGACCTTCACATCGGATTTTAGATAATTGGAGTAGAAAAGCCTTTTGAGCGACATGATGCCGCCCTAGCTTGTATGAACTGGGTATTTATGTGTTCGTTACAGTACAAAAATATTTCCAAATGAACACCCAAATATCTAACTACACCCTTCGATTCGATGTGAAGTCTATTTGAAGTCTCAATGACCATATTTTTCCGATTGCGTCGCAAGTCTAAATTACCCTGTCCTATTGGGGTGCGGAAAAATATGGTTTCACATTTTGAATTGTGTACCTTCAGTTTCCAGTCCTAGTAGAATGATTGAACAATATCGCTCTTTAGTAAAATTCTTTTTGTATTTCTTTAATTTTTGAGTCATTAGCATATAAGATGATATCGTCAGCGAATGCTTTTGAACTATTCAAATCGTTCAGTATTTTGGAAACGTGAATATTAAAGAGTGTTGGTACCATTAAAAACCTTTCTCATCGTGTACTTTCTATTTGTTGCCACAAATTTCTTTTCACGTATCACAGACGTAATCATCCTTATAAAATGACTTGCAAACCCATACATTCAAACCGTGGTAAAAAATATAAACGGTGCAGCTACCACCTTATGTAAAAGCTGCAGCGTCTAAGTAAAACAGTCTGTCTCCAACACTAATTGTCCTTTTCATCTAGTTTGAAGGCTCTCGTTACAACGATGCAAATTGCGAAAAATCTTCAGAACTAAACTAGAAGGACCCCGCATTGTTAAAAAGCCCAAAAGTTTGAGTGAAATGAGACTTTAACCACATTTGTGTACGCAAGATGAAGAACTGCTGGCAACAGAGTCTTGCAGGTTTATTTCTAAGAAAGTTATGAAAAATGGTATTTGTTCCTACTCCGATTGTTATAAGCTTAACGTTAGTGTTGAAAGAAAAGGTTAATTGTGTCCTCGACATACAAATAAATTTGTGACTTTTTTGGGACATCACCGGAGAGTCTCGTAAAAATTTGGTTCAACAATTAATTGTCATTTCATCCATTCACCTTTCAAATTTGATTTCTTCCTCACAATATTCCACGTAGTGCACATGCGAAGGAATTTGTGTCGTCGGTGACACTCACCTCAACAGAGGGGATATCTTCTTCAATATACACGTGTTGTTGGATTTAGATTTAAGCTGATCCATCGTTTCTAAGCTGCTTAGAAAGCCGATTCTGAGCTTAAAATCACACAAAACACAACGATGTCGAAAGCTCCAAAGCTCTAAAATCCCTTATAGTCCATGGGAAGTCATTTCTGCTCCAAAAATAAATCTCAAGGCCTCCCTCAGAGTACTCTACGTATAAATAAATCATCAAAATCAGTTTCGGGTATAATTAACCACGACTCATAAAGACTCTTCGTTGCACCTCAATTTCCCTTCTCTTAATTCATCTACAGTACACTGATTTGCTTAGAAAACTTCAAAGCATTATTCAAACTCTAAACTCGTGTTTCGTCTCCCGTTTGTAGAGACCATCAAAGCAAATTTACAAAAAGGTAGCTCACCCCACACAGCATAGCTACACCCTAAAACGGATCTACGCTTGGTCATGCTGACACACAATACTGCCTCTGTCATTGCACCATGCAAACAAGCGTCGTCATCGCCACATGACTGCAACCTGAAAAGCCCATCATGAGCATACCATCACCACACGACCATCGCCTCTGTAACCATTTGTTTCGCTGCAAAAGTGTCACCAAGGTTGATGGCGCACGATACCCGCTACCGCGCCGTCAACCACTCTCCAAACTGTGCAATGCCAGCTTCCGATGACCCCAAGGGAAAAGGGTGGTGACCACCACCTCCCGGGAACCGTGTTTTTTTCCACCGTTTTTCTCCATCAACAGCGGTGCCAAGGTGTGGTGCGGGCTTGTCTGGTGCACTGCCCTGCCACCATTATCCGCCGAGCAAATGTATCTGTGTATCTCCACCTTCAAGTAAAACAGTTTTTCATTTGCTTTTTTCCTTCCATCGTATCTGTGCGCTGCTCTTTCTTCAAATTTGTATCGCGTGGATGGTAAACATTAGACGGGCAGACCGCTTTTACCTCTCGAACGGGCGTGCAGTAAAAAAATCGACACGCTGCCGTGCCGCACCGTCTGCCGTCAGCCGTCTGTGCTCTCTGCTAATTAGTTTTCTTGAGTTCAGCTTCTGTGTGGCGTTCAATCGGTGCGAATTTCCGTCCCGGAGGGCTCACACCTTTATTTTCTTTATTTTTCTTAAATATTTTGACAGCAAATTAGTTGGTGCTCGTGCGGGGCGTCTCAATCAGTTTTTAAGTGTGAGCAGCTGTCTGAGGTGCGGAAAAAAAATCAAACTAAAAAAAAAATGATTCCGAATCGCGTCGTATCGGTTTCGGTGGTGGTAGAATATGTTTGACAGAAGTAATTTGGATGTCAATCAGTAGAATGGGAAAAAGAAGTCCTTTTTAATTACTTTTCGATAACGGATGATTAATTTTCTAAAATTGAGTGTGTTTGGAGTGCGAGCAGAATGCTACCACGACGTCGACGGGGGTGGTACAATGTGGAGAAGTCATTGCGACAGAACATGAAGGTTTGTTGCACTAAAAGTTTAACCCCAAAATTTTTGTTGTTTTTGTAAGAGAAAGAGTTTTTTTGTTGTTGAGTGTTTAATGCAATTGGTAGTGAATTCGATGGACAGCAAGTGGTGTGTTTAAATTGCGAACAGTTGAAATGTGAAATGAAGTTATCAATTGTTTTGTGTTTACTTCGGGAATAGCCTCGGGGTATGTGAATGTTGATAAAGTTGGCGTCTATTAAAAATCCATTAGGAACTTGCAAAGTAATTAAATGAAGTGACAAACTTTGATGAAGACAGGTGTTGCAAAAGCAAGTTGCAAGAGTTTTTATTTATTTGTTTATCGTTTGTATTCGGGAATTCGAACTCCAACGTGATTCCGTTTGGTTCAAATAGGAAGCTTAACATCGTAGACATTTATTTGGCAGTGTTTGAAATACTGCCGTGGTACGGTTGAGTGAACTGATTTAATTTGCCTATTTGAACTGATGGCACTGTCAATGTAATCTTCCTGAAAAAAAAGTTGTCCTTTTTTGTCGAAGTTTCTTGAAAGCTGGCTGGCGAAGCAGATTATATGATCCATTGTTGGAAATAGCCGCTTATCTTTTCTTTCAATCTGGCTTCGGGCCAAACCATGTTCATCTGACGCTCCTGTGTCTTCTCGATTCTTACAAGGCCTTCGATAAGGGAGGTCATGAGATCCTTTGCAACGCTTCTACTTTGGTACCTGCTGTCTTTTCCTTTCGATTTTCCTTCTGCTTATGCTGTGTAAGCTAAATCTACTTCAATTCCCTTGAGAACTTGCATTACTAAAAAAAAAACAAAAAATCGGTGACAGAGTTGAACAGCTTATAAAAATCAACCGGAAGAATCATTTTCAAAATTCACTTGTTACCTCTGCTCTGAAGATAGACGCATACTTGCAGGAGTACCACAAGAGTCCATACTAGCATTCATCCTGTTTTGTAAATTTTTCATCGACCTTCTGGATGATTTCAAAAATGTCTTATTTCACTCGTGCGCCGATGATACACAAGTCTGTTTGTCGAGGCAAGTTGGTCTGATCGAAGACCTTGGTTGGGACGAAAACTTGAATCAATATAGAGCTGGTGAATGCAAACAAATCATATTTAATAAAGTTTTCCCCTCAAATGATTCATCTAAGAAGTCTGCTGATTTCCTAGTAGGTACTCGGATTTAGTGTGTTAACTTAGTAGTTAACTTTTGGGCATAAATGAATTCAAGTCTATCTTGTAGTGATCATATAAATAACTTATTCTCACGTTCATACGGTGGTCTGCGAAAGCTCACAATATCACTACACGGGATACGAGGCTTAAAAAAGTAAAAACAATTTTGGTTCCAATAATTTCCTATCGATTGATTCACATCGAAAAGCCATTATTCAAGCAAGCCAAATATTGATATTTAATATAATCACGACTTCATTACATGTTTTCATCGCGGATGTCCTTTACTTTACCATGAAATTATGGTAACCTTTGCCTTCAGAGATTCAGACATGCTCTTCTCACCTTCTATTCAATTATTTGTCTTCTTCATTTCCATTCTTTCTTATTATTATCATAATATTATAATATAGTATATCTTTTTTGTTTACTTGTTTTGTTATTTTTAGCCACACTGTACAAACCACCTTTAATAACAAATGCATTTAAATTGAAAGTAGTTTGCTTAGAACAAGTAGAATGCTTGTAGAGGTTCGAAACATGGGCGTATTTTGTTCATGGTCATGGTCCGAATTGGGTTGGAAAATTTTAAATTGAATTTTTTGCATTCGCTTGATTCACAATATTTTTTTTTTAACTTTTTTAATTCATAAAACAGTTGTGTTTTTAAATATTGGCTAAATAACCCCTACTGTGAGTGTCATGCCTGCACAGCAGAGCTTACGAAAAAGCATTTACACATGTCTTTTTTTTGCCGACATGAATTTGGAGTTTCAGAATAACAAGCCGATATTATTTTACCTACAGCACATGGTCAGATTTCTATCGGTGGTAAAATCTGACTGTGGACTTGATTCAAAAACTAAATTAAAGTTTAAGAATCCAGGATTCTAATGTATGACCCATCAATTGATTCAATAGAATGGTATGTGCATAACCAACTGCGATAGCTGGCCGCTTGCTCATGACTTTATTTTCAAAAATCAAATTTCTTGGATAAAACAAACCCAAGTTATTTCTATCTTAATGTTTTGAAGTCTATTCAATGCTTCAAAGTAATAATTCACTCCAGTACAGCAAATAAATTTATGCGGCCAAATATCAATTAAACAACATTGACAGTTGGTCTCAATGCGTCCTGCTTATAAGCAATCTTCTTTATACTAGGGACACCTTCCAAAATTATAATTTCATGAAAATCTTATCAAAAGCACGAGTTACTCATCAAAAGTTAAGTATAAAAGAAAACTGAGTTCGGTTTGAAATAAATTTTCTTGTTAACATTCTTCATTTAAATTATTTCAAAATCATGTTAATATATTCAATAGATGTAGATATAGATATATGTATAGGAATTAAAGGCAAACTAACACATGCTTAATAAAACTGTACATAAAATTATATACAAATGAATTTCCACTATGAAAGGATATGCCAAATTAAAATAAATAAAATTATAAATACATTCTATAGGTACTTTGGAAACCCAGTATCCAAAATAACAAAGAAAAAGGTATGAAAAAATGCTTGCATAAAATATAGTGCGGTTGTGGGGTGAAATTCAAAACTCAGGCGTTGCAATGAATGCAATTTTAATTAATATAATAGTCGCTTATAGTAGACGACAAGAGAAAATAAATCGTTTGTCGATCTTAGTCATACTACAATTCTTAAAAGTTGATGTATTTCAATTCAACTTAAATAGCCAAGTTTTTATCTCCTCTAATGAAGGAAAAGGATCTCTTTATCCTGCAGTATAAAAATTTAAAAATTTGTAAGTGCTTTGTGTTGGAAGAATTTGTGAATTTTAAAAAAGCGGGAAGCTATGTTTTCTACGCTTTCGTTTCCAAATAAGGCGTCAAAGAAGTTTTTGGGTGACGATAAGTGGATGCAATTTATCATGATGAGTAGTCCTACAGTTTGTCAATACAATGCAACTTTGACTAAACTAAGCCATAGTAGACTGTTTCCAAAAAATGACGCGAACAATAATGTCAGGTGATATAAAATAAATGTCGTGAAAAGTAGATAAATTTTTAATGAAATTTCCTCCAATTCATTCATTTTTTATCAGTACAACATGTAGCCCTACATTCGAACAATGAAAAATTAAGGCAGTAGAATAACCATCTAAGCTAGGCAGATTAGAAAACATGACCTTGGTTTTGCCGCTCATAGCAAATTTATGGATTCGAAACCAAGAAAGTAAAGTTTATAGATCATGGTTTCTTTCAGCAACTAAGTCTTGAACTGAGAGAGCTAAAAGATAAAGCACGCGCTATATCATCAGAAAAACAAGTTTGAAACGCCCTAACGAAAATAAGAAGGAGTATTGGGCCCAAAATTGGCAACTGAGGGATTCTTATCTGCACATCGAGGCAATCACCAATTTTGACCCATTGTTTCAATTTTTAGAAAATAAGATTCGAACCATTAAAGCAAGGTTACCATAAATTGAATTTTCGTTAACTTTTTTGAGAAAAGTTCAGGTTCGACGATATCAAAAGCCTTTGTGATATCTACAAAGGGAGACTTAGCCATCTAGTAAGTACCTATGCTACTAACACCACGACTGCAAAATTCCAACAGTGCAACCTTCGTTGATTTACTAGACCTGAATCCGTACTGGTTCGGACTTAAAAAGGAATTGTTTAAGAAACAAGAGAATTTTCTTCTTCTACACTTTTTCTAACTTTTTGGAAAAAAACATAAAGAAGGGATATTGGTCTATAATTGTTTAGGGTTTGTTTTATCCCCTTTTTCGAAAATGGGTATAAGCTCAGTAACTTTTGAATTTTCGGGAAAGATACCATTGACTATACTTTCATTGGAAATATCGATATCGAAATATAGAAGTGTATCAGTGAAGTCACTAGACTGCAAAATGAATTGAATTGAGTGCATACTTAAAAGATTGCTATCAATTCTTGAACGTGTAATAACTATTGTCTGGACGCTCATTCAGCTTTTGATATATTCATCAGGTAAGCTTAAAAAACATGTCGTCCTTAGCCATTTTGAATTTTCAGATAACACTTCTGTTTATTGCAGTGCGATTATTTTTCCATCCCTTTATAAATAAGTTAATCTTTTTTACCGTCAAGAAGCTTCAATTATCGTAACCAGTCGTTTCTCAATAGTCCAATCTTCCAAACCAAATTTCGTGCAAAAAGACGAAATCATTTCTTATCAATTAAACCAAGACTCACCGAGATTCTTTGTGTTAAAGCCGTTTGTTCCAAAATCAATATAAAAATTGTTAGTTTAATCCCTATCATAATATTACTTTCACTTTTATGCTAACATAACTCAAGAATTCACCTCAAATACTCAAATTATAGGCATCAGCAAAATAAAAAAATTCGTACTTAAGGTCAAAAACATCCTCAATAAGGGCGTCATCAGTTGTCAAAAAACAAAAAAATCGACTTGATTCCATAACATCTTGCATCAGCCTTGCTGAAACCCTAGCGCCGAGAACGTCGTCTGGCCTGCCCCCATTACCTAAACTTCGGTCGCCCTGGGAAAGTAAATATTTAAATTTTTCAATTCATTGCGAATAAATTCACTTTTTGAGTTTGAGTTTTGAGCATTAGCATTATAAATGATAAATCGCTGTGAATAAATTTCACAAAAAAAAACAGAAAAGAAAATGCCTCTAATCAATTTGTATTTGTTCGTTAGCGGGCTTCAAGCCAAGTCAATGATGTTTTTGTGTTTTTTTTTTTATGACCCGACGATTTGTCGTATTGACTTTTGAGGGAAAAAAATCAAACGATTGAATTATGTTAATTAATAGCTCTTACTTTGTGGTGCATAAATTAGCAAATTTTCGAATTTGGATGCTTGAAAGTGAAAACATGAAACAATGAGGAAGAGACTTGATGAGATGATGGTGGACAAATATGGAAACTATCCTTGCGGCATCTAAATAAGATGCAAAGTGTATGTTAATGGAATTGCAAGCATTGGGAGAAACAAACTTATAAGTGCAAGGACATAACTACGGATTTGGATTAGGATTAGAGGTTTCGAACTCAGTGCCATCGACCAAAAGTCGGAAGTTCCTCAAGGCTCTGTTTTAGGACCTCCTTTATATAATCTATTAACATCTGACTTTCCAAGTCTGAGTGAGTGTGAGGCGGCTATTTTTGTAGATGATATCGCTTTATTTTCATCTCATAAATTTTCTCAAAACGTTGAGACAATCTTTAAGGATGTGATGAAAATTATCGAAAGCTACTACAATAAATGGAAAATAAATCTGAACGTTACTAAAACGCATGCCATCTTTTTTACCAGAAAAAAAGTCCATGCCTTCTTTCGAACGGCAGCATACAAATCTGTGGAACCGCAGTACAGTGGAGCAACTGTGTGAAATATTTAGGAATTAATCTTGACACAAAACTTACGTTTAGTGAACATATCTCTAAGACCCTTCACGAAGTAAGAATAGCAACAAAAATGTTATACCCATTTGTTAACCGGAAATCTGCGCTAACTAATGAAAATAAAATCATATTACATAAAGTCATTTTTCAATCGATATTTCTTTACGGTTGCCAAGTATGGAGTAATTTCCCTGGCATCACTCCACGTTGAGCCTGCATAAAATAGCGAATGTTGAAATGATATCTTTAAGAATACCAAAACTTACAGAAAGTTTGATCAATAAATGTGCTTTTAGAGAAAATACTCTTATACCGAATTTGTGCTCTAAAAAAAATGTGTTGTTACATATTCTGTAAAATCCGTTTTAAGTTAATTAATTAATTATTTATCTATTCAGTCACTTTTACGACTTATAGTATTTATTCGTTTATTAAATATTATTACCGCTATATTTATACTTCAGATACTATAAATTTGCTCTTAAATTTATATAAATGTTTGTTTCTTTACTTATAATTATACTCTCTTGTTTTTTCTTTATTTTATTTATTTAAAATATTTATTTATATATATATTTATTAATTTGTTTACCTATTTATTTAATTTTTTTATTAATTAATTTATTTATTTATTTATTTATTTACTACTTTATTAATTATTTACTAATTCATTCATTTTATTTTCTATTTACTTTTTTATTTATTTAATCAATGTATTATAATAACGATGTCAACAATTGTTCAATATTTTTGTTATTCATATCATTCCTGTATCTTGTCATTATATCTGTATTATCATACATATACTATATATTGTTTTTTTACAACTATTCAATGAAGGTTTTTTTCGAATTTTCCTTCGTGATATACTCTGTTCATATCAAAATTCAACTTCATCAATATAAATAAATGTTTCAGTAGCAAGATAGCTTAATATCGAATCTCTGTAATGTAAAATGTGTGGTAACCCCAATATTGAAAATTGGTTTCGAAATAAAGACATCTATCTATCTATCTATTTTTATAAATAACATTTTAAAACAAGTAACTTATAATAACTAATTAAAGCACTTGCAGCAAAGCTATCGGCTCAGTAAATTTTTAGATAAAAATTTATTTAATTAAGAATACTTTTCTCGTTATTTCTTACTACACCAAACAATCGACATGCTAAACTAGAAATAAGATTGCTCAAAGTGATTTCCGGTATATTACTCCAAGCTGCAACAATTTTTTTTTTTTTTTTTGAGTTGTTCCACATTTTGAGTTTTTGACTTTTCCTGATCATAAAGCATGCTTGCCAGGAAGCCCCACTGGTTTTAAGGTCTCGACTAAGGGCTATCCCTTTATGAGTTTTCCATATTCTTAAAAACACTATATTGAAGTCTGCCCTTTATGAATAGGATCGTTGTCTTGCTGAAAAATTGCTCAATTATCATTGTAAGAGGACGAAGGTGATACTCCTATACTTCTTGGTGTGAATTCTTCTAGAAATTAGGACAATTTCTGTATAACGATTACCCATGAAAGCAGCCAAAACTATAAAACCTCCTTTTCTTAAAGCATCGGTGACATGTTTTTATATTCTTTCCTTAGAGTATCATCATACAGCAAATTTAAAACGTGCTTCCTTGTTTAAGTTGTGGATTACTCAAAAAATTTCTTTATTTTTTTAAATTGAACGAAGATGCTGCCCATTTTTTACGTGGCTAGAAACGCAGTCTTAATAAAAGCGTCGAAACTTTCGTGGGTTGTTATGATCGCTTATTGATTGCATAATTTTTAACTCCAGCTTGTTCGTTACTACACCTTGAGAGAGGTTTATTTTAGTCGATGTCGGTTAATTCCTCATCACATGGCAGATTTAAAACTTTTAAGGAAACCATTAAAAAAAATAACTACCCATGGCATCGAAAATAAGCCTGAGTCTATGTTTTCTCACAGTTCGACTTTCTTTATATTTTAGAAAAAAATTTTATATTTGAAAAGTGATACTGTTTGGCACAATGGTCTACTGCATAACCTCTTCACCCTTGGACTCCCCATGTATTTAGTCAAGATAATTCAGTCCTTTATCTCAGGCAGATCCTTTAAGGTGTCCTTGTGCAACTGGTACACGAATGCATTCTTAGCTGAGCCCGGGCACCTCAGGGTGCGGTTCTTTCAACCCTCCTGTATAATACTTTTACTGAATGTACTATCTTCTCAGATGACACATGCGTTTACTCATCAGATGCAACTGGTTTCAACATTGAACCTAATTTGCAATCTGCTTTAAACACAATTCAAATTTAGTTCAATAGTCGGAAGATTAAAATCAATGCTTCATAGACTCAGGCTATCATTTTTACTTAGACAAAAAAAAGCCTGTTTTCTGCCAAGCAACGGCACACAATTGGCGTGGAGATCGAACACCATTTACCATGGGATGCACCTGGACAAAACATTAATCTTTGGCCTTCGAATACAGGAAACTATAAGGAAAATCAATTCAATGATAAAAATACTTTACCCTCTTATTAATCGAAAGTCTAAATTAAGCATTGACAATGAACTAATGATTTTCAAAGCTTTCGAAAATGATTTTGAATTTTCCTTGGGTTTTTGGAACTGACGAGCTGCATTTTGTCGCTAACATAGAAAAAGTTTCTGATAGACTGAATAAATTATCCGAACGCTATATTTGGTCATGTAGTTCTTCTGACAATCACTTGATTTCAGAATTAATTTAAATTAATAAAAATATTTATTAATTGTTATTTATTCTTATTTGATTTCTAGTCCTACTTGTTAATTTATCTTTAGTAACATTATTCTCACGTACATATTTATTTATTTGTTTATTTATTTATTTTACTTATTTAGTAATTAATTTATTTATTTACATGTTTATTTATTTATTCATTCATATATTTTTTTTTTTTTTATTCTATTTCTTTTATTTATATATTTATAAATTAGTGTACTTATATTTTTATTTATTGTTTTGTATCATATTAATTTAATCACTTTAATTCTGTGATATATAATCTTGGAATTCAGTATTGTTTGTCACCACCGCCTCTCTCCCCTCGAGTATGAAGGTTTTTCAAGTAGCTTTTCCTTTCAAAGTTAAACTAAGGTCTGTGATAGTTAATTGCGTAAAGATTTTATTAAAATTTCAGTTGTAAAGTACCAATATATCAAATCACTGTGCAATAGTCTTTTGTAAAAGAATATATGCTCACGCTATTGATCTTTCTATAAATAAATGTTTATCACTGATTTGAAGAAAAATAAATATTTTGGTTTGAGTCTATAATTTTGCACAGTACTGTATGTATGTAAAATGTAAATGATTAATTCTGATTCTCAGATAAAGTTTCCTAATGACAAATTATCTCCAAGAACTATGTATGCCTTGTCATTCTTAACAACTTCATTGTGTAGATGTAGAATGTAAATTCCAAGTAAGCAATTTTACCAATAATATCTTAAAGCCCGATAAATGCAAGAAATTATTTACTTTGATCATTCATCACGGAAGTACACACAACTCATATCGCATCAAAGTTGCTAATGAAATTCAAAACTATAGCAAAGTAAAACAATCAACCGCATCGGAGCCAAGGGAAAACATTGAGTGCAAATTATCGTTAAACCAACAAACGTGCTCGTTACCCATCCCGCATCCGTAATCCATCATCATCATCCCCTTGAGTATCTATTGGATTTCCCATAAGAGGCCGATTACAATAGAGCCTCATCCGCAATTATCATTATGTTTGCGAGTCTTCATCTGCATATTGAATTACAAGGTCTTTGTCATAAGTTCTAACCCGACTTGTGGTTATTGTCTAGCTTGGGTGTTTGCCGCCTCAGTCGGCAAATAGAAATCAAACCAAAAATAAAAAAAAATTATGAGAAAAGGAGATTGTTAGTCGTTGAGTCATTCTTTGACAGCTGCCATGAATTGAGCTGAGCTCTATCACCTTTTTGAAGACTATTGACTTAAATGTCGTCAACTTTCCACTTTGCAATAGGACCCAAGTTTAATTGGATTAATTCACCACATAAATGGAATCGATATGTCAAGTCGACGAACCTACATGCCAGTCAAAGTAGAGAGTAGCATAGCAGTTGTATTGATTTGGCGAAAGTCTTTGAATTCGAAGGGAGTAGAAAAAGTTCAGCTGTGCAAAAAATCAATCTTAATCTTTTTGTTAATTGAGGTAAAAGTGGGGTAAAATTGGAACAGACAAAATAAACAAATTTCACTTGCAAATAAAAACAAATGTCAAGGATATGCTTGATTGAAATGCGGACGTACTGATTTAACTCTTTGCGGCATAATTTTTTGAGGCCTTCCCTCACGTCTTTTAGTTCCCCTCACTGGTTCATGATTAGCTTTTACATGCCTAATGGATGAGGGTACTTCAGGCTAGGAAAATTAGTCCCTGGTCCATTCAATTTTTTTTTATATATTCTGAAGCTAACATATGCAAAAAGTTGAAAAGAAAGCGACAACTTTTTTGACATTCGATCAAAAGCGTAACTGCCATTCAGCTTGTCTGACAAAATTCATGTTGTCATTATAATCCTTCAAGGCGAAAGTCCATGGTATCTTGACTCGTTTTCCAGTCTTCTCCTTCTTTTGTGACTTCCATGGTATGTCTTGAATCATGAAAGTTAATCATAAAGTAGTAACCAGAACGCTTGTCTTTCCATTTCATGTAAGATACTTGCTGGCTGTCATTAGCACAAATCAACTTATAAGCCAGAAATGGTGAAATAATTATCAAAATATGTGATTGTGATATTAACTTTCTGATGCTTTACAAAATTTTCGAATGACTTTTCCTCCTTAGTCTTTCTCCGACATACTTTCCACATTTATGTGATGTTCGCGTAATGTAGCTATTGAGATGAATATCATTCTGTGGTTCAAACTCACCGTCGGATGACCGAGAATCACTTTTGATAATTTTCTCGATTAGAGGTGGTATTTCGGTATCTGCCTCGTCCCTACCTGCAAAGTTGTCGCCATCCGATGGTATCTCTTCACAGAGTAAAGCAATTTCAATTTTCAAAGCAGAGAACGTTTTCTTGGGCTAAACCTTAAATAAATGCAATGAAAATTTCTTATTCTCAGTACAGTTTGGCTTATGCTTATGATGGCTAACGTTCTAACGTTGGGAATGTCACTTTCTCCTCCAAGTAAATAATCAATAAAAAGCAAGGGACTAAGAATACTCCCGTTGGGCACATCAACTGAAATTGTGAACTCTTCTTCGTCTACTGTTGAATATCTTATTCCTGTCTTTGCCTCCGGATACATATCCATGATCATCCTACGTAGTATTCTGTAACTCATAAGTTTCCTGTCGAATGAAATTTCAAACCAACCTATGTGTTACCTACTCCATATGGAAAATTGACGGTTAGTGATCCATACACGGCCTTTGAGTTGTTTTCTAACGTCCGTCAAAAATATGTTGAAATGTGTTCGATGAGCGTGCCTAAACCCTGGAAATCAAGCTATGTGGTAAACAAAATTAATGAAATAAACTAAGGGTAAAAAGAAGTTGTTTCGAAATTCCTATATGCAAAGAAAATTGTTATATCGTCAATGAAATTTTTGATAGAAGACCAGGAGGTCAACTGGCATAAGTCATGATAAAAAAGAATTCGTAAACTGTGATGAAATAGCCAAACTTTCAACGCCTACTACACTCAACTCTTGTACTAACAGATGTACGACTGAATGTTTTCACAGGGAAATAGCAATTGAACACACCTTTTTTTCTTTGAACTTATTTCATCGTCTGAGGTACATAGAACAATAATGTCCTTGAGCAACTCGAATTCCTCTACTCTTGGTGCATAATCTAATGGATTTGTTAAGAGCATATTGCATTATGTTTTGGCTCATATATTAAACAAACGAATTTTTTGTGGCATTTTTCCTGAAAAGCTCAAAATAGCTGAAGTCAAATCTATCTTCAAAAAAAAGGACAAAAAAAAAACTGAACAATTATAGGCCCATTTGTCTTCTCCAAGTATTCGTTAAAGTGTTTGAAAAATTGAACAAAAAAAAGAATTGTCTCCTTTCTCGATTCTATCTAATTTTTTAGCACCAACCTGTACGGATTCAGAGTTAATAGATCAACTGAGGATGCACTCGGAAACTTCTGCAATTTGTTATGCGACATTGCCAAAGCTTTTGAAATCGATCATCATCATACCATCCTGCTGGATAAATTAGAAAAAGCTGGTTTCAGGGGATTTATTCTAAGCAAGCTGGTTTAAACCATACTGATGAACAGACAGCCAAGGATAAGGATAGGAGACACATACGGTGTTCCATAGGGTTCGCAGGTAGTCCCAGTACTTAATAATTCAATTTTCAACCCTAGTTGAAAGGTAAGCTCACAGGGTTTGCTGATGATATAGCGTGCTCATACTCCAGCCGATCTCTTATAGATTTATCAGCCGATATAAATCACAGACTTAGAAATGCTAAAGCTATGTTCAGACGATTGCCAAACCTGACAATATTGTTAGATCTATTAGTGAAAAAATTGCCCCAAATTTCTGGAAACCGTGTGAACTGACAATTTTGTCTGACAATATTTGCAGAAAACACATTGTCAGATGATTGTCAGACCGTGTTCTGACAATGAAGTTATCAGCTACCTGGCAATCGTCTGAACAGACAATTTTCCCTTTGTCAGACCATTGACATGGGTGTAGGACATTTGCAGACTCATTTGCTATTTTCAGATGTGCTGTACTTATGACGTCTGACAATTGCTTTATTGTCAGATAATTTATTTCACAGAGAAAACGAAATTTCGGAACAACTTTTATTTTGTTTTATTAAATCTGATTTTTTGAAAATGTCTGAAAACGTTGACGTGGAAAACGACCCCACATTTCGGCCTATTGCATTTCCGCATCTTTCACAGTCGCCGCCAAAATTAAAAACTCCAAAAAAAGTACAAAAATCTTATCGCAGGAAGGTTGAGAGCGAGTGGTCCCAGGATCAAATTTTAAATTTGATCCATGAAATTGAGGCGCGACGCAGTATGTGGGTGCCTTTGTAGTTGTGAAATATGCTGCCAGCATTGGGTGGTGCGTTCATTACCACATGCCACAATTTGGAAATTGCCATAGTTCGTTGAATTTGCTGCCAACAGCGTCCCAGGCCTCTGGCGTTCTCGGCATCTAGAATTAAACAGTTTTCTGTGCATTTGTGTTAACATTGAATAAGGTAATGAAATGAACTAACCTGAAGATATTTATCCAGGAGCATTTTGTAGATTGCATCCAGAACATCTGGAATAATGGACGAGATTGTTGATACAGGAAGGCGGAATAGATATTGCAAAGAGCGAAAATGATCGCCGGTAGCTAGATATCGTATAGTCAACACAAGCCGCTCAGCCGCTGAAATGCTCGCGCGCATATACATTTCTTGCTTTTTGATATGTGGAGTCACCAAAGCTTGCAGATCTTCGAATTGTTTAGCATCCATACGCAAAAAATTGCGATATAATTCTGGCTCTTCATCTCTCAATTCGACGACGACGGGCCACCCAATCCTTCGTCAAACCGCCGGCGTTTCTGTGGCAGTTCATCCTCCTTGCTGCTCTCCAATATATATGCGGCCAAAATAGTCGCAAGTGCTTCCTTTTGTTCCATTTCGATTCACTTTTTGCTTTATTATTCAACGTTTCTGAAATTTACTTCACAGAATGAAAAACCAATTTTTAATTTGTCTGCCAATGCCTGTCAACGGATCCGACAATTTATTTGTAAATAAACTTCTGTTAACCGTGTGAACTGATAATTTTTAACCAGACAACGTTGTCAGACAAAATATTGTCAGATGGTTGGCCCATCTGACAATGAAATTGTCAGGATTTGGGAAAAAATCTGGCAACCGTGTGAACTGGCAATTTTCCATTGTAAGGTTGTTCGCTATTGTCAGCTCATTTGCAGCTAATTGACAGATCTGACAATATTGTCAGGTCTGGCAATCGTCTAAACATAGCTTAAGACATTATTTCCGTTTGCACAAATAAGTTATTAGTGACAAAACTAAAACAATGTTTTTTAAAATGTCTTCAAATTTAAATTATCCGATTTAATATTTCTTAGTTCATACTGCAACAACATCTTGGTAAGCTCGAATACTTGCTGTGCATTGCAATCTCAATTTACTTACAAGAGTAACATCAAATGCTCACCCAATTGTTTTGTCCTGGGGAAGGCTTAGAGGTATCTTGGACTTGAAATCGATAGCAAGCTAAGCTGGAGCTCTCATACCACTTCCTTAAGAAAATATCTTCAAAAAAGTACTAAAATATTATACCTTTTGGAAGAATTCTATTATGATCTGGTCCAATCCAAATCGCAGTACGGTCTGAATTGTTGGGGCGGTCTACAGAAAAATAAAATGCAACCTTTGCTGTTAACCTGAAAAACAAATTCTTCGAACAATCTGGAAAGAGAGGAGCTATGAACATAGTTTTCCACTCTTCAAGAAGTCGTCTATCTTACCTCCAAGACACCTCTGGTTGTTGACTACTCGGCAGAAGAACATATCCCTGCCTAGCAAGTTCATCGGCCCTCTCATTACTTGGGATGTGAGCGGGAACTGAGCTTGCCTTCTAAGGACGCTATATGAGCTCGGCATTCCTGCACTGATTTTGAATGTTAAGTAAAGGAGGCAATAGTTTTGCAATGCATATGGCAACCTTCTGGCTTGGCAGGATATTTGGATGTTTTATGATTTGACGATATGCTTCCCAGACTGCAAAAAGTTCCTCTTGGAAAGCACTGGAATATTGGGGCAGTCTAAAGGCCTTAATGATATTCAGAGATTCTGAGTTGTCCCATTAAAATCCTTGCATGTCTGCCCACTATTCCATTCCGCTCTTTCTGGGTTAAGAATGTCAAAGTTAATTGATGGATAAACTCTCGGGTTTCGAAGTCCAGCAACCAGACTCTCTGAGTTTCAAGCCAACTTTCGAACAGGACAACGTTTGTCGGGTCAGCTAGTTAAATATAATTACGTAATTATTTTTAGATGAATTTTTTTATAAGACCAAATCACGATCCTCCCCAATACATTGGCAGCTGACACATCACTAATTTCCCAAACGTCATGTCACTCAATCGCAACCGATTTCATTGATTTGCAAAGCGCCGCTTGAGTTCTTTAGTGTCCGATTATTTTTTTGGTATGTTTAAAATGCCAGTTAACTGGCACACACAATCTTACCATTGAATTCATCAGATGTATGTCTCAAAATGCTGTCACTGTTGTCAAATGCTGCATGAAAATCACTCTTCTCGGAACATCAATCTGGAAAAAATAAAATAAATGGTTGCGTGGCTGTGCACCTAAAAACGAATTTAAAATTGAATCAACTCTTGCAACCTTTCAACTTTTTGACTCTTGCTGGCTTTTTTATTTTTAATTTAAACGAATAAAAACAAAGCAAACTTCTTCACTCGAACAGAAAAGTCAATGACAGTGATTGACATTCGGAAGTCCAATAATTGTGGCCATTCCAGTGCCACAAGTAGCCTGAGGAAATTTCAATTTCATGCGACACTAACGTCATGGGAGGTCAAAGTGGTGAAACTTGATTTTCCATTGTTCAGTCTTTGGCTTGGTCTTGTTTGAAACCTTACTTCTGGGAATCTAAATAATTTACGAGCTTAAACGCTTAAAATTATCTTAGCGATATTACGTAAGTTGCCTGAAGGCTTCGTGGAAAAAAAAGAACAAGCTTCAAAAGTTGACCAATCGCACATTTAAAACATTCAGCTACCGTGAGATGGAAATTTGATGCTATTGTCGGCTCGTTGGCGAATTCCAAACACAGTTTAAATCATTTTCGGAAGTAGTGCTTGAATAAATGTACACGTATTTTTTTTATTTTTTAAGTCAAATATTTACATGACATCGAGTGTAAACAACATTAAAGCCCCTCCATTCGTTTGGAGTTAATTAATTAAAAACTCATGAATTAATTATGTGTACTGTGCGCGCATTCTATACACGATGAGTTAACAGAGCGATGCCAGTTAAATTGGGTTAATGTGGAAAGGCCAGTGGAGTGTTGTATATGCTTACTGGTGTACACAGCAATTATAAGGTCATATTTGTTTCAAAAAAAAAAAATTGTCGTATGACTTATGTCTAAATATATGCTTGAGAGCATCGTGAATTGTCACACATGACCGACTCTGGCTTTCGATTGTGGTTGTGGTCGGATTTGAATTGAACTCCTCCTACAGAAACTTTGCTTCCAGTTGGTAAGATCAATTTTCTTGACATATTTGAACCAGAGTTCGGTCGCTTATCTGGTGACTGAGATTCGAATACACTCTTCTTACAGGCAGAACCTTATATCCAACGGAACATTTGTCTTTCGAAAATCTATTCTTCTACCTTGTTTATCGTCCATCATTTGGTTCCATGTAGAAAACCTGGCGAGATGTATGTTTTGCTAAGCAGATCGAGAGGAGTAGTAGCATCAATTTCTTAAGATGAGTGTTTGTCAGATCCCGTTTATATTCCCAACATATGCAGATGAACTCCTTTGCTACCTCTAAGCCATGTGATGTGATATTTTGTCTCAGTTGGCTCCTCGCGGATAGATTTTTTGCCGACAAAGTGCATAACGCTTTATCTTGTTTCATTTGCAGTCCAAATCTCCTGCCGCCTGCTTGAATCACAGTGAAAATTCTTAAATGGCACGCTCGCTGAAAGCAACTGGACAGACTGTTAAAAGATATTGCTTTCCATGTTGACACCTGACCGTCACAATAGCGTCGCAATGAACCACCAGGCGTCTTTGATAGCGACGAGGATGCTACCACCAATACGAACACAAACACTTTTCTCCTTGGTGTGGGAAACTTTATTGCTCTCTGGGTGAAAAGCATCAATCAAAGCATCAATGCAAAATTACTTCTTGGTTCGAATTGAGATTTCAAGCTGACAGAGTTGAGTTTTCGGACTTTTAAAGTCAACCCATCTACGGAAACCGGAAAAGTGTACAATCAAGAAAGAAATGTCTGCAATGATAAAGCTTGGGGCCAGCTGAATATCCCCGATTAGGTTTTCCCTCATGTTAAATCCGGTGCCGCTAAATACTTCATACTTCAGATGGATCTATGTTTGCACTCGAACATTAGCAAAAGAACTAAAAGATCAAAACCATGGCGTAAACTTCTTCATCTATTTAATTGGTTTTATAAAAAAAGTCTCGCTTCAACACCGAGGTCAGGTCTTAAACATTGACACGTTTTAAGGGTTCCGTATCTTATTACAAAGCCTCTACTGTCCGTCCGTCTGTCACTGAGCTATATCACCATAGTGCGACAGTTACAATTTTCACAGAAGGTGAACTGCTAACACAACAAATAAACAAAATGATATAAATCTGAAAATTAGGGGGGGTTCCCACACAATAAAAATGTTTCATAAAATCGCAACTCAACTTAACGCCTAAATGTAGACAAGGAACCCGCTTCATGGAGCAACTTAACAACCCAAGTCTTGGGAAAGTATTTTAGTCTGATACACGAATTGAATTCTGTATTAAGGCACTCTTTTACCATTTATGGAGTCATTTCCTTCAGCTTTTTTCTGGCCAAATTATGTCTAAATACAGAGTTAACTTTCTTTTGTTTTTGTTTTGTTTGTTCTTGGACAGCAGGTCCATATATCGGTTTGCAAAAGGATGTCCGCATAATCCTTTACAATGGTGAAAATTCATTCAAAGTGATTGGCACAAGCATCTGAAAGATAAAAGGATTCTACTTTCATGCCTTATCAAGGAAACAATGAAAAAACTATCTTTGTAAAGAATATAAATATAAATAAAACAAAAATTCAATAAACAAATCCTTAAATAAATAAATAAGTTAAATTTAATACGAATAAATTAATTGATAAATAAATATAAATCTGAGTTAAATATGCAAAGATTTAGGGAACAGGCCGTTATTTTGTTTAAATTAATTCTGTATTTACAAAATTCTATTAACCTCTCAAAAATATTGTATGATTTAAATTCTCTTTTTCAAAATTTTGGAAATTCATAGTTCTGTAGATTAATAAAAAATTCTATATTTAATTCTGTAATAATGAAAGCTTAAGCAAGTTTCCAACTTCAAAGTGGACGCGAAGACGTCAGCTTTCTATCCCTCATCCTCCTCATGACGTTTGACCCCAAAAGCGTCTGACTTGTCAAAACAAGGCTGTGAAAAGGCTGTGAGTCGACAGTTAATCAAACATTGTTGTTAGACACTTCACTCAAGAAGCGATAAACATTTACACTATCCTTTTAACAATTTGTTGAATAATGCACATTATCCAGCTCATTAGAAGACAGAGGTGAAGCAACCCATTCCTTAACGGAACATCCAATCCGGTAAATCTCCGGTCGATAAGCCTCCTTCCTAACATCAGCAAAGTTTTTGAAAAAGTGATCAATAGAGCCCTGACCGAGTTGGTTGAGGACTAAAATATAATTCCGGATAACCAATTCGGTTTCAGAGCGGGGCATGATTGCATACATGCCGCGTCGAAACTGGTATCGGATATCCAATTGAACAAAGTTAAGAAACAACGCACGGATGCCTTGCTGATTGACTTGGAGAAGCTTTTGACACCGTTTATTTAATAGGCCTCTTTTCAAGCTAGACCAGCTCGGCATGCTGTACAAAATCTTAGATTTACTCACCAGCAGACAGTTTATTGTGAGGAATGGCAGTGTGACGTGTGCTGGGAATTTTGAAATTAAGAACGATCTTCAACAGGGTGTATTTCTTCCGCCGATTTGATTTACGATCGTCACAAGCGATCTTGTAAGATCTCTCCGCCACTCCAGTCCGTACAGGTCCGAAGTCCCAGATCATTCAGAGATATTCCGACGACTGGAATTTGAAGATCAATTTCCAAAAGTGCGAGACCATTCTGTTCAGGACTCCGTTATCTAGTGCCTCCAGATATACAAAAAAAGATGTGGCAAGTGTTCTCTATTGTTGGAGAAAACGGGCAGCGACTGGCGAATCGAAGTGTTGCCAGATACCTTGGGATCTAGCTAGATCAGTAACTTTATTTTAATAAACAAACTCGATGCCAAGGTAAAGGTGACTTGCTACACAGCCCTCTCTGGCCTGTCCTTGCCTATGGATGTCCCGTTTGATTCAACGTCGGAAGAAGCTTAATGGAAAAGATTCGGGTTTTTAAGAGACGATGCCTCAAGGAGCTTTCTCCACTTATATAGAACTACAAAGTCTGATTACAAACAATTCTATAGTAATAAAGTCCTGTACAACGGGGCCAACCTGATCAGAGTGGATAACTTTCTGATAAAGCAATGACTTTGAACAACAACTACATCTCTGGGGCTTTTTACCCCAATGAGACAGTACGCCTTAACGACCTTTTTCCCCCTGAAGAGTTTCTCTATCTCGATAGAAAAGGTCTGATTCAGGAAAGATAAGCGGTACCGATAATCTCCCACGTTGGCGAAAAGCTGTGCACGGGCGGGTCATCTATGACCAAGACGTCGCGAGTAGCTCACCGGAGACTCTTCGGAGTTGATGTCTAAAGGGCTCCAAAAAGTCCTTTCACTAAGTCTTTTTTTGATTTGATAAGGATTTAAGAAGTTCGTTGGTGGTGGATCTCAAAGTGTTTATGGCAGTACACAAGGTGGTGTTAATGCAAACTCTTACTTCCTTCACTATACAACCAAACGTGTTACATCCGAGTACATCTCCTTGTACATCTCCTTGCCTCATTTTTCAGCGGACTTACATAATATGTATCTGTTTAATCTTCATAAGGAAAAAATAATAATACAAAAATTATGCATGTATCGGGGTTTTCAATAAGAGCGCTACAAAAGTTTTTTTTAAATAAAACAAAAACGGTTTTGGATATCAATGAAATTCTTTATTCCTGTGAAAGTACGTTTGATGCCATTATGTATGGAACTCGATTTTTTTTGCATGGCCACCACGGGCACGCTTGCAGAAGTCCAGACACTGAACCCAATTTTCGACGGTTTTCAAGCATAAATTGACCGATACTGCAGCGATTTCACGTTCGATATTCGTACGAAGTTCATCAATCGGCGCTGGCTTGTTGGCATAGACCATAGACCATAGCCCCTCAGGAAATAGTCTAAAGGCGTCAAATCGCAGGACCGAGGCGGCCAAGCGACTGGACCATTTCGTGAGATAACACGTTCTCCAAATTTGGTTTCCAATAAATTGATTATGACATTCGCTGTGTGGCTTGTGGCGCCGTCCTGTAAGAACCACATGTCTTCCAAGTCCATATCATCCAATTGGGGCTAAAAATATTCGGTTATCATTGAACGGTAGGGATCCCCATTCACAGTAACGTGCTGGTCTTGATTATCACGGAAGAAGTACGGCCCAATGACGCCGCCGGCCCATTAACCACACCAAATCGTTTTTTCGGGATGCAATGATGACTCATGGAGTACGTGTGGATTGCTGCCTGACCAATACCGCATATTTTGTTTATTGACGGAGCCATTCAGCCAGAAATGAGCCTCATCGCTGAAGATGATTTTTCGATGAAAATCCGAATCATTTTCAAGTTGTTGCTCAGCCCAATTCACGAACATATGACGCGAACATATGGTGGTCAAGCGGCTTCAGTTCTTGCGTCAATTTAATCTTGTAAGGATGTAGACCAAGATCTTTTCACAAAATTCGCCACAACGACGGCACAGAGATGCCCAACACTTGAGAACGACGTGTGAGAGACATATTTGGGCTTTCTGCAACTGAAGCCTCAGCGGCAGCAATATTCTTGACACTACGGGCACTTCTTGGTCTCACTGCCACGGGAACATTTTGAACTCTGCCTGTGGATCAATTGTTGATCTGCTACGACGATTATGAAGAACATAAATTGGACGTAGCGGTCTTAACGTTGAGGCCACTGACTCCGAATTTCGGTAGTAAATTTTAATAATTTCGACTCGTTGTTGGCTCGTATATCTTTCTTTCCATTATGAAATGGCAAACCTTAGTGAAGAGAAATGTCAAAAGAGCGGCAAAAAAAATGGCGTCGTTTGCTGTCCCTGTCGCTCTACTTTTGTAGTGTCCATGTTGAAAAACCCTTTATTACAAAATACTCGTGAATTTTTGAATATCACTGTCAAGACTTGATTCATCAGTTTAGATGGCTATACTGTTACAAGATGGAAGCTGTGAAAAATTAGCTTATTGCATATTTTGAAGAACACGGCTAATTACTCCACCTTGGGGTGCGCCTTTGTCATGAAATTGCAGATCAAAAGTCAGTGGTACTTACGTAAATTTAAAGCCATCTTTTGGTCGAAAATTTGTCAATAAGCTTCAAAAGATTATGAGTAAAGCCAAAGATTTACATTTTTTTACCTAAGCCCTCAGCCGCATTGAATCATTGGCTTTTTTAAAGTCAAGGACTAACAGACCATTTGATTTGCACATGGAACGACTTTGTTGCATATGGTGTTGTGACAATTTGACAAGTTTCCTTTTGAGTATTGGCTCCAAATTTTTACTTAGAGCACTTTAGCTGCTTAGTTTGGGAATCTACGTTGTCTTGATTCGTCCTGGCCCATATGTTGGATAGAGTAAAATTTATGAATTCATTTTGGCTGATTGCTGGTGTCGTTTCAATAGCTGCATCAATAATTGATTTATTTATTGAGTGTCTTTGAACTTTTGCGAATGCCCTGCGCATAGCTTTTCTAAATTTCGCGTAGAGGTCCGCAAAATTGGTGATGTTACGCTGTCTATACCCTCTCACTAACTCGATATTAAAATCTAATTTGTTGGCTCAAATGGGGTTCAAAAAAAATCCCAGCTGCAGGCCAGTAGATTCTACACACTTTTTTTTGTTTATTTTGCAATCTCACAAATCAAACGGAAAAGTAACAATTTCCCTTTCTTTTTTTCCTTTCGTTTTAGGCACCAGTTACATTGTGCAATCTCGGCGTCGGGGCCACGTTCGGTGAATCAATTTTGCACGACTTACCCCGAGACAGTACGGTCGTTACGAAGACGACATGTGAGCTGCTGCGAGTGGAACAACAAGACTTCCGTCTAATTTGGGAGGTAAGTGTATTGGCAGCAGATACATTTTTTTTTTTGAGAAATGCGAGTGCCTCTTGAGGTGATTACACGACAAATTTCACGGATGAGTGTTCTTCGACTGAGAGAAGAAGCTGCGAAAGATGCGGCACTAATTATTTTAATTAATTCAGTGTAATATGAGATGAAATATGTACAAATTATTTGTTTACGTGTTCGAGTTACTGTGGATTGTGTTTGTCTTTGCTGTTTGCTGTTCGCGCGACTTTTGATGAGAATGGGAGTAATTAGCTTGAGCTGTTGGGTTTAGTTCAGTGTTGTCAATTAAGAAATTTCGAGGCTTTTGCACGAATTATTGGGAAAGAGGTTAGCATTAGCGTAATGGGTTAACAGTGTAATTTGGATTTTATATGTTTCGTCTGAGGAGCGAAACAAATGATGTACTCATTGTATCACGAAAAGGGACAACAACATTTTGTCATTGAAACAGATTTTTAGTGCCGACTGGGATTTGAATTTGATGTTAAACATGAGAAAGAACTCTTCTTATGGTGTAGTCACTAAGTAACGATGATAAAACTGAACCATGGAAACATATTTACAATTTGACAAAAAATATGTGTCAACACGGGATGGCAAAATACGCGTGTACAGTGTCAATTGTTTAAGATACTTATTTGGAACTCTTAATTTGTTTTTTACACTACTTTTTGAAGGCTCTTTATAAAATTTTCAAAGACATTTTTGACGAATATTTTACCCATGGACACTTTTAGAGTTTGTGCTTTGTTCTTATAAACTGTTTAAAAGCAAAAACTTCAGAATTGACAAATCGGGGGATTGGAACAAAGCCGCAAAAATGTGATGAGCCTAGCTATTAGAACAACTATTCATCTAGTCCCAATTATTTACTTTCTATTTGGAAGTTTTATGTTTATGTTTATGTTTATTGTAGCGAAAATATTTACATTATTGGGACTTAAATATATTGCACATTAGAGATTTGGTATATATGACCTTACTACTAAAAATTTTTTCAATATTTTACCAAATATATCACAAAATTTATCAATAGATTTAGGGCGAAGGAAAAGCTACAGAAAAAACCTTCGTAAAAATTTAAAGCAAAAGCTTGAAAGAGAGAAGGGAAGTGGTTTAAATTATATGAAGGGAAAAAAAATATTAGAGAAAAATAAATAAATTAGGGAGCATAAATCAGTCCTTCAATCCAAATAACATTTAAATAATTGTTTACAAAATTCAAATGTATTAAACGTATAGAAAAATAAATACATAAATAATAAATAAGTAAATAAATAAATAAATAAAAAATAAATAAATAAAGTTTTGTTTTTGTTGAAAAGTTAACATATCTCCACGTTTCGAGGTCCAGGGGTCAAGGATTTCATTGTTTTTAGAAAGATGATTGCGTGTGTGGGAGTATGTGTACGTACGTATGTGCGTGCGGATTTTTTCGTCTCGCATAACTTAAGAAAAAAACAAGCTCACGAAATCGATTCCAAATTGGCTTTATTCGAATCGTATTTGCAGTATGAATGAAGTGGCTGAAGCTGCATAACAAAAAACTTTACAAAAATAAAATAAAATTAAATTAGTTTTCTCATGAAAAAAGGTTCCAAATTCATTAATCTAACAGTTAGAAAAAACTGAACTATCGTACATCATCGTTTGAAAAGACGACAGCCCATATCACCGAAAATTTATCGCTAATTGACCAGTGGTCAAGGGAAAATGATCTTTGACTGAACTCGGTAAAAAGCCAAGCAAAAGTCATATCTCTCATAGCTATCACAGTTCCTAAAATAAAGATTGATGATGGCGAAATAATTAATTTAAAATCCTTAAAAACTGTGCAATTTGTTTACAATCTGCAAACAAACGATCATTTTAAAACGCCTTGCAAGAAGAACAAATTCTAATATAAGTGTTAAATCTTAAATCAAATGAGAGACCCCAATACATTTTCAAACAACTGAAAACATGCAACTCAAAACTTATTTAAGCTCTCGTTTTATCTAAATTCAAATGCGATGTAACCCGAAAGCAATTTTTTCCTGTACTCTATGAGGTTCTGAAAATCACTTCCGCCGAGTATAAGAATAAAGATGACACATTTAAGGAGTAAGGCTAAAATGTTTAAGAAAACTTGCAGTAGAATTAAAGTTAAATTTAAAACTAAAATTAAAATATTTATCTCTGCATACTAAGCTTAAAATTATAATTATTATTTTTTGTTGATTTCTATTTGTTTCCCTCTTTGTTTTTTACAGAAAAATAATTTTCATATATTTCATGCAATATATTTTTACATATACAGTATATGTAGAATATATAACTGTAACATTACATTAAAGGACGAAAGAGTCTTATAATACTATACTGATGAAAAAATATATAACCAGCTAACCAAAATTACAATCAAATTAAAAGTTCATGGTGTGGCAGGGCAAAATGCACACAAAACAATTTTTTTATTTATTAAAATATAATAAGAATTACAAATTTCTCTTGCGATTTTGAAACGTGGAGATACTCGTATTACAAAATGTTCAATTCGAAAGCTCTGACCCACTACAACTAACCTCCGAATGGGAAAATCGATCGATTTTCTAACAAGACCTTAATTCGTTCACATCTTAAATTATAAGTGTCTTCACATAAAATTTAAAAAAAATAAAACTTTTTAGGCTACAAGATCCATTTGCATCCTGAGCCTTGAAATGAACTCAAAAGTTTTAGCACTTATAAAGGTAATAGTCTATTTTTTTCCATTTTCCATTCGTTTTATATTTTTGTTTTTAAAGTTTGCAAATTGCAATTGACATGTTTTTTTAGTGACTCAAAACTCAAATGTTGTTTGGTTTCATTTGGTCGAGGGTAGAGTCCAAATAGGGTTAGAGATTTTGATAACGACTTATTTCTATTCGTTTAATTCGCAGTGTTTTATTATTCATTACGTTGAAGAACACGTCAGCATTTTAGGGGAAGAAGGATGGGGTTAGATAGACAGATAGATAAATTTTATTTGATACCGAACATAAAAATTTGATAAAAAAACTCATTGTCTATCGCACACAGATATGAAAATTTAAATTACTTTCTTCTTTCTGAAACAATTTACGTTTTAATTAAATAAACAATTTGGGATATAACATTTCAATTGCCATTCTAATGAAAAAAGAAAAAAAAACCTTCTGCAGTAAATTTTTTACACAATTGCATGAAAATAAAAAACATCTACAAGTAGACGTAAAAAATAATTAATAAATCCTTGATCACAAATGGTAATAAAATACAACAACCGAGAAAAGGTACAAGTACGAAGGAACATAAATAAATAATGAGCTTAATTTATAGATAAATAAATAAATAGTATTTATTCAATTAAGATAACTTGATTAATTATAAATGAATAAATTATTAAATAAATTAATAAAAAGATAAATAATAAATAAATAAATATGTAAAAGAAGAAATAATAGTGTAAATAAACAAATTAGTTATTTATATTCAGAGAAAATCTTTTTTTTGTTAAAAAGTCAATTTGTTAACCAAAATTTTATCTGAGTATGCACAGCGAATCCTAAAATTATTTTTAAGATTCAGAGTTCTTTCGAGGATGGATTCAATATTCCTTTTTAGATGAAGATCAGATGTAGAGTGATGCCAGGGTAGATTGACCATGATTTTAAGCAGCTTGTTTTGCGACACTTGCAATTTTTGCATATGCATTTTGGCACAGTTCCTTTAAACTGTACAACCATAAAGAAGAATAATTTGAAAAATTACTTTATGGATGATGATTTTATTTTTGAAATATGTTCATTGAAAGTCAGTATTTAATTGATGATCCCCATTTAAATTCAGCACCGTAGATATTTTTTTCTTGTGAAAAAAATGGCCTGAATTTTTTCCGAATCAATCTTTATTTTCCATTTTTTATAATATTCGCACAGTAACTCTATCGCATATTTAAGATTTCTTTCAATATTGAGAGAAAATTCATGCGAAGAGAATATTGCTGTATCATCAGCAAACATGGCGGATTTACATTTACTTATTTGGGGAAAATCGAGAGAATATATGTTGTATAAGATAAGGCACATTGGGTTGCACCTGCAGGTTGATAAAATTCATCCGAGGGACAATTATTGACAAACACTATGAAACTACGATTTAACAAAAAACTTATTAGTTTTTTGAAACAGGTTAATACTTATCTAGCACTTTTTCTTGGGATTCAAGTAATCAGAAGATTGTTTGATTCAACCATCATGGATGACATCGCTTTTTGGCTCCCAGGACTCCTATAACAACATGTATTGGCGCTTTATTAGTTATTCATATTCATCAGAACAACGTTCGATTGATTGGAATTGCTAGACTGTGTTGTTTCAGCGGATCTATGTCTCTTTGAAAATTCGGATAACTTGCAGAGAAGCATTTTTTTAAAAGTGTCATGCATGACCTTGATCAAAGCTCATCAAGATGCTTGAATGCCATAAGACTCAACGTTTTGTTTTGGTGACTCTGTCCCGATGGGCCACGATATAAATCCCTAAAATTGCGGCATTTTGAAACTGCCAGTTTATTAAAAACTTGTTTTTCATTCAGGATGGTAAAGATTGAAGTTCTGTTCTGCTTCCTCAGAAAAAGAACACAGTTGCAAAATTTAACATAAATTAGAACTACTTCAGTTTCAAGTAAAAAAGTGTTGCGAACGTGAGCTTGTACGTAGATTGACGTTCTTTTTGTCAAATGTTAAACTGAAAGAGGATTCATTTGTGGTTTGTAAATCCTTAAACCTTAAACTACACTTCAACTTATAAAAACCAAATCAAAATAAACCAAATGTAAAGCTTTCTTCAGATTTATTTTTTTTTCTTAAGAATTAACCAAAGGACTATCTGTTCTTATTGTGACTCGTAATTCTCAGTTCGACTTAACGATAATCATACATTTATCTGCCAATCGCCTTTGATGAGTAATAGGCCCCTTAAGCCAAGTAAACCATCCGATTAGCACTTAAGTACCATTCGATGTTATCCTGCCGATTAATCTGCAAGCAATTTACTTCCCGTCTGGAACTCACACAAAACATCTCTCGGCCACCCGCATATCTCATAAAAACTTGACACATTGTTCCCAAGTTGGCAATTAGAGGTGATATTTCAGGCTCTCTCTTGCCCTGGAGCCGAAGGCTAAAGCTTAATCCGATTTGGGGAAAACATGCGCTTGTATCTTTTGGAGTTGTATAAATAATGACGTACGGGAGGAGAGTCGATAGGATTAGACAACCTTACGCGAAATTAATTGCGCTTTGTGCTAAAATATCTTTTCATGTTCATATACAAGACTAATTGCTCTAATTAGCTAATCTTCGTCAATTGATGTACCCTTATGCTTCTGTTTTGCATTTTGTGTTCCAATTAATTTGGTTTTAAAATAGGGGTACGCTTAATAATGATGTGAGATGCTGTAGGTCGGATATCAAATGTACAGTGTTGTGCAAAATTATAAGAACACACGTTGCTTCCCAAGTCTCTGTCAATTTTACAGATGTTGAGTTACAAAAACAAAATAACTTCTTATGTTCTGATTTACTTTTTAAGTTAACGATAAACTGCTGACAGAAGAGATGCTTCAACTATATTAATTCCAGTCATTCTTGTTCTGTGCAAAATAATAAGAACATTAACAATATCGGGTCATTTATATTTGCAAAGGCATTCATTTTAAGTTTTTTTTTTTTTATTGGTATGTGTAACAAAAGAAGAAATGATTATTCTGGAGAAGAATGGGCCATAAAAAACATTGCACTGTAGAACGCCTTGAAATAGTTCAATGCCTAAGAAAGACAGGGAAGTCCATGAAAGAAATCGCCAAAATTGTGTCTTGCAGCAGCTTGTTATATAAGCTTAGTTAAGTATTTCTTTAAGCCTGATTTCGAGTACGTCGCGCTTTTTTTAATGTGTAATTTCCACTTTAGTTTCGCATCTAAAGTCATTCCAAAATATTTCGCCTCGTTGCACACGGGATTCGAACCGAGTCAAGAAACAAAAGTATGGTGGATACGTTTCTGTACGTAATTCTTCAAGTCTTCGTCCACTTATCTAAAGCTCGCTGGAGTTTTCAAGTTGACGATTCGACTGTATATCCACTGCGAGGACGGCCGTATCATCCGCGCACGTGACTACGACTGTTTCTTCAACTTGTGACATGTCACTTGTATAAAGCAAGAATAGAATCGGATCCAGAACACTTCCTTGCGGAACACCGGCGTGAGTTGCGGTACGTCTAGAAATGCACTGGAGCAAATCTTTTTCCCATCCAGAGCCTGATAGATTGTGGAATGCTAGATTCTAAGACCAAACTGGTGGACTGATATTTATCGTCTTACTTCATTTACGGGTTTTTTAATGGACTTCATGGCTTTCCATAACGAGTTGTTTGAGCTCTTACCCGCAGTCAAGGCTTCGAGGTAATCGAAAGTCTCGTGACTCTTAAGATTTTTGAAGAACACGCCATAGCTTGTTAGAAATGTGGTTGAAGTATTGTTTTTTGGGAATATTGTTTCACCCTTCCGTACTTCGACCTTCCGGAACAAAGTGTTGTTAAATGCAGAGCCTTCGTTCGATTTCGTCTTCTCTTTTCATTGTCGTTTTGAGAGACATATTCAGAGGAGCGTTTTCCTTGCAGTTTTTTCTAAAACCATCCCAATTGTTGTTATTATAAGACAATCTGGGCGCTCTAGCTGCAGGAAAGAAATCTACTCTACTTTGCATGCTGACCTTGAAGAGTAGTCTGCCTCTCGTGAAACTAGATCTTAACCCTCAGAAAGTGTGTGTTGGCGTTAAAGTCACCTCCGATACTAAAATTCAAACCAAGTGAATCAAACACGCGAACGAACATCGAACATGAGGCGATGTTGAAGTCCACCTGGCTCAACTTTACTGCGACTAAACATATTTACATGTTCGATGCTTCCTTGCTTCACAGGTTTAAGGACGATTTCTTTCGGCTGATATTACGGTTTTGTTAACACCTTACGGTTGACATCCGAAATTGCTTGTCAAATAGTTGTTTATGAAAAGCTATCTAGCTCCCGCACTGATTTTATTCTTGAACCATGGCCTCGATCCTTCCCCTTTGTTGAAATCGAGGCGATATGCACAGGTATGAGTTTGACTTGCGTTTCATCCGAATCACCAGTCTTTTGAGTGAGAGCTTCCATTGAGTGCACTCAATATCCGTCATGATTTAACGCACCTTCGTAGTCAGAGACATCTAGTAAACATTTTTGTTTACATATTTAAAAGCCTGTAGATGCTCTCTCCAACGATGAAAGGGTAAAAATCATGTCTAATCTTCAAAATCAAATATATCCCCCACGACTCTTGAGTTAATCTCCATTAAGCTTCTTGGAATATGCTGTAAAGGCATTCACAAAAAGCAAATTGATGAACCAATTTTCTTCTATCAAGAAAGGACGAATAAAATATTGCGAACTAAACGAATGCAAATAAGTTGATAAAAAACTTCCATCCATCGAGCGATTCAAAAAAAACATCTGAGTTTGAAACCAGGGGCGGACTAAGAGGCAGTGGCATCCGGGGCCGTAAGGCAAGCTTACACCCCATAACAAAATTAAGAAATAAACACGAACAAAGATATTATTTAAAGGTGTTTCCGAGCTTTTATTGCACTCCACAATCCTTTTCTATTGAAAGAATAAGTCAACGTACATTGGCTCATTGTTGATCTAAGAATTATTTTAATTTTGAAAACTTCACATGATTTGTTTTTATGTTATAAGCTCGCACTTCAAGAGGATATTAAGACTCTTATAATGCGTGTAGCACAGAGCGAACGGAAGAATTAGGAGAAGAATGAAAGATTGTGTAGTGGTTTGAGAAACTCAAGTGTAATTGGTTTCAACTCACTTCCGTGGATGGAGCCCGAAACGGGACGGAGGATTTCGATATCGACCTATTGGCTTAAACCTCATTCGCAGGCTTTTATTCAACATTAGTTATGATATATGAATTTTTAAAGTTTAGAAGTTTTAGTTCAAACACCCCGCTGTTTGTGTTATGCCTCCACGGCAGAGCCATCTACACACAATCTACACAAATCGCTATTTTTGAAAACACGAATTAGGAACTAAGCCGATACAACAACGCCACCCATTAGTCAGACTTCTATCAATGGTCGACCATCCCAGTGATAGTGCCATTAACTTGATCCCAATGGCAAATGGTGACTGGACCAGATTCGAAAAACTAGACCACTAGTCTGGGAATCGAACCTGGGCCCTATCAATTGAATCAATTAAAAGGCAGGCGCTCTACCAACTTCGCCATCCAGCTGCTGCTACTGAGACGCACGTTGTTAAATAAATTTAACGAGTCTGAAAAGTACCACTTAACAATGAAGCTTAACAATTCAAAGGCTGTCCAAATTTCTATATCTATTAGATTTATTTATACAGCTACCCTGTGACGTAGTATTCGTCCGATTTCTAATATGATACTGTTGTCTGTTAGTTCTGTAAATGTCGATGTAAGCATCGGAACAATAGCACACAGTTCTTCTTCCGTTCCATAAAGTTGAAGAGCTGAGAAAACTGACGCAATTTCTTCCATGGCCTTAGACCCATGAATAAGTTCAGTGTTAAATGCATCCTGACATTCTAACATAGATCTTCATGTTTCCTCATCCAACCTCAAAGCAGCATCTTAAACCTTTTCGCATGGCATAATTTTCTTCTTTAAGCTCTTTGGCAGTCCTTCCAGATATGGGAAAAAACCCTAGAAAGGATTATTTCACCTCAACTTTGCTGTCCTGGATGTGAACGTATCCTCGTTGACCTCGCTCATTTGGTCGATATGTGATTCATCGGATGTGCTGTCGAATATAATGCCAAAGTATGATACTTCGCCTGGTGGATGTCTTCCACAATTTTTGTCCTCACTTCTTTCCCCAAAAGGCTTATGAATTCATTTTGAATATTCTTCGACAAATACGTGCTGACTAGTGTCTAATCTCATATTGAATTCTCCTTTAAAACTTGGTCAAGTTTGGATAAAAGTTTAACCAATTCCAAGAAATTGCCTCTATTGTCTGATTGATGACAAGTCCTCTCTGTTTCATCGAGAAAAAAGGTTTTGAGAACAAGAAACAAAATAACGTCCAACAGCCGTCTTAGAATATCATTTTTTTTTGCACTCATTGACATTTGCAAATTCTTGTTGATTGTGTTTTGCTTAAGGCCCATTTCTAGGTGGCGACCTTAGGGTTAAGCTTCCACAACATATAAAATCCGGTGACGAAATATTGTGATTCATTGCATGCAAATAAGTCTCAGCAAAAGAAAAACAAACTGTTTGTTAGCTTGGAGTATAGCATCCATTTTCGCAATACTCATTCACCATTTGGGAGGATACTGTACAACCAGGCCGTATTAAGATACCTACTCGTCACCTTGATTTTATCGCCTGACCTCTGAACTTTGGTTGTATCCCCATTTGGGAGGATACTGTACAACCAGGCCGTATTAAGATACCTACTCGTCACCTTGATTTTATAGCCTGACCTCTGAACTTTGGTTGTATCACAAGGACCATCTTTATTTTGAAAATGATGGCACCCCCGATTAGTCTGCCACCCGGGACGGACCGCTCCGCCTTAGTCCGCCATTGTTTCAAACAATTTCGCAGTCTTTCAATTCCTTCTCTTCTAATCCTTTTGCTCGCCCGAATTGTAGTAACGATCCTTTTAAGAGCGAGCATTTTACAGAAGCCAGTTCACTTAAGTACAGTTCGCGGTAGTTCTTAAAGTCTTAGTTGGTAAAGTCTGTCCTGCTGTCGTTGTCCAACAACCATGACTTTAATTACGCCTCAGTGAGTTAGAGTTTACAATTCTGCTGTGTATTCCGAGAACCAAATTTGTGACCAAGCCATTTTTTTTTTGATGAACCTCCAAATATGAAAGTTAAGCAGTGCTGGTATATCTCCAACTGATCGTATCGTGAAGTCAATTTTTCGTTCTTATGATATCAGGAAATAAGGCGATAGGCTTACGCGTCTTCGATTGTCTGGATTCACCTTGTTCATCTGGATTTACTTATTTAGTATGCAACCCGATTTAACATCTGTAAAGTGGGTGGTTACTGGACTGGAGATGTGTTCCAATCCTGTCTTGCATATACGTAGATTACTTGTCATTCCCAATTTCTCTTCCAGATTTGTACACTGGAAATGATGACTCTGTTGCCATGAATGAAGTTCTTCGTCAGCAAGCTATAACTTTGGTCTGTCTTGAGGGTGCAGCAGGCCTCTACGGTGGAGTAGCACCACAATTTTTTGTCTGTGGTCTAAGCATGTTTTCGCCTGCCAGTGTTGAGACCTTCTTAACATAAAGGAAACCAAGTCTAGAGGCATGGAAATGTGGGCACATGTCAACATTATGAAGACCTTCCATTTATGTGAAGTTAAAAAAAGGCTCCAAGCCTAAGTCTTTTTATCACATACCGAATTCACAGATGTACATTTTACGCTTAAACCCAAAAACATCACCGCAAGGCATATCCAATGCGAATCGGGGAAACTTGGTCCTTCCCTGCCGAAGGCCAATTCAAATAAACCAATTAGATCAAATTAATTGCTTAATTAACGTTGATACTAAACAAAACATCAATTTCATAGAATTTATCGTATTAATGAAAAGACCAAGTGCCAGACTGTGTGTCCAATAATCCATCAATATTTTCGATACCCGTAATCACCAAACGATAATTACGCATTAATTGAATATCCGAAGCAGAAAGAATTAGTATTCTATGATATAAGGACGAACACATGTCACCAGGACGAGTTGTACCTTACTCGTACCAGCATCAAACTACTCGTGCATATGCGAAACTAATTTTGTTGTAGTAGGTAAATGGAGCCGTACAAAACTTTGCTTATGCCGAAAACGGATCAAGGATAATCCGAAATCTAACCATAACGACACACATATCAAAGGAAAATGTGCTTGAGTAGGTTAATCAATTACTGTTGTCACATATGTAGATACTTGTATCTCATCCTAAATGAAAATGAATCTGGAACTTTGAAGGGAAATAATAAATTGCTACGGGCAAGGATTGTGATACGAACTGTTTAAGAAAATTGGGACACATCTTGGCCAAAGCTTAATGAACTTGTTCCGGTTAATTCAAATTGGAAGACAGACGGGTTAAGTTTTAAGCCAGTTTTAAAAAATTATAATTAGGCATTATATAAGACAGCAAACTAAGCTGAAACCTAACATACAAGGCCGTATTAGGAAGGCAGCGGTGGCTATTTATAAATGCAAGAGAGTTCTCGGCCCCGGGGACTGAAATCGAGATAGACGCACTGGATGTATACCGCAGTTGTGAGACCAATGCTAACATATGGTATCCTCTTATGGTGGCCAGTAATGAATATAAAAGAAAATCCGAGAAAGATAGACAGAATCCAAAGATCGGCGTGTATAAGCATCACGGGGGCACTTCGTTCCACAGTTTCAGCCGCCATGGAAATATAGTATACGGAAAAGTGATAGCTACCATGGCAGTGATTAGGTTGATTGAGTTTAACCACTGGAGCAGAACACCTAGCCCAGGTCATACGGAAATAATCAAGATGCGAGTATTCCGAGACGTACACACTATATCACACCTATCCTAGACTTCGAATCGGGGTACAAAATACTGATCCCAGATAGGGATGACTGGTCGAAAGATATAGTCAGAAAATCTGCCTATCTGGTCCCTTCGATTGCCCAACCACTGCATTGTATTCCAGGCAGAAGTTAAAGCTACCCAAAAGGCTGCCCGCTTACTGTCAATGAATCCGATAGACGGGTAATACATAGACAGCCAGGCGGCCAACAAGACTCAGGACACACCATAGTGGTGTTCCAATGAAAGAGCCGACGAGCTAGCTACAATAGGGGTGAGCTTGCCACTGGCAATAAATCAGGAGACCCCTTACCCCCCAATTCAAACCATAAACACCATGCTAAATACAGATGCCATCAACATCACCAATCGGAGATGGGCGAAACTAGACACCTGCAGGACTTCGAGGCAAATTTTACCTCTCATTAATCCAAAAAAGACAAGTACACTCCTTAGCCTTAGCAGGAATGTAATAAGTAAGGTCGTAGGATTTATCACAGGTCACTGTATCATGGGCTCACACGCATTAAGAATGGGAGTCCCCAATAACGACTTTTGCAGGAGCTGCATTGACGAGGATGAAGTTGAAAGTGTACTACACTACCTAGGCACCTGTAATAAAGTGGACAATCTCTACAGAGACTACTCGGATACCAATCAGGTATTTCTAAGGTATCAGTTAGTCCTCTGGCCAATGAGGAATCGCTGTATAAATCACCGGTAAGTGATAACACAATGTATCCAAACAGGATCTAAGTGGGTCACAACTGTTTCAGATGTGACAATCACACCTACCTACCTACCGTACCTACCGTCGTATTGGCGCACGAAGGGTTCCGTGCCACTATTTTTCTAATTTAAAATTTCTCAAAGAACATAACAATGGTTCCCTTTTGCCTTTTGAGGTACGGAATCTTAAAAAAATGGATAGCTGAAGTTCATCCTATTTGGCATCCATCTCCCCAAATGGTGATTATTATCAACTAAGTGAGATCCATTTACGACCCCTGTCCCTAGGTAGTGTGAGTTTACACCTCCAAATGGCGTCGCAGGATACCCATCTTAGAAAGTGCAAAATGATGTAGGAATGCAAGCAGCTTATCAACTGATTCATTTAACATCCCAGATATGTAAAACAGTCTTTGGGACGACAATAATAAAGACGACACGAAAGAAGACAACGATGTATCAGTATGCTCCTTGAATGCAACAACATCCTGAACATTTTTCCTCGCAGAAAGTACTCAAACATTGGAAACTATCTTCTACCCACTGTATTAAGCTGATTTATGTAACTACGGTTAAGATAGTACGCTGGATAAGATCGGAGCCATTAATTTCATTTTAATTTTTAACTTCCCATCAGGAAGTTCTTGTAATCGGTCCGATTTTCGAAATTCAAAATTTTTACATTTCTCCACGTTTGGCGGTCCCAGTAGTCGGATTCCATGATTTTTAGAAAGATGTCTGTGTGTGTGTGTGTACGTACGTACGTTTGTGCGGATTCTTTCGTACAGCCTAACTCGAGAACAAATCAAGCTATCGAAGCCAAATTGGTTTCATTCGAAGCGTGTGTGCACAAAGATCACCTGGTTAAATTTCATAGGGTGGTTTGAATTTTATGACGAAAAAACTGTCAAAAAGGGCCATTTTCACTTCTTCAATGTAAATCAATTTAGTTTTCCAATAAAAAAAGTTCAATATTAAATAAAATTATTGTTTATAGCTGACTGCCGTTCATAAGTTTCCGGACAAATTCATATAAAATTTTTTTTTTGTTCAATTTTAATGCCAAAAGTTTCATCAATATTATGTTTATTTAGCCAATTGACTAAACTAAGTAAGTTACTAACTATAGAGACTACCAAAAAGACTAAAACAGTATTTCGTTGAGGCCATTTCATACATTGATGTGCCCCTTTCTCTATTTCCTGATCCAAATTTCCACGGAAATTCTTTGAAAATTGTTTCAGAAATGTGAATCCTATAAGTCTTTCCCATTTTTCAAGACTCAGAGTGACGTCTGCAACACTGACATATGAAAAGATCCTTAGAAAATTATGGAGCCACCAGTTTTTTTGTTCAAAACCTGCTCGGCTGTAGCTTGACGCTTTTTTATCGTTATAATATATTAGCAAAAAGAAGCTCATGGCGCAAATTTCTTGAGGCAATTGAATTTAAACCACAAGCATCGAGAGAAACCTAAATGACAAAGTTAAACATGAATAAAACTGCATTACTCGTATATTGCAATGAAGACCATAACATCCGATTTAGTTTGCTTTCCACTGTTGTGGTTTCTTATCATGAACCCAATCCTAGAGGTCTTTCCAGATAATGACACAGAGATAAGAAAATACTTCGGAATCGGCGTGGAAAGTCCTATCAAAATCTGCAAAGAAAACTGGACTGAATGTGATCCTCTTTAAGCCATATATTAACCAGACAGAAAACAGATCCTTTGCTAAGCAGTTACCAGCTCGGAAGGAAGAGGTGGTGGAAATCTCTGGATTGAAACTATGTACTTTTGAATCCTTTAAAAAAGGACATAAAGTTAATCACGCCTTTATATTCCGAGCAGTGGTTAATACCTTCCAGAGAAGAGCAATCAAACAAATTTGATTGATTAAAATAATTCCAAAAATACATGAAGTTGAAATAAGCAGTTGGTCCTCAAACTTTTAAAATATGAATCCCTATAAACAGAGTTCTTACAAAATGTAATACTTTTGAAACTAAGCTCTATAATATTTGATAATTCTGGCTGTCTGATTTATAACACTTTATTGAAGAAGTTGAAAAACAACTCCCAAAAGCAAATACTCAATTCAACTTTCAATGTTAATGATGTTGTTATGAAATCGATTTTCGCAACTATAAATTTAAAATATCTTATCTTCACGTTGAGTTGGATACTGTTAGAGGGATGACAGGCTAAGATTTTGGGTCGTTGGCCCTATATTACAGTCGAAAATGCTTTCATTGAGCCGTTTAATGCAAGCCATGGACAGCCAGCCAGCAAAAACAATTATCTCAAGGTTACACACCCCAAACCGAAGCTTGCAAAATTCGAAATGGAAATATCATAGTAGAATTGCAGTCAATGCTGAGGACATGGAAGAACTAACAATGCCATCTACCTGACCTAGACGAAGTACAGATAACAAGATAGAACTTCTAAAAGCGGCGGCGATGACTTAGTTGGGAGTATGCACTAACTCATCTGCAATACATGGTCAGAAGAAAGCATACGAGATGAATGAATTCTCAGTATTGGTTGCCCAATCCTGAAGGAAGGAAGCCAATTATAGAGGTATCAATCTCCTCAAAATTGCCTTTAACATCTTTTCCGCCGTATGATGTGAACGTCTGAATCAGTTCGTCAACATCTGATAGGTCCGTATACTATAAATGTGGTTTTCGACCAGAAATGTCCACCATAAACCAAATATTAGCATAACGGCAGATCTTGGAAAAAATCAAGGAAAAATCCTTTTCATCAATTTCAAGGTTGGTTTTGGTGTCTGTTTCGTCCACAGAGACGAGATTTATGAAGTCATGTCTAGGTTTGGTATCCCTGCCAAGCTCGTTCTTTTGTGCAGGATGGCGATAGAGAAATCAAGCTGCTCCATTGAGGTCGGCAATGACGTCATCGACCCACTTGATGTCAAACAACATTTTAGACAAGGTGATGTACTGTCATGCGATTTCTTCAACATCATACTTGGGACAATAATGTAAAAGAACCTTGGAAACGCCGGAAGGCAAAAAGAGGCATATTCTGTCATAAAGAAAGACCAAACCCTGATCAGAACGTTACCATAAACAGCTATAGCTTTGAGGTAGTTGGGGCTTTGTCTATCTTGGCTCCGCTATAAATACAGATAATAACGTCAGCGCTGAGATCAAACCAAGAATATCTCTGGCTATTAAAGCTAAGCCCTCTTTCGAAGAACTGAAGTGTCGCTCTATGAGACCAATATCATGCCTGTCATACTATATGGTGTAGAAGCATGGATACTTTCAAAAGCGGATGAAGGCCCCGTAAGAAAGAGATTACCGAAATGTAAGAAAGTAATTACCGAAATGTTGTATTAAAATTAATGTTGAATACTCAACTTTACCTTCATAGCAGCTTACCATTCCCCTACTTATCCCCATTTCAAGTAATAAATGTGATTTTAATTTTATAGAATTTTAACTGAACTAGATAAATTTGCTAATGATTTAACTCAATTATTATAATCTCATACCTTATATTTCATCATGAATTTGTTTTAATTTAGTTTTAATCTTTATATTTATATTTTTAATTTATTAGTCTGATATGTTTTAATTCAATTTAACCAACGTATTCTTTACATCGCTAATCTTTCTTACTGTGTTAGCATGTACATAATAAGTACTATATACCCTTTAATATATACTTTCGACGCGAATCGTGTTTTATATGATTCAATGATGCGAAAACAAATATAAACTTACGGGGAGCTAAAAAATGAGTATCTTAAAGTTGATGTTGGGGGCAAATTAAATACCATCTTAATGTTTTTTTTTTTATCATGAGATGGGAAGTTCATGGTATGGGCAAGTCTACTCGCACCCAAACCAATTTTTGAATTTAATTTTATTCCAAAATAAAATTTGTACAAGTAAGACTCAAGGCTAAGTAAGTTAGTTTTTACATTTAAAAAGAAAACAGTAAGAAAAATAAAAGAAAGGAAATTTTAATTATAGTTTTAAAGTTATAATTAAATAAAGATATTAAAAAGAAAAGCAAAAGCAACAAAAAAAGAAAACAAGCAAAAGTGATGTTAACTTAAATAATAAGGATGTGGGGAAGGAGATGGAGATGGGAAAATAAAACGGAAGCAGATGGAAAATCAGAAGGGTTGAATGTGAATTATTGTTGCTACAGTGTTCGTATATCGCATGTTTAAAAGCTGTGTCTTCTTTTATCTGTTTCAATGCAGTCGGAAGTGAGTTCCAAAGCTTGGTTTTGAGGATGAAAAATACGAGCGAAGTGTTTTAATAGTTGAAGAAGCATGTTATTAAATTAAGTGTTTCAGCTGGCTGTGCAACTTGTAGTTTTCCGAACAGGTAGGAGAGAGTCTTTGTTCGTAAAATTGTATGCAAAAAAATGCAAGCTCGAGTACAAAAGAATTGTTGCAGGGTACATCCTAGCAGTTTTTTCTGGTACTAGGATACGTGATCATACTTGCAGAGTCCGTAAGTGCATCTAACCACATTTTTGAATGCAATAGTTTATTTACGCTGTGATACCGAGTCAAGTTAACAATAGATTACATAGTCAATAAGGGGGATAAGTAGGGTCTTAGTAAGCCTGAGTCTTGTTGCTGAAGGTCTGAAAGTGGAAGACAACCAAAGCTTACGAAATCCACCGTATATGCGACCGACGGTGTAATTGACGTGGTCGCTGGCCGACAGGGTGCGATTCAACTTAAAACCAACCAACCCTTACATCTGCCAAGAAGATATGAGGCAGACTTTCCGTATCATACTCGTGTCTTGAGATCATGATGGAGTGGGTTTTGACAGTGATAAGTGTAAGACCATTTTTACCGACCACTTTGATATTTCTGATAGATCCTCGTTCATGCGGTGAATAATATCTTCAACTAAGCCAATCGGCCTCGCCAGGTAAATTTGCACGTCATCAGCGTTTTTTATTTCTTTATTTCATAACGATATCTTCGAACATTACAATTAATTCAATAAGTACAACAAAAATTATTAATACGTTAAAAGTATTGAATAAAATAGCTGAATACAATCTTGTGTCTAAAGCAAGACAGTGACGAAAGTACTTAACAAATTCAAAAAAAAGATCAAATAGTTCTATTGATGGGGAAGCAATAGTAGATTTAAACGGAGTATAAAAGAGATTAAATTATAAAATATTTTCAGAATTATAACATCATTGGATTAAACAAAGCATCAATTTCAGAATGGTTAAATGAAAAACGACAATTTTTTACTGCCTTTACGAATACTGTTTTCACTCTCTCACACCTAAGGGTCTTATTGATTGTAGGTATAGTTACGAAATTTTTGGTATTGATTCGCAAACTATAGTTGTCTTGCACTCTAGCTACATAGTAGCTGGATTCACAAAAAAATCTTTATTAAACTTTGTAACAATATAAGTGCCTAAGGGGAAGGAATTCTAGATATTTGAATAGCTCAAAACTGGGTGTCCTGCGATAAGTTTTTAAAATGACCCTCATAGCATGTTTCTGCTTTATCAATAAAGTTTGAATTTTATTTAAATAAGTACCTCCCCAGCAAAAGAGATTCCATTGTAAACTAATTTTAAAACCGGTAGATTCAAATACATTGAATGGTCTTTCCAACAAAGTCTTTGGTCCAATATAATGCCTAAATATTTAAAACTGTCAACGCGTTCAACCAGAAAGAAATTTTTATGGCAATCTACTTGATTGTTGAATATAATATCACCAAAAACAAATCGATTACACATTGGTGCATGATAATATAAAGGAAGTTCTGTGAAATCGTTACCTTTGATATTAAATACCATGAACTTTGTTTTATTGCTTATTATAAGCTTATGAAAGTTAAACCATCTTCTTATCATACCTAGGTCGTAATTGACATCAGCAAAACTATCTATTAAATTAGTGTTAGAATAGAAGAGAGATGTATAATCAGCAGATTTTACCTTTAAAAGGTTGCAAAAATAATGAGTTAACATAAATTAAAAAAACGATTGGACCCAATACTGATCCTCGAGGAACACCCATATTTAGGAAGCCTTTAGAACTGTAAGCATTTCTTATTTTTACAACTTGATTACGGTCAGATAGGTAGGAAGAAAACCATTTTAAAATAGAGCCTCTAAAATCAGCTTTGTAAAGTTTATCAAGTAGCAAAGTATGTTTAACCATATCAAAGGCCTTGCTTATATCAATAAATAATGTTGATGGTATCTGAAAAGCGTTTAAACTATTATATATTTCACCCGGTAATTTCAATAAAGCACTTTCAGTCGATTTGCCACTTCTAAACCCAAACTGACTATCGCTCAAAAAATTAGTGCTTTCTAAAAATGATAACATACTTGATTTTATGCCTTTTTCAAAAACTTTTGAAAAAACAAATAACATAGAAATAGGACGAAAATTAGTTAATGTTACTGTATCACCTTTTTTATGCAGCGGTAGAACAACTGCAGTTTTCAGACAGTCAGGAAAAACTCCTTCATGCACACAATAGTTAAAAATATAACAAAGGACATCAGACACATGAAATGCAATTTGTTTCAATACACGACACGACTGGTGAATTTGATGTTTTGAGTGACATAATAATATTAGAAATCTCAAGCGCGGAAAATTCTTCAAAGTAAAAACTGTCCGATTGAATATTATCTTGTACTAAATAGGACTCACAGAGAAGTGATGGATTAACTATATTTGAAACACCATTATTTGAAACTATATTTATAAAAAAATTCTTAAACAAATTAGCTACGTCCAGCTGTTCGGTTACAATTTGGTTATTATTTTGGATTAAAATATCACAATGAGATTTATTTTTATTAAGTAATTCATTAACAACTCTCCATTCCTTTTTAGAGTTGCCAATGTTTCTCACTAATTTATTACCAAAATATGAATTTTTACAAAGTGGAATCTCAATTTTAACGTCGTTACATAACTTTTCATAATATTTCTTTAATCTATGATTTCTTGGAGGTTTCTTGATAATAAAGAATAGTTTCTTTTTCTTTTTGATTTTTTTAAGTAACGATGGAGTCATCCACTGCCTAAGACACATAAATTTGTTATTTTGTTTGCATATTTTTTGACCACAATTGTTAATATGATATTGTAATTTGTTTAGAAACAAATCAAATGCAACTGAAGGATCGGTTGCATAGTAGACTTCATCCCAAAACTCTACATTTAAACTTGATCTTAGGATAGCAAAATCAATTTTTTGAAACACGAGTTTTTCACATTTATTTGATCTATATTGACAACAACTGAGTTGAATTCCAGTTGAACAATGATCAGTTATCTTTAAATCTTGGATAATCGTTTTGTAATCAACTGAATTGTTCCTATGAAACCTTATAAAAACATAATCTAAACAAGAATTAAACCTTGTTGGCTCTTTTCTCACGGACTCAAAACCAAAGGATAACAGCACAGCGAAATAATTATCGACATCCGTTGTATCAGATAAAATGTTCACGTTAAAATCACCCAACAGAATTACATTTTTACATGTTAGGCTATCCAAAAATCCCGATATTTCATCCAAAAAAAACATCCTACTGAACACTTATGCAGTCTGTAAATACAGAAAAATACATAACACCAGAAATTTCGCAATTAACACTTATAATGTCTGAACTGACATATTTGTACTTTTTAATTTTACAATTAATCACATTAGTTCTGTTATATACGGCGACACCACCAGCAGCATACTATATGTTTCATTGCAAGCTGCTTCATATGTATAATTTGGAATAACATCATAAGTATTCTTTTCTTCTTCAAAGATCCAAATTTCTGTTAAAAAGATTAAATCTAGTAAATGAGCCAATGGTGTGAGATGAGAGAGAAAAGTATTAAAACTAGTTCGCATGCTGCGAATGTTTTGCTGAATAACAGAAAAACCAGAATTTGATTCGTTATTTTGATGCTCTATACAAAAACAATTTACATCGTCAGTATAAGAAGAAAAAAAAACTATCATTATTACTTCAATCATTTTGAGGATTCGTAGATAAATTAATATTATTACTCATAATAAAAAAAAACAAAAAAATAAATATAATATTTAATTTGATTTTAATCTTAATAACTTTATCTCCTTCTTTTTTCCTAATACAAACAGTTGAGTCTCTAACCCATATGAATTTACATACTTTTTTATGTTTAAGATCAGTTGCAATTTTTAATAATGACCTCGTGTACCTGGTTAGACAATCGTTGATGTAAATTTGATTACTGCTCCTGATGTTGTTGTTGTTGCTGTTTGTTTCCATTACATATTTTTTCTGCAACAAAGTTGAGAACTTCACGCATAAAATGTTGCTATTTGCGGTTTTTTTGTTTACAACAGAAATGTTCTTAACAAAGCATGAGTGAATGTCACTCGAGATCATCTCCTCACCAATTACAGCCGTTAGCAGTTTTTTGACTCTTTCGTATACATTTGTATTATCAACGCCAGGAATGCCAATAATATCAACTGAACACTGAACGGATACATGCGAACAAACCGAGGGTAAGTCATTAATGAACATGCAGAAGCAAATAGGGCCTAAGATTGATCTCTGCGGTACTCCAGCAGTGAGCTTTTTTGGCAGAGAAATTTTCTGCCCCGCTACTATCCCTTGGCTTCTGTCATTCAAATAGCTCCGCAAAAGAGCGACTGCTCGTACACTAAAACTGAAGTAAAGCCTAAGTTTTTTGCACAATATATCATCAATATTGACTCTATCTAAAGCCTTATAAAAGTCTAGAAATCATTAATCAAAACAACTTGCTAAAGCAAACCCAAAAGATCTCGCTCAGTTCATTTGAGAAGCAAACTAGTGCTCTCCACCTTCTCCTTCTTCACAATCCGGGAGGAAAGCCTTTCAATGCTCACTAACTCCCCAATATAGGTAGATACGTTAATCCACATTACCTTGTGGTTTTACAATGGGCCAAATTGCTGTGTGCCTTGTGGAAGACTGAGTTTCGGCCGATTTTTAGCCGAAACCGAAACTGTGGTCGAAACCAATCTTTTGGCCGAATCTGGCCGAAGCCGAATGTTCGGTCGGTCACTACTTATGAACCAATTGAATCTTACGCAAAATATAGGAATAACTTACTTGAAATTCTTTGCACAGATCGTGTAGACATTACCAACTGCTGAGAACGTTGTCTGGTGGAAGTTTCGGGGTCGCACCTGAGGCCCCTTCGTAAATTGTTGGAGCACTCGGCACATTTTGTCTGGATAATTGAATGTCGACTTTCGAAATAAAATTGAAACACTTTGGTTATTTGTTCCGTGCCGAAACTTTACATCATAAATTGTCCCAAGTTTTTCAAAGCAAAGTTAATCTCTTAAAAAAAATGTATTCAATAAATAAATCTTAAATTTTCTTATGCACCACCCTGTATGTCCTAAAAATTACATTTCATAACGAATAGAACAGTCTAAACATCTTGTTAACCTTATTATTGAATAAGGAATCACCGCTCTACAAATCCGTCTAATTTCAAAACTCGAATAACTTAACGCGCCTGAAGCATTTCCCTCGCAGGGGAACAACAATTCAACTGACTATTTTTCTAAACAGCAACAAAGTTCTTCGAGCTTCCTGGTCTTTGGATTCCCACTCGAATAAATTTCGAGAAAAAGCGACTGATTCCCTGGAGCAATATACCCTAACTCACCTCAATCAGCCTGTAAATGGGGGTGTTTTGTGGTTAGGTACAAGCCCTCAAATTTCTGGCCCATTTACAGCAGAACCTTAGCCGATGTTATTCACTTTGGAAAATTGAAAATTGGAATTGCTGTTTACGGAAAAATTTATTCAATCCACTTTGCATTTTTCAACAATGTCCTTTGCCGGCAATTCCGTGGAAATGGTTCCGTGTTTTAAAAAATGTTTCCGCAACAGAAAACCATGTCCTGTGGTTTCCCCACCACGTTGCAAGGTTGTACGTTCGTTCGGTTTCTATTTTTAAAACAGCTTTTATAGACGTACACATTGTTGGGGTCAGAAAGGCATCCATAGTGCTGTCTTAGTGGAAACGATATTGGAACGGATCCATCCTGTGTGGTGTGTTGAAAGTCCTACGGCTTAATTGAGTTGTACAGGAAATTGTTTGAGAACTGATTTAAGGCGATTAAGTGTATATGGATGAAGTTGGGGTGATCGTATTGCGGAGGTGTCCTTGTTTATCCTGCGGTGCAAACTGGGTCTTGCTGTGGAGTGTGTAATTGATTGAGGTTTAAAGAGTTTTGCAAAACATGTGCCATCTCTGTGGGAGGGTTTAGATTTAAGAAAAACTATTTTTTGATTAATTAAAATCTCAAATGGAGGCAAAAGTTTTAAGGTTATTTTCAAAATAACCTGAAAAAGAAATTAAATGTTGGAAGCTTTAGACAGTCGTAGGACTGAGCCCAGAGAAAAGGCAATCGACAAAAGTTTGTGGGTATTATCAAAGAGGCAGTCGAAAATTCCTTTGTATGACATTGCACAGTAAATGCATACCAGTAAACGTTGCTGGGAGATGATAGGAGGAGAAGATCCTGGGAAAAAATTAAAACGGTCTGTCAGTTTCTCAGTTCAGCTTTTTTGGAGCTACTCAATGGACATAAGAAAAAGAGATTTATCCTAGTCTTGTAGAGATTGACTCAGATATTAAAACTCAAATATTAAAATTAATCAAAAGGCTGAAAATAAAGAAGGCCTCTGGCTGTGATGGTGTTCCCGAGCAGCTTTTCAAACATGGTTAAACATTCAACTCAATCAACAAATTTTTGCAGCCAGCTCAGTGTAAGCCAAGTTGGTTGAGGTTCCACTTATGTATGTGCACCAACTGAGTCGTGGTCTTCCTCTAATGCTTCGTCGATAGGGGGTGAAGAGGCGACCCTTTATCTTGCATGCATATACACACTAATCGGTGCGTTCCCGTATGGCTTCCGGCCCGGCGGATCGACCAAGTTTTCACGCTGGTACCTCCTGAAAAAGCCACATGACTGCTAAGTCGAAATTCAACTTTCTCCATCGACTTAAAGGCGGCCGTAGAAGGCGAAAGCCGAATTTGAAATCACAGCTTTATTGATTCTCCTTTCTCTGAACTTTTCCAAGAAGAGTTCTTCACTTTTCATGCAGGAAAAAGGTTCATCCTTCTTTGCCATTATACGCATCGAAACCTTAAAGGGGCTTAGAGGCTTACTTATCTTGAACTCGGAAAAAAACCCAACTCTTAAAATGACCAAAATCAAGATCCGGCGAAGAGTTATCTTAGAAAACCGCGGCGAAATAAATCGGTTCAAACCAAAACCGGTTTCGGTTCAAAAACAATGTTTATAAAAGGAACATTTATCCTGTCTGTTCTGCTACATGAAGTCAAGATCTGACGGAGATTTTGAACACCTTCGAGAGAAAACTTCTTCTTCGAAAATATGTTCGGGCGAATCGAAAGGAAGGTACAAACGCGAACCTTATGTGATGAAGATTTGGATGAAGTGCAAGGCAGTGCAGGCCACAACCTCGAGGTAAAAAGAAAGAAAGACTGAACGATCGATTTGTTCTGACAATAAATACCCGTGAAAAGAAAATTTATAAGAAGAACGCCCTTTTATTGAGTTTCTTAATAGACGCTTAGCATTTCTCTTCCTTACAGTACTCAAAAATATGTTAGTTATGGGAAGATAAATCAATCAATTTCTCAATTGTTCTTGAAATATTCTTGTGCACTTGAAGTGTACTTAGCTTCGTCGAATTAATTTGATCCTTGATATTGAATTGAGTATTAAATGTCGTTGTATAAATTCAAGAACCGAAACTGGTGCTTTTAATTGTCTTTCATTGTTCTGAGAATTGTTCTCGAGAGAGTTTAGGTCTATTATTTTGCAAGTAATAAACAAGCACCAATTTATTCCACCAACATTTTCTCGAGTATCCGAATACTGGAAACGTACTGGAACTTTCCCTTTTCATTGTTTATGCTGTAGGAGAACATTTCCGTCGAAAATTCATATGTATCCATAACCACATGGGGCTGAAGCATAGTCCTGCTGGAGTACCCAATGTCTTTTATTGAAGAGGGTATTTTTAAGTGGTTTCAATACTTTTGGTAAAACGTCTTCTTGGTAGGTTTTTTTATTTTGCCTTAAAGCCCTGTTTACAAAAATGGAACTTGATTACAGCTCACTCGAGAGTATCGAGCAAAGACTGTATCGTTTTGGTGGTTACATTTCACTGCAATGGTTAAAATTATCTCACCTTGTCGAACAAGGTTTTTCGATAAGTCCCATCATCTCTTTCATATCTTATTTTCTTCGGAGCAATATTCGGCCTGTAGCCAGTCACTCGGCGATGAGCACCCTTTCGAAGATCATCTTTTATCAGCCGCGAAATAGTTCGTTTTAAAATACGCATATCTCGTGATTTAAGAGACTTCGACGATTGCGAGCTGCCATGGCTCGAACACCATTTTTGGTCCTCACGCTTCGTAGGCGACCGAGCATCGGGTTACCTTTTTCGCTCGTGAGAGCTTTAGTCTAAAGGCATGAATTTCATGTAACTTTTGAAGTGTCATAAAAAGAGGCAATTAATATCTTTAGCATCCATTTTTTTATTAGTTGTTTATTAACATAACCAGAATACCGAAAAAAATAAAAAAAATAAAGAAAGTATAAAATTTCAAAAATTAGCAGTCGATGAAGTGGGGGTCTCATAACATTGGCGCGTAACCATATCCACGATTTCAACCCTCCTAGCAATCTGAAAGCAAAAAAATATGATAATTAATCAAGAATAATGTCGCAATGTCTGGGAAATACGGACAAGTTGGAAAGATTTTTTTTTTCACAAAATGGCCACTATATTTGATTGCTTTGAATTTAAAAAAAAATTACAAGAAAAAAGTGGGGATAGTTCCAGGATTTTCTATCCATTTTATAAAAAAAATATTTCACAATATTTCACAGCACATATGTACATCCACAAGTCACCTTGGGTTCTTGTATTATAATATATCAGGTTTTACTGAAAAATATGGATTCAGGTAGACGGAGAATCCCTAATGCCTTTTGTTCGAATAGCTCCGGCCGAACCTGTTTGGACGCCGGGTCAGCAAAATACCGAAAATAATTTGAATTTTGAAAAATCCTCTAGAAAATATATTCTTGAATAGTTAAACCTTGAAAAAAAATCGATTTTTTTAAATTTCTAGACTAGAATACCCCCTTAAGAGAGTTGCAAATATAAGAACTTAATTTTTCTCCCTTTGGAGTACAATATGGTTGTCTTATTCTATGCTTACATAGGTAACCAATAAGTAGGAATGTCCTTTTTTTAAGGCCTTTTTTACAATAGCTATCAATGCCAATCAATGAAATGCATTGTATTAAGCTGAGTATCAGATTATGCAGGTTCAATTAGTTGTTAAGGTACTTGTATTTTGGGCACGACTAGTTTGTGAAGGATAAGTCGACATCTCGACTTGGCTCTTTTTTTGCTGTATAGTGTATGAGTGCCATATCCATGTGTAGTGTTGCATTTGAAAATTAGTCATGTTATAGTTGCTATATACGAGTAAATGATAATGAGTCTGGTTAAGTGGCTCCCTTTTCTATATATTCCACTATAAAAATTCCTTCAAAGTTCCAAAAAATTTATGCCAAAACCTTCCCTGCCGAATTTTTTCGGCGTCTCTGAGGAGGGAACATCGATTGCTATTTTGTATCTGAATCAAAATGGTTGATCGAGGTCACGTCTGTTCATGGAACCTTCGCAATTTTCCTTCGAAATGTCGACTCATTTCCTCTTTTGCTCGACGGTTAGCATTCTCGGCACCAAACGTGCAGAGACCTTCATTTTATGTTATTCGTTGGCTAGGATTCTTTCAACACTGCCAAACGAGGTTCGGGTGGATGTTGTTACCAGTTCAAATCCTTGGTCCAGCGTGATCTCTGTATGAGATCACGAGCGTCAATATGGCTTTGTTATCATTAAAAGAGCAGATCGAACAAAGGAGAATCAATTTTTCAGCTAATATAGTTATTACCTCCATTCCGAATTGGGTGTCCATGACTCAGGGATAACGTAAGAATGAAAGGGTTCAAAAATATATAGTTTCAGCTGAGATGTTTCCGCCAAATCTTCTTTCTAAGCTGGGGAAATATCCAACAAAGGATCTTTTTCTTTCTGGTAAATAGATGACTTCGAGAGGATCACACTCAGGCTAGTTATCTTCGCAGATTTTCACATACCTGTTTTCAGGTGATTTCATATTTTGCAGTTCAAGTCCTTAAGTGAAATAATGAGTTAAACATTTTTATAGATAAATCAAATGAATTAAATTCTTAAATGATTTCTGATTACTGCAATAACTCCAAGATGACTTCAATGGTTTAGTGACTCTAAAATGACTGAAATGACTTCAAAAAGACTTGGCTGATTTAACTGAAAAGACAGAAGATTGAATACAGTTGAATACACTCTTTGAATTAACAAGAAAAAAATCCCAATCATTGACTTCAAAATGAATGATGGTTTCATATTTTACAGTTGAAGTCCTTGAGTGAAATCATGAGTTAAACATCTCTGGAGATTAATCAAATGAATTAAATTCTTAAATAATTTAATTCCTTTACAACCCTGGTGTGAGAGTTAAACTCACACCTGGTCGCTTTTTACTATAGTTTAGTGAATGATAAATTTATGTATGGGAAGTGAACTCTGGGAATATTTTAATTTATTTTTGTTCCACTTTTTCGTCAGCAACTAAGAAATTACCGATTTTTTCAGATAAGTAAAACACATTTTTTAAATACCACGAATAAATTATGCCATCTCTCTGGTACCTTTATAACTCCACGTTCATATAACTTCTAATCCTTATCGAAAAAAACGTTATCAAGTGTGATTTCGCAGCGTTGGCTATATGATGGATGTAACATCAACTCCCAATCAAGCTGCAATAATTTTTGGCGAGTGGCTTTAGATGTACTTATAAGGCCTAGCGTTATTCATCATCCTGGCCGTTTTCGTTGATCGCTGTGTTAAATCCGTCCAGTTGTTGATAGTACACTTCCAAAATAATTCTTTGATTCCTTGGAAGTAGCTCGAAATCCACTTAACCTTTCCAGTCCCACAAAATTGAGGCAAAATCTGCTTTTGGTGGATATCAGCTTATGACTACGATTGAACTTGCTCATCAAGTCTTGACCAAAATCGTTTTCGATTAATGTTTCATCGCCAGTGATGATTCCTTTCAAAAAGGCATCGGATTCATTGCAAATAAAATGCAAACTGTAAGCGTTGATGAGCTTTGTTAAAAGAATTTCTTTTATATCGGTTTCGTAGGTTTTTTGACTTTGCTCCGTTCGATAAGGGCTTTATCATCATCAAGCTCATCTGGTGGAGCTGACCAGTGTTCAACTTTCAGTGAAGACTCTTCGGAACGAAATTTGTTAAACCAATTCCGGGCAATGTCTTTCTTTTAAGGCTTCTTCACCAAACATTACTTTCACTGCGTTTTTGCATTTATGGAATAAAAAAAGTAAATTATGACGAAAATGCTAGTTTTTGAAATCCATATTCAAATTGATGCCAAACAAAAATGTTTTTCACAAAATTACGCGCAATTTGCTTTTAAAATCAAGACTGCGAGCTTACAAATGTCAAACGAAAAAAAATATGCCAATAAAAAATATGGCCAAAGACATCTTTGTGTAAAATCGACAATTACTTAGTTGCCATTCTTATAATTAAAGGATACGCCATGGAAGTATTTTTTTTAAATTCACAATTTACTGATCAAATTTCGAAACAAAAAAGTAGTTACCGCAACGAAAAGTGGACCTGGTCACATGAAGCCATTGCAATCCATTAATTTCTCATTTAAATTTATGATTTCCAGCCGCCAAAAATCATCGCAATCCGTTCGCTGTTTATCTGCTGAAAACGCGGTTTGCGGTTTCCATGCTTAGGCATGTTGAGCGGATTAGGTACATTTCAGAGCCTCTCGCCGCATATCAGCCGTGGAAGTGTGTATTCAGTTCCACAAACAAAGTTATAAATATTTAATTTATCGGACTGTGAGTAAAAAGGGTAATGCATGAATGTGGTAGTTTGAAAAACAATTTTCCGCGATGACACGTATTTTGTTCGGTTAAAATGGAAACATTCTGCACTACTTGCAGATGACACCTATACTAAAACGTCAGATGCAAATGGTATTAATGTTGAAACTAATCTGCAATCTGACTTAAATACAGTCCAAGAGAAGTAGAATAATTGGAAAATGAAACTCAATGATTGTAAGACTCAAGCTGTCTTCTTTACTCGTCAAAGAAGAGTTTGTTTATCAAGCTTACTTAAACACTTCACCCTTTTATAGCTAGGAAGTGAAAACTAAGTAAGGAAAATAAGATGTTGATATTTAAGTTAATTTTTCCGGCGATTGTGCTAAAAATCATCTAAAATGACTTCAAAATGTGCAAAACAAAAAAAACACCCTGAAAAATGTCCCTTATTTGCCTTGGCATTTTTCGACGTATAAACAACATGAAGTAACAAATATTGATATGGTTGCAATAAGAATCGCAAAACTTTCACTTTAAACTTAGGTTAATATATGTAACCTTGCGATGGAGTATTCATATAATTATTCACTCATTAATTTATTTACTAACTATTTATTTTAAATACTTGTTATTTACTTATTTACTTATTTTATTTATTTATTTATTTATTTATTTCTTATTATTATAATTATAATTATTTTTTATGCATTCATGTATACGCCGTATATTTAAAGACTTTATTTTTATTAACTCTTAAGTACATTAGATAAGGTATGTGCTTATTTCCTAAACTCAACTTTATAGTAGTGCATTTCATTTGGAAAGAATTCAAGTTGTGGGTATATTAAACAGCACGTAGGTAGGAGGAATTTCAACGCTCTTTCCGTAGTCTGTCCACGCTCCCGCGACTTCGTCTTGTTTGTCTGTATTTGCAAATCGGGTTAAATCGAGTGCTGTCTCAGAAAATTGTGACAATAACTTCTTAATGATGCTCTAATCACTTAAACAGGATTTCTTATAATTGGAAACATTGCAGTTTGACTCCTCTAAAGTACCGAATATCAAATTACTTTTGATGTCTATTTACGCTATTTACGCTTACTTGAGAGGGTTTTTGTGACCAAACAAGTTATAAGGGAGTACCCAGCTATTTTTCAAATCAGTGAATGAGGTCTCAACGACTAACGATTAAGTTATTCAATTTATTTTGGAACTTTCGAAAATATATAAAAATATAAAAAGACAATTCATTTGTTTCCAAAGAAAAAATAAACAATAAAACACTCCCTTTTTCAATCACTCCAACTTAATTTTTTGTTTATGGTGTAGGCTCTTTTACAATTCTTTAGTTTTTATTTGGTTTTCGAGGGAGTTTATATTAACACTCAGTATTTTTTCAATGCTACTAAGCTGCACCAAGAAACAAGATCAAAAGGTTCAAAATTTAACGTCTGAAGACAGTATCTAAGCAAAAGACCCTGTAATGAGTAACACTCAAACTTACTTCCTTATACGGCAAACGATCCGGGAAGGACCAGAGCCTGAGACAGAAATGCCCTCGAGCCCTGACGGTCCTATGCAGACTGTTTCCGGTTCGTTACACCAAGGTTTCCAGCGGCCACGACTGCTTTAACATTAAACATTCGAAGACTCTCTTGGCTGTCGCATAATTGTCCATTCTCTCGATTTGAACGACACAGTCAATCGACAAATAGTCAACCTTTATACAGCTCGTAGAGTTCGCAGTTATGCCTTCTTCCCCATTCACTTTTCTCGCAGATACAACCGAATATCCGAGGAAGGACTTTTCTTTAGAACGATCCCAATTTTTGCTCAGTTGCTTTGCTTACGGTCCAGCATTAGGCGCTATAAAGGACGACTGATCTTGTATAGAACAGTTTTTTGGTAACGAGTTTAGATCCTTAAAGTTTTGACAAACCGAAGAAGCAATGACTGCCTAGGTTTATTTTCCGTCACATCTCCACTGTGGTGTCGAGCATGGAGGATATATAGTACTATATTACTTCCAAGGTAGACGAACTCCTTTACTACCCAGAAATTGAAAGCTATTGTTTCGAAGAACCACCATCAAACATAGCTGGACAAGGAGAACAAAGAAAAATCATCAGGGATCAAGAGGATAACGACCAAGATATCGTGATATGTTTTGAAAAAAATATCAGCTCCATCAAATGGAGATGGAAAAGAATTTGTTTATACGTCCCGCCTACAAGAGAAGTTATTCTTTGTTTTCCAATAACAATAGAGGCGCATGACTGTCTCACGCCGGCTTCAAGCCTCTATCCATCGTATTGTATGAAGGTTTGAATCCTTTGGGCAAGGTACAAAATGGCTCGCCTGTCAAATCTGCAATAGAATAATTTTTCACTCTACGAATTTCAAATCGACTCTAACCATCTATCATGCAAAGCTATGGCCGAACTCGTTATCCCCAGAAAACTGCTCCGGTTTTGGACAAAGGACCACCAAGGAGATGGACGGCTATCATGCGATTTTTCCAAGCTAACTCTGGAAGAGCTGTTGCGACCGACAGATGTCAACATGAAAGATAGTACCTTCAATAAATTCGTCCTAATTGCAGAGGCAATTTATAAAAACAAAAAACAAAAACAAAGAAGTGGTCAGAAGAGCCGATCTTTAAGAGCTTAAAGAAATCGATTGATTGGCCGCGATCTCTACGAGCTGTAAAATTCGAATACTCGGCAGGCAAAAGATCGTCATCCACTGATTCGGCCAATTCCAGCGTTGCTAGAACTTAAAGCTTCTTCGAGTCCCAGCCAATAGGTCAACGTTAAAAGGAAAGACCGAACCTCCAATTCAAGCAATCGCAAATGCCAAAGAGCTACCCCTTACAAACGGGGGAATGGCGCCCGGTAGCGTGAAGAATGGTTCAAATCTTAGCCAATTCTTGGATAGCTATAAAACGGCATTACTTATAGTTGTCAATTGGAAAAATTGCATGGGCATAGGGATCGTGTTGTAAGCAATCTGAGACTTAGCCCTGTAAGAGCTTTTCCACGTCAATTTAATCTGTTTATTTATCCAAGCCACAGAAATGTACACCGTAGAGGCCGGCGGAATGCTGTAACAAGAGCCCTCTACCAAGATTAGTCCAATCCAGCCCTGTTTACGTCCAGATCAAGAACATGACATCAATTGTTTCACATGAAATTGCGAATATCGTGGATCACCTTTACCCTTCATTACCATAAAAAGATTCACCGCCAACCCAGTCATTTGTTGTTACAGCTGCTCATTCATACGTAACCAAACAAATATTACAGACGCCTTTCAATTGTCGGCTTTATGCAAATGAGGCTCGTTCCTTCAATCTTATCTTTTTAGTAACGAGTGTAGTTATGGAAAATTAAATGACCGTGAAAATGGCTTGCGAAACTTAAAATAACTGGTTAGATTTGTTTTATGTGCTTTATGTTTGGTTTTGAATCACATGGATAATTCGTTTGTTTAAAATATTATCAACACATTTTGGCAAAGCTGTCTAGCTTTGGAATTAAAATAAACACAAGAACAATTGGCTTTTATGAGTGACAGAGGTTAAGTTGTGGTTGAAAGTTAAATCAAGGTCTAATAAAAAAGACTGGTTTAAATGAATTCATTGTTCTTCTGGGCCGCACTGTATGTGTCATTTACTAGTTTGATGCGGTCATAGAATAATCTGTCAAAGTGCTTACTTTTAAATAACAAACCAAGCACCTTTTTTCGTTCTAAAAACTTTTCTTAAAAAAAAGTGAAAGTTAAGGGCCGAAATGCTTGTGCCTGTCTCCTATGTCTACTCTGTTTCGTAAACCATACTTCGAATATGGACGGAGCATTTGATAATTGAATTATTTGCACTCGTTCAATTCGCAGTATTTTATTTACTGAAAACCGATTGACCAACAAGTGAAGTATTTGTATTATGGAAGACTACGCCTTTCCACTGCTGTCAGTATTATGCGTTCATGAGTAAACCAATCACTTCAACATTACAAACCACTTAAATGATGAACCTTAAACACTACTATGATAAGCCGATACTTATCACGGACCAGCTGGACTGACAAATCCTAGGACCGATTTATTGATTCAGTGGAAAAGCAGGCGCTTAACCAACAGCGCAGACCAGCAGTTAAGTGGATGAAAAATTTCTCAAAATTGCCTTCAGGACGAAATAAGTTGGAGAGTCACCTGAGCGACTATCTCCAGAATCATGGTAATATCATCCTTATTACATATGAGGACTGATTTAAGATCTTAAGAGTGGGGCTTTGAAGTGTACCATCGTTCCGTGGTATTATCTGCGATTGTGGTTATCCAAGGATGGCATCTCTCTCGTATTGGTTCGGAGTTTCAATAAAATACTTTGGCGAGGGACTGGTTGAAAACTCAATTTTTGTAATTCGGTTCGGGTTTGTAAATGCAATCGTTGGCTCATTAGGGGCTCCTTTTTTCACTATTTCAATTTTGAAAACAAAGCCCTCAGTTTAAAATATGTTAAAAGAGAATAGTTTGAGTTTACTTTCTGCTTCGTAGCTACCATGCCACCATTATCTCTATAAATATAGTTCATCAGCTGTCGGATTAATAGAATAACCATAATTGTAGCAGGTCACGTCCGTAGACAACAAGTTCCCGATGGCTTCAGTATTAGTGTTTACATGAAAAATTAGCTCAATCCATTTGAAGTAACTGCAACAACATCGGGTATCGCCAGGTTCCGGCCAGTTAGTGTCTACCCTATTCCCTTAGCATCCAACCACAAACTTTATTCACCATACAGTATTCGGCGATATCGGCAAGGGTTACACGAATCTTCTGCCTTACCGACAATCCCTTAGCCAAGTACAACAGAACACCAAGGATTACCGAAAATATTAAAGCTATGGAACGAAGCTTTCGGGGAATACCGAGTATCTTAGTTTCATGGCCTTAATTATATTTGGTTCAAATTGAAGAGGTCCTGTGGTATCTCGATGGAATCAATGCCTCGAGGAGCCGTTCTTCTTGCGGCTAGTAAAAGACGTTCTCGCTTTCTCCTTTGTCTATGCAATTTTTGCAAAAGTCATTCTAATGGCGTTTAAGGGTTACCGCTTTAAATTAAATCTTTTTAGCACAAAGCAGCGCAGGTTGGTGCATCTGAGTTTCTAAATATATATCGATAAATATTTGGGAATTTAATTCCTATTAAGTTTAGGTCAAACCCTTTCCGACACTCTGACTTTCGATGTCTCCTGGGAAAGTGTTTCGAAAATCATTAAATTAAAAGATTATGAAAAATTTACAAAAAAGCCTACGAATCGGACACACACGCAAAGGGTTTCGTACCACCGTACAATGGCCTTGTTTCAAGTATCCAAGCTATGTGGAAATTCTTCTGTCCAGCATTTGAAGCACCTGAAAATATGACGTTTTGTATAACAAGCTAAAACAATAGTGTTTGGCAGATGCCCTTGCGAAAATCCGGGCGTAAAATTAAAACCGATTTAAAAAAAAAACTGCCAAGTGCGAGTCGGACTCGCGCACCAAAGGTTCTGTACAAACCTGTAGGTATATGCATAAGTAAAAGTTCACCCAACACGACAATCGAGTCATAGTTATTTAGTCCCCAATAATATAACTGAAATACTTACAATAGCCTTGCAGCAGCCTTGCAGAATAAAATATTGTAGGAACAATGCAAGCAAGCTGTCTGATAAAATGTTTGACAATATTATAATATAATCTGACAAGCTGTTTGAAAAATGTTGTCCCCTCCCTATACCTTGAGATAAGTCGCGGTCATTGCGGCAACGACAATAAAGTTTAAAATCACAATTTAAATTAAGGTTTTGAGTCCCTTGCGAGTAGTTGAGAGTTTCAAGTCAAGACGTTGCTTCGTACCGAATTTCAAGATTTTGAGTTCACGTTGGCTTAGAAGTGTGATCTTTTCACAGCTCCAAGGGACAGTAAATTTGAGTATTTGATATAAATTCCAGCGTGATACATCTACTCGTACCTGAGGAAAAAGGGTCTTGACAGACAGATAGACGGACAACGAAGTGATCCTATAAGAATTCCGTTTTCTCCTTTCGAGGTACAAAACCCTAAAAATGTTTTGTATTGGAAACCCCCCCTTTTTTAATTTTATACTTTACATAAGTTGAACACATTTCAAGAGTCTACCTTCCACAATTCAGAAGATTCAGCTTTTTGACACGCGAAAGGAAAAACTGCGAGGTCTTAGAGTTCTGTTGGCACCCTTTTGGTACGGAACCCTTAAAGCTGCTTTCAGTTTGAATTTAACAAGTGAAACCTTTTGAGCTACTTTGACTGGCTCTTCAAGCAAACAAAAACTTTTATGACACAAAAAATCGAATTACACAAACATCTCTATTTAGTTGGGCCATTGCAAGGCGCTTAAAAGCCCCTCAGACCGACCCATAAAAAAAAATCATATCTTATTCTTAATTGCGACACCCATGGGGAGTCCCAATGTCACTGTTTCGAAGGCAGCCTCTCTCCCAAGCCACAATCTCTCTAGCTTCAACCGCCAACCTGTCCTATCGGCCCAAACACCTTCACTCTACTGATAAGCATACAGACGGCAAACTTAATTGCTCAGGTGTTCGTACATATGCGGGGGAACGTGTCAAGAACGCGCACATGGCTTAGTCATACCAAAGCTCTGTTGACTTATCGTGCTAGTGTTTTTGTTTTTGGTCACCCAGTCACTTCTCCGCTTTGTTATTGTCACCCCTCAATCCACGTTTCGTTCTTTTACAAGTTGTTTGCAAAAGATTCAATTTCAAATTTATGGATAAAAGTGCAACCATCAGGCGATGGTCGCAGCAAGTGGCCCACAGTGACACCGATGACGTCTGTGTTCTATTGAAGTTCGTCAAGATAGCCGGAGATGACGACAATCCAATCGTTTCTAGACTAACTTCCACCTCCAGCAGTGTAAGTGATCTCTCGAATCTTGTTTCACTCGATTCGTGTATCTGAATCTTTATTTTTGTTTTTTATTTTTTTTTTGTTTTTGACACCGGCATTGATTAAATTTTGCATTTTTGTGTTTTTTTTTGTCTTTGCAGAAAAACAAGGAATTGATGAATGATATTATCACAAACTGTAAACTGAAAAACGGTAAGTAATCGAATTGATTAAGCAGAGAAAGCAAATACAAAATAAAAAAAAATAGATACAAGTGAAATGCCTTGAATAACATTGATATGGTCGTTTGTTTAGATACAAATTTGTTGCCACGGTTATCTCGGGTGTGTCGTAAAAGTCGAACACTGCCGGGTTCTCAAGCACAAATTTGTTTTGCCAAATTAATTATTTGCCTGCGGCGAAGGTGATAACGTCGCATCGTCTGCTATTCTCGAGATATGTAAATAATAGATAAATATTGTAATTTGTGTTTTGAGCGAAAGTAACGATCTAAATGTTTTTCATCAACTTTTACGGATGTAAGTAAAGTGAAATTTTTACAAAAACACAAAGTACGAAGTGTATGAAGTGTGTGTTTTCAAAACATTGATAATTTGTGATAAGTTTTGAGGTTGTTTATGTTCTTGTTATCAACTATTCAGTTGTTTTCGTCTTTTCTGTATCAATTTGTTTTACGGTCCACAATGAATGTGTTTATAATTTCAATTTCAAAAAACAAAGCGAAAATTCAAAAGTGTACGAAACGTTTATTTGAGTTGATTAATCAATTCTTGCCATTTACTTTCGATTATTTCATGTAAATGTTGACCATGACAATGTTTTAAGTGGTCCACGCGTAGAATCCAATTTCGAGTCCCTTTTTAGAGAATAATGGTGTCAATATGCTGCCTTCCGGGGCTTGAATTGGTGCTGGCTTTTTGGTGTTGCTTGCTTAAGGCTTCAAATCGGACGATCTAGCCAGCCAATTTTCACTGGCCCAAAATGAAAGAAAAATTACTCACCGAACTCATTTCTTAATTGGTCTATTGATTCGCATTCTTTATGGCATGGAGTATATGGAGCGCCGCGTATTTTGGGCAGCAAAAAGTTTAAAATCAGTGAATGGTGGAAGGCGTCATTGACGGAAAGTTTGTTCTCACATTCATCTCTTAAAAATATTGGCCATTGATTCCGCCGGAGCATAAGCCACAACAAACAGTGAACTTATTCTGGGTGCATTGGCAGCTCTTGTATCGAGCGAGGTTGTTCATCTTCCTCCAAATTTTCTAAGACCCGCTGATCGGGAATTCCGATGCTCTGGCAGGTCGTTCATTTCAATTGAGTGCTCTTTAGGCGCATTAAGAACTCCTTTAAATAGTCGAACACTGAAAAATCGAACAAAAAAAAGATAGCAAAAGAAAAGTATTAAAATTGAAAAGAAGGTTAAAGGCACAATAAGCCGGACAGTTAACACAAATCTAAACTTTGAGATTTGTATGTATAAAAAATGTAGACAATTTCAAAAAAGGTTAAATAAAACATATTTATTATTGTTGGATTATTATTTTTTCAATTCTTAAAAAAAGTTCTGTTAGCGCTAGTATCCAAACAGTAATAATTACGTTCAGTCAGGACGTTTTAGTTTCAGAAGACAGACACCAACATTTCATGTCAATTTTTAACGTTTTCTTTTTTAATCAATGAAACATTTAAATAAGTTTTATACGCAAAAAATTAAAATTCATTCACATTTTTGTTAACTAATTATTCACATAGTAAGTACATAACAATTAATATATGTAACGGGTCCGCCAAATAATTGTTTTTTGAAAATGCTATAAAAAAACTGCTGAATATTTTCTCAAATTTACTTTTTTATTTGAAGGAACAATCCTTCCGGTTAATAATGGAAAATAATTTCGGTCTAATTTTTAAGCACATTATCGATTGTGTGCAGCTGTATTTCACCAATGGCTTCACGAATATTGTCCTTTAAAGCGTCAATTGTCGCTTGCTTGTCGGCGCAACACTTATCTTTGAGGGCACCCCACAAATAATAGTCCAACGGTGTCAAATCGCAGCTCCGAGGTGGCCAAACGACATCAGATCTGCAGCTGATAATGCGATCTTCAAAAGCAGGGCGCAAAACATCGAGTGTAGCTTCGGCTGTGTGGCACGTAGCGCCGTCCTGTTGAAACCAAATGTTGCCAATATCCTCCTCTTCAATTTTTGTGAACAAAAATTCGTTCAACATGGCCCGATAACGATCGCCATTGACTGTGTAACGGCCACTCCTTGCTCATTTTCGAAGAAAAATGGGCCAATTATGCCTCTGGACCAAAATCTGCACCAAACAGTGACTCGTTTTGGGTGCATCGGCTTTTCAATGTATGCGCGCGGGTTTTCTGTGCCCCAAATGCGACAATTTGGCTTGTTTACATACCCGCCAAGATCAAAATGAGCTTCATCTGAAAAGATGATTTTTTTGGCAAAATCGGCATCTTCTGTAAGTCGATCGCAGGCCCACTTAGCGAAGCGAAAACGCATTGGATGGTCAGTTGGCTTCAACTCCTGAACTAATTGGATTTTGTATGGCGTCATACCAAGGTCTTTATGCAAAATTCGTCTCAATGATGTTTCCGAAATGTTCAATTGTTGAGAACGACGGTGAATTGATGTTGATGGCGCTTCACGCACACTTTCTGCCACAGCAGAAATATTCTCGGGTACACGCACTGTTTTTGGCTTTTCACGCTTTGGTTTATCGATGAGGATGCCAGTTTCTTTCACTTTTTTCACAAGATAACGAACATACGGAGCTGACGGTGCTTCTCTTCTTCCAAAATCCGTACGCAATTTTCGCACACATTCTGCAACATAACCATGATTTTCAAAGTAATGTCGCAATATTTCCCAGCGTTGTTCAACCGTATACACAACCATATTCATTCAGCGGAAGGATAAAACTCATAATCTGTCAAATAAGACATGAACTAAGTGTTACCATTCACGAAATAAGCACTAGTTGAAAAAAAAAACGTTAGATGGCGGACCCTTTATATGTATATATAGTATATATCCTTGAACTAAAAAATGTATTCGTAAAAGACATTTAATATAAAGATATTCAGTTTTATAAAAGACACTTAATACATAACAATAAAAATAAATAGATGTATATACTCTTTAACCAAGAAATAAAGAGGAATTCATTAAATATGTTAAGTACTTGTAAAAGTATTTCAACTAAATGTTTAAAATTCAGTCTAGTACTCAACACGTGGAAAAAGGAACGCATTTAGAAAAATCAATAACAGTTGGATTTAATGGATAAAGACTGGATTTTCGAAAGCCATTCTTGATTATTGTTGCCATATCTTTATTTTTCATTATGCATTCATTGAAAAGAGGGCAAACATTTCTTTTTTTTTGTGAGTGATTGTTCTAGATTTCTTGTTTGTCACTCACGAACAGTCTTTTTCAAACCACTTACGTCCGGTGATTACTTAATGTGGATTGTATTGGGTGACAATGCATATAAAATGACTTATTCCTTGCTAAGAAATTCGCTTAACTCCAAAGTCAAATCGGATTTGTGACCATCAACAAAAAATAGAACTGGACCTGCCTTTGCTTATGTTTTCAGTTTCTCTCGCCAAAGAATTATTGTTCTTAATTATTTTTTGCACCGTATTAAGGAGGTCATGAGTCTTTGCACATATCGGTGCATCACTTAGCAATTTTACTGTCTTCCTCAGGTGTCAAGTGAGAATCTGGCCCTATTTTTTGTTGCCTTTTCACCAATTAACCTTTTACCTTTTAGTCGGTCATGAAAAGTTGATCGCAACAGGCTATATTTGGCAGCTGTCAAATTATTCGTCCGAACATCTTTTTAAGCCCGTGTTAAACTGCTTTTCTACATTCTTAAGTAACTAAATCTTAAATATGAAATTTCAAATGTTTTAAATATTTTAGTGCGTAAAAAAACCTATTGTCCTGTTACTAAACCTAATTTTTTAAGTACTCGGACTACCTGTTTCTACGTTAAAAAAATTATTAAAAAAAAACATCCAATATTCTTTATTTGAATTATTCAAAATTTGTATAGGTTTCGTTCAAAAGTATTAATACTTCGATTAAAGATTTACATTAAATAATCAGTACTCGGATATCCTGTTCGGAATCTAAAATCAGTATAAAATTGGGGCTCCAGTATCCAGACACCAAATAATTTGGAAAGATTTGAACAATTTTTTCTTTATTTTTAACAGAATACATCAATTATTTATATTTAATTAAAATTAAGCCTAGTTTTGTGTGCAAATGCAATAAATAATGCTTAAAATACTTATATTTTGAAAATTGCGTCTCTATTTCTTTTTAGAGAAAAAACGCACTTAGCTATTAAACGACGAAGTGTCCAGATTTTATCACTGTCCGAATACTAGTGCCTCTACCCATATTAATGCAGAGAAAAACATATGCGGTTGTAACAGCGATAACAGGTACCTGAGGCACATCAGTTACACCTTGCAAATGTTTACAGCATGTTCGACGAACATATCTGCCAAGGTCGTACCGTGCTTAATTGTGACACTCTTTCCAACTTATAAAGTTTTACAACTTATACAGCTCTCCATCCATTGCTGAACCACGTCTTTGGGGTTAAAAGGAAGTGCTGCATCCAGAGATGTAAAAGAATGCAATCATTTTGGATTGCTGTCATTGAAGTCACAAGAAAAACTTCTTCGTATCGACTTCAATCATAAAATTCAATATCATTCTCTTACTTTGAAATACGAAATCACCATTCATTTTCAAGTCATTGATTGTGAATTTATTTTAGTGAAATTAGTGCATCATAAAAAAAAAGCCAGCCAAGTGCGGTTCAAACTCGCACAACGAAGGTTCCGTTCGAACTTTTATGTACGCAATTAGTTCATCAATCATAAGAATCGCATCTCGAAGATTTTTGTTTTATTATTCTAATCTTTACATTAATGTACAGATAAGGTCTCAAAAACTACAGCACTAGCTCCAACGGCTTTCGGTTGGGATCACAGAGGTTATTGTAAAAAATTTAGTGTTAAAATATGTTAGATACTATTTTCAAGATTTAGTTTTTGGAGAAGTGTACAAACATCAAGGGGGTATTCTAGTCTAGAGATATTCCAGAAGTCATTTTTTTATTTGTTATTTGTTAATAAATAACAAGAATACAGAAAAAAATAAAAAAGTAGAAAATTTCAAAAATTAGCAGTTGATGAAGTGGGGTCTCAAAAAATTGGCTCAAAACCATGCCCAAGATTTCAACCCCCTAGCAATCTGAAACCAAAAAAATTATGATTATTAATCTAGAATAATGTCGCAATGTCGGGAACTACGAAGAAGTTGGAAAGATTTTTTTTTCACAAAATGGCGACTGCCTGAAATAAAACAATTTTTGTACCACTTTTTTTAACTGTTTCGAATTTTAAAAAAAAAGTAATAGATATTGGGGATGGGGACAGTTCCGGACATAGCCAAGTCTATAAAGAAGACTTTTTTTTAAATTTCAGATAAACCGGTCCAGTAGAACCTGTGAAATCGTGGCTATTGTTTTGAAAAAGACAGTTTTGAAAAAAAACGCGTTAAAAGTTTCGCGTAAAGTTTTTTGTAGTCTAAGTCATGAAATGATATTGTAGACTTAGATTTATTCAATCTGCCATTTCTGCTTCATATATCGGACCTTCCTCGACTTCGAAAAAAACTATTTTCACCGTTTCTCTCTTCATATCGAGCAGTTCTGGTCTCCTTTGATGCGTTGGATGCTCGTATCTCGGAGCGGTCAATCTGGGCGTTGTCTCTTTTCACAGCAAATGAATGAGCTTCCGGGCCAATTTATATTCCCATTCCATTTTTAAAATAAGAATGAAGCCTTCATTAAAAATATTTCACAATATCTTTATTTCACTCACAGCACATATGAACGTCCACGTGGTTTGAAGGTTAGAATTCAACTGTTAGCAGCTGGGCGTAAGTGAGCACTAAATATAAAAGATCTATCACTAAAATCACCTTGGTTTCTTGTATTACAACATATAAAAAGGACACAAGGTTTTACTGAGAAATATGGATTCAGGTAGACTGAAATCCCTAATGTCTTTTGTTCGATTAGTTCTGGCCGAACCAGTTTGGATGCCGGGTCAGTAAAATACCCATATCTCCGAAAATAATTTGAATTTTGAAAAATCCTCTTGTAGATATATTCTTGAATAGTTAAACTTTGAAAGTATAAAAAAAATTCACCCCCTTAAATTCTGATATTGACAATTTAATAAAATGGGGATTTGCTAACCGAGTAGAACTTAGTGCTTCCAAAACACAATGCTGTCTTATGCCATCAAATCGAAACCGAAAAGCTTTCAATGCTCAGTGTGCGCGTTAATTCTAACCTTACCTGGAATGACCACACATTCGATTTTGCCAAAAACGCAGCGGAATGCTTAGAAATGCTTACCCCGTCTGCCTCTTAAGCAATTCACTCGCAATACCCGCACTTCATGGAATGCAAATCTGTTTCAACTCAAGCCTTTTTTCGAGATTCTTTAATTGGTCGAATGCTGCGAATTTAAAACCAATGAGCACCGATACCTTCTTTTTCTCCCTTTCACTTTTCCTTCTGCTCGTGCTGTGTAAACAATTACTTTAAGGGTACTAGCAGTTCTTTGAGCACTTGCACTATTATGAAAAAGAAGTTCTTTCTGTCAAATAAAGATTATACAATTAATTTAAAACAAAGGCCCGAAACTAAATCAAAATTTAGAATATTTATTCCATGTCCGTTGCTTGATTAAAAAATAAATCTGGCTGTTGTGATCCACTCAACTTCTTTCTTCAAATAGTGAACTACCACAAATTGGCAATCCTCTAGCAAACGTTAAAAGAACAGTTCATTGAGTTCCGATTGTAAACAGACTTACACGGCTCTTAAAGCATCAACCATCGCCCAAACAAGCCAGATGCGCCAATTTTCCATTAAAGCGCCCTTAAAATAAGACATCCATTAAAATTCATATCCCAGAGTACAAAAAAAAAAACAAATGCAAGTAAACAGAATCCATCCGCAGAAAGCGTATAATAAAGTCATCATCTAACACAATCCCCGTCGTCGTCTCTGATAGAAGCCAACCATGCCCGTTCCCAACCTCGCAAACACCACAAAATAAACTTTATTACCTTGGCAGGCTCACTTTCCGCATTAACAGCCGCCATAAACAAACAGAGTCATCCCAGATCCGGCCACGTATAAGCACGTAATACCCTCTAGGATTAATGTACATGAAATGTTTGCTGTTCTTGGTCCTGGTAGTTGGTGTGCTCATTACACGTGAGACGCGTCCATCGGGGTAATGTTGCTGCCTCGTAAGGCGGTAATTAAGTGGATTCACACACGTGAGACGAATGAGTTTGTTTTCATGTGACGCCAAAAAAAGAAAAAAAAAAACAGAACAAAACAGTCGAAAGACCTTTTTCGAAAACGTTGACAGATTTGAGCGTTCCATTATCCTTACAGTCCTCCAACATACGTACGTACACGACTGATGGAATGTACGCTTGTTCGACAAGCGAAAGAGTCCTTGTGAAACTTTTTCTATTTTCTTCTACCAGCGAAGGTAGTAACTTGGAGAATGGCAAATTGCAAATGGTAGCAATTTTGAACTTAAGTATTCTGCAGCATGCTACGATTTATTTTTCTGGGAAGTTTTCTCATTTTTTTTTATGATGCCACGAGCGGTAAGTCGTGATTTGAAGGCGGTGAGATTTGTTGTTTTAAGACGTGAATTCTGCGAGCGCTTCGCCCCGAAATTGAATATTAAGTTTGTTTTTTATTTTTTTTTGTTTTATTGAAAATTCCACAGACCTCGAATGTCAAACAAAAACAAAAACAAATTAGAAACTTGTCGGAAAAGAAGAAGAGGAAACGTGGAAAGAGACACTGCCATCAAACGCAGTGAAAAATCTACTCAAAACGGAAGCCTGCAAATGTTGCTGCCGGTCTCATAATCATGCTGCATTTGTGACCCGAAGATTCAAAAAAAATATTGCTTCGTCCCTAAATTCCTTCCTCGAAATTTTGTAGACACTAACGCTCTAAAAAATGTTGAAAAAAATCAGTGCTAGCACTGCACCCGACTCAAACGAAGTGAACGAAGCATTTACCCCTAGATCCACGGATGGTGATCTCTTTGAACAGTATCCTCAGCTCTTAAGCGATCCGTGTGTTGATTTTGATTTCTAAGTGGTTTCGGAGACTGAAGTCTTGAAAACTATCCGCGGACTCAAGTCCGATGCTGCTGGTCACCTGAATCGCGGTCTTACCGACTGCGTCGTCTATCGGTGGTAGATTCGAAGACTTGCTATCGGACCATTCGGATCAATTCGCTCTGCATGACCGAGCTTTGAGCTTTTATCCTTTTGGCTTGGTCGGTGTCGCATTACAACCCGTACAGTTCGTCGTTAAATCTGCTCCACCGCTCACCGTCCATCCAGGCGAGAGCAAAGATCACACGCAAAATGTTCTTTCGAAACATCTCAGGCGCTCTCATCTGCTTTTGAAAGTGTCTGTGCTGCTGCATCTTTGCTGCTTCTGTCTCAAAACTCACAAAGGTACTTTTATAAATCGTTTCAAATGAGTATGCAGTAGGTTCGACGCATGTTTTCTCTTTTCCAGTCATACCACGCAAAACGGAAGAAAAAGTCGTACAGACCCGCACTGAAAGTTAGTCTAAAGATAGTGAGAGAAGTATGAATTCATTATTATTTTTAGTGAAGGTGGTAATGACAATTTGATGGAAGATCTTTATTTCTCATTTATTGTGCTAAGAAGAAGAAGCAATGTTTTGCCAATATACTACTGTGTCCAAAAAATAAGGTGACATTGTATTTATTTTGAAAATTCTTTATTTATTCTTCCAAATCAATTTCATCCCCTTCAAAGTAATCCCCTCCCGATGCAATGCATTTATGCCAACGGATTTTCCAATCTTTGAAGCACTGGTTGTAGTCACTTTTCGGGATGGCCTTCAGTTCCGTCTTCGCTGCGGCTTGAATCTCCTCTATCGTATCAAAACGGTGTCCCCGGAGCGGTCTTTTGAGCTTGTTGAACAGCTAGAAGTCGCACGGCGCCAGATCAGGTGAATACGGTGGTTGCGGAACGATAAGGGTTGAGTTTTTGGCGAAATGATCACGAATTACGAGTGCGGTATGGGATGGTGCATTATCGTGGTGTAAAAACCAAGAATTGTCTTTCCACATTTCCGGCCTTTTTAGGCGGATAGCGTTACGCAAACGACGCATAACGTTCAAATAATATTCCTTGTTGACTGTTTGGCCGGTTGGAAGGAATTCATAGAGCACAACACCACGATAATCGAAGAAAACAGTCAACATGACCTTGATTTTTGAGCGACTTTGGGGCGGTTTTTTTGGTCTCGGCTCTCCTTTGGCACGATATTCGCTCGATTGATCGATTGTTTCGGGGTCGTAAGCATAGATCCAAGTCTCATCGCCAGTTATAATGCGTTTCATGACATCCTGGTAGTCGGAAAGCATTGTTTCACACACTGCAACGCGACGCCTTTTTTCCAAAAAAATTCAATGTTTTCGGTACCAGTCGAGATTTGACGCGCTTGAGGCCCAAAACATCCTTCAAAATGGTATTGACTGAGCCTTTCGATAAGCCAACTTCATCAGCAAGGTCTCTAATCGTTAATCGATGGTTTTTCAACACCAAATCTTTGATTTGTTGGACGTGAGCTTCATCGGTTGAGGTTGATGGTCGCCCAGAACGCTCTTTGTCTTCGACACGTTCACGGCCGGCTTGGAAATCACTATACCACTTGTAAACATTTTTTTTAGACATAGCCTCATCATCAAAGGCTTTCTGCACCATCCTCAACGTATCCGCAGCAGAAAATTGATTGATTGTATATGTTCACAATTGGGTTTAAGTCCGGATGGTATGGTGGTAGCCTGAGTACTTCATGTCCTGCTGTTCTGATCACGTCTTCCATTTCGCGCTGCGGATCCGTCTTGTTTCATTTCGTTAAACGATATCATAAAGTTCAACTTTAAACATTGAAGAGCAGTATGCAATATTATTTTCCACCAGGCAATTGATAAACTCGAATTTAGTTGCTGATGAAGTTGGCACACTGTTTTTTCATTTGTTGTGATTAAATAATTGTCCATGACAATAACCGACGGTTCATCCAGCAGCTGCAGAATATTTTCTCTTAACCATTTGGAAAAAATTGCAAAGTTCATCTCATCATGGTAGTCACCAGACTTCGTCTAGACTTGAATATGAAAAGAGAACCCATCGACAAATCCATGCTGTGACGATACTCCTATTGTCGTACGTCTTGCGACAGCTTCAAAGTGATGTCTTCATTATGCTAATTTCAAGTTCTTAAGATTTTTTCCTTAAGGCTCTTGAGGAGCGACTGTTTTTTGTCAAATTGGTGGAAGGCGTAGATTATACATCTTATAGCCTCTAAATCGAAATTGTCCAAATCTGTGATCCAGTACCGATGAGGAATTTTATTCTTGGGCCATCGAAGTGTTCCAGTTTGATTCTGTCTTTAAGTATTTTGTGGATGACCTGTTTCGTCGCTTCGATGGTGTGAAAACGTAATTCCACTTTTCTGGATACTTGTAACATCATTGATATTTTTAAAGCAAAAAAAAAAAATCCAATCCAATTTTGTTTTCGGAAGGCAAAGTCACCAAAGGACGCCCTTTTTAGGATTTCTTTTCTAACCTTGATGATAGTAGACTGACTGCTGCTCTTTTCAAAACCATACCTAAGGTTTTTTATTTTATATGGTGTGTAATCATATTCTATAACGTTGGTTTCAAGGCTAGAAATTTAATATGGACGTGGTTTGTTCAACTTAATCTGTTCATATGCTCAAAAAGGCTTTATTAATTAAATGGTTGCGAATGTAGTGCCCCATGAGTAGCCTTCGCAATAATTTCACAGCAATCTGAGCTGCAAGCATAATTGCTTTTAAATTGAAAATGATTATAAAAGAAGTTACTGGTGGCTCATTATTAATTCCAGCTATGGTTTCGAAAATAGCATTGCAAATTTTTAGGGGAGCTCGTCCGTATTGAATTCAACTTTATTGAAGTTGATGAAATACATTCTCAAAAAAAACATGTCTGCATCAAAGTTTTTCATTATTACAAGTTTTTAAATATAACTCTTTTCTCTCTTATGTTCAGTCTTTACTGCTCGAACTTTTTATTTAACATCTTCCATTTAAAATAGTTAAAGTGTGCAGCGAGGGTCGTCCTTGGTTTACATCTGAGGTACACAATGCAAGCAAGAATCATAGAAAATTAAACTCGAACTGGAATTGTACCGAGATCATTTGGAACAAATACTGATGCGTCCAAAAGCTATGGGGTAACCTGCGTTCTCTTGAAGTTGCCAACAGTTGTACAGTAGTCTACGAGTATTGACCAAATCTTAATGGCTTAAATATTGCATTTATATCTACAGGTACCCCTAACATGCACTTTCTACCTTACCTTGCGCTTACATCTGAACCAGTTATTTGATTCAACTTTGAGGTAGTTACGGAGATGGAACTGATTAATTTTATTAAAGTAATTTAGTCAGCCATTGGTGAAGATGGGGTGCCGATTCGTTTCATCAAAACTACATTGCCGCACAAAATAAATCTCCTCTTATGCACTCGATGAGTCATTGTATTGCATCGTCGTCCTTGTCTGATATAAAGAAACTTGCAAAGGTCACCCTAGTGCCCAAAAAAATTCATACCTCTTCATCAACAGATTTTTGCCCAATTAGAATATTATCATGTCAAGCAAAGGTCTTTGAAGAGGTTTTAGCTAAGCTGATCATTGGTTCATATTGAACGAAACAACTTACAGACATCAGTGCAATCTGGCTCTCGTGCACAGCATAGTTGTACAACAGCCGTGGTTAAAATTTTTGACGACATACGAATTCACTATGACATTGGAGTTGCGACAGTACTTTGCTTGCTTGACTTTTCGAAGGCTTTTTATATGGTGAACCATGGTATTTTGTGCAAAAAGCTTATGCTATATTTTGGGTTCAATGAAAGATCCGTCCGTCTTTTGCTAGGCTGCTTGAATAATCGGTACCCGTAGAAAACGGCTCTTCTACTTTCAGGAGGCTCTCGTACCGCAGGACTGTATCTTAGGTCCCATTCATTTTTGTTTCATAATGTGTGCTCAAATGTCTCCATTCACATTTATACTGATGAAGTCCAAATCTGTCGAAACCAATTGTTCTTTTGGAAGCTCTATTCACGTCGCTTATTGACTATGCGGTTGTTGTGTATTGCAATCCCGATTCACAATCTCAACCAACCTACTCATAGCTTTTATCGACATGGTGAGATACGTTTATCATCTACGTAGTTATGATCATATCTCCAATAAAATGAAAAGATTTAAGGTAGTACATTACAACAATACTTTTCCATGAGGTCCTGAATACTCATGCATAGAATTATGCAAACCAAAACACGATAACTTCTTTTTGGAAAAACCGCGATTTGTCCAATCAGCGAGAACACTAAAAATTATAGCACCAAGCTGAAGTCGTTAAAATTTGTCTATATACGTTCCTTAAACTTACAGATCTTCATTCGCCTAGTTATGATGACGAATTTCAAAAATTTGCGTGGTTATTACTTGAATTTTGCTTTAGATATTTTTGCGTTTTTTAAGGTTCAATACCTTAAAAGAATGAAACAGAACTTTAAAGGATCACTTCGTTGTCCGTCTGTCTGTGTGTTTATCTGTAAAGAAAATGTTTCTTAAGACAGCGTAGAGGTATCAAATTTAATTAGGTATCAGAAATTTCTTAAAAATCAGAGCCCAATAGTTTTGTAAATTCTTTTCCCTAGAAACTTTATACTGTATCTTAATTCAAATCGCCTAATTCAGCCCCACATTAGGTAAACAAGAAAAGGCTACTTGGATTGATTATCAACAGTGAACAAAATAATTTATTTTGTTTCCTTAAACAGAAATTTACAGGTGGCAAAAAAAATACAAAATGTTGTTAAATTACAGAAAACAAAACACGAATGCAAACAAACAAAAAAATATTTGTTACGTAAACAAAATATGAAAATTGCAAACTTGCAATAAATAAAAAGTTGATTCTTTTGTTGGTATGATAAACAATTATGTCAAGAAGTAGACTACGAAAAAATGTGTAGTTCATTGTTCGGTGGTACGGAACCTTTCATGTGCGTGTGCGACTCGCACTTGGCCTCGTTTTTGTAGTGAAAATTCAGTAACAACATTTTCATCGTGGTAAAGTACACGAACGAGCAACGTCTGCAAATTATAAATAATTTTCTACAGACATTCGGAGTCGGTGACCATATTTTTAAGAGCGTTTTTTTTCGTTCGTAATTCTGACCCTAGTAGACAAGCAATAACAAGTTTTGTGCAAAAATTTAAATCTACATATTCGTTGTATGATGTTGTCGTGTCAGTGCGACAACGGGTTGGTCGAAATGTCGAAAATATCGCTACCGTTCAGGCGTCCGTATCAAATGATCCAAATCAGTCAATTCCACCGGGTTCTCGAGAATTGGGTATGCTCAGACCTCATTTTAGCGTATTTTGTGAAAGGATCTTGGCTTACACCATACAAGATCAAGCTGACTCAAGAATTTAAGGCGATGTACCATTTGAAGCGACGCACGTTCTCCGATTGGGCTCCGGAGAAGATACGCCAAGATGTTGAATTTCATCGCAAAATCATCTTCAGTAACGAAGCACGTTTTTGGCTCAATGAGCTTCATCAATTAGCAAAATATGTGTTATTGGTGGGCTGAAAATCCACATTTGCTTCATGAATCACCACTTCATCCACTAAAAATAACTGTTTGGTACGGCTTGCATGTCGGCGGCGTTATTGGGCCATATTTTTTTGTCGACGATAACGATCGTCTACTTGCTGGGAATTGCCAGCGCTATCGTGCCATGATTACCGATTTCTTTTTGGCCCGAATTGGACGATATGAACTTGGATGACATTTGGTTTCAAGAGGACACAGCACACCTTATAATCGATTAATTTTGTTTAAAAAAGTTGTCAAGTCATTATTGGAAAACCCTGTATGAATGTTGAATGTAGAAAGTTCAATAATGGCGCGAAATTTAAATTAGCACCTCTTTTTTTAAATGACCCTTAAAAATGTAGCTGATTCTAAAAATGTTTCTGAATAAAATATTCTAAAAATTGACTTCATTTCTTCATCAGACAAACTCAAATAAATTCCAAATTTGAATAACAATTACCTCACGGATCTAACTCATGACAACTTACTTCATAAAGAGTCAAACGAGTGCCTTGCTCCCATTTGTCATGTTACATAAAGACCAGATACGTGTCGAGCCTAATTAGAAAAGATTGCGCACCCAAATTATAGTCATCAAAAAATAAAAACCAAAAATGAAAGAAACCAACCGCCAAATGAAATGAATAAAGAGGCTCCGATATCATAACAGTCTGATTGATTTGTGCCAGCTTCAGTTTCCCATCCATCATGGGACCAATTCCCAAATTATATTCCCATTTAATCGAATTAAATGGTTGTGTGTTCAACGCGGATTAACACAAATAAATATTCTGTTTTTTTTTGTTCGCCTATTCAAAATTCCCATTTGGATTTTATAACCTCGTAGTCATCGGCACCGAGGGAGGTGCAGCATTAGGATCTATTGAAATGGAAATCGAAATTGAAATTGAAATGGAAATGGAAATCATCATCATTCATATGGCACTGCGATGGTGATTCCCAGCCCCGCAAACAATGGGAATAAATAATTTATTCTAATTGATGATTTGCATCCGCATCTTTGGGGCTAGACTGATGTGTGTCTGTGTCTGTGGGACGTGCTGATTTTCGCAGGAAACTTGGGCTATGAATATTCAGATGGATGTGTGAATTACTCTAATTGGGTCTAGGGAATGTTTGGTTGGTGTTTTGGTGGGAATGTCTCGTGAATCATGAAACATTTTATTTTCGAATCAAAAATGCATAAACAAAAACATGCAATTGAGTAAATTGGCAAATGGGAAGGTGATAACATTCACAAAGTCACACATGCACGAAAGAAACGAGGTGCAGAATCATATTTTCGAATAGCATTTTTTTTAACATTGAAGAAATATTATTTTTCATAATGTGCTGGCTCTCAAGAGACTACGAGGACCCTTATAATGGAGCAGAAGGATAAGGAGAAGAATGCAAATATTATGTTATGGTTTGAAACTCAGATAAACTTGGTTTCAATTGTACCATGGGTATAGTCCGAGCTGTGAATGAGGATTCGCTCAATTCACAGTATTTTTTTTATTATTATTTTGAAGACAATCTCAGCTCTCTTCATGTTTGTCAGTGTTTTGCCTTGACAATACGGCCAACGATTTTATATTTACAGAAAAGATCATGGAATATGTCGAAACAGTGATGAAAGGCCAGCCGCTTGGTCAGACTTCTATCGCTGGTCAACTGCTTTTGTGATAGCTTCATTGATTTTATTCAAACAGCAAATGGCGACTGATCAAAATCGAAAACTAGATAAAAACTCAAGACTTTCCTTAAGACTCGCGTATTGAGACCTTCTTATTGATCCAATTAAAAGGCACGTATTAAATCAGGTGCGCCATCCAGCCGTTAAAATAAGGAGAGCCGAGTTATTTAACTAAAGTTTAAGTTACAATACATTAAAAAAAACGAATGCTAGCTGGTTTTACCTTCCGAAATGGCCCTGTTCGTGCGCTTTGGAATTATTGACCTGAAATTGGACTTTTTAATTTATTAAATTGTATGTAAAAGAATTTTAAAAATCCTCAAATAGAGTCTGAGCTTAAGCTGCTTTCTATTCTTCTCGGTCCCGGGCGGCAAGCTGCTTCCAGCTGCCTTGATACGATCAAGCATCGGAGCATCCGCATTTGATTGGTCCTTAAGCTGGAGCATGTTTATCCATTCACTCGGGCTGACGGATTTTCACCTTGCGAAGCATATCCATGTCAAAGGTCCCTTAAATCTTTTCCGCTGTCTTGCTTTTCAAAATTTTTATCCTTCGAGTTATGAGTTTTGATCCTTGATTTTGGCCTGATCGAAGTAGTATAAAATCCATAAAATGAGCCATCATGAAGTGATTTCTTGTCTTGAGGCGGCTAGATTCACTTTTCATCTCAAGAAGTCGATTTGGAGATTTTGTCCAGCTGGTGTTCACTTAAAGTTATTTATCCTCATAAGCTTGAAGTAAAACTCTTCTGGCGTTTTCTTAAATCGTCGTAATATCTTCAGGTACGATACTTTGAATGCGAGCGATGATGTCCATGTCAATTCCTTCTATGTTGTTGTTGGAATGGACCGGCATCCGGTTAGGTCTGGAATTATTTTGAGTTTCCCGTGCATAGTAACAAAACCAATATAAAATATCGTTGGCGAGTACCCACTTAATAATTTTTGGGCTTTTCAAGTGCTCGGAAACCACATTGGAATCAGCCCACATGCTGCTCAAGACATTCCAATAAAATGCCGATGGGATTGTGTAAGAGACGCTGAGGATCGCAGTCATCAGGACTAAACTTTATTTAGAAAGTTCACCTTCTACTGATTTGCTTTCTGGAAGCTATAATATCTTTCTCTGCAGTGGATTAACAGATTTTCTTCATACCCAATCATTTGTCTTGGTCACTCTCGTATATGTATCAGCTGAAGTAAATGTTGCTTGAATACATTCACGGTTTGCTTACGGATCGGTGATAAGATTTCCTTGACAATGACGAAGGAACTGTGTGCCTGTTTTTTAGACTTAAATAAGGCTCGCATATTTGTTCTTCTGTTTTCCTTGTCAAATTCTGCACTCTTCCCTATACTGATAGAGTCGTTCATTCATTTGTTAACTGCTAATCCGAAACGCATTAGTCAAAGTTTTGAGTGGTGCCTGGTGTTCAGCCTCTTAAATGACGTGTTAATAATCGCTTTTTTATGGTGCGTTTTTTGCCGTTGCCTCATTCTAAGACGTTCATTTTAACTGATCAGGACTACAAGAGCTGCCCATACACCTCTGCAGTTTTGCACTTTATCTCTCCGAAATATAACTATCATATCTATGCTCGGGATAAGTTACTCAAAAAAAGTTGATCCACTGCTCTTTAATGACACTTGGTATACGATCATGTTTAGTTCAATGCAAGACAGCTGTTTAACTTTACATAAAAGATGATGTCCTACAAGAATTTCCGGGCACATCTCTGACAAATGTCGCATCTGTGAACGTCACTCTTTCAGTTCATTACCAGTGGACTCGACTACGAACGTTCGTTTAAAATACAAAAAATCCTTGAAAAAAACAAAATTCAGACCTATCATCATGCCTTTCATTTATGGCTTGAAGCTTTTTAAAACCAAAAAAATCGATCCAAAACTCAATATAAGACGAATGAAATTGCGTGAACAGCTAAATCGAAAAGGCATATTTATCAAAAAAAAATCATAGAAAACCGTTCATATGCCAATTTGACAGAACAGCTGAAAACAGGGCCGTTATTAGCAACGACTTAATCTAATCTATTAATCTATGAATCTATTAATTTCAGTCCCATAACTTTTTTTTTTATTATTTGCTCGATCCTGCTTGCCATGCATTTTGTGCAGAGCGAGAGGAAGGATAAGTAAAAGCAATGAAAGAATGTGTAGTGGTTTGAAAATAGTGTGAATTGGAACGAAGCATTTTATTTGCATTCTCTTACTTCGCAGTATTTTTTTTCAACATTAGTTACTTCACTAGAAAGTTGTCTTTAAGAAGATTGGCGGTATGCCATTACCAATTGTTCAGTCGACATGAAGTTGGAATTCCAGCGTTATAAGACGACACAGTAACCACTATAGAAAGAGGCCACCTACTTGAACAAACTTCTGTCGCCGGTCGACGGGATAGCACCATTTATTTGACTCCAACAACAATTGGAGTGTAGACCAGATTCAAAAACCTGACAAAAGTTTAAGACTCTTTTTAGAACTCGAACAATCAGCCGTAATGCAACGAGGAATTATTCAGATGAAGATATATAACCGGACTCTATGGGCTAGGCCAAAGGGCATAAGACGTTGGTCGAATGGTGCGACTGGACAGTTATCGAAAACTTTAGAACCTAAAGCTTTCCAATAAGCCTTTACTCTTTAATATCCTTTATCAAAATCATTTGACTTAAAAATGTATAAAGGATAAAAAATAAAACAATCCAAACCAACAATCAGTCGAAACAATTACAAGTGTCAAAGTCTCTGAACGTTGTAGTTGTACCCTCATTTTATTTTATTTAAATTTTCTCCCTCAATATCCTTATTGCCTGAGACAACTTAACAAGTATTTTATTTTTCTTCTTCTTCTTCTCATTTATGTTTCAGGTTTTGGACCAGGTGTATCAGCAGCCCCAGCGTCACCAACAAAAAGGCCATTGAGCCCGGACCATCCGAATCCGGCCCTTCCCATTACCGAGGTAAGTAGGGACCAGGAAGGAAGCTATACAACAACAAAGAAAAAAAACAACGAGAGGGTAATCCTTGTTGAAAAACTTTGAATAAGTTTTCGGGCTCACTTTTCGTTTCTCGTTATTGCTTCGTTTTTTTTTTCTCTTTTTGTCGTAAGATTCGGCTGTACCTTAAAGTTTACAAGGATTCTAAAAAAACAAAAACAAAGAAAAATGAAAAACTTAATGAAGAACTTTTTTCGACTTTGCTTTCGAGAGATTTAATCGAGAATATTGCGTTTGAATGGCTTCACACTTTCCAATGCTACAGTCGTCTGTCTCAGTTGAGGGTATCCTTTATTAAACGACATCCTGTCTTGTTTTAGATATTTTTCGATTTCGAAACAAAGGGCACAGACGTGTTTCGAGGTGCTTCGAAAGGGTTGACAAAACACAATCTATCAAAACATTAACGAATCCCAGTCAATTGACGTCATCGTGTAAGTTTCCAATTGAATTCTCAGGCAGGAATAATAGGCGCCCGTCCCATTCCACACGACAAGACCCATTCAAAGTGTATTAGTATAACAAATTCTGGACAAGTTCGCTTACATCAGTTGACTGATTGACATCATGGTGCACGAGTGTGCTTATCGAGATGGATTAAACAGCAAATTGACGATTAGTAAGTTAGAGCAAGTTAAGGTGCAGGTGAGCACTGAAATCGATCTTGGAACATGCTGGCCTAATGGCAGGACTTTGAAACCAATTTGTCTTGATAAGGGTCACAAGAACAGTTTATTTTCTCATAAATTCTGATCCCATCTTATCCTGTCTTTTCATACTTAAAATATAATTGGACTACAGGAGACTATTGACAAAAAACAGGACTAATCCCCTGTAAACCATTTTACTCGAACCCTTTTACAGTATTTCGGAAACGCCCTCTTTTCACCCATATTTGCCGGCCTGTCTTAAAACACGGTCTTTACGGTCGTTTATTGAGCCAAAAACATGGCTTATGTTGTCTGCACCTATCCACATCGACATCGACTCCAGAGTCGCATTATTCTAAAGAATTCATTTAGAAGCCTTTATTTCGTCGCATTGTCTCTGAAGAAATACGAGTATACGCAAGCCCATAGCATGAATGGAATCCATATGCACACGGGCTTCAATAGCTTATAATTAACTTGAATAGGAACAAAGGAATGGGATCACTCATGCTTGTACAGGACTCTCGGACATACTCTTGCGTACACAATTTCTGCATTTGGTGTACGAAAAAAAGAAACGTAAATCAATTTTAAAATGCACTCAGACGAGATCCTGAAGCTTCCTGGAATCCAATCGTGATGTAGTTTTTATCATTAGTTGGATTTTATTTACTCAGCCGGCAATGGGGAATGCCTGTGGCAAAATGGAGTAAAGAAGGATGCTGCACACGAACTCCTGAAAGGGTTGGTCGACTTTTAAATTTCAGAATGGAAGTCTGTTGCACAAGGAAGGAATCTTTTAATTTGAGTTCTTTGAGATTTTATACAGCGAATAATGGGGCCATATAAAGTTTTTAAATAGGCGTGCAACAATTGACAAACATTTGTTTAGAAAACGTCTTGAGGCCGAATAAACGCTGGATGCTTAAGCTCTGAAATTTGTGGACAGTTATTGAAGCACTTTCCGGTAAGGGTTTTCAAATTTGTTTATAAGAATTAAGATAGACTTAAGGATCTCTGTTGCACGTCCAAGTGCTATTGATGAAATTTTGCGACTCCATTTAATTGATTACTACACCTTTGTTGAAAGGTGAAAACCAGGAAGGCCATTTCCGGCATAGCTCTATGAGAATAGCTTTCATGCCAAGAAAATCACGGTGAATTTATTTTTTTATTATAATTATGAGGTTAATTCCCTCCTGATTCAACAAAGAATCGAAAGCTGAAAATCCATCTGGATAGTCGCGAACTGATGCCCTCTTTTTTTCATTTTAATAATAGGACTAACGGTTGAAAATGTCGTTTTGCAGAATCTATTACTCTGAGGTGAATTTTGACCATGACCACATAAGAAACTCCATGACATTGTCTAATTATTTCAGTCTAGGTTATTGGTCATTAGTGAGAACACACAAGTTTTTGTAAAGCCGTAAAATGTCTACATTCGTGCCATCAAAAAAACACTCGGGCTATAATATAGATGTTAGAATGTGTCAGCTGTGGTTTAAGCGGTTCAAAGATGGTCATTTCGGCCCGAAGACAAAGAACGCCCCGGCTAGGTGAAAAAGTTTGAAGACCATGAACCGGAGGCATTGCTCCACCAAGATCCGTCACAAACGCAAGAAGAACTTGCAAAATCACTTGGCGTCGTTCAGCAAACCGTTTCCGATCGTTTGAAAGCAATGGGAATGATTCGAAAGGTAGGACATTGGGTGCCGTATGAATTGAAGTCACGAGACGTCGAACCCCGATTTTGCATGTCCGAAATGCTGCTTCAACGCCACAAGAAGAAGTCTTTTTTTGCATCGAATTGTCACTGGTGATGAAAAATGGGTACATTACGATTATCCAAAATATCGGGCAACGTATGGATACCCCGGAGCTACCTCAACATCGACGGCCGTTCAGAATATTCATGGCCTCAAGTTTATGAAGTGCATTTGGTGGGACCAGAAGGGTGTTGTGTATTATGAGCTGCTAAAATCGAATGAAACAATCACAGGCGAGGTCTGCCGAAGACAATTGATGCGTTCGAGCCGAGCACTGAAGGAAAAACGGCCGGAAACGGTCGCAAGACACGATAAAGTTATTTTGCAACATGACAATGCTCGGCCACATGTCGCAAATGTCGTCAAAACTTACCTTGAAACGCTCAAATGGGATGTCCTACCCCACCCGTCGTATAGTCCAGACCTTGCGCCATCCGGTTACTATCACTTTCGATCGATGCAACATGGTCTGGCTGACCAGCACTTCCGTCATTTCGATGATGTCAAAAAATGGATCGATTCGTGGATTGCGGCCAAACCGGTCGAATTTTTCAGAATGGGTATCCATCAGTATCCATGAATTGCCAGAAAAATGGGAAAAATGTGTGGCTAGCGATGGGCAATACTTTGTATAATGAATTAATATCTATTTTTCCTCAATAAAGCATTGATTTTTGAAAAAATAACGACATTTTCAACCGGTAGTCCTATTACATTAGTATTTGTTAACTTTTCTATAAATTGTCTAACTGACCCTTTGCGGGCACTCTTAGCTTAAGGGCGATTTTGTCCTTGAAATTTTCAAAAAATCAATTCTTTTATCACGCATTCTTAATCCCCATGTAAGTAGAAATAAATCTGTTGAAGCGTTTCCCGGTTTTCGAGCGTTTACGATATTTAAAACGCGTTTGAAATTGACAAAGTCAGCGCGCTCTGACCATTCACGGGACAAAGTCAGGATCGAGCGCACAGAGAGGCAGGTGACAACACGAGCAGCTAGAAGAAGAGAAAGGATACCTCTATGGACCAGGTTATGCCGATAAGCGATCATTATAAACACATTTATGTAACCACATTACAAAACTTTAATCGCGTTTTTTTCGAAAACGCGTTTTTAAAAATTGCTGACAATCTTCTGACTATTGTAATTAACATATCGAAATGAAATTTGCAAGCATACTCAGAAAATATGTCTTCACGCATTGACGGATCGTTTTTTCAGTAGATACATTTTTTTAATTATTCATCTTTTTATGCGAAGAAAAAACCGTGAAAATTCCATATTTTTAATTGCCGCCATTTTCCGAAACTTTTACTAAACGAAAAGCCCAGAGTCAGAGATTGATAATATGCTTTGAATTCGTGTTCAGTGGTATAATGTGCTTCAGATCAACAACTGTCCACTCTTTGTCCTGACGTTTTGTTTTCGCTGTCGTCCGAAAGGATGTTCCTGATCCTCCATAATGCAGGATGATCCTAAAAAAATGTGAATAGTGTGGATACTTTTAGCTTTGCAGTATTCGATCTTTTATTGTTGTCTTCAACTTTTGCTTCTTGTTTATTGATCAAATTCCCCATCCGCAATATTCAAACTGGAAGTCCTGTGGTTCCTGACAAGCATTTCAATTTAGGTCTCTCTGAGTGACACACCAGAAGTTTGGTGGCCAATCGGCGACTGTGAACCTGACGATGAAATGGCTGATACTGGATTGGACAAACTTGCGGTAGTATGGACAATTTCTATCCTCCTTTTTTTTCTATTTTTGGTCAACCTGTCTTTGTAACATTTGTGTTCCAAACCTTGATGTCGTCCAACCCGCACTCATTCAATAGCCCAATTTTGTAATCAGCCATTTCCATTCAGCCCCTTGGTGGAATGTCTTTTCGTCAGATAGTACATGCATCCTCCCCTCACAGACACACTGTAACTGTGCACTTAACTTGAAAGGCTTCCTTCTTTGGTCGTCCTCGTACTGCATGTCCTTGAAACTACATACTTATTTATCCATCTTTTATTTATTTTTTCTTTCAGTCACCAAATCCTGCTATGTCCCGCATGGGATGGGCGCTGAGAACACTCCTAGTTGCCGATAACTCAAGCTGTCTCAAAGATAGAAAAGTAAGTTCCATTCGGTGTGGTGATACTCTTTGGCAAGAGTAACAAATTGAATTTGTTTTCTACAGGTATCAGGAAAATTAATCAGGAAGTGCGCTCCAGGAACTGAATTGGTCGATTGGTTGGTAAATCTGTCGCCAATTGTACATACAAGAGCGCAGGCGGCGGGCATGTGGCAAGCTTTGCTCGAGGAAGGAGTTCTTTCGCACGGTATGTCCATGCAGTTTCAATAATGTCCCATGTTATTTTTTTTCCTCCTTTGTTTGAATAATGTCACAAGGATGATGAAATTCTCTTGCGTGCAGTCTAAAAGAAAATATCCTTATTTTTTTTTTGTCATTTTTTTTCGCAGTGAATAAGGAGCAGCCGTTTAAGGATAAATGTTTTTTGTATCGATTTCGTGTTGACGAAGACGGTACGAGTGGTGGAGCACCGCAAACTGATGATGTTAATGCAGCTAACGACCATGTTCGTGAGGCTTTAGGAACACTTTTCCAACGGGGACCAGATGCTATACTTCGCATGATACTTAGAAAACCGTAAGATGTCCTTTGTTTTGCTAGTGTTCGTTTCCTTATATATTTTTTAAGCGCTCGAGGAGTTTCGTACGATTGTGGAATTTCCAATGAGAATGGTAGACGACCTTCTGTGCATTGCAATTGCGTTGAGGTGCTCGGAATTGTTGATTTTTTTCCAGACCTAGAAAGAAAGGTGTTCTTTATTTAATGCTGCAGTTGGGTCATGTACATTTTCATTTAAAAAGTACAACTGGAGGAATAATTGTTGTCCAAGAAGAAGGTTGTGTATCCGGAGAACTAATGTGATAGTTATCTTGTGTTAGTGATCCAAGAATCAGAATTTATAGTATTGGGTTCACATCAAACTGTTTTAAATGAGCCGCTCGAATTCAATTGTCAATAAAAAAACAATCCAATCAGGAACCAAAAGAAATTGTTAACGCACTCTGCCTTAAATACACAAAATTGCACTTTCTAGTTAACAAAATATGAACTGTAAAAGTGTAGAAGTCCCAAATACAGTGGCAGTTATTCGTTTATACGCATTTGATTTTTTTCAGAAAAGTGTACAGTAGAAGAGATAAAGAAAAAATACATAAGTGTCGCAACTACTGGCAGCGTGTGTTATGTCTAGCGTCAATCAATTTTTTTGAAACAGGACCTTTTTTCGTTGCACCAGGCAATGGATTTTGCTGATCTTTCTTACTCAAACTAATTCTTCCGAGACATTCATTTATACGCAAGTGGGAATTGCTTGTTTTAAGTTTTAAGTTATTATGAGGTGGGTTGATCCCCCATTAAATGTACAAAACTCAAAGCAAAGCCACGGTTGACCAAGAGCCACAAAGTCAAGAGAAAAGAGTTCGCTCGTAGGTACATTTCCTGGACCGACGAATGTCGTGATATAATTTTTTCGGACGAAAAAAATCTTAATTTAGACTGTTACAGTTGTTACTGACATTATTTAAGCAACACAAGTGTGGTCCGATCAAAACGCAATTTCGGGGATGGATCTGTAATGGTATGGGAAGCATTTTCGTACTACGGGACTACCTCTATTTGTCTAATTACAAAGAGTATGGATTTTACCACTTATACAGAATTGTCGGAAGACGTTTTAGTGTCATATAACGAACTTGACCCGAAAAAAAAAATTACATTTTACAACAAGCCAACGCACCAATTCACGTATCTATGCATGGGAATGGTTTTCGGCGAAAAATATCGAACTACTATAATGGTCAGCATGTAGTCCCGATTGTAACCCCATCGAGAAGCTCTGCGGTATACTGGCTGGTAAGGTTTACTCAGGTGGGAATAAGAACAATAGTATTCTTGATTTGAAAATTGAAATTCAACGTGTTTGCCTTGAAATCGGCTCCGAAACCTTACACAAGTCGATTGATTCAATGCCCAATCGCATTTTTTCTGTTATTCAAAATAAAGAGGGTCACACTAGACATTAAACAAATTTTAACCAATTTTGTTGCAAAATTTTTAGCAGCTTTACTTAAATGCGTATAAAAGAGTGTCCAGCTAAATTTTCGGATTTTCAAAAAAAAAAACATTTTTTGGACACTACCTAAATATACTTTTTATTTTTATTAATAAGGAAAAAGTTTAAAAAAATAAAATTGAGTTAATAAAAATATATATAAAGCATTAAAATATACGTTAATAAATAAAATCTCAAAAATGTATGTGGGTTTGAACAAATATCTACCACTGTTTAAAAAAAATAAATCATATTAAATTTCTACAAAACTAAGGTTTCCAATGCGGTTGGCAGCATCTTCGAGCCGGACTGTGTCTTTTAATCCTTAATTTATCCCAACGAAAAATGCTCTCAGCTCTTTTGTGACTTTAACTTAAGCTAAATATAATAGAAATTGCACAATTTACTTTCGCTTTTATATAATGCAAACGCACAAGTATCAGTTGTTCTGTTTATTAACATAGCCCTCGACATGAAAATTTGCGTCTTCAGTAAACAAGCGTTCCTGTTATTCAAAAAGTTTGCATTTATTATAAAGAAAGGGATATACTACAACAATATCGGTGCCCCAATATATATATCTAGATCTATAATCAGTTGTGGCAATTAGGAGCTGTTGCACCAAAAAAAAAAATATTGGATTTGTTTTTGGTTCAAAGTTGAAGGATATTCAACCTTCTTATATATTTAACTTGTATTTGGATTATTTCAGATCAACGAATTTTTCGGAATATGTTTTCAATAGCAGACTTATAACCTATATTAAGTTTTATTCGCATAGCTCTAGTACTAAAGATTTTATTGATATCTAAAATACCCTGATTTCGTCACTGACTCACTGATGATCATCAAAATTCTTAGGGTATTTCCTAATGTCCTAGAAAGCTGAAATTTTGTATGTAAGCTAGTATAAATACACAAACAACAACAAAATTATAAAACTTGTAACTTTTATCGCCCAACCCCATAAACTAAAGTATAGTAGTTTGTTTGAGACCTGCAATTTGACGCTAGAGGTCTGATCTGATCTGAAAATTTATGCCCCCAGATAAATATATATATAGATGTATGCATATATATATATATAATAACTCTTGTTATTATAAATTATAATTATTAAAAATAAAAAAAAAATATTCACTTTATATTTATTGACTTTAGTAGTATTAAAGCACAACAGTCAGCTATAGTGGAATATAATCGCCTAAGAGGCAAATATCGCCCCGATCTATTACTTATTATAAACAGTAAGCCAACAAAGAAAAAAGGCAAAGATAGAGAGTGGACTATAAAAAGGGTGTCTCTGATGTGCAAGAAATATACCCCAAAAAAAGAATAAAGATAAAAAAATGTTGTTACAAACAACTAAGAAAAAAAAATTGAAAGACCACCGAAAACATTTTCAAAGTTATCAGATCTCATGTAGAACCAAGCTTCTAACTCTACAAGGCCTATATTTATATAAATTAACAAAGAAAAAATGAAAAAAAATATAAATAAATTAAAAAAAAAATAGTCAATAAATATATGCATTTGAATAAACTAAATATGACTAAACAATAAATAAAACAAAAAATAGAAATAAAAAAATAAATGTATATGCAATTAAATAAATAAAAAAAATAAAGTAAATAACTTAATATGTATATAATTAGATAAATAAATAATATATTTAGAAAGAGAATATTTTTAAACAATTTAAGGTAACGAATTTATGTGTATAAATTATTTATTTAATAAGAATTTTAATAAATTCAGTGAAATTCAGTGTTAAGTAAGGCCAGGAAAGATAAAGCATTATTTTAAGAATTTTGTTCAGTGATACTTTCAACTTTTTAATATGACACTGTGCACAATTTTCTCATATCTAGCATCCATACAAAAGTATTGATTGGAAAACTATGATACTTTGTATACGATAAGTTTGTTTTTGTTAAAGAGCTCACATTTTCTGTATTCTGTTGCTATTCTGACTTTCTGAGGGTTTCTTATTGTATGCTCACTAAATGTAAGTTTAGAGTCAAGATATAAACCTTAATACTTTATGCAGCTGCTCCACTTAACACAGGGCTTGCGTTTATCCCGCGTTGAGCTTAATTTTCCATTTATTATCATATAAAGTTAATACTTCACATTATTAAGATAAGTCTCGATGTCGAGAGCAAACTCATGAGATGAAAGTATAGCAGTATCATCGGCAAAAATACCTGCTGCACAGTAAGCCAGGTTTGGAAAGTCGGACGTAAATAAGTTGTATAGGGGGGCCGCAGGAAAGTGCCTTGTGGGACTCCTGATACAAAATATATAAGGTCAGACACAACAATATTGACAAGGCCTATAAAGCAAAGTCCGGTCAAAAAACTTTGGATTATCGAAAGAAGTAAAGAAGACTATTATGCCAGACGGTATCGAAAGCCTTCCCAATGTCAAGGAGTATCATTCTTGTGGATTTTCTTGGTGGGAAGTAATATGGTCCGATCTGAAGCCAAATTGCACGTCAGGGTAGATGATCTTTTCGTCTACAAAATAAGTAATTGTCCTTCAGTACTTTTTCGTACTATTTGATTAAATGATGGACTTAATTATAGTCACGATTCGTACGTTCGTACAATTTGCTTACACTGCTCTGTTAACTTATTGGTGTTTCCGGATCGTCAGCGTCCTTTCTAGCCTTTAATATTGGTATGACCTTAGTTATTCTCCAACTATCAGAAAAATATTGCATTTAATTCGGTCAAAACCTGGAGTCTTGTGGGCCTTCAGGCTATCGATACGAAATTGGAAATTGTATATCATCCTCGGTGACAAGAGCGCTCCATGGAATTTCAGTAGATAAAGCATTGATTGAATTCTTTACTTGAATATCGATGTGTGCATCACCTAAACCACCATGAGCACAGTGATTTTTTCAGTGCCAGCGTAGTAAAAATTTGAAGACTTGTGAAGCCTGGTATTTGTTTTTTTTATGTTTGACTATTCTGACATTTGTTTTTTCTCTATTTCATTCTGTTGCAATATGAGCTTTGAAATCGACTGGTTTAAATGCAGCGCATGCTTTCTCGATTTTCAGGTTGCCGATATCTCCTTTGTTTAGCTTGATCACTTCAAAAATATGAAATGGAAGCCGCTTGTGGGTCTTCTTTTCTTTTATTGTGGGCACAGACTCGTCAATAACGCACTGTTTAACTCGTTAACAACACAATCAACATCTTCTTGGCTCGAAATATTTTCGAGAATTATTGGTCTTTCTCAAAGTTTTGTGTTGATCTTAGACCAATATCGCACCCAGTTAGCATTTTTAAGATCATGTATATATTGCACTCTTTCTTAAGGCGACGATTTAAGTTGGCACAAGACCAGATTGTGATCAGAACTGAGTGCGTTCAAAGACATTGGTTGCGTTATTTGAATAGAACAGTTGGTTACAAAAATATCAAGGACGACCGCGAGAACCAGCTGGAAAATAAATAAAACTTGGAGAATTTAAAATAGAAATTTGGAGCGAATTTCGCCGACGAAATCATTCCTTTCTTTCTTTGTATTCGATATACAAAAAAAACAATGTCCTCATTATCATCGCTATGCCTAAGAGTATCACTTAAACCTACAAAATTAAGCAATTCCACATCATTAGGGCGTTCTGTTTAAAGAGAACTCGAGTTTAAATTACAACGCTCAGTCCTTGAGGGGGAACCTCATGCATATCTCTGAAAAGAAAACTAATGAACTCTTGTCTCGAACAGCTAAAAAATTCTTTTAAACAGAATTTCCCTTGCAATGGAAATCGTTGAGCACAAAATAATTTTTTTGGATAAGATTCAAGGGCTTTCGGAAAGCAAACTCTGCAGTGGGTGCTATTTAATTTTTTTATTTTAAAGCGATTCTTAAAATTTCAGATTATAATTTTGATAAAATTTAAGTCATGCCGCAGTGAGAAAATCTGTTAGCATATTCAAATTTAAATTCATTTCGCTGCAGACTTTTCTCGTGTGAGGTCCGAGTTTCGACGATTTGTGTGCTTTATTTTTCACAAAAATGGCGGCGATTAGACCCCCAGGTTGCTGAGGGTGATTAAGCCCTACGGTGATGTCGTTAAAAAAGATGCCAGATGTTAGGGTTCCACCAAGACTATAATATTCAGAGATTATTTCTCTTAAGTCTGACCATCCATCCTATGAGCTCGAAAATGTTATTATTGTTGACGATTCATCCATCCTCTTTCCACAATTTGTTTGTAAAGTTGAAGTTAATTCGAAGGCAGTAGTCAACAAGGCCATTGTATAAGGATAACCTTGATGAGCAGCACCAGAAAATCGTCATCAGGGTTCCTGGTCATATAGACACCAAAGGGCACGAAAGGCTTCTTGAGAAAGCTTCAGGGGGAATTTTTTTTGTTTAGCTGTTTAAACGCTCAAAACTGAAAGAAGGAAGGTACCTTCCGCTGACATACATAAATTCTTCATCGTATGCTCCTTTTTTAATATATTTGTCTTGTAGAGAGTGGTTAAGATTTTGTAAGAGTAATAGTACAATGACTCCACTATAAGCCCTTCTATGAAGTTTCATAAGCAGTGCTCTCTGTCACCTGTGCATTCTAGCTTCCTGGTGGTATTGGTGTTTTCCTTGGTGTTCAATGATGCTGACAACTTCGTGCCAGCTTCAACTAAGATAAAACTAAACGTCTGAATCAAAGCTGATAAATAAGGAATTAAATCATTTCTCAGCTCTGATGAGTAGAGTCGGTGTTGGAGAAATTTGAAACCCGTGTCTCGGCTTTCCTCAATATTCTGATGCGCTTTGCGTAAGTAGGAAGAGCCTGTAATTGTGACTTCCGGTTCCAGATAATCTTTCATTTAATTTACACTGGCAACACAAATACTAGTCTGTAGCTTGTTTTCAAGTTACAATAGGTGCAGGTTATTAGTACGCAAGGAACAGAATCCTATACTAATTTCGTACAAAAGAATTCGTTTGTGATTTTGGCACGAAGTGATTTTCCAATCCAATGCCGCGAAATTCAGATGCACTTTGAATCAACGTTTCATTCAGGAAAAGCTCCTCGAAATCAATGCATGATGCGCCGCAGATTTCGACTCTAGACGAAGTCTCGTCAGGCCACGGCCAGTCAGGCCAATGCGGTAAAAAGAGTCGAAATAATCAGCAACAATAACCGTGGCCACTTCACTGAGATAATCTTAAATGGTAAATGCAAAAAAACCACAGGTCCTTTCGTTTAAAGGGGATATTCTAGACTAGAGGCATGAATTTCATGTTATTTTTGAAGCGTCATAAAAAAGGCAATTAATATTTCTACTATCCATTTTTTTATTAGTAATTTATTAACATAACAAGAATACAGAAAGAAATCGAAAAATAAAAAAAGTTGAAAATTCAAAAATTAGCAGTTGATGAAGTGGGGGCCTCAAGAAATTGGTGCGTAACCATACCCACGTAACCATAGCAATCTGAAACCCAAAAAAAAAGAAGATAATCTAGAATAATGTCGCAATGTCTGGAACTACGGAAAAGTTGGAGATTTTTTTTTTCACAAAATGGCGACTGCCTGAAAAAAAACAAATTTTATACCAATTTTTTTGACTGTTTCGAATTATTAAAAAGAAGCAATAGAAATTTGGGGATGGGGATAGATCCAGACCCAGACAAGTCTATAAAGAAGACTCTCTAAATCGGTCCAGTAGAACCTGAGAAATCGTGGGTATTGTTTTGAAAAAGACAGTTTCGAGAAAAACGCGTTTAAAGTTTCGCGTAAAGTCTAAGTCATGAAATGATATTGTTGACTTACATTTATTCAATCTGCCATTCCTGCTTCATACATAGGACCTTCCTCGACTTCGAAAAAAATATTTTCCGTGTTTCTCTCTTCATATCGAGCAGTTCTGGCCTCCTTCGATGCGTTGGGTGCAAATGAATGAGCTTCCGGGCCAATTTTCATTCCCCTAAACTCCATCATTTTTAAAATAGGAATGAGTCCTTCATGTTAGAATTCAACTGTTAGCAGCTGGACGTCAGTGAACACTAAGTTCTTGTATTTCAATATTTAGAAAAGGTTTTACTGAGAAATGTGGATTCAGATAGATGGAGAATCCCTAATGTCTTTTGTTCGATTAGGTCCGGCCGAACCAGTTTGGATGCCGGGTCAGCAAAATACCCATATCTCCGAAAATAATTTTAATTTTGAAAAATCCTCTTGTAGATATATTCTTCAAAAGTTTAACTTTGAAAGTATAAAAAAATCGATTTTCTTAAACTTCTTGGCTGAAATACGCCCTTAAAGGTATTGCAAAACATAAGATCTCCTATGAGCCAGTCAAAGCTTCGTTTTAGAATCAAGGGCAAAATGCCAACCAAACCAAATACCATATTTCTTAATGTTAAAAAGATTTGTCCATGCTCTCTTTTAGAAGAAAAGACTGTAAACTTCTAGTTGATGTCTTCGTAGGTCATATCAATTTCCGCAAAAGCTTCCGGCCTATACTAAACTTAGGATGCGAGTCTCAGCTCATAGAATGCTTCCTCGAAAAAATATTCTTAACTGATGGTAATCTTATGGCTCATTGTTAGTATAGATTCTTCCTCTGCATCAAAAAAAAATAATCCTGAGTCTCCACAAATTATAAATATTCAATTCAAACTGACTTCTTGAAATTAAAGTGATTACCAGAAGATTGTTCCTTGCTCCAAACTTCTTAGCGGTACCAATTCTGGACTCAAACAGTTTAAAAAGATGTCTCCACTCAAGCATCTTAAACAAACAGAACACTTGCGAATAATTTAATCGAAACTTTTTCTTTTTTAAAACTCCTTTAATCCAAATGATCCTGGAAAAAAACTATTTCAAACGTTCACAAAACATAAAAAAAAGGGTCAAAACAAAAAAACAAAAACTTGTCCAGTTTGCATAGGGAAAAAATATAGAAGTTGGAAAACTCGTGCAAATTTCTTTCCTCATTAGGAAATTCTCTTTTCCTCCGTATCCTTTATTCCCCTACTGCGAGTCCATGGAACTATGAATGAAAAGAACTCAACCCTCCTGTATCAACCAATCGAAAGGACGACTTGCATGACCAGGAAAATGCTAACAAAATATAAACTGCTGATAAATCCCTATCTGCCTTCCATCCAGGGTATTGTACTCCCACTTTTTTAAACCGGAGCTGTTCAAGTTTCTTGCTATGCAATATTTTTTCCCAATCGTGCAGATTGGACGCATCGATGGCTCGGTCAGCATAGTGTTGGAGCTACTTGAGTGGAAATATTACTTTTCAATTTCATGGTTGAGCACAGTGCCTTTGGCGCAAAAAGTTGGATTCAGATGAGTTCAGGACGAAAGTTTTGCAACCATTTCTGGTGGAGAAGTTTTTGTTTTTTTTTTAACTGAGGATGAAGTTATGATGTTTGAATTGCTGTTCATAAAAACAATAGCGATTCTGTTGAAGAACGACTCAAGATATTTGAACGGGAAATTGTCGAAATCGCATTGGGCTTTATGACTTTTGAAGCAATCCAATACTATGTCAGTTCGGATGGTATGCAGTGAAAAATTTAAATGCACCTTGACAGGACATAGCATGTTGGGAGACCAGTTCAGTCGTGTCCTTCTCAGAAGCTTACATCCTTTGAAGAAGCTTTGGATCAGGTTAGACGTTTGCCTCAATCGACTAAATTTTTCATCCAATTGGAACCAAAATTGGCGCATTATTTCAGCCGTTTTTTGGTGTGTAAGTTACAATGATGGCATTCGCCATGGCTCCATACAGCCCTCAGTCAGTTTAGAAGGTCTCCATTCTTCTGAGAAAACAAGGTAAACAAAGTCGGATGCATTGGCATATTTGATTACATGTACTGCTGGGATAAAAGATCAAACAGAATCCAAGACTGTTAAGGTCCATGACCCAAAAATGCTTCCGTGAAGAAACTTTTGCAGTAAACAAAGCCAAAATAAAATAAATAAACATGCAGAAGCTTGAAGGAATCCATGCCGGGCAAGGTTTTTCAAAAAGAAAATAAGGCCAACTTAGCCCTGCGAACTTGACAAGGATTTCTATAAATTTATTCTAATAGTTATCAAAACTGTTGCTGCTTTTGTATATTTGCGATATCGCAGATTGATACAGCCTAGCTGAAACGGAAACAATTGAAAGTGCCCTGACTTGGAAGATCAGCGACGTCGCCAGACTACTCTCGATCAAACTAATAAGCTCTTTGATAGCTGTCACTCAGGAACAGAAAAAGAATAATGTATTTTTGTTTTATGAAATGGATCGACCAAAGTATATTGTCAAAAACATACGAAATTTTTGTCATTATAAATGTTGTGCAAATCAATTGGGACAGTTGATTTTTAGCGAAATTTTGGGCATTGAAGATATTAATTCTACGCAAATATTTTTGATTTTTCTTTTCATGGAACCATTCCACAATATTTGCTGGAATCAGTTTTTTTATGGTAGTGCAATCATTTTTCCTGAGACCTCTGATCAGTTTTTCATTCAACGTTAAAGTGACTCTCGTTTGAAAAATTAATTTTTTCTAATCCTCTGCAGTCCAATTTCTATGTTTTCCCTGCAGTCTTTTTTTTCCTCTTATTGTCAGTGTTGTGGCCTTAAGAACAACGCCGTTGAACAGTTCACGTGTACACAATCCGACAACAAGTCTTTCCGAAGAACGCAACTTGTCTTTTCAGGATCGAGTCAAAACTCTGTCGTCATGAACCATGATTTTTCGTTGTCAGCCGCAATGGCCGTAATGGTCTGTTGTCTTGTGCAGCGCAATAATCCTGAAAACCATTTGATTTGACAACTACGAGATTTCCATGACTAGATTCGAATGATGGACTTTTGACAAATCTTATATCAAATGACGTTTTCCTCAATAACACCAAACCATTTAAAAATCTACAAAAACTGCGACCTACCTTCAGGACAGACAAAAGTGATAATTAATTAATGATGCACTTACCAAAATTTTCAAAAATAACGTAAAACACATAGCCTACTTAAAATTACATACAAAAAAAAATTGTTATCCCAATTAAGTTGCACAGCACTGTAGTAAGCTTGTGAAGAAAGCTTGAGAAATCGGATCACTGATATCTTTACTGAACATATTCGCGTGTTCGTCCTGTGCGCTCAATGGTGAATATTGCAGCTTTTTTCAAAAGTTGCATGTAGACCAGAGAGCTCCAAATCTCCAACTCAGCAGCTAAACTTCTGACACACTAGCTATAGGAACATTTGGATAAATTTTGATATAGGTTAATTTTGCTCACAAAACATTTTTTCAGATGAGTCACCGAGTTTGAACGGTGAACAAGCAATTGCCCACTCGGAAAAGAACTTGCAACTGGATGGTATGTCTTTTAAAGTGGCGGCATTACTGTCCCACCTTTATAAAAGGACAACAAATGAAGAGATTATGCATTCAATGACAATCTTTACCGAAAAATGATAAACAATTTTTATGTGCCAGAAATTGATGATTTAAACGACTAAAACCTTTTCAAGCTATCTCTCTAAGAAGATGAGTCAACGTGCCAATTGAAGATCACCGATGATTGTGAACAATCCAGACACGATTCAGGCATCAAAGAATATTGTTGGCTAAGCTTTTCGTAAATTTTTGGCCAAAACCAGGAAATATGTTTTGAAAAATTGGATTGACAGCTCGTACTTTAAAGGCAGTCTTTTCACCTACATAAAGCAAAAATCGTTGGAAAACTTGAAAATTGATTTTTATATCTTTTTAAAAGGCAAGTGATTTTTTTCTACCACTCGTGAAGGGATCAGAAGGTTAGGAAAGATTAAGCATCGTTTTTTTTCGCATTTAATAAATTATTGCTCATTGCTTTGGTATAACGCTACCTTACAACTGGAAAAAGTTAAATATTTTATTAATATCCACATCACACTTAAAGAATAGAGAATGGAACGAAAAGCTACTAGCAAAAACCTTCAGGAGTTATTATTCTATAAAAGAGAAGTGGGAGTGGCAGTACAAACTTAATCAGACCGACTTTACAAATGTGGACTAATAACATTTGAATGTACAAATAATTAAACGCAATATTAAGTAAATAATCATAGAAATAAATAGCAAGAAAAAATAAATAAATAAATATAAAATGAAACAAAAATAAATAAATTAATAAATTTATTAATAAATAAGAACTAATGCAATTGCTAGGCCAGCCAAAGGTGAATTCTTTTTAAAAGAATGGGGAATACCATCTTCAAAGCTAGAAAAAAAAAACAAAAAAAACGGAAAAACTGGTGAAAACGTTTTATGCACGGTTTATCTCTCTTATAAGCTCAGTTTGATGTCCGGTCAAAACCGAATAAAATGAAGAGAACTTATTAAGTTGATCGGTACACTGTTTGGTCAAAATGAATCGTGACTCGCAAACGTCAGTTTTGGGTGCATCCTATAAATGCAAGAAGAAAGAAAGTGGACTTTTTTTAGGCCTTATGGGAAGATGATAAACAGAGTTTTTCCAATTATTTTTAAATGTCCATCGCGTTCTTGGAGTTATAACCTGAAAAAAACAAGAATGGGTCTTAGCTCCAAATCAAACACCTAAAGACCTGCATACAACAAATTGATTGAATGTAGACAAAATTTAGCTGCCGAAGTTATTGTTATCCTTGACGTCGAGAGCATCAAATCCTGTCGATTTTTGCATTATTTACTTTATTTTAATAACAACACAAAATTACAATCAAGGATAATCTGTCGAATGTTTAAAACCTTCACGCCGGTTTCTAACCGTCCGATAAAAACCGGATAGCGATAAAAGAAATTTCATTATCATGAAATTTTTACATCACTTGAATTGTTTCCAGCTCTACAAAATGAAGCCTCGGCTCTGCTTTGTCGTTTGTCGGTTGGACAATGCGAAATACAAAAATAAGCTGGGACACCGTATGTCAACATCGAAGTGGGTTTTTCACTCTTACTAATTTGATATTGTTTTTTCTTTAAGGGGGTATTCTAGTCTATAGGCATGCATTTTTGAAGTGTCATACAAAAAAGGCAATTAATATTTTTAATACCCATTTTTTCATTTGTTATTTATTAACATAACAAGAAGACAGAAAAAAATCGAAAAATAAAAAAAGTTGAAAATTTAAAAAAATTAGCAGTTGATGAAGTGCGCGTTGGCGCGTAACCATACCCACGATTAAATCCCCCTAGCAACCTGAAACCCAATAAAAAAAGATTATTAATCTAGAATAATGTCGCAATGTCTGGAACTACCGATAAGTTGGAAAGATTTTTTTTCACATAATGGCGACTGCCTGAAAAAAAAATGTTGTAACACTTTTTTTGACTGTTTCGAATTATTAAAAAAATGTACCAGAAATTTGGGTATGGGGTTTGTTCAAGACATACATAAGGCTATAAGGAAGACTCTCTAAATCGGTCCAGTAGAACCTGAGAAATCGTGGGTATTGTTTTGAAAAAGACAGTTTCGAGAAAATCTGCCATTCCTGCTTCATACATCGGAGCTTCCTCGACTTCGAAAAAACTGTATTTTTTCGAGCAGTACTGGCCTCCTTTGATGCGTTGGATGCTCGTATCTCGGAGCGCTCAATCCGCGCGTTCTCTCGTTTCCCAGCAAATCAATGAACTGCCGGGCCAATTTTCATTCCCATCAACTCCATCATTTTTTAAATAGGAATGAAGCCTCCATTAAAAATATTTCACAATATTTTTATTTCACTCAAAATGAAAACTATTTCATTATTTTTATTCGATCCCTGAAATCCTTGAATTTTTGAAAAAAGTCGACTTTCAACCGAAGCCGCATTGAAGTATAAAATTTGTCCACTTGGCCTCAAATTTTGTGCACTTTCCAACTTTTTAACTTGGTTTATTTTTGCAATTTTTACGGTTTCATACTTAAAATGTGCCAACATGCTAAGCATCAGATGTCTGGCTGAACCGTCATAGGAAGACACTTGCGTTTTTCCCAGAATGTTCAGGGCGGTGCCATAATATAAAGTTTTTTTTTTCAACGGAACCCTTCGTGTACCACTCTGACTCGCACTAGTACGCTTTTTCTACTGCGAAAGACGACGTGTAGCGTCAAAACTTTGCAACCCAAAAGAATTATGGCTTCTCAGGTCACATTTGAATTCCGATTAGATTGGATTTCTTCAGTTCGTGTAATTCACCAAAGCATCTCAGCAGAGGACTTGATTCCCTAGATTACCGCAACAAACGCAACCTCATCTTGTTTACTTTTATCCAACAAGCTGCATCCAATTATCCATACACATACACATGACTTGTAGTATAACATCCTGGCTCTATCCTCGCTAGAGTCAAAAGGGTGATTTTTGACGAACACCGTCTCTCGCTTCTCATCCAGAAGATGAACTTTGAAATTTTCCATCACTTTCGTGTCCTCAGAGATTTCTTGTTTGGATTTTCCATTTGCTCCTTCTCCTTCCTCCTTCCAAGAAGATGCATCTAATAGTCGTAAGTCCCCTGGATCCCCTCCAGCACCGCAGCACTTGGATCCTTTGGATCCTTGTGAATATTTTAACTTTGTTAACATAGTACAAAAAAAGAAAATCACACAACATCCTTTTTCATTCGTATCCTCTCATCCTTCTGCTTTTCTATATCTCTTTGCAGCTCACACGAACGCAGTCCAGAGGAATTGGAACTAGTTTTCGAGGAGCTTTTGCACATCGCAGCGCTATCGCATCTTTCGACGAGCATCAAACGGGAGCTGGCATCCATAATCGTGTTCGAGTCCCATGCACAAGCTGGAACAATTTGTAAGTATGTGATGGTGAATTGAGTGTCACTGTGTGCGAAACTCTGCAACAAATGATTGGATTTAATTCCAAGTTTAAAATTCCAAATCAAGTGTATCGTTTGCTGTGGGTCCTTGTCAGTACAAATCCTGGCTGTTTATGTTTCCCTAAAATTGAATCCTCCATTCGGGGTTGTTAATTCAATTATTTTCCATATTCTGGATTCACGCTTTAGGCGGATACTGTCCTCAAAATAAGCAGCAGGGATGCGCGAGATTTTTGTAATTATTGCGTAATTGCGGGGGCCTACTGGATAATTGGTTCTTTGTGGTGTCCGACTAAATGCTGGTCATGGGTTTGCACTGGGGATAATTAAATTCAAACAAATTGGTTATGAACGGGATTAGGGAGAACTGGAACTGTTTGGTCGAAATAGCCTGAACACATTGTGGAGTCAAACGTGACACACGGACAGGGACTTAAAGGATGAATTCAATGGAATCAATACTCTTGGGTCAGGGATTACGAATATTAATTAACAAAAATGTCCTTGTTTCGCATTAGAAATTAAAGGCAATTAAAATGAAAAGCTGATTGTGGATGTAGGTTGGCTTGAGTTTTAGAGTTTTAGAGTACTTTGGAAACCCAAACCATGTTCGGCTGAAAGACAAATTTCAGTTTAGAGAACGTATCCTTACCTTGATTTCGTTTATAATTTTAAGAGCATAACTTACCTAACATTGAAGCTTTGCTTATGTTTTAAAGGCCTTTATATGAAAGAGTGAGTCTCTGCCTTATATTGAATTTTGAAGAAGGTTTCGTCAGTGATAATATTTTGTACAACATAGGTACTGTAGGCTTAAACCTCTGTAGTCTATTAATATTCAATTCGAGCTTAAATTCTGGATGCTGCCACTGACATAATAAAAAAAATATGTTCATGGCATGAGAGTCGTTAGAAAAAAAACCCCTTTACCCAAAAGAGAATTCAAGATTTGTCTAGAGCTGCTGTAAGATTGAACCTACGGAGTTCTTAAACTTATAAATCTTGCCCAATTGAAGAAATCAGAAATAGCTTGCGACTATAAACTGCCTGCATTTAGTTCATTTTCTCATGGGAATAGTCGCAAGAGTGCTAGATAAATTTTTTAAGCTTCCTGTCTTCAGGTCCAGTTACATCTTTATATCTCAGATTTAACAATTTAAAATGGAGAACCATTCAGAATTGTGTTTTTTCACGGTTAATTTGCTGGAATACACCTACCCAGATATATTTATCAAGAGTTAGGCTCTGTTGCCAAGCTTATTGTCCTGTGAAAAAAAAATAAATCTGTTAAGTTAGTATTTGATACTAATACTCTTGGTTTCTAATATGAATGATGAGCTCTCTTTTGTAAATCACTATGTTTGACTCATTTTTTATCTTAGAGTTCTTGAGTCCCTATAGAGTTGAAGTCTGAAATTCGAATTCATTCTTTAAATATACGGTTGCACATTTTCGACATAAACTAGGTTTGATGAAAGATAGGTCGGTACCATCTTATGTTTCATCTTAAACACGAATAGAGCAGAGTTTAACGCAATTCTTATTTTGATATTAAGCCACTTTAAACACGTTAGCATCCACCGTCTTGGAGTATAAATTTACATTTCAAAATTATTCTTATTGCTTTATTTTACAGAATTTGGAGACGGTCAATTTTTGCATTATTTCCCATGTATAATATTGTTGAGTGGTATTCAAAATGTGGTTTGATAGACGTGTTATAAATGTTAATTGCACAATTCAATGAAATTTCTTTACGGATTCTTCTCAAAAATCCGATCTTTTTTGATATCTTTTTAGCTACGTAATCCATGTTGAGTGGTATTCAAAATGTGGTTTGATAAACGTGTGATAAATGTTAATTGCACATTTCAATGAAATTTCTTTACGGATTCTTCTCAAAAATCCGATCTTTTTTGATATCTTTTTAGCTACGTAATCCATGTAATCACCAAACTCCAATTTTCTTTCCAACATTTCTATTGTTCTATTTGCTCATTGTTCACTAATATGTTCACATTAAGTTCAGTATTCATCAACATGCATTTTGTTTTTTTGACATTTATTTTAAGTGAATTTATTGCTAACCATTTGCACAGTTCATTTAAATCACGGTCTATTCTTTCTTTTACCACTGACGCATCAATTACCGCACGCAAAAAAAAAGTGCATCATCAGCAAAAAGGGATATTTAACTATGTTCAATAATATAACACAAATCGTTAATCGTTAGGAAAAGTAGTACCCTGAGGTACACCAAAATTTATGTTATCACTATCCAAAAAAGCGTTGTTTATTTTTGTCAGATGCGTTCGATCAGTTAGATAAGACCGAAACCAACACAGTTCTTGATTTTTGATACCGTATTTAAATAGTTTTTTTAAAAAGTACTTCTCTTTCAATTGTCTCAAAAGCCCTCTGAAAAAATAAAAATATTGCATGTCTCTTTTATTTCTGGGCCTGAGTTTATCATAGTTTATATTATTTGTTTCTTTTGGTATTGTGATTATTATTGATTCTCTAAGATTTCGCGGAAAAACACCTCGATAGAAAGAGTCATTTATAATTTTAACTATTATTGGTCCAACTACATCAAAGCAATCAAGAATAATTTTCACATTTATATTAAAAACATAGACAAATTGGTTTAAATCTGAATACGGTCTCCTTTTCTTCAATGGTGATGTTATACTTTCTATAAAATATGAGTTTAATTAATTTGCTATTACTAAGTTGACGCTTTCTGTTTCATCAGGAAATTGCACTTCACTTATTTCTTCCCGTTCTTTCTTTAAAACTAGAACTTTAATTGATCTCTAAATGTCTTTTTGGCTTAAGGAATTTTCTATTTCATTGCATATAATGCTCCGATACACATCCCAGTCCTCAGTTTCATTTAGTATACATGCTTTCTGATAACATTTGACTTTTTAAGTCTTAAGTTGTCGTAGTTCATCAGTGAATCATTTATTGTTTACCTGGGTAATTCGTGTTTTTATTTAGCGCACCAATACACTCTATCAAGGAGTTCTGTAATTTGTTTGCAAATTTACTGGAATCATCGAAATTTATATTTTTAATTTTCTCTCTCATCAAAGAGATAAACTTCTTAAGATAGGCTTCTTAAGATCGACCTTTCCGCTTTGCCTTAAACTAGATGTAGTCCTTTCTTCATTCGATCAGAAATCACATTTCGGACATTTCAATGCAAGTAGAAGTAGGTTAAACGATTCTGCAAATTTCTATTTAAATTTAAATGGTGTGCCAAAGGACTCCACTTTGTCTTCGACATTTTTTATTATTAAAATGTTATCCTGCCTACTACATCTAATCCAATTCACTGTTTCACTCAAAACAATAGCTTCAGAGTTTCATATTCGTTCCCAAATTGACGACTCTTATGTGTCTCTGATCGTGGAGATGAAACGACGACGTTTTCCAAATTCATTTAATTACAACCAAAGACTAATTTGAAGAGGACCCTATCGAGTCGGAGTATTAACCTTCCCTAGAATAATGAACTTGGCTAAAGATCATCATCATCCACAAAGGAATATCTTTCCAGCCGGTAGTGTGAAGGTGATGACCCATCATCCGCCAACGTTCACAAAAAAGGATGAACTCGTCCTCCAGCTCCAATACTGTCATTTAAGTCATTCAGTATATTTAAATAAAGCGCTGACAGCGGGTGGCGTTCCATTCTTGGAATTATAACTTAATGTTATCTTATTTGAAATTCCTCCAAGAGAAAAAGGTGATATAAGCTCTCGAAGGTTCCACAGAATGTACATTTTTCGACACAGCTTACCATTTTCCTGAATCCACAATGCAGGTTGATGAGACTGCAAGTAAGCACTAAAAGGGTCTTTTTTTAAGCGCTCCCTATCTTTAAATTTAAATAAATCAAAGCGTGTGCGAGAAATCATCGAGATTTTTGATTCATTTGAAAGGCCTATCGATGTCATTGTGTATAGATTACAACATCGTCCAAATGTCCGCCGCGACTTTTCTGAGTGGCGCGAATCCTTAATGTCAAATTTTCCATGAATCTGGCGCATAAATCAGGCTGAATTTGACCGATGGCATCGGTTTTATTGGCTTTGAAGGCCGCCCTGGTTTATGGCTTATTCGCATAGACCTGCGACTTCAGAAAACGCAACAAGAAGAAGTCTAAGGAGGTCAAATCGCACGATCTCGGTGGCCAATTCGCATCGCCTCCACGTGAAATGACCATGCCCTCGAATCGCTCGTGCAGAATTTCCAATGAAGCGTGAGCTGTTTGGCACGTAGCGCCATCCTGCTGAAACAAAGTGTCGTTTCTGTCCATATGATCGTAGTCTGATCCAACTGGTTATCATCGACCTAAAGTGCACGACGTTGACTGGCCAAGAAATATCGACTATTGATATGGTAATGGTTTTTTTTTTGGTGCGTTTGGATCTCATGTGGATTGGTTTTGTCCTTAATTCTACAATTTTGTTTGTCGACGTACCCATTCATCCAGAAATGGGCCACATCGCTGAAGATGAAAATTAGAGCCCATTCAGCGGACACACGTTGTTTACCTTCAGCTTCTGGATAGCTTGGTTTGTACGGGTGCAGGCCCAAATCATGACACAAAATTTGCCAAGTTGTGGTCTGCGAAGCTCGCGGAACGTTACCTGAACAGAACACATTCTTATGAAGATGCTGACGTTTATAACAAAAATTATTTCCCAAGGCATGACAGCTTTGAATTTGATAGCCAGCCAAGAGTTCATGCCTTCATAGAGGCTGTACGATTGAGGGAGGTAACTTTCAGTCTTACTAATCTGCAGCAATGAATCGTCATCGAAGCTTTCACGGCGATCCAGAACGAGGCCAGATGTGTTGAACAGCAAAGCTGACTCAAGCGACCCTTGAAAGATGGCATATCTCTGAGGGCAGGCAAAACAAACACATCTCTCTGGATAATGGCAAAAAAACTACGACGATTTAGCTAGAATCTAAGCTCCTGGCTTTTGTTTTTTTAAGACTAAGCATGAGGTTTGTTGTGTCCGAAATTCGAAGAATAGAAATATTGCCATGGCCATGAAGGAGGATACTTAGCTCATGGACAAGGTTATTTAGTAGCAATGTTCATACATGTTCCTTTTACCATAGCTTCTAGAATCTTTGTTTTAAAGAAAGGTTGAATTATGTATTAGCTACTTAATTTCGTAGAACCTCGAAGTTGTATATTTGAATCCCATAAACATCTCCACACATTCTAATAATATATAAAAGCAGTTTTTAGGACAACTAACCTGAAAACGATTCCCAAGTTAGGATACATTTCTTTGCACGTTAGCTTTCTTTTTCAGCTAAGTATCTAGGATTGGTACTAAATACATCCGTGTAGGTGAGGTATTTGTGCCAAATAGAAAAAAAATGAGGCCTCAATAAAAACGATTCGCCGAGTCTGTGTTTGTTCCCATATTTGTTCAATGATTTTTGTATCTTTGTACCAGAGTATTGCTACAATAAGAACAATACCGGACCAAAGAGACTTCCTTGTGGTACTCCAACAGAAATGTTATTTTAAAACAGGAGTTATCGTTTTTATTCGAGTCTATTTTCAACCACACTTTGATTCCACTGAATCTGGTCAGTAATAAAATTCTTGAACTTAAAACCAAATTTAATGGTCGGGGATAAAACGTTTAAAACTTTCGACATTGTCGGTCTGTTCGCCTATGTATCTTTTGGAGATTTTCCCGGATAAAATGATTTATCATTCCTAGGAGTAGTGCCACCTTGTTGAGGCATTCTTCTCAATAATCTTACCACAGATTTCTTTGGCAACTCCTTGATTATCTTTTCGCTTAACAAATCGTAATCAGGAGTCTTGTGATTTCTATTAAATATTTAATCCAATTAGTAAAGATCGTTTTTTCATAGTTTGTCTGTTTAGGGTCTTATCTGTTTCCTCAAGATAGTCGGCAAAGAAGTCTGCTCGTATTTGCAATGCGAACCATTTCTTTTGCCATTGTCCAGGCTATGGGCTTATTTTCGATCTCCTTGTAACTGAAGTTCAACCCTCGCCTTCTCTAGGAAGTTTCCTACATTTTTCACTTGAAATATGTTTCCCAAAAAGAAAAAAAATTGGTGGGATTCTTCATCCTTTGAATGATACTTTTGCCATCAACTATTGGGATTTTTCATCCTTTTGTGAAAGTTAGGTCCGTAGCCTTATGTAGTTGAAAACGGTGCTTAAAGTTGTAACAGATTTTTGATGTTTAAAGTTGCTGCCACTTAAAACAAAATAATGTCCTACTGTGAACTGTTTTAATAAATAAATTGAATTGAAATGGAATTGAATTGATGTTGTAGTTTTGCATCTTAAAAGCTCTGCATTCAAGCCTTAGATTTCATAATAAGGACTCACTGTTTCGTACCATGCTCCATGCTTTACCACAATTAACCATGAATCCTAATCAAGCGAGTTATGATTTCATTCCTTATAGTTCCTTCCTGTAAATAGCTTAAGCAACGAAAATCTCATAACAAAGGACCCAAATAAGATTACAACATTATTAATAAAGGAAGTCTGTAATCCCAATAGGTAATTGCAGCTCCTGTACCAGAATACCCACACTAATTTCCAAGACTAACCTTAGAAATTACCCCACAGTAATGTGTCCTTCAAGGAACCGCTCCGCCACATAACGATGTTATATACTCCTTTTGTTTTTCGTTCGGAAACCATCGTTAAGCTTGAGTATCCGCTTAACAGCAAGTCCTTCCATTCTCCTATCGCTCTGCGTCCTGTTGTGCACAAAAAATTTAAATTTACATTTCACCTTTTGAAAATTGTTTTGGTTTGGGATGTATTCGTATTTTTTTGTGCGCTTTTCGTCCTCTCGGTCCTTTTAATGACTGTCACTCAATATTTAAATACTTACTTACATACATACAACCTGAAGTACATCCTGAATGGTAGCCATTTATAAATCAGGATTCTAATTTAAACTTTATCCTCCCTTCCCAAGTGAGGTGGCAATGGCTGCTACATACATATTTACACATTTATTTTTTTCTTGTCCTTTTTCAGTATTTAATCAAGGCGACGAAGGACGATCCTGGTATATATTGTTAAAGGGATCCGTTGACGTTGTCATTCATGGTAAAGGAACTGTAGCAACCCTCAAGACTGGTGATGACTTTGGTAAACTCGCTCTGATAAACGACGCACCAAGGTGAGTGGTTTATTCTTATATTTTCTTTGTAAATCCTTAAGGACATGATTCTAATTCCTGACTGGATGAATATTAAAAAAAAAAAACGTATTTAAATTGTGTGAAATAGAGATTGTGATTAGATTCTAGGGATTTCAGGATAAGCCTGGATTTGGCGAGATAACATTTAATATGCAATAGTCTTCCTCAGGACATTGTAGTGGCGTGTGATTCTATGTCGGCTTTAATAGAATTTTAATACAATTCCAGGGGTCCATGCAAATCTTATTCATTTTGTTCATCCTTCGACAGACAGAATCATAACACACACATAGAATAGGTGTAGGTGGAAAGTCGTGGAGGATTAAGTTTAATAGTGTTAATGGAAAATATTTAATTAGGATTGCGTGTGATTTTAGTCAGGAAAAAAGGTGCAAAGGTTATACTAAAAGGAAAAGTAATTAAAGTTGTGATGAAAGGATGAGAGTGTCAGAAAAGGTTATTCTTGGGTTAAGGATTGACCACGTGTGTCAAATGTGAAGAGGATATTTGGATGCTTGGCAATGTACGATGTACGGATTAGCTCGAGGAATGGGTTGGTTCTTGTTCTCTTACTGACTGTTGAAAAGATTTATTCAGGAGCCTATGTCTAGACCCACATGAGGAAACTGAACGTACGACGCCGCTGCCTTTATTTATAATTTACTTTTCTTTAAGGTATTTTGTTGAATGGAACCAAATTGTTGTCCAAAGAAACAACTGGCAAGATCTTCCTGATTCGAGGAGGTACATATTTATTTAATGTATTCATGTATGTTAAAAAAAAGATTACCAAAAGAGTAATAAAGGACAGAAAAATAAAAAATATTGATCGATATACATAAATATATAAAAGGAGTAAAATAAATCAATAAATAAATAACTAAATAAGTGAATAAATAAAAATAAATTAAAAATGAATAAGTTGATAAATAAATCAATGATAAAATCAATAAATAAACAAAAAGGTAAATAAATAAATAAATGGATAAGTAAATAACTAAACAAATAATTTAGTAAATAAATAAAAATAAATACATAGATAGACGAAATAAAGAAATTTCCGCATGAATAAACATTTCGACGAGTAAATAAATAAACACAGTAGATTAATAATAAAATTTTGTGACTTAGGTAAAAAAAAGGAACTATGTGTTTAATTCATGTAGAGACTAATTCGATTGGTCTATTAAGGGATTATCAAGAAATACCCATCTGACCATGAAAGAATGGTTGATTTTTTCAATTCCGAAAGACATCAATTTAACATTGCTCTATCATGAAGATCTGAAGTAGAATGATGGCAGAAAAGGTAAAGCATCATTGTGAATAGTTTGTTCTGCGAAATCTGCAACATTTTGATATATGACTTGGAACAACTTTTCCGCACCAGACAGTCATACAGAAAGGCTTGAAATGCAACTTCGTGAATTCACTTTGTTTTCATTATAAAAACGTACAACGTTATTGTAGCAGTTAACACGATGCACTTGAGCCACGAGCTAAATGCCCAACTGCGAACCCTATGAGATTCGCTGACTCATCCCGTTCAAGTGCAAACATTTACGCACGGTGGCAGTGCACAGGAATCGGATTGCACTGCGAAGAATGTTGAGATATGAACATATTCTCACGGGACAGGTGCATTGGAATCGGTTTGCGTCGCCCGGATACACGCGCTTAACTTAAAGTGATGAGACGGTAAGTTGGACGGGGGAAACAGTGGCTTCGAAGGTGGACGGATTAGTTTTTAAGTCTAGTCTTAGTTTGGAGTAAAAAAAAGTAAAGCTGCTTTTATATATATAGTAAGTCGAACAGTTGGGGGCGAGGACAAAGTCCTCCCCGTTTGCGTTTTTTTTTTTAAATGTCCCGGACAGGACGGCTCCCGAGCAGGGACGGCTCCATAAACGTCATCCTTTTTTCCGGTGATAGCTTTTATCCTCTAGCCAGGACGAGAGATTGATATGTTCTATTGAACGAATTGAAAACACAGTGTTTGTTACGATCCTCGGAAAAAGCTTCCAGCGTTGCCATGAGAACACGCCTGGAGATCACGAAGGGATCAAAAGGATTCGTGTTAGGCAAATCGTGCCTTAGTAGGGTACATACAATCTTTAACGTTTGCACCCAAAACGGATAACACGATCCTTCCAAACATGCTGTACCTAAGAGTGATTAAAAATCACTAAAATTATCTTTTTCTTTTCTTCTTTATTAGCGGAAGAACGAAAACGAAAGAATATATATATATCTACAATTCTCATGAGAATAGACAGCAAAAGTCTTTCGGAAACAAATTATCAAAAAAGAATGGTATGATACCCATACTTGCCTCCTTAATAGCTGTAAACGGCTATCAAATATTCAATTATGAATCGCCAGTCGTGACGATAAAAGAAGGTAAAGGCTGGATCATTGATGGGCACTTTAAGTTAGTGCACGTGATTGATTTAACCAAAAGCAAGTAAGGTCCGGAATACCAGATCCATCGATAAGATAGGATCGGCTTGGAACTGGATCGCAGGAAACCCCGACGCAGCAGATTGGAACAAAGTCCTCTCCGATGAACAGGACAAATTCGACAATAATAACTATCAATACAAAATCAACAGTCAGATTTTCGGTGTAACGAAGGAAACTACGGAGAGGGTCAATTGGATTTTAGACCAATTTAAGAACGTGATCCAGACTTCTAATGTTGGAAGGTACGAGCAAGATACCTTGAACGATATCCTGATCAAAAAATATAAATTCAACGGAATGGTGCGTGCTTGCCAAATGGCGAAAAGCGATTTGATTAAAACAAACCTCCTGGATCAAGAAGAAATCGGCGGAATCGTTGGCGAAATCGAAACTCTACCTATGCTAACGCAATCGAAGCGGTAGAGTATGGATCGCAATGTGTTTATACAAACGGGTCGCTTCTTCTTTACATTCTTTCGATGCCCAAAGTAAAACGAGGAATTCAATTTACTCCTTACAAGGGCGTCGGTCACTTATGGCTTGCAAATCGACATGGGATTCGAAAGGGTACTAATTAATCACCTAGAGACATTTGGAATTATTGTGAAATGCCATTCCAACAACCTGGTAATTTGTGACGAGAATTCCCTAGAAAAACAAGAGGAGGACAGCTGCGTAGTCAGGCTTTTCAAGGGAGGACACACAACATGTACCTTTCGTTCAAATATGAGAGAACTTATCGAATTGGTTAAAGAAGACACAGTATTTGTAACAAATTTTGTGGGCCTACTTATTTCAAAAAACAGCCCTTAACGGTACTTACGTAATCCAATTAAGCAACGAAGCAACTGAATTAGGAAATAAAATGTTTTCAAGCTCGGCGTATTCCCATGCTCAGATGCTTCCACCACTTACAAGCCAAGTCACGTTCTCCTTCCTCATGGATGCATCAATCGTGACATTAGTGATAGCAGTAGTGTGGATCATAAGGCGAAAAATGAATCCAAAAGTTAAGTTACAATCTATTAACATTCAAGGACTTTGTCCTCCCCGTTTGCGTTTTTTTTAAATGTCCCGGATAGGACCTTAACTTAGCTTTATAAATGTTTTTTATTTTTTTTGTTTATTTGTGGCATAATGTTTTTTATTGCATTCGCAATACGCACGTTAAACGTTAATTTTGAGTCAACATTTATGCCAAAATATTTCACGGAGGATTCAAATTGTATTTGTGTTCCGTTTAATTATTTATTTACAATTTTAATAATATGGATCGCATGATTAATTAACTGAATTAACTGATGGACATCCTGGCAATTTTGCGAAGTTCAGCGGAAGCACCTTTTGCCCTCCTTGCAGCTGGGGCCAAATATCCAAGGTACGATTTTTCTTTCAAAGGATCCCAACTTTTGCCAATTTGTCTAGCATTCGACTCCAGAAACCAGAGCCGTATTTTTGTTCTTTGTTGAAGGAGTTTGGATCGTAGTTTTTTTTGACAAGCGGAAGCAGCAATGGTTGCACTGTGATCTCGTTTAGTTCCGAAGTAGATTAACTCCTTAACTCGAAATTGTAGCCTTGTCAATTTGTGTGTTCTGGTCGAGATGATGTTGTTCTGATCTATTTCTGTTTGACAGCTTAATGGTTGTTACTAATGCAAACTACAGTTTTTGGAATGAGCACAATACTCAAAAACTCTCCAGATCTAATGTGTCTAGAGAAAGTGACTGTTTGGTAAGGAAGCATGTTGCGATTCTCTATAGAAAAAGTTTGAGAAACAAGTGATTTGAAAGGTCATAACTGTATGCCATTATGGCTGATCAGACTTTTACTTGTTTGGCACAAGAAATAGACCTGTCAATTGGTCACATAGGGCACTCTATATGACTCTTTTTTTTGGAGGTCTGTCATGACTTTATATAACTCGTTTGTACTAATCAACCAACTAAAATTGACGACTTAAAATCAAACATTTGCTGCGTTATGTCTGTTGGCTGAACCTAAATGGTAGCCGTCATCAGCCCCGGTGGCATGAAATTTGTTACAAATTTTGTTCTTAACTTATTTTAAATATTTGTCATTAATTTTGATTTGTTTTTCATTCAATAAAAACTATAATTCTGAAAAAATTGTACAATATCTGTAACGACAATATTGTCTCTCATTCCGCAGCATTCAGGATATTTGTGATTCCCGCCTTAAGGGAATTGACTAATTTTTTTAAACGGATGACTCTTTCGCCTTTTCCGGTATTAAAAGCTAACTGCTCCGTCATTTCAATTCTTATTTGTTCAAATTAAGAAGAAGTTTTTTAAGAGCCCCAGAATACAGTCTGTTGTCGTCATTCTCATTGAGCCATTCCATTACGTCCATGCCCTTGGGGTCTTTCTAACCACAGACTTTCAGTTATAAGTCTTAACCACTTTCTCACTAAAGTTGAGATTGGTCGCCGTCAGATTCAACTCGAAATCAGTGTTCGGGTAGACGCTAAGGCCCAAGTCTTTGATCCTTCGTGGCACTTGCGAGATAACAAAAACGTGGCATCACTTCGATCGAAGGTGACAATAAATTTGACGATTGCATTAGACAACTTTTGGAATGGGAACAGAAGCAGAAGAAGCCTCCCAATTGTGATGAGAGCTGTTTTCCCTCCGACTCCGTGTTCGGTCTAGAAAGACACCATGTGTTATATCATTAAAATATGCTCCCATATCCTCCCCCATTTCGCACACACTTATTTTTCTCCCATCAAATGTACAAGCTATGTATTTTGCCCGGCAACAAAACAACGCTTGGGGATCAAGCTGAAGATGTCCCGTTGCTCTCGCGGCTTGGGTTAGAGTTCTAATGTGTTATATTGTTTTTGTAAAACACCAATCATTATAAGCTAAAGTCAGCGTCAGTCTTTGGTCATCCATAAAACCTGCAGGTCTCTTCACAGTAATAGTAAAAGTATTTAAGAAAATAAATTTTAAACAAACAAAAATTAAACAAAGTGTTTTCTTGTGTGTATGATATTATTAAAATAATATAATTGGCGCAGTCGGTTAAAGCCACTAATTGTAACTAAAAATAAAAGTGGAAAAAAAAATAAACGAAATTTTCTCAAAACAAAATTACGAGGACAAGTGCAGTTAGAAAAAAAACTGAAACATAATTTTTCATGCAACCACAAAAGTGTGTGTTATTCGTTGAATAAGAAACAACAAAAATTAAAACAAAAAAAAGAAAAAAATTAAATAAATGTCCGAATACAATTCGTTAAAAGAGACTTGAATTTAAAAGTATACTCCCAACAAACCACAGAAAAAAAAAACGTTGGACCGTTAATAATTTGTATTGAGCAGAGCAACAAAAAAAAAGAAATAGAACCGGATCATCCGAAGAAGACATCGCTCAAATATAAGGGAAACAATAACAGAAAACAAGAATCCAGGTATGGCGAATTCACCATCACTTTTAGATGAAATCAAAGATTTACCCGAGTTTTCTGGATTACCGGAAGAATTGGGTTTGTTTATCAGACATGTGGATTTTATATATGGATTTTGTAGTAGTTTAGATGAAGTATCAAGAACACTTGTGGATTTTAAAATAAGGCAAAAAATTAAAGGCAAAGCTAATATTATTTTATTAAATAATAATAATCCATCTTCTTGGACTGAAGTTAAGTCTATTTTACAAGCAAACTGTTCAATAACGGAAAGCTTTGAGTCAATAGTTAATCATATCAAAATTTTAAAATTTGAAGGTTCTGTTGAACATTTATTTGACACTTCTCTTAGTTTACTCACCAAGCTTAATATTAAAGCAGGTTCCACAGATGATAATCCAAACTGGTTTAATAGCCAGGATAATGAAAAAATGGTTCTCAAACTGTTCATCAATAAATTGCCAAGTGAACCCAAATTGATTCTTCAGGCAAGGAATCCATCAGGGTTTAGAGAAGCTAAAGACATTTTAGTAGAAACTGACAATTTTCATCAGACGTATTCCAGTTATAATCAAAACAGTTTTAGAAGATCTTCGGTTCAAAGTTTACCTTTTCAAAGAAATAATAGGAATCTCCGACAGAATGCATACAATATAAGAACTGCTGGTAATTTTAAAAGCCCACAATTTCCAAATTTTTGCAGTAATAATTCACAGCAATTCCAAAACAACAACTTTCAAAATTCAAATACAAGCTATCCAAACACAAGTCGTAATCACAATTTTAATAATTCAGGTCGGTTTAGTCAAAATTCTACAAACAATATTAGACAAGGTACTTCTGGCTTAGGTTCCTCTCAAACAAATCAACAATCAATGGAAATTGATCACTTTCAAGTCCCAACTTTACCTGATTCTAGTCTTACACAAAATCATGAGGATTCTAGGTTCCAAAATTTTCCGTCAAGCACCTTCGAGCACTTCCCTGCATAGTCGTCAATACCATTTCACGTCCTTTAAAACTATTAATAGATTCCGGAGCAAGTACGTCTTTAATCCAGAAGGGTTTATTTCATAGTACCTTTAAATCAGATCTTGTAAAGCCCATAGTTCTCAAGTCTATAAATTCAGATGTTATTGTCAACTCGAAAATTAAATTACATTTGTTTGATGAATTCAAAAGACCATTTACCACATTTGAAATGCTTGAAACAAATTTGACTGGAAACTTTGACGGCATCCTTGGCTGCAATGTTTTAAAGCCTTTGCAAGCACAGATTGATCTGGAAAATTTAGAGCTTAAGACCAAAGAAGCTACCTTGCCCCTGATATTTGACGATTCTTCATACCAATTACTTAAAACTGAAATAAATGAATTAAATAAAACTGCAGATGATATCAAATTCGAGAAACCAGATTTTAGTAAAATAATACAAAGACTTCAACTAGGCAATTTAAACAAAGAAGAAACGAAATCATTGGTCGATACATTGAGGAAATACAAAAATGTGTTTTACGTTGAGGGTGATAATCTTTCTTCCGTTGTTAATTACAACCATAAAATTCCTACTAAACATGAAATCCCCATATATTCGAAGGGATATAGGTATCCAGAGGCACTACAAAATGAGGTTAGCGAACAGATTTCGAGCATGCTTAAATCTGGTATTATTGTAAATTCGACCAGTCCTTATAATGCACCTATTTGGATTGTTCCAAAAAAAATGGACAATACAGGACAGCAAAGATGGCGCATCGTCATAGATTATAGGAAGCTGAATGAGGCAACCACAGAAGAAAAGTTTCATATTCCAATCATTGACGATATTTTATCAAAGTTAGGAAATGCTCAGTACTTTTCAGTTCTAGATCTTGCGAAAGGATTTCACCAAATACCACTATGTCGAGAGGACAGGCATAAGACCGCATTTTCAACATCCAGCGGGCATTATGAATTTACACGTATGCCATTCGGCCTAAAAAATGCACCAGCATCTTTTCAAAGGATGATGAATGAAGTCCTGTCCGATTTCATTAATAAAATATGCATAGTATATCTCGATGATATATTAGTTTTTTCCACCTCCCTCCAAGAGCACATTGATTCTCTGAATAAGATATTTAGCAGACTTACTGACTACAATCTTAAAGTTCAAATTGACAAGTGTGGGTTTTTAAAACGCGAAACGGAGTTTCTTGGTCATATTATTTCAGGGAATGGTATAAGGCCCAATCCCAATAAAATTGAGACCATTAAAAATATAAAACTCCCAAAAAATTTAAAACAAATAAAATCCTTTCTGGGAGTCACCGGATTTTACAGAAAGTTCATCAGGGACTATTCAAAAGTAGCATATCCTATGATAAGATATCTTAAAAAGGGTATAAAAATTAACATAAATGACAGAGAGTACATTGAGTCTTTTAGGAAACTTAAAGATCTTATATGTACTTGCCCTGTCCTTGCGTACCCAGATTTTACAAAGACGTTTACTCTGACAACAGATGCGAGCAACACGGCTTTAGGAGCAGTACTCTCGCAAAATGGCCACCCAGTAGCTTTTTCCTCTAGAACTCTTAATCGTCACGAAATTAATTACAGTACGGTAGAAAAAGAACTTCTCTGTATAATATGGGCCACAAAATATTTCCGTCCGTATTTATTTGGACGCAAATTTAAAGTCCAAACCGATCACCGACCATTAGTTTGGCTAAATTCACTCAAGGAACCCAATAGCAAGCTCCAACGATGGAAAATCAAACTTAACGAATTTGATTTCGATATAGATTACATCAAAGGGAGAGAAAACAAAGTTGCTGACTTCCTTAGTCGTTTGGAAATTAATCATAATGATGTGGAAGACATCAGATCGGACTTAGCTACTATACACAGTGGAAAAGAAAATCTCGATGATCACATTTACATCACTGAAACGCCCATAAATATATACAAACATCAAATAGTATTGGAAAAATCTAAATCAAATTCGTACACTACTAAACTCATGTACCAAAAGAAAAGGAGGTCAACTTTTTTTCTATCCGGGTATTGTGAAGACTTTGTGTTAAACATTTTGAAAGGTCTCCTGCCTATTAAAGGAACGCTGGGAGTTTTTTGTAAATGCGATGAAATATTTATTGAATTTCAGAAGACGATCGTTAAGTATTTTTCTAATTCTCAAAATATGAAAATACTTAGATGTACAAAAATGCTTTCAGACATAATATGCAAAGAAAAACTATTAGAATTAATTGAAAAGGCGCATCTCTTTAAAAACCATCGAGGTATCGACGAAACATATTTAGAGCTAAAAGATAAATACTATTTCCCGAATCTCAGACTAGAAGTCCATAAATATATAAACAATTGCATTATTTGTAATATGTGCAAATACGATCGACATCCGATCAAACCAAAATTTATGATTTCTGAGACCCCAAAACAGCCAAATGAAATTGTGCATATAGATATTTGGTTTCTTAATAAGAACAATATGTTCCTTACCTGCATTGACAATCTAACGAAGCATGTATCGATTCATACTATTACAGATAAAAATTCCATATCAATAGTAGACATTCTAATGCAAAGATTTGCAACCTTAGGAAAACCACACCAAATAGTTGCAGACAATGAATTTAATACCGCCTTCATTAAACAATTTTTAAATCAAGAGAACATTCTATATCATTTCACTTCTCCTAACACTCATAGTGGCAATTCAGTTATAGAACGTTTTCATTCAACATTAAATGAGCATATAAGGTTATTAAAACTTAACAAAGATAATAAAGATATCGATGACAAAATACTTGTCTTTAAGGCTGTTGAAATGTATAATAACTCTGTTCACTCCGTCACAAAATGCAAACCAATCGATCTCTTACACTCTACCCTTGATGCTTTAGAATGGGAAAATCTGAGGAAACGTGTTCAGTTAGAAAAAGAAAAGCGAACTAATAAGCTAAATAAAACAAGAACCACTCCTTCAGATTTTCATAACAGAGAATTAGTTAAAAACCTAGGGTTTCACAACATCAAACATCTCCCACGTTACATAATCAAAGATGTTCACCAAAAGAGTAAGACACATTTTAAGGATCAAAGTGGTTTTAAGCGTGATAGGCAGGTCGTAAAAAGAAAATATAAATATCAGGGATCAATCAAAGATATTAAGTTTGATCGTAAACTGACAGGTCGAGATTACTCTAAAAGGAAAAATATTAAAAACGACTAAGAAACTCAAACTAATACAATTGTATACAATTTGTGTAAATTTGAATAAAACTTTTAATTTTTTGCCTCTATAATATCATTGTATCTCACGCGTAGGAAATATACATTTCCATAAGAAAGAATAATTTGTGTAAAATAATTATGTTGATTAATATTTCATGTACATATATTTAGGAATTTTAAATATAATTTAATAATTAAATTAATTTAAAAACATTGGTCAAATAAAAATTTAAAAGTTGGAAACAGTAACGAAATAAATTTATTTTTCAAAAAGTTTTTCTATTGAATCAAATCATCTATGTTGTCAGAAAAAAATCATAAAAAAGTTATTACGTGAAAAAAAGTCTCTCTTAAAAAATTGTTACTATATAAAATAAATATATTTATTTCCATTTAAATTAAGTTAAGTAAAATTTGTTAATTATAGTAAATTCTCAGGCAAATAACTGTTAAAAAAAAAAAAAAAAAGATTTGTAACGATAAAAAGCTTAGGATAAAATACTTAAGATATGAATTCAATATATTTAAGTTTTTTAAAAATTAATATTTTTGGGGACCAAAAATAACTTGATGGGGGAGATGTTATATCATTAAAATATGCTCCCATATCCTCCCCCATTTCGCACACACTTATTTTTCTCCCATCAAATGTACAAGCTATGTATTTTGCCCGGCAACAAAACAACGCTTGGGGATCAAGCTGAAGATGTCCCGTTGCTCTCGCGGCTTGGGTTAGAGTTCTAATGTGTTATATTGTTTTTGTAAAACACCAATCATTATAAGCTAAAGTCAGCGTCAGTCTTTGGTCATCCATAAAACCTGCAGGTCTCTTCACAGTAATAGTAAAAGTATTTAAGAAAATAAATTTTAAACAAACAAAAATTAAACAAAGTGTTTTCTTGTGTGTATGATATTATTAAAATAATATAATTCATGGTGTTGGGCCTTCCTTTGTGGGCTGTTGGGGTCGGCTTTGCCATTGTTCTAGAGAAGAATATTATGTCGGCTATATCGGCCTCGTTTGGCGGCCAACAAATGCGCGAGGGATCAGTACTAGAATGACATCTCATAATCATAATCTTATGATCCTTAATGAAAGAAAGGAAACCATGCGAAAGGTCGATGCTTGACAAATCGGTTCTTTATTGCTCGAGAATGAACAAAGAGATAGATTATCACCTCAATGACTGATTAGATCCTCAATTCTCAATTTCCAGCGATGAAAAACTGGTTTTCATGCCTTTTCAGTGACCTATCGTCTTAGAAGAAAAATGGATAAAACACAAACACAAAAAAACCACACCAAACAGTCACAAGTTAAGGAATAGGTCTATTTATGTGTATTTACAAGCTCTTAAGCCTAATTAGAAACAGATGGTCAGATGTTTAATTCCTAATACAATTGAACAAAAGTGTTCCGAGATCTTTATCCAAAATTCACATCTGGCTATTTGACTGATGTTCATTTTCTGAGATCTTTGACGCCTTGGGGCGGACGCAAAGACGAACACGGGATTACCATATTCGGTAAAACCATTCTCACGAGCTTTCCTCACAAACTTGCCTTGAGTAGCCAAGTCTGAAGTTGATTAAGACGGAAATCTCTTTCCAAAATGCACACAGCATCCAATCGCAACTTTGCGATTTGTCAAAATGTTGCTCTAACGTAATCCAATCCATTTCTTTAGTCCTTTCAAAGCATAATAGCTATCAGTTTAAAAATAGCACATGATAAAAAAAATAAACCAACAGATGGCCCACCCTTTATCTTAGTCTATGTGTTTAAATTTGTTGTCTAAAACCTTTATCAGAGAAAAAATCCCCTTTAATTTTGAATGAAGGAAAATACCCAAATTTTCGGTCAGCATCCAGGAAGCAAGAAAGGAAGCTTAAAAGTGGATGAACTTTCGCTAAAAAATTAAATTTAAGTCCTTCAAACACTCGAATATACAAAGTAAGTGCTCATCGAATTTGTTTTATTTGAAGAAGAATTGTTGATACAAAAAACAAAAGGATTTTAATGTTTTTCCGTTTGAGATTAATTGCCGGCAAACCAATAACGCTTATAATTAAATAAATTGAAGTCCTTTCAATGCTCACTTCCAATCACCTGCAATGGTAGTCATACAAAAAATTTTACTTATTCGATGGTTGTGAATGATATAAACGGGGAAACACGCCAGGAAGTCCTTCGAAATATATTTTTCACGTTATCCTTGTTTTTTTCTTCTTACTTTTATTTATTTGCCTTTACCCTGTGCTGCAGTTCGTGGCTTTATTTCCGCTTTCTGTTGCGGAAAAAAAAGCAACCGAATAAAAAATTGCTGAATATTACATTTACCAGGAAATAAATTTGGCTTTGCATGAACATGACCACGGCTGAGGGTTTTTTTTTTCATATTTCATTCCATAGCGGATTTATTGATTCGTTTAAAATACTCAAAATTGAGTTAACTTGATGGACATTTTATTTAGTGCTGCATGTTTTAAACCAAAATCAAAAATGACACTTTTTTAGGTGCTTCATGTACAGTTGAGTAGTATTAAAGGCTTTAATCTGACTTTACCTCGATTACTTTAACTGCATCGTCTCGTTCATTCGTTCAATATTCCAAAGCACAACTTTCTAGTATATCAACTAATATCGAATAAAATACTGCGAATTTAGAGAATGCAAATAAGTACGTCACGCGTGGAGCAATTGAAACCAAGATATCCGCATGTGCATTTCGGACAGCTTTTTGTTTATGCCTTTAAGGAGGGGTGTCAGTGTTGCTGAGCGATCGCTTAACCTTATGCACAAACATACTCTCTGGAGCTTAAAGCCTTTGAAAAAACTGCAGCGTATAGTCTTTTTTTTTTAGCTTCAGTGGCATTTAACGATTAAAAAAGCTTGCGCTATGATGCATGTTCTTTGCTTTCCATCGATTGTGAAATACAAAATTTCTTCACAAAAAAGTCTGCAGTAGGGCGGAGTGAGTCAGAGAGGTGACACCGATGACAACTTCCTCATTTTCGGTGAAGTAGCAACTAATGACGCCACCAGACCAACTTTGTTTGTTAATGTATTCATATTGTGAGCCTGATCGATGATAAAAATGTTGTGTGGAAATCGATCATCCAAAAAGTAGCCAAGTAAGAGTTGACTCACATACGGAAGGTTCCGCGCTTCTTAAATTTTTATTTTTTCTTTAATTTGATTTCTAATAGTATTGCTTATATATACTTTTTCAATTTCTTGCAGTATCTTCTTGCTGTTTCTGTTGGCTCTTGACCCACAAAAGACGATGACAAAACGTCTGGTTTATTATCTTTATAATCACAATTTGCTATCCATTTCTCTGAATAACCTCTCTGAACCTTTTTCTTTTTTAGGTCTTTTATGGAAGGTTTTTGAGGTCTTTTCCTTAACGACCGTTGTTGACAATTCCCAGCGACAGTATAACCTGTTTGGCCAGATAGGCAACCAACTCTGAAGACGTATAAGAATTATCAAAGAATAATTTGTAATTTTGATTCTTTGGTATGTACCTAGCTAAGCGTACAACGATGTTTGAACTTGCTCCTAAGTCTGACTAACTTGGATATCATAACTCGAGATCGTTCTGCAATCCAGAGAAAATTTCAAAATCGTAAGCAAAACCACGATCGTCTTAAAGAACCAGCAATTTAAAGCCCCATTTGTGTGGCTTATTAGGAAGGTATTGTCGCAGAAAATTAGAGGCTTTTGCCGAGCACATTTGCTCGTCGACTAATAGTGCTTCTCTTTGAGGCACGCAAACGATCGTACCCTGGACTATCTGATGGCGTTTGCGTGGAGTTAACGTTGAGTTGTAGGAACTGACAGCGATATTGTCTCCATAATAAAAGGAATACCCCATTCACGTGCCCAATACATTCGTATATACACCTATAAACTTTTTCAATTTATTTGGTGTTATTGTAAAAGGCTTTCAAGGATTTTCATTGGACACTAAATTTATGCATTTCTTCTAAAAAAAATATGCTGAATTAACTCATCATCAAAAAACCATAAAAAATATTGAAGTTGAGTTTCAGAGTCCATACTTGGTGACTGTAAAAAATGTTTTCTTCTATGACCGATTGCGTAACTCATAGAAGATGTTCGTCTAGGTGGCCGAGAGTATGTTACTGTAATTGTCTCTGAAGCCATTCCTGATGTACTAATCTGCGGGTCTGATATTTCTGGCTGAAGATTTTAAATATTTGTAACAACCTCGTTGACGGGAGACGAACATTTGTGTCTGCGGAGAAAATGAAGTTTTCAAGTCGCTAAGTGGATCGCATAAAAAGTTACTTCAGCATCAGAAAAATCTTGTTCATCTTCACTCCCAGAAGGAATATTCAAGAAACCCTCAATAAACTTCTTCGCGACTTTATCTTCAATAAAATTAAACTATTCAAGAAATTTATCGTACGTACGTCAAGAGATGTCAAGAGATGTCGTTACTTATAGTTTGATAGCTTTACGATCGATCACAGTTGATGTTCCACATATGGAACTGGTTGCCTGGTAGGGTTAAAACGAAGCGGGCTTATTGTAGAAATGTGTGAATCTATGATTGCCAATTTCATGCCAAACTCAATAAGATTTTTCAAATTCTTAAACCGAGTAAAAATTCGTTGTTGAACGTCAAAATGTCCTTGTACTTAAGATATTGATCATGATGGTATTTTCTTGAAAATAAATAATGAAACACAAGTGTATCATGTGAATCTGGAGCTTGTTTCAGTTAAATCAACGTATTTAAGGAATATATCTAAGAAAGGGAGTGAAGAAAAAGAAAAAAAATTTATCTAAGCATTGAATATCCTTATGTGCATTAAATGCGTCATGTCATTCAATGTTTACATTTTCTTTATTTTCTAACCCTCTGTTTTAAGTGATTTATTGAAATGCTTTAAAAATCAGAACTCAAACACACATCAAAATCAATTAAAATACCTTTTTTAATAATTTATTTTTAAAAAATGGCATTATAATTAATTTTCTTCGGATTGAGAAAAATGCCGCTTCGATGTGACACATCATTTAGTTGAGTAGAAACATTTTGACCTTTGTTCCACAATTTGCACTCGTCCATTTGTTGCAGAATGTTTAAGAAATGATTCCATAGTTAAAAAAGTTGTAAAGTTGCTCCATGAATCGAATTCTCTACTTTAGTCGCTAAGTTGAGTTGGGATTTCCTTAAAAAAAAAAGTTATCATGTCAGTTGAACAACGGAGAAAAAAAACGACCTAAGATTGCCGCCAAGTGATTGTAATTTTGGAAGGCAAAGGAAGGCAAATCGTACCTTCCAAATCAACTGGATTGTTCGAAGACCAGGTCGTACACGTAAATTAAATGAGAGGAGAGGAGGAGGAGCGTTTCAAGATACCGAGATAGAAACCCTTCCATAAGTGAAGTGAATAAGAAAAGACGTAAAGACTCTAACGACCCTAAACACACCGCTCGAAGAATTAAGGAGTGGTTATTATACTGTGCTCCAAGACAATTAAATTCTCCACAGAGCCCGGACTTATGCCCAATAAAGCATAAAGACTGTCTTTTTCAAAACATAAAGACTATGAAGGAAGCTCTAATGCAAAATCTGGTCTCTTCTATGCCATATCGACTACAAGGTTTCCTTCAATCTGGTGAAGGTCCAACAAGATACTGGCAGCCCGATTTCATCAAGATATCTTTACCGTTTAAATGATATAAATTATTCCTTATTGTCCAACTTATATGAAAATAAAAACTTTATTTAAAATATCTAAAAAAAACCTTAGTTTTTATTCTGATTTTTTCATCTTTGTCCTATTTTGAGTAAACTGTGTAGGTACGGAGCCCTTCATCGCAACTATCTGTGATTCCTTAGACCAGATTTCACTCGACCATAAAAGATAAAGAAATTCAAACCCTTTCAAAAACTGGTTAATTGAAAAAAAGAATAAATTAATATTTTTTGGCCTTATCCAAACTATGTACCTTTTTATACTCATTTACAGAAGTTCTTAATTTGATTATAAAATTACAAGCTTCGCAGGCAGGTTAAGTGATAAATATTTAGTAAACGTCTTAATTTAAATGATCTTTTTCTAAATAACATAATATAATAATGTTTAAATAGAGCTGCAACGATAGTACTAAAAGAAAACAACTGTCATCTATTACGTGTCGATAAGGAGCACTTTAATCGCATCCTTCGGGATGTCGAAGCCAACACACTAAGATTACAGGAGCACGGCAAGGACGTCTTAGTATTGGAAAGGGTAGCCAAACAACGAGGACAACATTCAGCATTTAAGTATGTTGGCATACATTTCTATACCTTTGTCTGTGTACAATTGTGTTCCTTGTAATTTGTGTTGTGTATTTTTTAGAATGTTAATTTTGCATTTGTGCTCTTACTTTTTTGCACGAATTATTTTTATTTTTGTTAATTAGCTGGCTATGCTTTTGTTTCCAGCCCATTTACATAATTTTCATTCATTTCGCATTGTAATTAAAAACAGAAAACAAAGCTTATACTGCTTGGTTTTTTTGCTTGTTATTCGTACGCATATGTTTTGTTTCTGGTCTTGTTTAAAAATGTGTTAAATTGCAGGCATGATGTGCTTAGAACTCAGAATATGTTAAAATTTGATTTGTTAACAGCGCGGATAAATGTTGTTAAGGATGGTGTTATGCTTACCAGATGTCTCAGGGATCTTATAAAAAATCATTCAGAGGAACCTTCAAAACGTACTTCACGAAAAAAGGAAACAGTGAGCTGACTTCTCAAGAGAAAGTCTTGAAAGCTAGCAAGCTGGCATGGACAGATTTTTGATGTTGACCATGGACCAGACCTGGATCTATCTCTTCAAACAATAATCATTGACCTTAAAATTAATTGAAGCATCCGTATTTTGAAATACACTGTGAAATGGTCAATTGCCTTGAAAAGGGAGTCACTTTTACAGGCTCTTCCTATCGTAAAATCTTTCTAGGAAAAGACGCGGAATAAACTTCGATCTGTAGTAATGTTCCGTCAAAACAACGCTCCAGCTCACAAAGCCGATGTTGCAATAACTGCTTTTCGGGAAGTGGTTTCTGTATTCCCCACCGACTTCTTTGAATCCCATCGCCGGCTTAAGGAGCAGCACTGAAGCTATTGCATTTGTGTGATACGAGGCCTTGAGGCCTGCATGTGCATCGTTCTACTGACATGCTAAATATTCTCATCTTTACATCACCTTGTGAAAGAGATAATTGATCCTCGTTAATGGTGGCTCCATTTTCAGCTATAAATAACAGATTCGATTTGCGTTCATTACTTTTCCAACAAGAAGAAGAACAATAAATAACAAAGGCCTTACGATACTTCCCTGAGGTACATCAAATTTTATTAGAAACTCAAAACTCTCTCATAAATGCTCATTGTCATCTGCGAGTCAATATCTTTTCGTTCTTATTTTCCTGGATATTTGATCATCTTCCGACCGTCATCACTGGTCATCTAAAGGGCCTTCACAATACTTAAGCCACATGTGGCTATTTCTGCACTCATCGACGAGTTCAACGCTATGGGCGCTCTAAATCTTAAATCCTTTTTTCATGCCACGTGGACACATGAAACATTCAACTTGGGTTAAGTACGTCTAATTTTGCATAAATTTACATTCGTTACAATTCATAGGATTATTTTCATTGAACACCACAACAAATTTGCTGGGAACATTGCATCATTATTCAGCCGACGCTATTGTGCTTTCACATTGGAGAAAAGGTCATTAATTTTTCAAGCAATTTTGGCTCTGAATAGGGTGCAAGCAGAGGACTCAAAAAAGTCAAGGTGCTGTTTCTACGATTTGACAATTCGTTTAAATTGCATCAAGTCGAAGTCACAATGTTCTTTTTGCCCAATAGATACTTGAAGTGAATGAATTTTGAACGCGTTCGAAAGCGATAATACATTTTTCCGACAACGCAAAAGGCTTATTTTCAGGCCTGGTCGTTTTCTGAACTACCCAGTCATATTCCAGTTATTTATTCGAATGGAAAGTTCTAAAATTTTAGAAATATGATCAATTGTAATGACTTCTCTTTCTTCAAAAACCCAAAGCTCGAAGGACGTAGGAAAGTTGCCAACAGCTGTACACATAACCTAAGAATTTTTTGATAAAAGTGGGCGTGACCCCGTCAAGAAAGCTATGTTAATTTATGGTCCAAATCGATCGAGAAAAAGTATTTTCTTACTCATCAGTTGGATACACAAAAGCCTCTGGAGTCCATGATTGTTCTATCTTTGAATTGAAGGTTCAAACTTCTTTCCATTTTTTGCACACCGTGGCAATGGGACTCAAACACACTTTCAGCTTGGGTATCGTTGGTCATTCAAGCAATGTGGTCGAGACATTTCAGTCCAAGAACATTTGCTTTTTGACTAGATCTATATTTTTGTATACCTTGAAGAGTTTGCAGTTCCCTGTTCTTTCATTCGCGTATACATCGTTTAACTTTCTGCTCCATGAAGGAAAACTGGCAAGAGCATTGTTTTCGTCCTTTAAGTCACACGTTTTGATCGTAGTCAAAATGACAGGACGTTGGGTCCGAGTGAAGATGTCAAGATCGTCTGCTTTTTCCAACAGCTCAACAGACTTGAAGGAGAATTAGGTTTGAACAAATCTCATGACAACGCATTCTCTTCGCCGCAATCCAGTGCGGATCTAAAATAATTTAGAGAGTTTTTGTCCCATCTATGCAACATGATTGGATTAGTATATCCGGGACCCAGAACTGAGCCAGTCGATTAAATCATCTAAGGGAGGAAGATAGAGCTGATATACCAGTCAACGGGCAAGCTTTTGGCCTTTACATCCTTTACAGAATATTTTCGCCACATTTCAAACAATTTTTCCGTAGAGTCTTCATCGTCTTCGGTGGGACGTGTTCACATTTAAAGCTTACGTAATAGAACTTTCCCACAATGCATTGCATGTTGCATTCTTTCCTCTTCCTTGTTCCCCAAAATATCTGGCCTACTTTTTGAATCACGCAGGCATATTCGATTGGACGCTTCAATACACTCTTTAGAGACACAGCTTCAGAAACTTCAAAACGCCTGCAGTCATAACTTTCGAAGTAAGAGACCGAGGAGTATTGTGATGCGGATCATAGGAAGAAGAAGGATGAGCCTTCAAAAGAAAGCTGAATCTACATGCCTTGCGTCAAGAAAAAAAGGACGCCCTCAATGTTTCCTCCGTTTTGTTGAAATCTTAAAAACAATAAACGAAACAAAACGCATGGTTTAAGTCTGAGCTTATCTCCTTAAAGTTGTCATCAAAGGTTTTTCAATGCTAATGCATTCGTAAACAGATACATGCAACAATAAAGTCAAAATGGAACCATCTTCATTTGAAAAAAAAGAAATAAAGGTCAAGGTTTCAGACACTTTTTTCCCTCTGAACCATTCCCAAAGCAACCACAATTTTAAAAGGTTAAAAAATAATTTGAAAACAAACCTAAAGCAACCTTTATGTTTCAATAAATATCCCACCATTGGAAACCTCCACTCCACTCAGCCCAAATGAAATTCCCTGCGGCATAACCATGCCTCATAAATGTAAAACTCGCTGTACCGGAAACTACAGACATAATATTCATAAATACCGAACCAAAACCCCAGAGCCAAACCGTGTTCCAAAATTTATTGGTTTTGTTTTCATTCAAAGTTTCACTGTTTCCGTGGCAGGACAACCACCTAGCTAGCAAAGAAAAAAAAAAACAGAAGAAGATTAATTTATACACTTGCAATTCAATTTCTCGTAGTCCAGTCACTTCTTCCTGGCGGGCGTTGTCCTTGTTCTCAAGCTCAAGCTCTAGCTCAATTAAACTTCAATTAATTGCGAAAATTAATGGACATCGCGAACGGTGGTGCGCGTAGAACATTGAAGGTAATTGGGCGTTGAATTATCCAAACGCAATCGAAATCGCCATTAAGTTTCTGCTCGGTCCTCGTTACAGTTGGTCCTTTTATCCGTCTCTCCTGAATCCTAAGGCGTTCGTATTTGATAAGAAAGAGCAACCGAGTGCCAATTGTGAGTGAGACTAAGATTTCCTTATACTGTCATCTGTGAAACGTGTTATTGTGTTAATTTGGAACTCATTCCGGTGCCTTTGTGTGCGGTGTGCTTGGTCCTGGTCAGGACAATATGCAATTAAATTTAATTCTCTCTTTATTCTTCTTCCGCGAATTTTTTTTATTTTGTTTATTCTTATTTTTTCTGTTGAAAGCCAAACAATGCGCAAAGAGTGGAACTGGTCATTGTAAAAAAAAAATTTATATTAAGGACCAAGGATAATAAAGGCAAACAGTGAACTCACGTTAATGTAATGAAAGGAACTTTGCCGATTGTTTGTTTATTTATTTTTACTTGTTTTTTTTTTATGTGTTTTAAAATTTCATTATGAAGGCAACGAGGCGGGAGATTTAATTGCTCTGCGCGAAGGATACTTTCGAAAGTCAGTTTAAGATGTCCTGAATACTACCTAGGAGTGCAATAAGTATCTTTTCTTCTTATTAATGTTTAGTTGCGTGTTTTATGTAGTCGTACTTGCTTATGTGTTTATATTTTCCAAGGATTTTCATTGTTTTCTTAACGAGACGGTTTTTTCTTCTTTGTTTTTTTTTAAGGTATACCGTGATGTCGGGAACACCATCGAAAATGTTGGAGCATCTGTTGGAGACAAGATTGGGTGGACAAGTCGGTGGAATGGATCCATTTTTAGATGACTTCCTGTTGACGCATATTGTGTTTATGCCCGTCGTCCAGCTGGTGGACGAATTAGTAAATTAATATCCTTTTCAAACACAAAGTACTTTAGTTAATATTGACTTCACATAGAATTTTTCGGATGAGAATTTTTAGCGCGGAGTCTGTTGTCCTTATTTACAACTTACTTGTAAAGGGCGATTTTTGACATATTTGGTTTGTCCTTGTAAAAAAAACAAAAACCCAATAGACGCTGTTCTATCATCATAGACGTTAAAAAATATTATTATTATTAATAAATGCGTCAAATCGCACGATCTAGTCAGCCAATTCATCAGTCCAAAATGAGAGATTAAATGCTCATCGTACTCATTTTTAAAATGGCCCATTGATTCGCGTGCTGGAACTACATGTCCATCAAATTAAGCTCATGCATTTTGCAACGGACAGTAACTTCATTCCTACGGTCATCTTGGAAAAGGTCCGGGCATTGGCCCCTCTTCTATTGCCTGAAGTAGCTCATTGGACCAGATTTATCAACATGTCCTTGAAACCCGAAACGAGCTTCGTCGCTGAAATCATTTTTTCTGAAACGCACTTACCAAAAATCCGGCACTGCGGTAGGTCATTCGTCAACAGCTCTTGCATGAGCGGTGTATTGTTAGTTTCCACAGAGTCGAGTGGCACAGTCCCGACTGTGGAAGAACGCGGTCCTGGTTATCAATGGCTAAAATGGTAGCAATATATTACTCAGTACGCACCTTACTCATACGGTTAGGTTGTTTGTTTGATGGCCAAAAGCGTGATATCAATTCGAAATTTGGTCACAAAAGCATCGTTTGTTGTGTCCGATAATTTTGAAGTGTGTTCTCTGATTGCTTGACGAAATTCTCACCGTTTAAAACAAAAAACCATCGGACTCGCGCAACGAAGGTTCCATACCAACTTATAGGTATGTAAATCCTTCGGCTTTTTTTCCCCGTGCAAGTACAGGAATATGCGTTAAAAACAGCCACATCTTTCGACTGCGTCGATTTATAGCCCACATAAGTATTTGGCATTAATATCAACTTGATACCTTCACACCTTCCTGAGAAAAAGATTAGTGACATAATGGTTCCGTTTTTCCTTTTGACGAACGGAACCTTGAAAATCTTCTCGATTTCAATAAACAAATATCTTCAACTACTTTATGTCACAATGTACTTTTATTATCAACTGTTCAAATATTTAAACACAAAAATCAGTCATGAAAAATTTAAAGCTGATGGTCCATTCCTTTTCTAGATTTGTGTAATTTCAAGACATCGAGTCCATTTTGAAGTCTCCCTTGCTTTATTAACCGTACTTTGTGATCGCGGGTCAGTGATAAGTGTCGTCACCTGCTAAGCGTGAGGATTCGGGTTCGAATCTGGAATTTTTTCACGGCCGCACCTTCCGCATCCCTCCGTCAGTAAAACTGTCAAGAAAATAGTCAAATAGTTTTTTTTTAACAAACTCTCTGCGTGTTTATGCCAAGAGTTCGTACTCCATTATTTTCAAAATATTATATCTAAGGGGTTACACCACTGTAGAGCACGAAAAAATGGGGATATTTCGGAAAAAAATATTTAACGGAAAAAAACGATATGAATCGATTTTTTTGCACTTTTGAAAAATGAAGTTAAAAATCGTCACAAGTTTGTTTTTAAAAAAAAAAATCGATGAACGCCGCTGTATACTGTGATAGTTAAAATTCGATTGGGAAAGATTAGTTTAAGAAGTTATGTTTCAAGTTTTTAATACCGTAAAATCGTATTATATTCATAGAAAAACTTTACTCTGCGAAGCCTGCACCAACTTTTGATTTATCAATTTTAAGACCCTAAAGTGCCTATTAAGTCAAGAACATTTTCGCTTGAAAGGGGTGTATTGAACCCTTTAAGTTACTTGTACAACGTGATCCGAAAGGTTTTCAATATACAATTTTTTTTAATGTTTTTTTAATTTTACAAAACTTAAGCATTTTTTTCAATGTTTCTCGATATAAACAATTTTTTTATTAACATTCCATTTGCAAGTTCTTTTACTCTGTCGGAATTTCAGAGCTCAAAACTTAAACAGTTCTCCGCGTATCGAGGTTCACAGAACTCAATTCATTTTTTTTTTTAGAACAATATCTCTGTGTGTGTGTGTCTGCGTGCGATTTTTTTCGTCTCGCATATCCTGAGAATTAACTATTTTATCGTATCCAAAGTGGTATCAGTCAAAGTATAGACAAAAAACTGCCAAATTATAGAGAATCTGATTTGTGATATAAAAAATAAATTAGTTTTCTTATTCTTAGTTTTCTTAAAGAGTAAATATTCTATAACAAATTAAGTTTATCTTTTATAAGTTTCCTGACTTTACATTATGTCAGAAAAATCAACAAATTATCAGAGTAAATTTTGCGATCAATATTTTTTGTAAATAGCTCCATCAAAATATTGAATCTTTGACGCCAAAAACCAAATCAAGTTAACCTAATATTTGAAAAAAGTTTGGTATTGAAATGCTCATGAATGAACCTAGCCACTAAACATCGTTTTAAAGTTGAATTAAAGAGTTTCGCATTGCTACTCGAAGGCTTGTGGCATCTAAACATTTTTTTAAGCGTTTAACCGCAAGATCGAAAAGTGTACCAGATTTGACTATCTCCGATTGCAAGGATATGCAGGCTGCTAGATATATTTCTGGCTTTATAATGAAATTGCGAATATTTATCATCAAAAGTGGTTTTATTGTTTTTCAAAGTATTCTCCAGCATGATATATACACTTTTGCATGCGCTCAAGCCAATTGTCGAAACACTATTTCCACTCCGATTGAGACACCTCCAAAACATGGTTTTTGAACGCTTCAACAGCATGTTCTGGCGAAGAAAATCGTTGACCACGCATTTTTTCTTGATGCGCGGGAATAAAAAGAAGTTATTGGGTGCCAAGTCAGGGCTGTACGGCGGTTGACTCATCGATTCGACGTTTTGGCCGGTCAAAAAGGCGATGGTATGAGCCGATGTGTGAGAGCTCGCATTGTCATGGTTAACAATGATGCGCCTTCTCTTGTTCGTTTTTTGAATTTCTCCGAAGACTTCAGGCAGACAAATTGTGGTGTACCTCTCAGAATTCACCGTCCTACGTTGCTCAAGCGGGACAGTCGCCACATGACCAGTTTTGCCGAAGAAACAGGCGACCATTTGCTTCGAAGTGCTTCTTTCACGAACAACTTTTGTTGAATTTGTCTCGTCTTCGAAGATCCACACGGTCGGAAGTTGTTTTGCTTCGGGCTCATATGCATAGATCCATGATTTGTCACCTGTGACAATCTTATAAACGCCTTTTGAAACACCGCGATCGTATTTTTTTAACATTTCTTTGCAACAATCGACACGAGCCTTATTTTGAGCGATTTTCAAATTGTGAAGGATCCAACGAGAACAAACCTTTTTTACGGCCAGGTGTACATGCAATATTAGATGTATGTTGGTGGGAGAAGTGCCCAGGGATGCCTCTATCTGACGGTATTTCACATGACGATCTTGCATTATCTTGCACAACGGCTGTTTTTGGACGACCTTCACGGAATTCGTCTTTGAGCGAGCGTCGGCCATGACTGAATTCACTAAAGGAGTTTTTCATACTGCTATAGGATGGTGCTTTATCGCCATACAAAGATTTAAGTTCTTCAGTGAACTCTTGTCGTGATAATCCACGTCGAAAGTTATGAAAAATGATCGCACAAAAGTGTTCACTAGTTAATTCCATTTTTTTGCCGAGATGAATTTATCAAGTCTCTGTAAATAAAACAATTCACGGTTAAATGACAACACGTTCTGGGTAATGTCAGATTGCACCTGTCAACACTTAGTGTTGCCTAGGCCAGAAATCGACCTTAACTACCGTAAGTCAGCCACCCGTGAGAAAAACGTTCGCGTCGAAGTCGGCCAACTTTACCTCAAGGGCTACTTGACAATAGAGTTCCTTCCATTTAATTTTTCAGCCACCAAAAATGTCGGTGCTGGCGTTCGTCTTCATTTATACCGCGGTCAGAAAATGCTCTTCTAAATCTCAGACGCTCCGCGGAACTATTTGCAACGTCCCGCTCATAGTTAAGCCGTTTATCCACAGCTCTTCGAGCAATGTGGAAGATTAGTGGTAACTCTAATCTATCCTGAATGAGACCTACCGTATCTAGATAGAGAAAAGCCTCTGAGGGGATAAAACCGTTTACACGCACCGTCTCGTAATACCTGTCGTTGAAATAGTAAGCACCGCGGATCAGACTGTTGACAGAGTTCATTGCTCTTGCAAGCCGATTTCGTGTCAGCTTATTAAGAAAATTGTCAACTCTAATTACGTTCCCTCATTGGGATAGAATTTTTTGTATTCAGACTCTGGAGTTCTGTATAAACCTAGGCAAGCCCTGAGACAACGCCTCTCAAACAACCAAATCTTTTTCATTAAGCTTGCTTCCACGTTGAACGCCACGGGGCATCCATAGACGAGCATAGGCCGGATGGGGGCCATGTTGCAGGGCTACTTATACTAAATAAGCCTTATTTAACTGAACTGAAATACAAATTAATGGTAATTAAATTAATGGTAATGATTTTACCGTCAAATTTGAAACCAAGTCGGACCCAGGCCATAATCAGCGGACAAATGTTTTTCAGTCATTCTCATAATTCAGTGGTTTCATTCAAAATCGTTCAAGTACTCTTTTTGTTTCATCTTCATGGATTGATCGTTACTTCAACGTAGAGTTCTTATGGGGTACCAAATTCATCCGCTCTCAGCATTATAAAAAAGTTCAAAAATGCCTTTACTTTAGTGCCTCGTCGATGGTCTCCCATTAAGCTGCACCCAAGAATTTACAAGTGACCTACGTAAGCTCATGTCGTAAGTTGTAACGGTCTGTCCGTCGGCATAATACGTTAGACTAGCAATTTCAGCATAAGTTCTTTGAAATGCTAATTGTTGACATACAGGAACTGTCTTAATAAGTCAAACGAAGATCAAAAAATACCGCCTGAAGTTTGACTTGATAAAAGAATCAAATTTTTCACCTTTTATTCAAAACCACAAAAACGAAATAAATCAAATTCTTCCGGATTGCAAAGTGTAATTTTATCTTATTGCAAATTCTCGACAAATCCTCACCCAGAATGTTCCTGCTGTTATTGAATCATGTAAGCTTATCCTTCCTCGTGCAACCTAGAACAGAATGCATTTAAACTCCAATTGCTTGCGGAATAAACAATCAAAACTTTCAAATTCAGTTTATGGAAACTTTGCCAAAACAATGCTACCGAAGCATCCCCATTTAAATATGCACATGGGACCACAGCATCATCTGCACACAGTAAAGTTCCTCCCAAGCCGTACATCCTTTTATGGAGCATGAAATTAAACGACAATTACCTATCAGATGCTAGTATCTACAAGGCTTGCCTTTTTGAGTGAACTCAATACCCGGATTAAGACGAAAAATGTGGGTCACACAAAGCTCTTCCCGTATGCCTTGACGATGATGTTTGGGTTGAATCATTTTAACAATTCATAGACAAATCTGAAGTGAAATGACTGCAATGTCTCAACTTGCTCACATTTGAAAAATTCAGCTCACGTGCCTAGCTACATTCAGGGAAAAACCCCTTACTTGATTGTTTGAGGTGAATGTAAAGTATCAGAGTGTACTCCTGGAACCCGATTCCATTCTGAGTGCGTGTGTGGCAATATGGAATCGTTGAGCCCATGTGGCGCTTCTCATACTTATTTAAAATCAAATTTAACTTTTTCCATTTGTGGAATTGGGGCCAACTTCCAGATTTGTTGTTTTATGATGAAGAATGCGTAAGCCTTTTTGACAGCGCTGACAATTGAGATTTTGAGCAATCATCGCGTGGATTATGGGAAGTTGGTTTTTGTAAAATCGTTCATTTGTCCTTTGTGTAAAATGGGATCAAATTTGTCTTGTCCTCGAAGGAAAAAAACGAGTGCTGTTATGATTTATTGCCTTCAATGTTATCAGCATGGATTTCTTACCATCAGAAGCTTTCTCATATTGGCTATTGACTTTTAAGATCGTTTTATCTTCTGCGGATAAATTTGGCAATTCGTTTCTAAGTTTCTACAGTTAAGACCTTTCAAGTTGGCATTAACATTTGTCGAAGGATCTTTTTAAAGTTCCGTACCTCAAAAGGAAAAACGCTACTGTCTGTCCATCTGTCATGACACTTTTTCTCAGAAACGCACAGAGTTATCAAGTTGAAAGAACTGAGGTCTCTTAAAGCTGTAAAGAAGTCAAGATTCTTAATCAACGTAGTGTGCCGCATATTTTGATATTTGCATGGGGAGTCAAAACCTGTGAGATATTTCCGAAAACCATTAATTTGTTCTTATATGCCAAAATCTCATAATATATACGGATACGGATATAAAGTTTTGGAGCATCACCCTGCTGGCATGGTTATTCCTTCACAGCAGAGCCAATGACAGATCACTTACATACACCTTTATTTTTGACACCACGAAGTTAGAATTTCAGCAACCGATACACTAAGTTTATGTCTGTTGCCGGACATTCGCAGAGAAAGCATTCATTCAAGTTTCGATCTCCTCTTTTAACTTGAAGCTTCTGCAGGGATCATGATTCGTTTTATGCTCACTCGTCACATCTACCCGTGGCCATAGGAGGTTAATGTGACGAAGAACTAAGTCCGCGGGCAACACAGCTCCAATCTTACCTCTAACTGGTTTGCAACCATAAAGATGAATTAGGCTCCAAAATAAAATGGATGGACCTATGCCTTTTCATAGAGAATGCACATGTTCCACAGGAAGGAGTTGTAACACCGCTGCTAGTTATTTGTCTTTTTATAACTTCCTCACTCTCAAAAGCTTGCGACTGCCCTTAAAATGCATTTTCACAGATCGAGTAGAAAGATTCCCATATTACCTTATAGTAGCAATCATCTACCTCCATATAAAATCGATGTGGATATAGTGTAGAAGTGCCTGAAGGCTCGATGTTTGGTCCCATCATATTTCGCATATTTTTCAAAGCTTGCAAAGGCTCAACTGTCAAGGCGTGGCAGTGAGACAAATCAACTAAACTTATACGACGGTTAACAAATCTATCTTACAGTGATCACATCAATTGCACGGTTGCATGTACAGGGTGTCGCACAAGAAACGTTAAGTTCTTTTTTTAATTTTTTGATGCATAACAATTTTCTTTCTGATTTTATTTAACCTTGGCATTTATTTAAATTTAGTTTATGGTTTGGGTATATGTTCACATTATGTTTTAAAAATTATGTCTCTCAAATGGTGCCCATTGTTTGCTTTGACCTAACGTGCTCTTCCCAGAGCATTTTCAATTGCTTTTATTAGAAATTTAGGTCCCAGCGCCCTCAATTTTTCTTGAATAAAGAGTCTTGAGCTGTTGTATGGTTCTTGGCTTATTGACAAACCTTGGTTTTTGGGCAGCCCCAAGGGAAAAAGAACTCAAACACATAAATCTGGTAAACGCGGTAGCCACTTTAATCAGAAAAACGCGATATTATCCGATCGCTAAAAATTTCCCTCAGGAGACCCATAGTTCGACTCTCTATATAAGCTGTGGCTCCATCTTGTTGGAACTACAATTCTGAATTATTCTCTACCTCTGGCCTTAAAAATATTTCAAAAAAATTGTCAAAATTAAGAGTTTGTGAATAAACTCGTTGCTCTCTCGGAACATGTCTTGATAAAACCGAGCATACTGAATGAGTGTTTGTACATCATTTGTTTTCAACTCATGAACCAATTGACTCATTTATGAAAAAAAGGTGCAACTGCCTGAAAATTCTTTGCAAAGACCGCCTGATGGAAACTTCGGGGTTTTCCACAATACTTGCTTGCACCCGAGCAAGCACGAGAAAGCTCACAGACAGCCCCTAGTTGCTGAAAAAGCTGAACCAATCGGTAAATTGTCGGAGCAATGGGCGCATTTCGACTATTAAAGAAATATCGATATGATCTTTTGACTTTCAAAATGAAATTGAACCACTTTGATTTTTGTTTGGTCCTGCTAAATAAATAAATAAATTTCCCAAGTTTTTTAAAGTTAATATTGAATAACAAAAAAAAAAGTTATCAATAATTAAATCTTAACGTTTCTTATGCGTCACCCTGTACTTACGATGGACTGCGTATGCTGTGGATATTTTCTAGACACATTCGGATAAAAACTCTATATCGAGTCCGCATTTAAGGATAAGCTTTAGACTTGCGTGAGTATGATCACACAAATATATGAGTAAGTTTTGAAAGACTCTTCTCTGCAAATACATTGACACAGGTACCTACATTCCAAAAAAAAACGCTTCTTTCAACAATTATTACGCCACACGTCAGCCCGCAATACCGTCGATCCAAGATTACCCAAGTATAAATGTTTTACATTGATTTTATTCAACCACAAACGCTTTCTAAAAACATGTGAAATACTTTTCCTACAACATCGAAATAGGAGCTTCCCGTTCAAGCCTTTAAATGATCTCTGATTCCTTAAAATCTTATAATTTTTCACGTATTTCAAATCGTTTTTATCGTTTTTTTATCTGCAAAAAAAAATAAAAGAATTCTTTGCTTAGCTGTTAAAGTAATCTCTTAGAATATTACTTGACCCCTTAAAACCCTTGTGACTCGCAAGTTATTCCTCTGGCAAAGGTTCTTTGTAAATCCATAGATATCCTCTTTTAACAGTTTATCGGTACTAGAATACGTGATCCTATTATCGCTATAATGTCGACTACGTGCTCCTCACTAAAAATCAATAATCACAAATAGCATCCTTCCATCCACATTAGTCTTTAGACGAAGTGTAAAAAAAAAAAGCCAACCTTTGTTTGTGTTCCTTAACTCCTTTGCACTTTCCATTGTGAAAACGATGGCAGCGAGACGCCCGAGGACCGGGAGTACATTTTAAACTTCAAAAAGCGTGTCGTTCAGTTCATGCAAAAGTGGGTGATGGCTGTGCGTCATGCCGCCTTCGAGGAACCTGTCGTCTGTGATTTTATCGAGGTAAAAAAAACCCTTCTATTAAATCCCCCAACTTAAAGAATAGTGCAAGCATTTTTTTTTGTTTTATTTCCTACAGGACTTGGCTGCTGACGTGGAAGCTGATCCAGATCTGAACGAGGAAACAAGTATTATTCACAATGTTCTTACCCAACTGTCGCGCTACCAAGAGGACCGCAACGCCAATGCTGGCCAAAAGTGGAAGCTACCCCCGAATGGGCAACCGATTTGTCTGTTCAGTGGAAATGCCGCACCATCGAGGACCGTCATCCGGCCCGATGATGACAGTAAGAGTGAATTCCAATGATATCTTTCTATAATGCATCTATTTCGTCCTTACTTTGGTAGTCATCTTCCGTGTGTACTGTGCCGACCACACGTACTGCACGCTCCGTTTCCCCCTGCACACAACGGCCGAGATAATAAAGGCATGTGCTGCCGATAAGTTGCAACTGAATCGTGGCCCCGAAGACTTGGCGCTAGTCGAAGTGAAATCAAACGGCGAACGTTCAAAGTTTAAGGATAATGATGTTAGTATTCCGACAGGATTAAGTCTTAATGGCCGACTGTTTGTTTCCGTTAAGGACCACCTAGACGCTCTGGTAAGTTTGCATGTCCCGATCGGATTATGAACGCACGAAGTGCACTCACATGAGATAACAATTAATTTGTGTGCTTCCATGTACGTGTGGTGGCTGTGCAGACTCCATTGCCGGAGCAGGAGGGACCCACCGAGGGTGTAGACATTGACTTGGAAATTTTAAGCACCAAAGAGCTGGCATACCATATAACAATTTTCGATTGGGATCTCTTCTGGGCCGTACACGAGTATGAGCTGTTGTATCACACTTTTGGACGACATCACTTTGGCAAGGTAAGTGGGTGGGCAGGCCATCCTTATAATTCTCAAATCCCTTGAGATTTTACTTTTAGTGCATAAGTTAAATGCTGGAGGTTACTTAGAAATTTTAAAGGTAGTTGTAGAATGTTGTTGAATGGGTTCAGGGATTTTCATGTCTAATAATCCATTGAATGTGTGGCTTACAGCGACAACGACAACGTACTTGGATTCCCCATGTCGATAGGAACTGCTGGTGGAAGTGCAACAGCAGAAGTCCATGTCCATGTAGTAGATGAAAGTTTAGATTAGAAACGACGCAGTGATGATGGAGTGAAGGACAAAGTAATTCACATGTTGTTCCAGATGTTTTACTACCAGGTTGCTATGAGAAATAATACAGCGAGGGAGAACACTAGATGAGAGAGCAGATGCTCAGTGCCGCCCGTAGTCATTGTTGTTCTTCTGGTACCACAAAATTTACACAACTTTTGCACATAAAATGCAACAAAGGTTTAAAGGTATACGTGCTTTATTTTATAAAAGGATTTGTTTTGCTTGGGAAATGGTAAAAAAAATAAACACTCAAATTGTAGCATTGTAACCATTTATTGTGCTTCATTTTTCCAGTTCGAAAATTATCTGATTTAAACGTGTCAGAAATTTTACCTTAAACGCAGTCAAGCGCGGTTTGATAAAAGCAATTCGTTCCTTGAAGCATCCGCGCATGAGTAAGGGTTGCTTTCCATCGTTCACTGTTCCGGGCACTGTGCTCTAAGACAACGCTTCGTGACATTCGCAATTGTTTGATCCTTGAATCGATTTTTAAGTGAACCTGGTGCTTGAATCGATGCAGACTTTTTCTTTTTTTCAAATTCCCATCAATCTGTTCTTCTACTTTCCTCATCGTCAAGCATGCGGCCTCATTTAGAGGCACTGGAAAGATACATAAGTGTTTTGTCAAGCAATACTTTGCCCATCGAATTAGGAGCTTTGATCTCTCTTTTTTGGACAATCCGCAGTAGCATCGATAGCATTAAGTCATAAGTCATCACCAGATCTCCACCATGTTGTCGTTTTTCAAGTTTATATCTGCCCCAAGAGATATTTAAACAATAATTGACTTCTAATCGACACGATGTCTCTGTGTATAGTTTCAAAAGGTAAAATAGTGTATTTCTCGTGTACAATAAGCCATTGATGCCCGTCTGAAGACTTTAAAACTTTATTTTTCCAAAATGCTTAAACGTTTTGTCAAGGTTGACGGTAGTTAAGTCCAATTTCTCCTTATCTGGCTTAGCCTTATTTTAGCTTTTCTTATACGTTCCATTCTTTGAATTTTTCAAAACTATTTTATTTTTTCCGCAAGTAAAAATTTCAAAAACGCAGAAAATTCTGAAGTTGATTTTGGTTCAAAGGTTAATAGGCCAATTTGCATGAGTCGTGTTTAAATCAGTTCCCACATGGAGTCCAAATACCATCAGAAACCTTCGGGGTCTGCTCGAAGTTGGCTATCAAATGAATCAATAATTTTGAAAAGAGTGGTCATCAATTAAATTTTTCAAAAATAGTTTTTTTTAAAATCTTGTATCCTGGCAAAAGTATATTTTATTCAAATATCAGCCACTGCCCAAGTGGCGTACACTGCGATCAGAAAGAGTAGACCTTTTGTATCTTGGGGAGACTGTCTAATGTCAAATGTGGAGCATGTCTCTTTGAGGAAGATACGTATATGCCTTATTAACCAAATTAGAGTTGGACATTCACAAAGAATGTGTACAACCGTTTCGTTGCCTTCCAAACAGAGTCGGCATTCGGTGGTTGTACTGAGCCCTAGTTTGGTTAGATTTGATCTGCCTGCGATTTCATGATGACCTGGAACCGATCCAAACCTAACTTTGTTACGTCGGGCTAGGGATTTTAAGGCGTCGCAGCAACTTTTGACATATTTTGATTCCATTAGATTGAATGACAGTGCCTTGAGCGCTGCTTGTCTGAATATATTTGAATTCTGGCCCTTTATGGCCTTTTGCAAGGTTTTCTATAAGGATTCAATGGCTTGTAGTTTAGCCTGGAAAACACTTGGATATTTTCCCATGGGTATGGAGTTTTAAGTGTTGGATCCATAGACACCGGAACATACTCCATTTGCCATTTTTGAGCCATCGGTATACCAGATTAAGTTTCTGGGGGACGGAGTTTAAGAGGAGACAGCCCAATGACCGTTTCCATTGCTGCCGTAGAACATGTGCTCATAGCACCAGTGATGACCAAACAAGCTTTAGGCTGAATTTTTCCCAGCTGTTTAGAAGTTGTTACTACTAAAGTTTTGGGCCACCAAATTATGGTTGCGTAGGTAATGATTGATCTTACCATCATGATGTACAACCAGTGAAGCATCTTACGTTTGAGACCCCAAGTCCTACCGTAGAACCGCTGGTTGTGCGTTCTGTGATGGACTTGATATGTGCAGTTCAGCTCAGTTTCTTATCAGACCAGACCAGAACGGTTTTGCTGGGATTCACAGAGAGTCCTTCACACTTAAACAATTCTGAGACATGGATTAATACTGAATGCATAACGCTGGTTATTGTAGTGTCATATTTGCCTCTTATGACAATAGCCAGATCATCAGCATAACTTACTGTGACATAGCCAATCTCATTGAAGTTCACCAGAAGGCTGTTTATGACCAATAATCGGAGTGGAGGCGACAGGAAGACCTCCTTGGGGACAGCCTCTTATTGCAGCGACTGACTTTGACACGCTTTCAAGCGAGGAAGTTATAACTCGATTTTTTAGCATGGCATGCATGTAATCCATTTGAAAACACGTCATCTCTGCATGCGAACGATTTTCGTAAAAACTTAAAAAAAATCTTCGTTTGCCATAACTTTTAATTTATAAAGATTTTGACAAGTGTCCCTTTTCAAAATGGTTGAAACAAGTATAGGTATAATACCAACATGCGAAAAATACAACGCTTATACACGCAAATGGTGAAGCTTTATCCTGGCTACGAAAAAAAACGTTTTTTCTAGAACTTCCGCTTTTTTTATGTCTCGAGATCTGTTTCTAAATGGACTCTTAAGAATGATCTTAATTGGAATGCAAGGGACTACTGGAAAACATCGTTCTTATCAATCTCTGTTTAAAACAAGCTTCGAGAAAATGTTTTAAGCTAATGGCAAGTCGCCAAACAAAGGTCTTCGAAGACCTAAAAACTTTGCACATATATCCAAAAATTGAAGAGAACCTATCGAAATCCGATCTGTGGAATGAATTGTTTTTATTTTTTGTTTTGTTTATTTGTCCACATTGGAATAACATCTTTTTCTGTAGTGCAAATCAGCTCAAATTTACTTAATATCTATGATAGTTGTTTAAGTAAATCGCCAGATCGGCTCTCATTACAGTCTTTATGATACAATTAGGATTATCAAACGATATTACATAATTCTATTTATTTGAATTGTTTACGATTTATTTATAATTATTGTTTGGAAGAAAACGTGGTGAAAAAAAAAAACCTTACACAATGGTATTATTTTTAATGTCCGAAGAAAAATGAGCCTTAATACTACTACACTAACTTAACCTAAATAAACCTAACTTAAACTAAGACAGAATCATGTCATGTAATTCTCAGGTCGTTAATATAAGAACATGGCAAGATATTATAATTATATTATCTAGCTCAAGAGGCTGAGATATAACATGTCAGAGTTCAGCCTGTCACTAACCATTAGTCACAACGCAATCTAATCACCAATATTTTACTTTTTTAAGCCTCTCGTTATTCACCTTATCCTTTTCAGGCACGCTTACGCATTATCTAAGGTTTGCATGTGCATCCCCAGAGTTAAAAGGCTCATAGAGAATACGCTCGTCTGTTGCCCTTCTAGAAATATGACATATTATAGGTATGTTCGTGAGGTCCGATAAATAGCCATTGGTCCACTTACCATACAACTTCAGAAATACCCAGGGGGAGAGTATGATAACTTGGGCGCCAAAAATTGATAACGATTTCTTGTAGAGGGGCCAAACACAAGCATTTTTTACTATGTGAGGGGGGGGGGGGGTCTATCTCGCACCGTTTAGGAGGTAGGGGCAATCTAAAAAAAATTACTTAACATGAAAAAAAAATAAAAACAACAACAACGGCAACACTTACAATAAAGTACTATACCGGCTTTGAAAGCCAGAAACATGTTCTTTAATCCTGGGTCTAAACTAAATAGTAAACTTTAATAGTTTTTGAAAAATTCGCATGCAAACTCAAAATTTAGACCAATTTTTTTCAAAATTGTGAAATGAAGTGCTAAATTTGCTTTTTGTAGTCAATGCTTGTATTAATTATGAATAGAACACAAAAAACCGAATGGTTTTATGTCTTTTAGATTTTTAAGAACATTTAAAAGTACTATTTTTGTTATCACCAAGTGGTCTTGGTGCATTTCTCTGCCTATTGTAAGTGTTAATAATGAAATTTCGGAATATCGTTTGAAAATAATGCGAAATTAAAGTCTTTTTATGCAACAACTTAACTACATCTTCAAGACTTGCTGAAAGTTAAACAAATATTTTCAGTAAGTAACTTTGAGTTCGAAAATGTGTGGTTAAGCCAAGTTCTTTGTTCAATTCTGCGTTTGATAATCACGCGTTTGTTTAAAATAAAAAAAGTGTTTGGACGAAACTTTTTTCGGAAGCTTTTCCCTCAACGCTCGATAATATAATTTGCGATTAAAAAATTCATAAAAAAGTTTTTTTTTTGTTATATACGTTTTTAACGATTTCAGTTAACTGTAAAGCCAAATTTGAATTCGAAATTGGCCATTTTTCATCGGCGACCAACAATTCAAATTCTTCCGACTTAATTAGCAGCAATAGTGTCGTCATAAAAGGTTTTGCCTACAAGCCCTTTTAAAAGTATTATTTCTTTTGTTAGAAAAAAAGGAAAAAGGAAAAGACTTTTGAAATTGAAGATCGAACAAGTGCCTTCAAAAAGGATAATTCACATCGCACACCTCAAAGCCACTGAAACCGTCGACAAGCGATAATATTGTAACTTTAAGGGTGATTCAGATTCGCATCCTTAGCATTCTTATTGTGATTATGTCAAATTTGGTGATGTTAATAAGCATATTTTAAACCAAAATAAACAAGTTAAAGCTATCTGCCCTTATTCTGTTAGCTTTACACACATGCATTAAAAAAGGTAGAAAAAATCCCTATAAATTCAATCACCTATAACTGATCAAATTATTACGAATTTTAAGGTAACAGAAGCAAATAGATATCAAGTTTACGGCCCCGATTCAGGCTTTACCCATTGAAACCATCAACACCAAAAAACATCAGATTTTCAAACAAAACATAAGCTACAGTTTTGCTCGCACTGCGCACAATACACTTTAAGGGGATGCATAGTCCCTTAAGAGTGAGCAAATAAAAAATATTTGCTCTTATATTTCACAAAGGTTATGGCCATCTTAGCTTCATGAAGAGCACATTCTGCAGACAACTTGATTATGATTTTTGATTCAATCTCAATCGCGAAAATCTTTTTGTTTTCAGATAACAGCGAATTTAGACGTCTTCCTTCGACGTTTTAATGAACTACAATACTGGATTGTTACCGAAATGGTTTCCACGTCCAGTATGAGCAAGCGTGTTGGCCTCCTTCGAAAATTCATCAAACTCGCCGCATAGTAAGTATAAAAGTGTCCTTCAGGACAATCATTCATCTTTCAACAATCCAAATGCTTTTTAGCTGCAAAGAATATCAAAATCTCAACGCATTCTTCGCCATCGTAATGGGTCTCTCCAACATGGCAGTGTCTCGACTCCAGCAAACCTGGGATAAAATTCCATCAAAGTTTCGTAAGCTATTCCAAGAATTCGAAGCTCTCATCGATCCAAGCCGAAACCATCGAGCGTACCGTGTATTTGTGGGCAAACTACAGCCTCCGGTTATACCATTTATGCCATTGCTTCTAAAGGACATGACATTTGCCCATGAGGGAAACAAAACCAGCATAGATGGACTGGTGAACTTCGAGAAGATGCATATGATGGCACAGACAATGAGAACTATTCGCTTCTGTCGGTCTAGAAGTTTGGGTAAGTCTTAAAAAAGTCGTTGACCTGGTTCTATTGATTTTGACATTACGTTTTTTTTTTGTTTTTTTTTTTGGTACAGGTCTCGAGCCACCATCCCCCAAGAGTGAGGGAGAGATACGGGCTTTTATAAGCTGCTTGCGTGTCATTGACAACCAGAGGGTGTTGACAGCGATGTCTCAGAAAATAGAACCAACGCGAAAAATGAATTAAGAAGGAACGTTCATAATGCGAAACCAAGTAATGAAGGATGGTGATTTTTTTAACTGTTGAAATTTTGGCCACTATATTTTTGCACTTTGTTGAGATATTTCATACCAGCCAGCGAAAGGATACCTAAGCAACTAAGAATCCTTAGAATAATGTTTACTCGCACATACCTATATCATTGCCAATTTGTCCGCCTGCATTATCAATGAGGGTAGAAATCTCCCTTATCAAAGTTTCGAAAAGCTCTGAATATGTTTTCCAAATGTTTAGAATAAATTATCGTCCATCACAAGCCAACATCCGCGCCATCCTTCACATCTCCAAGAGGAATATCATTTTTTTAGGTACAAAAAGAAAAATTGTAAATGCATATTTATTAAATTACTATCATCACATATTTATGTATGAATTTTAATTGAAAAAAATTAAATGTGATAAATAAAACATCAACAACAAAACAAAACAAAAAAAAAGAAACCAACATTTAACTTAAATTGAAATTCAAACAACACAACTCACAGTCTCTTTGTCTAAAGTGCACACAGTTTGCATATTATTAATATTTGTAAATTTAAAACCAAACACTTTTGTATACAAATGCATTAAGAAAACTAAAACCAGCGGAGTCTTATGATGAAACAAAGAAATAAAATAAACACAAAAACACAAATTTGAATTTGAAATTGAATTGAAAAAAAGAAGAAGAAAATTATAAAAAAAACACAACCTCAACAACTAATTTAAGGAACCAAAAGTTAAAGTTAAACTAAACATAATATTTGTATATATTAAAGCTGTGATTGGTTAGTTTTAAAAAATATTTAAAAAAAACTATTATTATAGGTTTCATATTTTCATTTATACAAGAATTATTTAAATTTAAGTTTTAATTTTATGTTCAGTTAATATTTTCTGTAAAAATAAATGTATTTTTATTATAAGTTCAAACATTCATTTTGTTTTAATTTTTTTCTTAAAATAAGAAACAACAGATTGATAATCGCTAGATAATAATTGCCCGGTTTCCATGCACCCTTAAATGTAAGAAAAATTAAACAATACTTAAATCCAAATCCAATCTAAACAAAAAGTAATTTAAAGAGGAAAAAAAACAAATAATAGCTTAGCTGTAGGAGTTCAGTGTTTTTTATTTCTTTATTTAAGAATTTAATAAGCAATATGTTTTCAAATACAGAAACATAAAACTGGTAAGGGACCTTTTTAGTGAATTAATTAATAAACAAATAGTTATAGAAAATAATATTTGAAAAAAGCTAAGCCCAAGGAATGCTGTATTGTATGTCAGGTTGGATATTTTTAAACGTATATATATGTAAAACCACTCCTTAAAAACTTAGTTCCCTGATCCTTTATTCAAACTTTGACACTCTTCATTACGGTCCTGTACCAGTTCACTTTTTTTCGTAAATTATTTTCTAAACTCCACATTCTTCTCAAGTTTTAAAATTACTACCGTCAATGTTTTAAGATGGACTAAACGGGAGGAACGATTTATTGTCTTTGAAGAAATAGGCTGGTCGCATTGGTGTTCCTAGTCAGGTTAAGCGTTCTCAATCGAGAGGAGAAAGCAGCTCATTTTTGCAATTATTACAAGGATCTGTGAGTAAATTTTTTTTTAAAGTGCCAAAACAAGATTTTTGAACCTGTATGATATGATTTTTCATATTGTTAGTGAAATCGAAAAACGAGCTCAACAAAAAAAATATAGGGTGGGTCATCTATTGGTTCTCTTTTTTTGAAATGAATTTAAAACATTGTTGGATATTTTACTGTTGTTCTTTTTGAGTGGAACAAATAATGGTTCTTCCATATTTTACTCAAACAAATACACGAATAGCTCGACCAATATGTCTCAGAAGTGGCTGAGTCGTGTCTAATTTTTTTCGATCTATACCGTACAATTACAGCTTCTCAAGAAGATTATTGATTATTGAACTTAAAAAGTCATTTTTTATTACTGCTGAAGCCAGTCCAATACATGTCCTTAATCTAATGTATTATCATGCCTCTATGGCAGTCCTTTGACTTTTACAATTCTTTAATATCGAAATTTTATTTAAGGGTACCGTACTCAAAGTGTGTCAACAGAACCCTGTTTCACAGGGTCTACCTCTGGAATAAGGCCACTGTATGGTGAGTGGTACGACACCCTTTGTGTACGGTTTTGACCCACACTTTAACGCTTTTTAAAAAATGGGACCATTTTGGAAACAGCATACAATTAGGAAGTAGCGTTGCAATATCTCAAGACGCTTTGTTAATGTCAGTTTTTTTTTAGCAGTTAAGAGCAGTTTATGCCAAAATAACATGTTTCAAAATGAAACCAACGGAGAATCCGCTTTATAGAAATCTTACTAATTGCATTGAAAGCATTGTACCTTTAATCTTTTATTAAATTATAACAATAACAAATTACTTGCCTCTTGCTGTGAACGTTGTGAGTAAAAACCATTCGGGGGTATTCCGAATTCTTCAAACTCATTCTTCAAACTCGAACGCGTTTCGCAAAGATGCCAAATCTATGCTCAGCTTTTCCTAGCTCCTCTGTACTCTCTGTAAAATGAATAGGTCAATGGTATCGATTTGAATCTCCTGTGTATAAGTCCACGATCTGCCAAAGTGAAGAGAAATGATCGATTGAGAGCTTTCTTGGTCTAGAACCGAACTTGTAATCATGTTGTTACAACGCTAGAAAGGCTCACGCAGTGATGATAGTGCAGTTCAGAGTCCTTTTTGAATGAGCAGTAGAACATTCTTTAGAGATAATTTGGTTCAAGCACCTGAGTAAATTATCTTCAGCTGCTTTGAAAAGTTTGGCAGAATGTCTGTCGCCTTCAACTTGGATTAGGCTGCCAGTTCTTTATAATTTACTGCTTGGTTTTGTTTTCAGTCGCAACGAATGTTAAATAGTTCATATTGCCTTGCCGTGGCTTTTTGCTCCTCATCGCTGTTTTAACAGTGTGCAGAAGAGGTTTATCCATTCGCTAAGCATCGGCAGTGTCGGTGCTACAAAGTTTACGTCTTTGTTAAGTCATTTACCTGTTGTTAGAAGATAAGAACGTCATTCTAGTTGTAATGCCTTTAATTGCGTTTTCCGTGCTTTTGTATTTTCCTTCTGAGAAGCCGATGTACATCCCTTCCTTTTTTCCTGATGGATCTGGCGAGAAAACTCTCGTCCATTTTTACAGGGCTACTTTTTACGTCTCCTGTGTTGTTGCATGAGTTTGTCCGCACTCTATGTCGAACCACAGCTTTCATCGATTTGATTGGATGGAACCTAGCATACCTTATTATAATACAGCAGTGTTGCCACGGTTACGGGTAGTATGCAAGATCGTTTGAGAAGAACTGCAATACACGATCGGTAAATTTTTGGCGATCGCTTGGTAGTGATTGCAGTCCAGCAACATTGAATATCTTAAAAATAGTTTTTGGGTTTCTGAATGAAACTATAAGTTGTGGTCCATTCTATGTCGGAAAATTAAGAATGCTTCATTAGTGTCTTGCTTCGATCGTGTATCGATCACCGCATGATCGATTTGGGTCACGCTAGGCATGGTTGTTGAAGCATGTGCTATCAGCCTAAGCCCACCGTCGAATATATCCAATCATGTGGCTCGGTTTCGAATTGAGGCAATTGTTTTCATTTTGAGTTGTGAGGGATGAAGAACAGCACTCGAACTCAAGCAAGTAGTTATTTTCATACACAGGAACATTAGATTCGCAGACAGCTATCACGTTCAGGTGGGATCACAAGCGGAGAATATCATTTATCTTTTCTTCGAAATCTCATTAACAAGATACCAATTATCAGTCAGAAAAAGAAAAAAAAAATACACAAGCTGGTTATTTTACTGTGACAAAGTTCGATGAAAAAGGTTCTTACTAAGTGGGAAGGTTTTCCACCTACTCAGGATCTCTCAGTTAGCTTTATATCGGAGATCGTCGAAGAGCAGGGACCATTGTTTTGCACGGATTGCCCAAGTTTCAAGATACAAAAAGCATTTTAACCGTGTGAACCACCATCCAAATGCTATTTAAGTGGCCAAATAAAGACGAACTGAGAAAGAAACCCTCGAAATTCGAATAGGTCTTATTCGCCAAAAATACAAAAAACAAACATCATTAAAATTTAAAATCCTTTTTGACTCCGAGCTTACTATAAATCTTTGAACCCAGGTCAGTGGTGTTCGTCCGATCGGCCTATAAATATATCAACAGGCCTCTCGGCTTCAGACCGAAACATCACTGAGGTAAACCTAATTTTTTTGAACTACTTGTTCTGTGGCTTTAACGAGCTTGGAATCCTGATTGATTGAAATTAGGAGGTTCTTGCCTCTGACAGTACTAACTGAGTCATTGAGTTGAGTTGAAGGAGTAGAGTTTTTTTGACGCGTTGGCTTCCCCGATAGCGATCAAGCCACGCGCAATAAAATCAAAGGCAATGGACTCAAGCTTCATTGGTTTCAGTGTTTGGGTATAGAATTACAGAAAGGTTTACCGAAATTAATAAAACGTAGATGACCTTATAGTGAATAAGTATAAAAATTGCAAAAATTGGAATGGAAATATTGAGGCTTGGAGCTCATAGCACCTTTATTTACTCCTTACTAAATCCTTCGTAAGCTGTATAGCAAAGTAAGTATTAACTTTTCATACTTCCTGCAACATAAAAAAAACAGGTTTATGTAACCATTTAAACAACCACCATGAAAGATTGGTTTTCCTTAATTTTACCGAATTCGAAGTCAAAGATAATGACTGAGAACTCCCTTAACGCCAGTCAAACTGATTTTTTAAAAAATTTCATATTCCTCTGACTCCAATATTTCGAATTAATTTTTTAAAATAAAAATGCTCAAATAAATGTCAAACATCTTTAATAAAAATGTAAGTCAGTTATTTTTGTTTTCCTCTTCCGCACACACGCAATCACTTCTCGTCCATTTTATGTAGAATTTTCCAAAGAAAAATAAACCTAAAAAAAAAGTAAAAAATAAAATCTTTAGCAAACTCAAAAATAACAGAAAATTTATATATTTATAACCTTTTTCCATTAACTAAATGTTTTCATAGATTTAAATGTGAATGAGAAAAAAACCAAACATATAAAACACTCAAAATAAAATTAAGAACAAACCAAAAATAAACAAAGAAAATTTAGGGACTTGAAATAGCAAAACAAAAATACAAAAACAAAATATGTTTTTTGTTGTTTTTTTTTTAAGTAAACATACACCAGAGAAATATTTATGTGTAGGCCAAAAAAAAATTCTTCATGAGTATTTATGTACATGTAAATGTGATTAGATTTGACAATCCGAACAATTTTTCTAAATATAAAAATAAACACCTTAATCAAAAATATGTAATAATTCTTCTCAAAATATTTCAGTAATATTTTTAAAAAATTAAGTGAATGAAATTCGTGTTATTTGAATGAAAGGCAAAATGATATAATCGAATATAACATAAAATAGTTTATAAAATGTTATAAGATTACTTGTAGATCATATATCAATGTTAAAATATATAAATTAGTCAACTAATCTTAAATAAAGAAACAATTTTTTGCTAGAACATTCATCAAATAATAATAATAATACGAAATAAAACGATCAAAAATAATTATAAACAGAAAAATAGGAGAACTTTCTCAAATTCACTGTAAGATGTAAACTCCAATTTTATTTATTAGTTGAAACTGCAATAATATAAAAGAAAAAAAAGAAAACAATGAACGTACTGAGAAACAAATGGAATCTTGAATAAATATTTTAACATTGTCAATAGACGAAACAGAAGTTTGTAATATACGAATTAGCTTTTGACAGCAAGGATCAAAGTCAGAGTCGAATAACTCTACGGTTCTGTTAAGATTTTAAGAATGTGCACTTTCCAAACACTTTGAGAAAAATAAATATTTAGAAAATAAAAGTAAATCTTCAAAAAGAAAAACTTAAAATTGTATTTTCTTTTGATTCAATAAAAACATGGAACACTTTTTTGGCCCTTGTTCATTCTCCTCAAAGTTTCTTAACTGGAAGAAATTGAGGAGGACCAAATCATAACACCGTTGCGGCCGATATTTTTTTATTGATTACTGAGCCGGGAACATTTTTCGTAAAACTTTTATCGTAGAACGAGCTGGTATGCGGTCTGATGTCGTCTTTTTGGAACTTAAGTTTTTATAGACCCAAAAAGAGATTACAATTATTTTTTAGCACTGAATTTAAAAATCTAGATGCACCGGAAGTGGTAAAATATATGGAACCACTATTCTATTCTATCAGAAATTTCAGTTTCCATCTCAATCTTTAAATTTTTCTTTGGTTGTTTTGACTTCGTTAGCTGTTTTGAAAAAGGCAGACCTTCTTATTGAGCTGCTGAGAAAAGCCTACTTACGCTTTTGAACTTTCAAGACTCCAGGCGTTCAGGGAATACAAAATTCAAATATACTGTGTGTCGCGTTATACACTGCGGATCACTAGAATGAGGCCAAAATATTTGCGACCCATATTCGCGATGTGAAATCATTTACTTGTTATGAGCATAAGGCTTACGAACTTCTTACGAAAGTCCAGTTGAAGATCATAAGATCAAATATTGAACTACTGAAGAGGGCTATAAAACGGATGAAACTACTTGAATGAGGCTATGCAAGAGAACAGACCGATGTTTTTTTTAAGCAGACGCACATAGGAGTATATGAACACAATAACCAACCATACGTGAATTCGGGAATGCAAAAGAACTGAAAATAGAAGATAAATACGAGTTTTTGGTGGAAAAATTGGCTGACGAAACGCAATGCCCTCATGATAAGGGAAAGATTTTGGATCTCAATTCGAGGTATTTTAAAAGCCAATTCAAACAGAAGTGGAAAGCAGCAAGTGGGGAAGAAAAGCTGATGAAATACGCAAGTAAAAACCTACTGAAGAACTTTCGTATGCTGCTGGAATAAGTCAACTCATAGCTGGAAATACGAAAAAAGCGTCTCAAAATCAGAAATGCATTACTTCATGGCAAGCAAGTGTTAAAAAGCATACGCCACAAGAGGCCATCTCACTTTTTTGGAAGGCATTTTCACAAGAAGACAATGAGAGATAATCCAAAATTCAAGCACGAGTAGATACCCGTGCCACTCTTTAATTACTCTTTAATTTAAAATGCAAAGAAGGACCGCTATCCCGAAGTGGATACAATACTCTTTACTAAAACCTGCACTGAAATCCAACTGCAATAATTATTAGGCCATACAAAATCTCGTTTTTATAAATACCTTGCAGAAATTGATAGACGTTGACAAATGAAGAAATTCACATTCAAAGTTTAAACAAAAGTTCAAAAACATCTTGGGAAGTGACGCCAATATATTTCATTGCGATTTTGCCCGACTCATTTGTATTGGGCAAAATACAGTTCCTTCTCTTATATGGTTTTGTCGACCGATTTACACAAGGTTTGTAGACGAATCAGAAGACACCACTAAAAAAGAAGTGAAGTATATTGAAGACCAAGCAAGAAATTTGTCAGGAACAATCATCCCAACTCCTGATGGTATCGTGAAAATAAAGATTGATGGCAAAGTATGTAATGCTGTCACTGACACCTCATCAACCATATTGATATATTCGTGCAAAGATCTTAAATGATTTTAACTGAAAGAAAAGAGGGAAGAAATATGATAGCTTGTTGACATGCCGGTTTCAGAAATACAACTGATGGGAATACGTCACGAAGGTTTTAACTGACCCTGATACATCTTCCAAAATTTCTGGTATAAACGTGGATCTCATCAAACGACTTGGAGTATTTCTTGAAGTAATTCCTAGTGTATTCTACTGTATGTAGAACTTTATAAATGTTATACTGTCACCAACAATGCCCAAAGTATTAATCCATAGAGCACAAGTAATAAGCCATGCAATTTTACCAATTTGCCAATTTTCGGGCAGCTGAAGCCCGAAACAAAGTTTTAGACAGTAAGGCTTAACTTTACAAAAAAATTTTCACGAGAAGAGTCCAAAGAGGATGTAATCAATAGATAAATTCTGATCCCCATTTACGACCAAAGCCGAGGGCTAATATAAAACCTTTTTCGGAAGAGGTATTAGATCAAGGAATTAAAATATGGCTTGCGAAAATACATATGAAGGCGAGTGGGGTGATATGTAATAAACAAAAGTATTATTATTTTGTTTTAATAAACCTTTCACTAAATTAAAATTTTGATTCATGAAAAATAATTTTGCCCCGTTTTTTGTTACAAATACAGTATTCAAAACTCTTTTTTTAAATCCAAACACAAATGCTTTCGAAAAGACGTCGACATCGGCAGAAAGAAGTAGTATAAATGCTTTTTTGGATTTGCGACTCTCAGGCTGAGAAATATCAAGGTTTCAGCCTCCTTGAGAAGCCAGACTTTTGTGAATAACTATCTTGCAGCTCCACAAAAGGACGCGGAGCCGAAATAAAGGCTGTTAATTCTATGTCTTGCCTCAAATTCCACTCAACCAGCAACTTAAATTAGGTCATTAATCGGGTCATCAGCGAACATAACCAGGACAATGAAAAAGTGATACTATTTAGCATAGAAAAACTAAAACGGAACTCGCACTGAAGCAAGCACATAGGGCCCTTCGAATGAATTACGGAAAAGATCATGTCGCTTGGAAAAATGAAGAAAACCGCATTTTCACATATATCCCCATAATTTGGAAAATATTGCAAAGTTACCTTCAAGGCTAGCGAAATAGTGCAACAAAGTTCATCGCACTCCATTCTTGATTGGTAATTGAACATGTTTATATCATGTACGCTCAAAGGGTACTTACCGAAAGCTTGCGCGTAAGCCCAAGAACTTCAACGCACCAAAAATTACAGCAACTGAACGTCAGTCGGTGTGATTTGAATGAAAGTTTCGAATTATTTGCTTGCCAGGTCCAAGTTGTTCAGAAATTGAATCAATGTGACCACCCGCTTCTGACAAGGCTTAAGAGCTCGAAATAGACGACAATTTTCTACGAATCTAATTCACTCTTTCACTGATGACAGTGTTCTTAGTTTTCATATTTGTTTTCGGACTAACGTCTCTCATCTGCGTCGAGGAAATGAAATGTGTAGCGTATGTAAGGTGTATTAAATTCAGTTACAAGCAGCATTCTTTCACAGTGTTCCAAAAGCAGAGTGAAATTAAGTGCCTCCAAAATGCGAAGCTGTCTTACCAAGCGTAATACAAGCACGCAGCCGTAGTTCATGAATGACATTCATAGCCGAAGCCTAAAAACGTTCCCTTCTCGGAACATCCGTTGGAATGATTGCATAACCAAAAACGATGTGAACTATCTACGTTTCCGAAGTTTGCATGTCGTGTACTGCCCATATTTGTGACAATCGCATATAGTCTCGCATGTACATATAAGTCCATGATACGCCTTTATCGTATGCAAACATATGTCTTTTCACATGCCATGTACAAGCAAGCAGCATGTGATTTGGGACAACATGCGACGCTTCATGGAAACATCACATGACGGTTCAAATGTTCTAGAGTTTATTGTTCGCTCCACAAGTGGGAGCTGGGATTCTGTAGCAAAATCCACCTAATATTTCGAGTACGAAGTTTTCAATGTGAATTTTTCAAAGAGCAACAAAAAAATTTGGCCCATGATCCACACAACATTAATTTCCTAAATAAATGAAAATCAAAAGAATAATTTCGAAATCATAAATACTTAAGGTTCATCCTTCCCCAGTTGCTTCAGCCAGATACGGTTATATGGCCTCGAACGCTTGGTATTTATGGTTGGTGGAACTTTGTTTGTTTCTTTACTAAGAGTATTAAAATATACTTTTGGTTACAAAATTGATAATTAAAAGAGATCAGCGACGGCTAAACTCAGATCGTCAAAGGGACCCTCATCCGCAATGTAAACAATTTGGCACATGAAGAAAAAGTAGACATGTGTTACGTGGAGGGATCGTCCACCGAAAAAAAAAAAAAAATAAATAAATAAAAGTTAGGGATTTATCATAGGAAATAATTGCTTGGGTGGAGGAATGATTCTAAGGCAGAAATGTAAACACAACATGTCGTGTTTACATTGCTGCCACAGGAATCATCCCTCCATCCAAGCGAAACCACGATACTTATCCTAGGCAAGCGAGATTCCATAGGCAGCAGTAAGAAGTTAGCTTCAGGATCGGAAATTGTTTCATCTAATTACAAAAATAAAATCATCAAACAAAAATCGGGACACAGCTATAGTTAGAGGCAATTTGACTAATCGCGTTGACAGACGAAAAACAACGTGAAGATCGCAATAGCGATCTCGCTTGCTCTCACTGGCAAAAAAAAGAGCGGAACCGACTTAGCGAATTGCCGAAAGTAGGTCACGGTGGTGGACGAAAGAAAATAATTTCTTGAAATTTTTTTTGTAATCTGTGATATAGTTATAATAAAGATAAGATTGTGATATTAGGATATAAGTTAGTATAAGTAGGACAGAAAAAAATTATTATTAAGTAAATGAAATAAAGAATAAATAAAAACTTAGTGCAAAGACTGACAGAACGGAAAGACAAAAATGGTTCTTGAGGCCTCCAAATAGCATAAGCCGAAAAACTCATGGTGACCGCACCAAGACTTGACGAAGAGCTTGAGAATGGGAAAGAGAACGACTACTTTTCCCCTATCAACGCTCGGATAAATTATGACGTAGACGAGACTTTCCCCTATGGAACGGGCCCCCAAAAGTCGATAGCACAGTTAGGCCCAAGAACAAAGACCACCCAAGAAAAGTAGGTCATTTAAGAGATAGACAACGAAGGGCGCGCTAGACAGTGGCAAACTTCATATATACAAAAAAAGAAAAAAAGAAAGAAAGAAAGTGTTTAAGGGCAACATATTGGGATTGCCCCAACCAAGAAAAAAAAAATCAAAACCCGGAAAAGATTGAGATTCCCGCAGTGGAAAACCAGGTATTTAAAATGAAATAAATGAAAAATAAAAAAAAAACGTTTTAAGGAAAAAACTAAATATACTTAGATTTAAGCGGTGGACGTGACCTGGAAAAAAAAAAAAAAAAAAATTTTTTTTTTATATACTATATATGGACATTTATTCCCCAAGGACCGGGATAGATTTGGAAGTGCCGCAAACTTAGCGGAGGTAGGTTACACATTTTGAATGTAACAAGTGCGTAATGCTAATTTTAACTACAGGGTGAGGGAGGCGTAATACTTTACAACAAAGAACATACAAAGAAAGCAAAAACAAAAACTACAAAGAAGACCACAATTAGACAAAGGACGAACAAAAGCCCATAGAGGAAAATTTCCTAGGGCGTTCGAAAACTCCGGGGATTGTGTTTTTTTTTGTGATTTCTAAAAAAAAAAAAAAAAAAAACTTTTTTGTGAATATTTTGTTTTTTTGAATTTTGATTTCCGATAATTTTTTTTTTTTTTTTGAATTTGGTCCTTATAGTTTTCAATTTAATTTTAAGTCATTAGTGCTAAATTTTTTTTTCTGAATTAGTTGTAAAAGGAAGTGAATTTTTAGTTTGTAATTAATGTTAAGTGCAGTGACTGTTCCCGATTCGTGCTGCCGGCAGGACAACGAGGGAGCCACATCAAAAGCGTGAGTCACACAAAATTTTTATTTTTCTTTTTTTTTGCCCCTTTTTATTATAGTAAATTCATTTTCTTAGGTTAGGATTAAATTAGTTTAATTTTTAATTACCTTTTTGTTTAATTTTTTTTTCTGAATTGTAATAAGAGAAAAGAGTGGAGTAAATACTCAAATAATTTCTTTGCATTTACCCACGATCTTAAATTTTTTATTTTTTTTAAAATTAAGAGAATTCGCTACAAAATGTGCGAGTGAGTCCTTTTGTGTGTGAGTGTGGGTGTGTGTGCAATAATGGGAAGGCCGTCCACTCTTTAGACTAGGATATTTCAACAGGACAACAACGAGGACCAAACGGACAGAGACCTTTTGTTGGACTATGCCGCCGTTGGAAGTTATCTCCCGAAATCTCTGGCCAGGGAGATAACAAAGGCCAAGCTAGAAACACCATCCACTGGCAGATCCATGGGACGGTGCGACCCTGGATGACGGGTCTGTAGTGGAGGGGTAGGGATCAACTTAGCTAGGATTCCTTAGGTAGTATTAAGTTAGTTAAGGTATAGCTTAAGGTTATAAATTTTTCTGGTTATTTAGGTTAGATAGGCTAGTTAGATAAGTAGTTAGAATAGATTTAAGGTAGATTAGGATTAGGATAGTTTTATTATTTTTGTTTTTAGTCTAGCTTAGGGATAGTTTTACGATAGCTAGGGTAAGTTGGTCCCCTGATCGTTTCACTTAGATCCCCATTCAGAAGGTAACCCTGAACACCGCCTTTTCCGCTTTCCCTCTAAGATCTTTCTCTCTTCTCTCTCTCCCTCTCTCTTTGGCACGACCTTTTCTTTGCTGTTGAGCAGGAGATGTATGGAAAGGAGGACAAGGACTACCCCGTCCGACGAGCTCAGCCGAGCAACCACAAGCGTGCCGCCGTCCTCCTGACCTACATCAAAGATGCCTCCGTGGCCTTTCTTAGCTCACAACACATGGTTTGACAAATCATGATGACGAAAATTTAATTTTTGCTTCATGTTGTCAACCATTTAAACAATTTTTTTAAAAACAATATATTTCTCTTTGACTGAAGCCCTAAAAAAACCAGCAGAAATCTACAAAAAAAGGAGTCAAAAATAAATCCATTGTGTCTCCATCCTAATGCACGTTCTGTCAGCACAAGACGGTCAGAAAGCCAATATCTACTCGTTCGCACAATGGCATCAGATTTTGAGAATACCTAGCCAGTAATCGAATTGGCCCGCTCAACCCTCTTACCCAAGTACACCTACTTTAAAGTTTAGGATTTATATAATCACTGAACTCAGCTTCTTTGGCATTTTTAATTTGATTTGTTGCCAAAATATGAAATCTTTTCCAGTTTTTTTTTTTTTGACATTTTAAAATTTTACTAAATAGCAAATTGAATTGAATTGAATTGAATTGAATTGACACTTCACTTCTACTCATGACAGCGAAAAAGTATGTATACAAGCCGTGAACCGGGAAACCAATGTTTATGCTGACTTTTTGGTCCTAGAACACTACGCATGAGAACCGTCTTGCATGTCATGTACTAGCGCAACATGTGCGCATGACGCATGCAAAAATACATGCGAATAGTTTCCATGCGATGGCCACCGTCGCAAGGAAACATACGAAGTTTTGGGACAAATTCTACATGACGTGTACAACCGATATTTTTTCCATGCAACGACATTCGATCATAAGTTGCCTGCGACAATTATTTAACCCGACTATGGGATTTTTAGGTGACGTCAGGCGCGCATGTACATGAAACGATTTCACATGTACATGCAACGATTTCGCATGTACATGCAACGTCGTGTACTGCGGGCTTAAGAAGTTTTTTATCCCGTCGTGTTTGTCAGCTATTTATAAAGCTTAAACTCACCGACGTAACGTCTAATTTCTTACGCTGTGCTCGTCTGCTTCACCTGCTTATTCAAGAAAGCTCAATCTTGGTCTTTCAGAAAGTAGAACGTTCTCCCACACTCGGCATTATCGTTACAATTTACAAAAATTTAAAAACAACATCTTCCGCATAACTTCTGAGAGTATTCATAAACCCCTCACCGCGAGTGAGTTAAAAAAAAAGCATCCTCGTTCAAATATTGTATTTTTTGGAAAACACACCACCAATTCATAAGGGTGGATACATTTCCCGCCTCCTATTGATTTTGATCCTCATGACTGCACACGAGTAATAACATTATTGCCTTTCAATAATTTACAACTGGTTGTTCAAACAATATCCTTTCGTGTTACACTCCTGGGATTATTTAAATCATTCGAACGTCGAAAAGGATTCCTTTGCTCCGTGCCAGTACTTATGCATACATTATCAATATGGGCCAGGAATATAATATGATGCAATCCATGGAACAACTCTGGCAAGGGCGAAAGTATGAGAAATCCTTAAACAAACGTCTAGAATGAATGTTTGACCAACGAATATGTTAAAGTGTGTGCACAATAAATTATGTGCTTAGTGTACGTCTTGGACTATGGAACTGTGCTACATTAAGGACTATTTCGAGCACCATTTGAAAATGAACATCTACAATGGAGTCAGATGTTTTTCGTGGGCGTGTAACTTTCGTCAGGGTAAAAGAGTTGATGGAATTTTTATGAGGATTAATGTGACTTTGAGTAGAGAGTGAGGTAGCGAGAGATCGTCCTGGTTTTGCGAGACTGTAATCTCGTGTGTACCGATTTTATTTGCAATAAAAATGAGTAGTTTTGTGAATCGATAAGGTTTTTATGCTAACGACAAGTGTTTTAGTGCGATGGGAAAAAACAGGGATAATAAAATCTGCATTGCTTGATGTGTTTTTCATTTAGGAATGGAAATGGGTATTCTTAAACCAGATATTTCTAGGCCATTTAATTTATTGGTACCAGAATTTGATTCTGTTTCTTTATGTTTGAATTCTTTTCATTTGGATGCAGTACAATTGCTAACGCAGTCAGAGTGAATGTCATCCACTCGTTTCCTCCATCAAGCAAAACGTTCATCTACAATCAGATTTTCACGTCACGGTTTTTTCATTCAAAAGCAAGGCTTTTCGCAATTTTATGAGGACATGCTCCATCTTTGTTCAAAGCAGAAAACACTGCGCATTTCGCTCAATGTAGACAAGCTGTTGTAGTCGGCAAGTTTTTTCCTTCCGTACTAGGTCTATATCATGCTCAGAGCACATGGTTTCACATAGTGCCAAACAGGACCTTATAACCGACGGATAATTTTTCTTTCTAAGGTCCTCAAACTTTGTTTTGATTTTTGATTGTGATGTTCCGTTTTACTTGGCGTTGGCATGCACATTTTTTCGACGGCAGCTTTTTTTGTATCCTCATTAATTTGAAGGCAATGTGGTCTGACCTATTTTCCTTGTTTGAAGAGTGTCTTACGTCAATCAACGCGTAGTCAATTTCCTTGACAGTTCGACCGTCCAATCTACCAAAGATGCTTTCTTTGCCGAATTGAACGTTGAAGTCTCCAAGTATTTTGGTCAGACTTCGTAGGCAACGTCCAAGACTTTATAGCATTCCTCTTTCATAAAGTTCCTCGTTATTGTTCCTGAATACAACAATTGACTGAATTAAGTTAGAGCTATAAAGACTAATTTAAAGACCTAAACAGTATTAAGTTGAGCCCATTTCATATTTTGTTGTTCCGCTTTCTCAATTTTTGATCCACGTTCCATGGCATTGATTGGAAAATTATTTCAGGAATGTGAGTCCTATAAATCTTTTTTTAATTTTTTATGATTCCGAATAAGGTCTTTAACACTGACACATGAAAACATGGATAAAATTGCGTTACTCGTATGTTTGAAATCGTTGCAAGGAAGATCGTAACATCCGAAGATTTAGTTTGTTCGCCACTGTTGTGGTTTCTGATCATGAACGAAAATCTAGAGGACTTTCAAGAAAATGACAAATATAGAGATAAACAATCTCTCGAAATCCGTCTGGAAACAAGTATTAAAATCTCCAAAGAATCCTAGACTGAATGTAACCTCTTGGAGCCATCTTTTTACAAAAAAGAAAGAAATCCGATGCTGAACATTTTCCCGGGTTAGAAAGAGGAGTTGGTGAAAACATGTCAACTGAAACTACATATGTGCCTTTGAACTTAGACGACATAAAGATAATCACGCTTTAATATTCCAAGCGCATCAAGTGTATCGTACAAGGTCGTAGGTCGTTTAACGTTTTCTCATTTCAAAACCACTTTCATAACTTTTTTTTACTAGACGTAAGTAATTTATGTTTCAGTGTAAGCTCAGCTCAAGTTTATCTTACCTGCATATTATTTCTTAATTCTGGATGTCTGTCCCTAACGAGTTAAAACACTTTTTTGGTGAAGTTGTAAAACAACTTCAAAAACAAATAACAAATTCAACTTCCAATGTAAAAGCTGTCGTTATATAACTCCGAACTTGACACATCTTATCTTAGAGTTCTATGCTCTTAGAGCGATGCCTGTGTACCGATGTCAGTAACAATCTGATTGCACAATTTCCATTCTTTAGGCAAACAAAATTCCCGAATAAAGTTAAAGCACTATGGTCACTAAGAAAATAACCATTTAAAAGAATACAGAAACTACCCTCTCTTGCTCTTGTTTTGTATTGACCAGAACAAAAAATGCAATCAGCCGTATGTTGTTATAAACGGGTTGTAAAAATGTTGTGTAAATTCGAGAAACATGCTGTAATTGCCATGCGTGACAAATTCACAAGTGTTCGTATTGGCTGTTCAAATCAAGTGCACAACATTCTCAAGCAGTACCAACGGTCGCAGTGTCTTTGAAAAAGCATGAGAAGCGCTCGATCGAGGATGCTCAGAGAATAAAAAACGGGAAAGAGGTTTGAAAATTCTATCAGCAGATAAAAACAATTGAAATTATGAATGGAATCACAGTATTGTTTGCCCAATCTTGAAGAAATGAGACCATCTAAGCTGTGCCAATTAGAGAGGTTTTCAGCATTGCCTATAACACCTTACCCGCCGTATAATGTGAACGTTTGAAAGCGGTCGTCAACAGCCTGATATGTCCACATCAATGTGGCTTTCGACCACAATAGTCCACCATAGACTAAATATTAAAGTATCGGCAGATCGCACCATCTTTTCATCGACTTCAAGGTTGGTTTTGGTTTCTGTTTCGTCCACAGAAACGGGATGTATGAAGCCATGTCTAGATTTGGCAGCTTAAGACGATGGAGAAGTCAAGCTGCTCCATTAAGGTCGGAAAAGACATCACCGACCCATTTGATGTGCAAAAGTCCCGTGTGAACACCAGAGGCACGCCGAAGATAGTGATATAATTGGGGAACGTAGGTTGATGTCAACAGTGCGCTTATGAGTGTTCAGACAAAACTCAAAGATGGGTTTGACGGTAAACTAAGGCAAAAAGAAACATATGCTGTCATCAAGACAGGTAACCCAACATAACTAGAGAGCTATTACTTTGAAATAGTTAGAGACTTTGTCTGCCTAGGCTTCGCTGCAAACATAGATAATAACACTAACGCTGCCATCAAACGAAGAATACCTGTGGCTAAGAAAGAAGATCTCTATAATCCCCGTCCTACTATACGGTGCAGAAGAATGGACACTTTCAAGAGCGGATGAAGGTGACTTAGGAAGTTTAGTTGAGGTTAGGTAGATAGTAAAGTGTGAAAAATTAATATTGATATTAAGGCCATCATCATCTATCATTACGTTATGCACCAAGAACTAGAATCGAACGAAGTGATGCGTTTGTACCTATAAGAGCTCGCTTTTATCCACCAGAAAAGGTTTTTAAAAATACCACCACATTTTGATAGAGACAGAGAGTTCCTTCCAATCCATTTTTATTCTGTGGCGTGTCGATCAAACAATTCACACCATAAATTTGCAGCTTAACAGGCCACCTTTTTTGTTTTTAATCGAGATACAGCATCCATACATCCTGATAGTCAAAATGCCAGCCGGAACAGCCACAAACTTTGACTGCAAAGGAAGCTTCAATGTCCTAACACTTCTACAAAAAAACTCAACAAGAAAACTTCAACAATTTAATCAACTTCAAGCCTCCTCAAACGATTTCTTACACAGCATCCTGACACACGAATTGTTATTTCTAAAATCGAGGTTAAGGACTTTTGTAAATCTGTGACACAATTGTGTGATTAAGGCACACTCCCCGGGTAATTGTTCATAGTCAGAGCCAAAGGCGCTCTTATTCTATGTGGCTTTTAGCTGGTAATGATGTCCTTGACTCCCTCATCCATTTAATGTTCCGAGAAATCATTACTGAAACGTATCAGCAAACCCATTCATAGGCCAAATCCCATGTCTATGTGTTGGCGCATGTGGCTTTTATTGCAACCAGTAAATGTGGTCACCCCCTTTGGGCTAATGATTAATCAACATTCCGTCGACGTGTTCCAAGACTATTAAACATAATAGCACGTTATACTGCTTAAACAATTAAACGTCACAATAGATCTGTGTGGGCTTTATGGTGAAGCCTTGCACAAAGGATCTTTAACAACCGCAGACAATCTGTAACTGAAATGGAAGCTGAGGCCATTGATTGATGTTAATCAAACATTCGAACAACAACCGAATTTAATTTAATTTAACAATTTGCAGTAAATATCCGAAAGCTGTTATTGTGGAATATTGACATTGGGTAGGACGAGAATTTCAGGATGTGTCTATTATGTCCTGGTTCGTAGCAAGTGCCCAAGAGCATTGGTAAATAATCTCTGCAGAGATGATTGATTGTGATTGTTGTGCCCCATTCGAAGAGCAAACTTGAACAGATTTTAATCAAGTTTCTATAACATGGACATAGGGACAAGCGACGCGACGGAAGACGGAAACTCCATAGTTTGATGGAGTACATACTTGTTTTATCGTTAAGTTTTGTGTGTTGTAGTCATGTTATAGATTATCAATTGGAACATGAATTTGAAATCGAATCAAGGAGGACATTTTTGTTGCAAGAGAATCTTTGTCTGGTTGTATTTACTTTTGTCCTTTCGATATGAATTCAATTGGAGACTAAACCGCACATTGATTGTAAAAACGAATGTAGCAGTAAAAAGCTTACTGAGCTCAAGCCACATTGGGAAAACTGAATGTTTAATAATCTACCAGGCCAAGACCAGTCTCGGCAAGTTGGACCTCTACGGTCATGTAAGAAAACCCAGATAATAAAAATATAAAAAAATGCTTCGAGGTGCTTCAAGCTTGGTATTTTAAACCTTGTTCATTGGACAATATCATTTGGTAAGTAAATAGTGAATCCGAATAATTAACTGTCTTAATGCTTTGTCTCACCGATAAATCGATTCCCTGTCAAACGCTTGGATAGCCACGCTTTTGGTTTGATGGATTACAATTGGTCAGAATTGAGAGATGTTGCCCTCCACGTTGACAGCTCCCCTTCGCAATTCTGTTCTAGCGCATCTCCTTCCCATAATCTGATGCAAGTCTAGGCTCTTTGTCAAATTTTCCAAGTTCATGGCGTGTGTTCCACCGATGTATATATTTTATTTGGCATACAAAATATACAATTGATCTACAACTGCACACTTAACACATCAGATATGAATTGCACAACGGATTTGTTTAGTTATGCAGAAAAAATAATATATTGAAATGAAAATACCATGAAATTTATTTGAAAAAAAATTGTCAGTTTACTGAAACTTTTAAAAAAAGAAAAATATCAATCAAGTAAATATATGTAAATATGTGACTTCGAAACTACTCATCAATAAAGAATTACTTTGGTCTTTGTACTTTTATTTCTACTATGTTATTATTTAATTTATTTTTTCTGATCTTAAACTCACAACTGGTAAGAAACAAATGTATCCCATCACTAGCCCCCACAGGATTCCTCCGGAAACTTCGCTCATTTCCTACTCCTTTATTTCCCACCAATCATTCAATATTTTCGATTCTCTCCATACCAATCACCTTCAGCAGTGACGGTACTGTCTATGCTCATCCTGAGGGTCCCATTACATAAAAAAAAGGTGAAAAAGATTGTTGAGTTTTTGAAAATTAAGCTTATTGTCCGTGAAATTTTATAAAAATTAAAATTGCTTTTTGCATTGCCAATGTTGTTTAAATAAAGGGCACGATTTTATACCAGCGGACGGCAAATAAAAATTGTTAAGCTCTACAATTTTTTTACTTTCCAGAAATCAATGCGAACAAAGTCGTTAGTGGCTGTTTAAAGTAACATATACAAATTTGTAATAGGCACAAATAATTAAAAAAATAACTAATCAAGATCATTAATTATCAAATCGGACATCATATTGCAAAAAACAATTTAGGTTGCACCGTCAGAATGGTATTCAAAAGTTTTTGGATCCTGTGGGATCGTCTTTTTTATAGATGAACCAATAAGTATAAGGCTTGTAGCAATTATAATATTTTTTCACTACATTCTGCAGTGCCTGATAATTTGTAAAGTGACATTTAAATCTTTTTAGGGTGCCGTACCTCGAAAGGAAAAAACAAAATCCTTATAGGATCACTTTGTTGTCTGTCCGTCTGACGGTCAAGACCCTTTTTCTCAGGAACGCGTGGAGATATCAAGCTTGAATTCATATCAAATACTCAGGTCTACTGTCCATTGGAGCTGTGAAAAAAATTAAACGTTTATGCCTGAAATTCCCGCAAATTTTCGACTCTCGCAAGGGAATCAAAACCTACAGGGCACTTCCCATGAACTCAGAATCTTGAAATTTAGCAACGTCCTATAGCACAGATAAAGGAACGATTGCAAAAAACGTATAAATTTAGTTACTTCATATAATAAAAAAAAAATTAATTATTTTAAATTTAATATACCCTTTTCTCATGAACGCGTTAAGGTATAAAATTCAATTCATGTCAGATACTCAGGTCTATAGTACCTCTAAGCTGTAACAAAATCAAACTTCTATGCAACTACTTGCAAGGGAATCGAAAACAAAATGGTAATTCCAGTCGACCAAGAATCTTTAAATCTGACATGAAGCATTGTTTTGTTTTTATAGATTGTCGTGATGGGTGAACTTTTACTTTACCGGTGATTTATACACCGATTCCTCATTGGCCAGGGGACTAACTGATACCTTAGAAATACCTGATTGGTATCCAAGTGGTCTCTTTAGAGATTGTCCACTTTATTACGGGTTAAAACCAGTTTGTTTTCTTGATGAATTTATCTATGTTCTGAATCTCTATGTCTGACATATCTTCTAGGTTGCCGAATGAGGAGTGCTTTTCCTCGTTTTTGTGAGGGCAGGACAGGTGCCTAGGTAGTGTAGTACACTTTCTACTTCTTCCTCGTCCCTGCAGCTCCTGCAAAAGTCGTTATGGGACGTTCTCATCCTTAATGCGTGTGACCCCATGATACAGCGACCTGTGATAATTCCTACGACCTTACTTATTATATTCCTGTTAAGGCTTAAGAGTGTACATATCTTTTTTGGATTAATGAGAGGCCAAATTTGCCTCTAAGTCCTGCAGGTGTCTATTGGTGGCATGACCTGGGCTATGTGTTCTGCTCCAGTGGTTACACTCAGTCAACCTAATTGCTGCCTCGGTAGCTATCAGTTTCCCGTATATGTCCATGGGAAGCAGTTGTAGCATAATTTCGATGGCGGCTGAAGGTGTGGAACGAAGTGCCCCCATGATGCTTATACACGCCGATCCTTGGATTCTGCCTATCTTTCTCAGATTTTCTTTTATATTCATTGCTGGCCATTATACGAGGATACAATATGTTAGGATTGGTCTGACAACTGCAGTATACAACCAGTGCGTCAATCTCGGTTTCATTCCCCATTTGGGGCCGAGGACTCTCTTGCATTTATAAATAGCCACCGCTGCCTTCCTAATACGGTCTTGAATGTTTGGTTTCCAGCTTAGTTTGTTGTCTAATATAATGCCTAGGTATTTGGCTTAACGAGTGAAACTTAGTTCCTTATTCTTCATTTTTGGTGGGCTAATTTGAGATATTTTGTATCTTCTTGTGAACAGTACGAGCTTTCTCCATTGAGTTATTAGCAAGATCATAATGTATTTATAAATCTATGTTTATGCGAATTATGAAAACTAATGGGGTATAAGCCCTTATCCTGAAGCTGGGTGGCGGAGTTGGTAGAGCGCCTGCCTTTCAATTGATTCAATTGATAGGTCCCAGGTTCGATTCCTAGAGTAGTGGTCTAGTTTTTCGAATCGGGTCCAGTCACCATTTGCCATTGGGATCAAGTTAATGGCACTATCACTGGATTGGTCGACCAGTGATAGAAGTCTGACTAATGGGTGGCTTTGTTGTTGTTCCTAATTCGTGTTTTCAAAATAGCTCTGTTTGTGTAGATTGTGTGTAGATGGCTCTGCTGTGAAGGCATAACACTGACAGCGGGGGTGTCTAAGCTAAATCTTCCAAACTTTCAAAGTTGTTGAATGTCGAACAAAATCCTGTGAATTAGGTTAAAGTTAATAGGTCGATATCAAAATCCTTCGTCCCGTTTCGGGCTCCACCCACGGAAGTGAGTTGAAACCAATTACACCTGAGTTTCTCAAACCACTACACATTCTTCTCCTAATTCTTCCGCTCGCTCTGTGCAACACGCATTATAAGAGTCCTAATATCCTCTTGAAGAGCGAGCAAATAATTAAAAAAAAAAAAAAAGCTATCCTTTCTTGTAATCGCCAAAATATTACAAAAGGAACTAACCGGCATCGACGTGACAGACCTTTGGTTTCAACAAGATGATGCGGGATGCTGAGCACATAATTTCGCCTTATGAACTTGTCAACTGGCCCCCATGATCCTGTGATCTCACACTTTTAGATTACTTTCTCTGGGGGTATATGAAGTCACAAGTCTATACCGATACACCGAAGACGTTGGACGGTTTAGAAGTCAACATTCGCCGTGTTATTGCTGATATATGGCCCTAGTTGCTCGGAAAAATTTTCGAAAACTGGATTACACGATCGAATATTCGAGCTAACCGTGGTGTCCGTATGCCCGCAATCATTTTTTTAATGTTATAAAAGTATCTATTAAATAAAGCAAGTATCATACACATTTACATTTACATTTAAAGAAAACATTCTTTATTTCTCTGACTGGAAATTCCAGGTTTCAAAACACGCTTCAAAATTCACTGTTATTTTAAGGGTTCCAAACCCAAAGAAGCCCAACGGAATACTACAATCTAGAATCGGAGTGTGCTCTCTGAACAGTTGCAGACAAATTTCAAGGATACGGAGCGTCAGCCAAGGATGCTTAGAACAAGGTCATTGTACTGTGGTACGGAACCCCTCGTGTTCGAGTCCGATTCGCAATTGACCGCTTTACTTTTGTAATGCGAGATTAGTTCTTTCTACTGCCGACGCGAAGTTCACAGATTCAATTGCCCTTAGCCCCACCTCTCTTGCAGGTAATTGACAATTTGATACTTCTGCTGTCTTTCGATTCATCAATAGAATCTTCCTCTAACTCTCGATTTTTGTGAGAAAAAAAAACGTACACACACAAATGCTTCAGCAAGGAACTTTCTCTTCAAAGAATTCTTGCACCAAGGCACATCACTTTCAAGACCCGGCGAAGATCATGAAATTCGTCCTTAGGTCAGATCAACAAGCAACTTTCCGTTCACAGTTTCCAGCAATTAATAAAAGGATGGTGATTATTTTAAAGCTGCAAGTTCACTTTAAGATTTATTCATGTCACCACAGATAAGAGCATTTCAGGAGGCATTTATATTGTTCTCTGGTGTCGATCAAGGTAATGCTCCTCCAAGCAATATTGCCAAATGGTCTGATGTTTCTTCGCAAGTCTTGCATGATTCTGCTTTGGTTATCGACACGAAGCAAGAGCTAAGATTACGTAGTTTTGACCGCATAGCCTCTAGAACTGAAAAACGCCTCTTAGAGCAAGAATGTTTGACCAAGTCATACCTGGGGAATATGTGATTGCATATGCGACATATTTTCAATCCTTACTGCAATATACGAACATCCTCGAGTGACTGTCAATCGTACTTTCCACCTCACTTTGAAATCGTGCCCAATCGACAGAGAACCACCTGAGTCACCTATAAAAAGTGTGATAAATTCTCCAAATCCTTGACATTCCTCGCATATAGTTTCAACCCCACACTTCAAAACAGGCTCACAACCCCGGGAAGCTTTCTCAATCTTTCCGTTCACAAAAACAATTACTCTCAACAATGTCATCATGCCAATGAAACAATTTTCACAGCATCCAAAAAGTCACAATAAAACCAAAAAGAAGAAAAAAAAGGGGCAATTCATCGAGCAAGGATCTGCCGTCATGTCAACATGTCAACCTTAAATTTTACGTTCCCTTTATGTGGAAGCAAAACTTTGGGGCCGGCATGTGGGTGTGTTCCCGCATTGAGATAGAATCCCCAACCAGCATGTGCAAAAATTGTTCAAATGCTTTGACAAAAAAAAAATGGAAAGAGTATAAAGGAATCCATTGTGACACGTGGAGTAATGTTGGCTCGATGCTGGAAACTGTACAGTAAAGATTCCGATGTGGTGGGTTGTAGTAAGCATCCTGAGCAGCCCCAGGCGAGATGCATTTTATGACAAGGGAGGACAAAGCCATAGCCGAATTGAGTTATCAGGACATTCCATGCGTCCTTTAAGGGTGGCATCAAAAATTCAACAACAGTCGTCGTCGCACTACTCCTGCGAGTATGTGCAGCAACAAGGACCATCAATTCTGTCTTGTAACTAGGAATGTCATTAAAATAAAACCCACCGATGTAACATAAACTCTCGAAATAGTCAAAAGAAGTGGGCAGGACGAAGAAGATACTGGATATCAGTCAGGTGCACTATGGATTGCACTTAAAGTGCTTTTAAGGACAACATAAGGATCACAATTTTATACCAACCATCACAGTTGATGCTCTACTCTTTTCTTGATGGTGTGTTATCCCTGAATTACGGGTGGAGTCCTGAGGGTGGGTTAAGTAGGTGGTGGAGTCCCTTCGGTATCGCTCAGTTGACAGCCAGTTTATCCTTATTAAATACTGAACTGGGAAATTTATATTGAGCGGGATGTGAGTTGATTCCTTCGAACACGTACTACAATGAATGGGGTACATTGATACCACCCAGGGGGATCCAATGGATGGTTATTTTTTTATTATTTATTTGGAAAATTATTTCGAGCGAAAATGATTAATGTCTTGAGTCACGTTCGGAGGCTAAAGTGGGACTTGGTGTGGCATTAGCCAGAGATTCGTTTCAACAATGGAAGAGAAATCTGAGCACACCCGTCCCCGGCTGACCGGGTATACACGTAGAGAGGCTTCAAGAACGATTGATTAGGGCTTATTAGTTGCTGATTGATTTCGTGTCAACTGGCGTCAATTGAAAGATTTGACAAAATATGAATTTGACAAGTTAATCATTTGAAGTAGTTAATATTTACCCCGGTACTCAGCGCGTGTATAAAATTCATGTCTAAGGAAATCGGACAGAAGGAGATATAGTGAACCATCCCTTACGTAAAAGAATAACCCCCTAATCAAAGCTTTCAACTCGAAATTAGCATTATCCATGATAGATGGGTTTGAAATTATTTCCGTTAAAAAACGATACACGCAGAGAAGGTAAAGAGCAGTTAAGCCATCGTATTTTGACCTGTCGGCTTATGGGAGATTATCTTACAAGGCCGGAGACAGGAGCTTTGCGGCAGTGAGCATTTTTGTTTTTCCTGTTACAGCAGCAAATTTTCGGCCTGACTGAGCGCATTAATTTCAGCTTGAAAGGCATTGAAGTAAACAAAGAGTACTTGAGACCAAACAAGGAAGAATCCCTAGAGAAGATATTGCCTTAACACCATCAATAAGTTTCTGATGGCTACCGAAATCGCAGCAAGTACAACAGCTCCCTGACTCCATAGAATGTGCTGTGACTGTCATACGATTTCGCAAAGCATAAAGCTCTAAAGCCAGTCTTGTAGCCAACTTTTTCTCAACAAAATATTGTTGCTGGCTGCCTCCAAAGCCAGTTCCCTCGTTGACTGGTTATAAAGCCAATCTTGAAGTCGACTGGCTCTTTAGAAAATATTGTTGACTCTGCAGTCTTTCTCTCATAAATGGCGATGTCAGACTTGCACTCAAGCTTTTCATCAAGTTCTTACGCTTCAAAACCTTTTCACCTTTCTTAGAATCATTATGGGAATATATGACATAGGAATATATGGAAGCTATATTTATTAATCCGTAAAACACAGCCATTGGCCATCAGTTTGTCTTCCTTTCACAGGACATGATAGAACACTTGTGGTCAAAGGTATCAACCCCTTCTTTTGTTTGATTTTAAAACAATATCATTTCAGGCTTACCAGTTCTTTCATTGATAGTGTTTCCTTCATCACATGATGATATGACATGTACTTTATTTTAGAAGGCTTCGGCTTGTATGAAACAAGAGTAAGAGTTCCATCATAACAATTAGTGGAAGTTCCAACAGATCTTGTGCGAGTACTTTTCAGCTCTTCAGGGAATTCTCGTCTGTAGGATCGTACAGTTCTAGCCAAAGTCAGCGTGTATCGTTCCTGTAACAAGTTTTTCTCCAAAAGGATTCAGGTAAGCCAGTTGTCACAGCTTATGTTACGACAGCAACCGTTTTGAGAATTGTTTATATTTTGTCCTACTGTCGCACATCATAAGAATTTTCAGACCATATTTGCTTGGCTTATAAGGTATATTAAATTATTGGTAACCTGTTGGCAAACTTTTTTGGCCGCTCGTTTCCAGACCATGGAATTGCGCTTTTCCCGCAGCGACGTTATTGAAAAAATAAATAGCCTGAAAAACGATTTCTCCCCAGGCCTCCCCTCCATTGTTCTCAAAAAATTGCGTAAATTCATTATCCCAACCCTTTTCCGCTCTTTTTCATCTTTCCCTTGATCAATCATGCTTCCCAAAGGACGCCTTTATTACCCCCGTTCAAAAAAAGGGCCTATAAGACGACATCTCAAGCTACCGTCCTATTGTGAAGCTCTCTTCCATACCCAAGCTTTTCGAAAGTATATTATGTTCATTATAAGTCCGTGGTGTCTCCAAAGCAGCATGGGTTCTTAAAAGGCTGATCTACAACCACTAATTTAACGCTGCAAGCTTTACAAAATGAATATTTAGTCGATGCTATTACTAGCGACTTAAGTTAGGCTTTTGTCGAAATATCTCACCGAATCATATGCATGAAGCTTCCGGCACTCGGTCTTTCCCCATCCTTCATTCGCTGGATAAAGTCTTCCCTCGAACAACGTTAGTTCAATGTCTGCTTTAGATCCTTTCTAGCCACCTCTAGTGTCCCCCAAGGAAGTCATTTTGGACACATTATCTTCATTCTAACAAATAACGATGTAGAACACATGTCAATTGACTCTGATCTCTCTATGTTCGCTGATGATATGAGAATCAGCAAACGCACCTCATTCCCTATAGATCTCATCACTTTGCAGGTGTACCAAAAACCACTTAGAACTTAACATCGTAAAATGTAAGGCTATGACTTTCTCCCGAAAACGCCTTTCATCCCCCCTCCGAGCATATTTTGTAGATGGTATACGTATTTCCTCAGTTGATTCAACCGCGATCGCGGTGTTCTAATGGACAAAGAGCTCAATTTTCGTTCGTACATTGATAATATTATAAAAAAAGTCAACTCTTCTCTTGGCTTGGAAAAAGAATTCTCTAATCCCTGTACATTACCTTTGTCTAACCGATTCTCGAATACGCTAGCCAAGTTTGGTCTACCTCCTATGAAAACCGTTCCCTCAGAATCGAAGCTGTCCAACGCAGGTTTCTCCGTTTTGCTTAATATAGCTTGCACTGGGCTGATACATATAATTAACCTCCCTTCGAGCAACGATTAAAACAAATAAACTTGCAATCCCTTAAAAGGCGGCGAGAGGTTGCTGATGTACCAGTATGCTCAGCTCTGCTAATATATATTACATCTTGACTTCCACCATTGCAAATCCTCCCTCAGAAAATCTTAAGACCCCAAATATCCCCCCCCCCCTCCCCCCTACCAACCCAAACTTCTAGCCATAATTGTAGTTCAGAGTTAGATTTGAGCGTTTGCTTGTGTTAAGCGTTAAATGAATAAATATTCGTCCTCTAAAGCCAAGTAGCTGCTAATCTATTGTAGTGTATGACCCGGGTTTATACTTATCCATGCACTGCCGAATAAAAAATTCCCATATTTTTCTTCCCAACGTTGATTCCGTGACTAGAAGCATTTCTGGAAGGCTGCCAGAGCTTATTCGGGGTTACCTTATTTTCAAATCATCAATTAAAATACTTGAATGAAGTCAATCACTGGTTTGATCGAGACGTTTTTGCCAGTCTTTCTAAGGACCTCCCGACCGTTGCTCGGCTTCAATCGAATCCTCAGAGCTACTAGGTGAATTAGCATGAAATCAGCCATAAAATAAAAAGGTCATTCATCTCATACAGGTTTTTTGTTTTGTTGGTCCAAATTTAAGGCAGCATGTTGATAGGAATTGAGTATTAATGATGATGCTCGTTTCGATATTCGAAATGTTGACTGAACTTGTCGCAAAACGTTTATGGCATCAAATACCCAATCCACTAAATTCGTAATTTATCGAATACATCAACCAGTGTCATGGTACATTTCTCGCCCTAAAGGCGAATTCCGTGTAATGTGTGCCTGAGAAAATATAGGATTGTGGCTTTGCTATGCTCCGAACAGTGACGCACAAATATTCCCGTGTAGCAATCCTAGGGAATCGACGGAATATCATAATCACAGTCACTAATAGTCTGTCTGAATGCAATAAATACAAAAACTACCGATACGGTTCTCATCAATGGGCAGAGTGATTCATGAGGATGGTTAAGGTGTATAATTCGTTTAAGTTTTTTTGTACATTGAGTGAAATATGACGATAGTTGTAAAAATTGTACATGTAAGTCACTATTGGACATGCGTTGTGAGGACAATTAATAATGCATAAAATTAAGGACTATATGTTTGCGTACTCAACTTTAATCACAAGAAAGTCAGCAAGACTATATTCCTAACGATAATACTTAAGGGAAGAAATCACAGTAAAATTTTCAATTTTTCGAAATAAAAATTTATCGCTTAAAAGGTGCTTTAGGCTCTTCCAAATGATGGAATACTACAAAAGTGTTCGAGTGACCAAAGTTTTCACTCTGCGGTAACGTCTCCCCGGTATGCTCATATATTTTCATATGGTTTCTTAGTACTTAAAATTTTAAACGCGTTTTTCTCGAAACCACTTATTTTGAGCTCGCCGAAGACATAACTCGAACAAAACTTTACCTATCGACTTTAAATTTTGACAGTAGCTTCGAAATATCTTTCTCCAAAGAGATACGTAGAATTTTTTATTTTATATGGCTCAATTTTTTTTTATCGACAATTTTATGGCGTTTTTTTTTGTTAAAAATTTAACTTTATTTTCAAACATGCACCAAAATCATACGTAGCTCGCTAGCTGTTGTTATATGAAAACCAAAAAATGTTGGTGTTTGCTTCCAGGTCAAAAATTAAGGAGTTTACGTCTTCGGTAATCGACACGCTTTTAAAAATAGGCGCCTTGGGGCATATGCTGCGCAGCCGCCATTGCCCCATATTGAAAAAATTACATTCAATCAAGATTGATTATGCACTTGTAAATTCGTCTTTAAATCATTTACATCGGACATTTCGTCTCAAAGTTACGACGGGCTTAAAAATTCTAAAAGCAAGGAAAGCGTTCCAACTTATAAGATCAGACCTTCGTTTTTTGCATTTTCTTCGGATAAGGTCGACTTAACAGGCCACGGCCAACCAAACTATTGCTTTATGGCGGAGAGAGCATACAAAACTCAATTCCTCAACATCACATTCGAAGTCTTTTTATAAATCGCTTACACGAGAAGCACTTTACTCAACAAATTAGCTTGCCGAGTACAGGCGAATCGATTTGAAAGAAAAGAGGTAACCAGCATAGAAGCAACTTGTGCTTAAAAAATCACATAGCACGGATTCAATATTTACTCCACGAGTACACCTTAGGGTATATTGAATATCATACTTTCGAGAGAAAAATTTTTTGTCGCATTTTTGGTTGCGCCTGAGGGCAGAAGGAGGATCTGCGAAAAAAGGCAAAACACGGCAGCTACACTTGCTCAGCCACATCGCGTAAATGGGCAATAATTCTTCAGCATTGATGATTTCGAAACATATCCAGCAGGTTCGAGACGACATAAAAATCTTCCAAAGCTCAAAGATCAAGTAATCGCGAATGCTAGGAAGAAACACAGACTTGCGATGGATGGAGGGCGGCTACAGCTTAGGCTTGGATTCTGAGCTTGATAATTTAGTGAGTTGAATAGTTGGAGTATGGAGGATAAGGCTCAAAAATGCACTGTGCCAGGTTTCGATAAGAATGACTTAGGATCAAATATGGAGTTCTTAAAAAATCATAGAAAAATATTGCACCAAAAATGATGCCGGAGTGATGTTACAATCTTGTTTGGCAAAACTTTCCTTATTGATAACAAACAGGATGGCTTTGTAAAAAACAAATCCACTCTGACTTATTTGATGGAGTTTACATGATTTACTCATAAAACCCCATAAGAACGAAACGAAGTCGACTGAGGATACCCTGACTTCAATAAAGCCTTTGATAGGCTTTCGCTGAAGCTAACTGCTTTACAAATTATGGGGTTTTTCTGTGGAGTGAATATGTTCGTATCTTGACGGAAAAATGTATCAGGGTTTATTTACGAGATCCCTATTCACAGAATAAACGCTGGCTCCGGTGTACCTCAAGGTACCCACCTAGGTCCTCAATTATTCATTCTATCAATTAACGAGTAAGTGTGCTCAAGAATTCAAGAGCACTAATTTATGCAGATGACATAATCATTTCGACTACAGTGCTTTATAGGATAACCTTAAATCATTTGCGAAATGATTTTTCAATAATTGTTTATCACTGTAGATATATAAATATTTTAAAACATCCTTTCGGAAAGTCTTAATCGTCTGTGATCCTCTTCGCATTCCCTAAGACCTTCTTTTTCTTATCGGCCTCGATACTTTGCAAAAACATAGCGAAGTCTGTATATTGCCTTTTTGCATCAGCTTGTTGGGAATAATATTGACTCTGTCTTCATCGGTCTGCATCGGGGACCCCATGCAGAAACTGCGAAAACCCTTCTGAACAATCTTGCCCAGAATGTGTCCAAAGACTGTGCAGAGGGACTTTTTGTCCCTTTGCTCAAATAGGCCACATACTCTGTTAGCATACCGAAAGAAAAGAAACATTTTTTTGCATCACAGGACCTTAACAAATCCAACCCACTTTTCCCTTTTTGCTTGTTTTACTGTCTTGAGAAAGCTTCCCTAGCCGGTCTGAGTCCACAAGAACCTGTGGAGTGGCGCTAAAATTGCAATTTTGCCAAAGGAGCAAGACATAAAACAGTTATGTAAAAATTACAATTTAATTAACTTAAAACTACATACATTCAACAATCATCAAACGAAAGAACAAAAGGAAGCTAGTGAAGCTTTTACCATCGTGGAATTATTTGCGTATTGAATGGTTGTACGCCAGCGGTCACGCCATCTATTGGCTCAGCATCAGGTATCGGATCACCCTTTGGAACTTTGAACGTATAGTGTTGCAGCAACGTCGTCACAAATAAGAAAATATTTTGTTTCCCCATAATTTCGCCCATGCAACGGTGTCGACCGTATCCAAATGCTGAAAAGTCTGGCGTCTTGAATTTTCCATCAACAATGTAACGCTCAGGCTTAAACTGATCAGGCTCCGGGTAGTCCCTTGAGTTCATAAGCATGCCACGGAAGCAACCTATGACCATGGTATCCTAGAAGGGAGACTAACTTAGAATCGGTGTTCTCGAAGGATCAGGCTTACCTTGGGTATCCTATATCCACACAGCCTTGTGTCTCTCAAGGCCCGATGTGGCAATCCAAAAGTGTGCCCCATGAAAAATCTAAGAGCCTCATACACAATACCTTCACAATAAGGTAGGCTAAAAAGGGACAAATGCATTACGAAAAGATTCTGAAACAAAAGTAATTCAATAATTTACTTAACCCTGTCCTCCCAGTTTGGTTGCCTCTCCCTTCCAATGACACTATCCAACTCAGTCTGAGCCTTCAACTGGATCTCTGGATTCCTTACCATATGCAGGAAGGCAAAACCCAAGCTCTTGTTGGTAGTCTCAGACCCAGCCACAAACAAATCCAAGCACACAGCCAACAGTTGCTCCTCCGAAAAGGAGTCTGAGTGATCCGGTTTGGCCTCTTCAAGCAGGTAAGCATCCATAAGATCTCTTGGCGGGTCGCTCAAATTCAACGTACGACGATGTTCTTCGATCTCCTTCCGAATAAATGCGTAGAATCGCTGATGCGACTGCAGGAATCCAGTGAAGCCTGAAAAGTCTGGCGCCAAATACCTCATAAATGGAAACTGGCTAAACATGGCGCCAACCATATCGACGCTCTGCAAAAGCTCATCGAACATATTCAAGAGACCCATGACAACCTCACTGTTGCGGTCATAGCGCTTGCTGGCCATCAGCCTCCATAAACTATTCAGGACAAACACGGGAAACAGATCCTGCATGTTTATGATGGAATCGTGACTGCCTTCGTTGTTTATTCGTTTTCGTATGTCAATGGCCAGATACATAGCCTCTTCCTGAATGAAATCCATCATGCCGCGTCGCAAAAAACCAAAGTCCTTAAGATGCCTGATAATAAAGCGCCGCTGCTCCACCCAAAAGTCTCCCTCGGCAAGGAGTATTCCCTTGTTGGAATTAAATGTTCGGGTGCGATAAAAGATACCATTGGGTCGTCCGTCCAGGTCCTCATTGAACCCCATCTCCTGGATGGCGTTCTTATAATAGGCTATCACCATTTTGTCCTTTCCAATTTTCACTCCATAGACTCCATATGGATTTACAAAAGTTTCCACTATGGTGTCAATCACCTTGACGAAGAGACCATGCCTTATGCGCAGCTGGGATAGCTGGAGTGCGCAGCCAACAATGGGATACCAGCGCGGTCCTGGTGGAAAGTTATCCGGTTTTTTACAGTCCCAGAAAAGAAACAGCAGGATGAGGAAGAAGAAGAATGTTACGGCATAGAACATGGCCAAATAATCTGCAAAGAAAATAAAATTAAATTGAAAATGAGCATTCTCATTCTGATGTAAGGATAGAAAAGGATAGAAGAAGGACATACATTTAAGGAGCGCTAGATTCATTAGAAAAATTTGGCTTTTTCATGAACTTCCCATAAGATTGTTAGAAAAATGATTACCATTTGGTAAGGCTAAGGACGGGTGATGAAGAAGTCACTACCTCAGTGAGCATATGCGTGATAATCTAACAGGGACTGAAGGATGGATGAAGCCTATGGTGTTCTTTAAACTAGAAGGCTTGAAAATATAAACTGGAGGTTTGAGGGAATTGTCGGCTTCTCAGACAGTCCTTGTCTTGTCATTAAGCTTTTTATGTTCAGACCCCTCCGAAGGTCCAAAAAATGTATAGAGTCCTTTTTTCAACCTTTCTTATATAGAGAAGAATTAATACGGATATGAATAAAGTTTGAAAGTTTGAAGTGAGAATGATTCAAAACCACATAGTTTCAGTCGAGAGGTGAAACATCTTCTCTTTCCGAGCTAAGGAATTGTCCAGCAGATGATCTTTTTATTTCTAGTAGATAATATATTGAAGGGTTTTTCAACAGGGACGCTACAAAAGTAGAGCGACAGGGACAGCAAACGACGCCATATTTCTTGCCGCCCTTTTGACATTTCTCTTCGGTAAGGTTTTCCATTTCAAGATGGAAAGATATACAAGCCAACAACGAGTCGAAATTATTAAAATTTACTACCGAAATTCGGAGTCAGTGGACTCAACGTTAAGAGCGCTACGTCCAATTTATGGTCGTCATAATCGTCCTAGCAGATCAACAATTGAGCGTCTAGTGGAAAAATTTGAATCCATAGGCACAGTATAAAATGTTCCCGTGCCAATGAGACGAAGAAGTGCCCGTAGTGTCGAGAATATTGCTGCCGCTGAGGCTTCAGTTGCAGAAAGCCCAAATGAGTCTCTCACACGTCGTTCTCAAGTGTTGGGCATCTCTGTGACGTCGTTGTGGCGAATTTTGCGAAAAGATCTTGGCCTACATCCTTACAAGATTAAATTGACGCAAGAACTGAAGCCGCTTGACCACCAGAAGCGTCGTATGTTCGTGAATCGGGCTGAGCAACAACTCCGATTTTCATTGAAAAATCATCTTCAGGCTGAATGGCTCCGTCAATTAACAAAATATGCGGTATTGGTCAGACAGCAATCCACACGTACTCCATGAGTCATCATTGCATCCCGAAAAAATTACGGTTTGGTGTGGTTTATGGGCTGGCGGCGTCATTGGGCCGTACTTCTTCCATGACCAGCACGTTACTGTTAATGGGGATCGCTACCGTTCAATGATAACCGAATATTTTTGGCCTCAATTGGATGATATGGATGTGTAGGAAATGTGGTTTTAACAGGACGGCGCCACAAGCCACACAGCGAATGTCACAATCAATTTATTGGAAACCAAGTTTGGAGAACGTGTTATCTCACGAAGTGGTCGTGCGATTTGACGCCGTTAGACGTCCTGTTCCTGTGGGGCGACGTCAAGTCTATGGTCTATGCCAACAAGCCATCGACGATTGATGAACTTCGTACGAATATCGAACGTAAAATTGCAGCAGTATCGGCCGATTTATGCTTGAAAACCGTCGAAAATTGGGTTCAGCGTCTGGATTTTCGCAAGCGTGCCCGTGGTGGCCATGCAAAATAAATCGAGTTCCATACATAATGGCATCAAACGTACTTTCACAGGAATAAAGAATTTCATTGATATCCAAAACCGTTTTTGTTTTATTTAAAAAAAACTTTTGTAGCGCTCTTATTGAAAAACCCTTTATAATATAAGATAACTTTTATTATACTTACCTTTTTATTACTTATTGTTTTCTTATTTAATGTGAATATAGTATTAGGTTGGCAATTAAGTAATTGCGGATTTCAGTCATAGATGGCTTTAGTTGAATTTCTAGGTTTGCTGGCGTAATTGAATTGTCAAACACAATTTGTTATTTGATAGTTGGTACTTCAACTGTCAATCAGAAAAAAAAATTTTGATCGGTTGTGTAGTTTTTGTTTGGCGTCTGTTGAAGAATGGAAAATAAAAACGAACATTTAAGTCATATTTTGCTTTTTTAGTTGCGGAAAAGAAAAAAACGCATCGCAAGCTCACAAAAATTTATATGCTGTTCATGGTGACGAAGCATTGAAAGAACGGTAGTGTCAAAATTGGTTTGCCAAATTTCGTTCTGGTGATTTTTCTCTCAAAGCTGAAAAACTCTCTGGTCGTCCAGTTGAAGTTGATGACGACCAAATCGCACGTGAGATTTCAGAGAAGCTTCATATAACACATTAGTACATGCAGTGTTGCAAAGTTTTTTCTGAGCCAAAGCACCGTTCCTAATATTTTCAGCGTTAATTTTGATATATTGGGCACCAACAAACTTATTTTTCCAGTTCCCAAAAAAAAAAAAAAACATTTATTTAGTTCTAGTCATAAATAAGTGTTACCAAGCCTTTGTGCGTCCGATTCTGACTTATGCGAGTCCAGTATGGTGGAACATAATATAGAGTTTTCGAAAAATAGTGCTTGCAAGCTTGCACGCGATTTACAGAAGCACTCATTCCGACTTTCGACATGTGCAAAAAACAAAAGATTATTGGATTCTAAGATTGACAACGTTATCCCGGGCTTTCTGAGGAATAATTTTGCGCGATCGGCAAATGTAATTGAGAACGAACTCATGTCGGAGTTGTTTTATCCTAACCCGGGATATATTACAAACTCAACTCAAGGGAGTTGAGGATGCATACCACCTCAGGCTCTTTTGTTTTTTAGACGCACATGGCTACTTGTCGGACTCGAGCAATGCTCTCGTTATATACCATACTGCTAGAATAGCAACAGACAAAAGAGTTCTGTAGAGCTCCTGACTGGAATAACTGTATGAGCGTATCTAAAAGAAATACAATAAATATTGGGAACGGCTGAATCACAGCAAATACTGGTGCACGAAAAAATGAATAATAAATTTATTCAAGAATCAGTTCAGAGGTATATGACTTAAAGGTTCGAATTTTGCAAATCACGCTTTCAGGAAAATTGTAACTATTACAGCATTTTTTATTTCTTTGCAAACCAAAGTGAATTTTAAGTTTGCTTTCGACTAGGTTTACTTGACTAAAAACCCTTTCAAAATCACCATTGGAATGTGGCAAACAAGGTAAGTTTCAGCGTTGAAAAACGGAGTTTATGAAGTACAAAAAATAAAATGAAAGCACTAAAATAACGCCCTAGCACTAAAATGATATCTTGGGCACTGAAATCATTTTTTGAGTACTGAAATTAACGCTGAAAGCCCTAAATTGGCAACTCTGCATACATGCATTGAAGATCGCTTTAAACAGCTTTGCTATGTACGAAAACTCGATATATGGGTTCCTCATAAAGTCAAAGAAAATCATTTAACGTAACGCATTAACATTTGCGATTTGTTAAAGAAAATTATTGACAATGATCCATTTTTAAAACGATTGATTACTGGTGATGAAAAATGGGTTGTTTACAACAATGTCAATCGGAACGATCAATTCAGATGTCCACATTGAACAACTCACAAAATTGAACAATGCAGTTGAAGAAAAGCGTCCCGAATTGACAAATCGGAAAGGTGGTGTATCCCATCATGACAATGCAAGGCCACACACATCTTTGGTCACTCGGTAAAAATTATTGGACCTTGGATGGAATGTTTTGCCACATCCACCATATAGTCCTGACCTTGCACCATCTGATAACTTTTAATTTCGATCTTTGCAATACTCCTTGAATGGTAAAAATTTCAATAATAATGATGACGTCAAATCGTACATGGTTCAGTTTTTTGCTGATAAAAATTAGAAGTTTTATGATGCTGGCTGAAAGATGGCAAAAAATTAGTGCTCAAAATCTGCAAAACATTACACAATAAAGTTATTTCGTTCCATGAAAAAATTGACTTTTATTATCTTAAAAAAGCCGCAATTAATTAGTTTCCCACCTGATATTTGTCATTTTGAAATAAATTTAAAAAAAACTCTTTTCAAGCGTTCATTTTGCAAATCCTTCCTTAAATCAATGGAATTCGATTCTTGGGCCCGCAAGACGTAGGGAAATCGGATCGATTACAAGAACTTCCAGTTGTTCAGTTAATAAGATTCAAAGCTAGAAATTTTTGTCATTTCTCCACGCTTTGACGTTTTTTAAGTTTACAAGAATACCTGCGAACTTGCATGGAATATAGAATTACTAAGTTAATTTTTCTTCTTAAAAAAAAAAAAAAAGAAGCGGTAACACTGGTTGCTCGATTTCACATCGAAGACGGAAAGGTTTCGAATTACTGACGAAGATCCATTTCCAAGAAAATGAGCTTCGTTTCGTTCACCTCGGCAGCACAGTTGGACTGACTTGGTTGCAAAATATGGGATCGTACAAAAGAGTCCTTTAACATTATAAACATAAATTAAGCCTGACAGATTGCGAAGCACTGTAGAGAAAAGAATACATCAGATCTGCTTGTTCTTTCGTTTGTCTCTTTGAAAAAAAAAATTGAAACATGATTCCGACATTTTTTAATGGAGAAATTGGATACACGATTACCACCGCTTCATGAAATCACCCTGTTTTCCTTAGCGTTTTGATAAGTGAATAAGCTCGTAACTTAACAGAAGAGTCTAATTAGTATTTCTAAATGACCAATCTACGACCAGGAGTACCTGAGGGAATTTACATTAGGCCCCTTCTGTTCATAATGATATTCAATGTAGTGGTAAAGTATTCTAAAATCCTCATTTATGGCATAAAAATCTTTTACGATATCCAAAATCATGCTTTGCAGAATAACATTAATTCTTGTGTTTCAAAAATAGGTTATTTTTATTTTTACTGTCGCTTAATATTAAATGTACTTGAAAATATCTCCTAAGCTTTGAAGTCAAAGTTAACATCTGCTCAACTACCAATTAGCCTAACACTTGTTTGAGTTAGAAAGACCAGTATAATCAACACGTGCTTTGGTATCAACTGTAAGGAGTTGAATAGACATGAATAAACGTATGTCAAAAATAGAAAAGGACATGAAACAGAACCCTGTGGAAGACCTGAATAAAAAGTGTTTTCAGAACTGAATTTGTTGTTTAGTTTGACAATTTTTTTGACGATTTTTCAAATAAGAAATAAGCCGGTCCCCAATGCCCACGAAAATTGTAGAGAACTCAAGATCAAGTGAACTCCGCCGTCAATCAGATATTAACGGAAATATTGGGACCTATCCTCATTTTGTTCACAAATCTTTTGCAAGTGGGTTTGTCACTTAACTTCTCCTAAACGACTGGACCAATTTTAATGCAATTTTCAATGTGTGTTTGAGCGGGTCCCTTGATGATTAAGATCAATGTCTTGTCATGAATAATTGAGCGATAAGCCTTATGAGAAGTCAATAACAAACCTTCTGAGCTTAATTTTTCTTAATTTTTCGAAGTGCCAAACTTGAAAAAATATTTACACTTTATTTGCAAATAAACAGACGTTTTTTTAAGACATGCGAAAATTTCTTAAACCTTCTTAGCAAATTATTTTTCATCAAAATAGTACAATAGAATCTCAAGTAAATGAACGGTTCTATAAAATGAATAGTTCGGAAAGTTGAATGAATTTTCTCCATCATTGAAGTGTTCCAGACACGCTGAATGATTGGGTACTCGAAAATATGAACCCGGTTCCTTTCATATACGTTTACATTTTTTTTTGTATAGGGTGAATAAAAACTTGAACGTCCTAAAGAGGTATTGCAAAACAGAAAAAAAAGGTAACGAAATCCCTTCGTGAGTGTGGAAAACAACTTTTAGTCTTCTTAAAACTCGCACACGTTAACAAAAATATGTTTACTTTGAAATGAAAAGGATTATTGGGCTAAGATATTTGTTAAACAATATTTGAAAGACTCAGCAGCTCCTTATTTGGAATACAACCTTTGGAGATATTCTTTCATATGTAAGCAAAAATACAGTTTAGGTTAATTGATCCCGTTATACAAAAACGAAGCTTAGTTCTACTGCGGAAAAGTAGGATTATCTAAATAGTTACAAAACTGTATGACAAAACTGATCCAACTTTAAATAACAAACTTGTTACTATATTTCATCACTTTTCATCATAATAACAACACTTTTATAAGATTTTTGTTAAGGACACAGAGAAATCAGTATCAACCGAAGGGAACGTTACAAACACTTCACCTTGGTGGTAGAGCCAGAAAAACAAATGCGCGGCAGGATCATCTTAAACTTCGAGAGTTCAAAAAAGATCCTAGAACATTCATCCAAGAACTGCAAGCAGAAGGTGTGAAGAGATGATGGGTATGAAGTGTTTTAAGGCTGCAAAGAAACCATTTGTATTGAAGAAAACTAGAGTGACGCGTTTTAAGCCGCGAAAGAACATATTAACTGGTCGATACAAAAATGGAAAACACAGTGCTATGGTGGGATGAATACAAATATTATCATACATCAAAGATTTAGATGGAAGAGAGCACGTTAAGAGACCAAAAGGAACACGCTCAGATCCGAAAAATTGCCAGAGTATAGCAAAACTTGGTGGGGGCGATATTATGGTGTGCGGCTATTTTTCCAACCAAGGTATGGGTCATATCATATCATATCAGTGTCCAACTTCTAGAGATTTATTAGGGGAGATCTTTCAAATCGTCTTTAGAATACCACTCAAAAACAGTAAGAAGTAGTTGATCAATCGAAATTGGTGCAAGTCTGAGGCGGATTTTCGGCGAAAATGAGAACGAACAATATTTCACGATTAAAGTTTAAAAGTCATTAGGTTCACCTGATTTGGTCATTTAGTTTAATCAACGTAAAATATCATACGAATTTCTTTGTTAGAAAGTTAAAAACTCTAATTCAAATGGATTTTGAACTTAATTTTACTAACCATTCCTTCAAATTTAACCAAAAACTTTTTAGGTCTTTGCTCTACAAAAACGCTTCGAATCAAATCAATTTGGACTCAATAGTCTGGTTCGTTCTCAGGATCTGCGAGACGAAAAAAATCCCCACAGACATCATTCTTAAAACAATTGAATCGTGGAGATATGTGAAAATTTTTAATTCCGAAAATCGGACCGATTCCATGTTTTTAAGAAAGAATATTTTAAGTGTCTCTATGTTAAAGAGTTTTAAATTTTAACTTGTAAAGATAACATTTTATTTATATGCAAAGTAGAAAGATAGAAAACTTAAAGTTGCTTATTTTTGTCGCACGCTACCTGCGTTAAGCAATTAATAATAATAATAAGACTGGTGACATAATATTACGAAAAAAAAACATCGACATACTCGTAAAGTTAAACGGCAAATATTTAAATCTTCCTAAGATGTTGCCAAAATGAAGATAAAAAGAATTTTTTTATGCAAGTCCAGTAAGAATTAAGAGCATAAAAGAAAGTATATCTGATCCAAAAAAATAATGACTCTGCGAATGCATTAGTGCTGTTTTTGGTTTTGCGATAACATCAAAGAAGAAAACAGAAAAACATGTAATATGTTAAGAACATCTTTAAAAAGCGCACAGCCACAGAAAAAATTAAGCAATCCACAGCAACGGAAATATAATTGAATCTTCATCTGAAAAGAAACCAAAAAACTTATTGTTATTAACGTTTTTAATTAAACGGGTCCGCGCTTAAACGTCTGGAAAGAGTGTTAAAAAGTTCATAGGAAGTAAAATGTCGAAACCAATGTCAATATGAAACTTTATGTACATAGTGTGCAAGACATTAACAAGTTTTTTTCAAGTACAATAATTCCCTTTATTAATTGCTCTAAAGAAAGAATTTGAATGAAATCTTTAGTTAAAAATTTTAGTAACAGTTCAATATTTATTAGGAAGCAAAGAAATCCTCAAGATGTACCCTCGATATTTTGTAAATCATAAAAAAAAACAATTTTATTCACTTTTAAGCTGTGCAAAGCATATGCAATTGTTTTTTAATTTTTCAATATTTGGTCCAAAAAACCATTGTTCCTGATAACTTGTGCACACCGTTTTGGTATGGAAGCAATAAGGGAGTTTGTTTACTCACAAAGTTTACGCCCTATGCTTCAAAGTAGCTCGAATGTTACCCCGTTTTAACCGTGTACCTGATTCTCGGCGAACCCAAGCAATGCCATCGGAACATAAGATATTAAATTTGTTCTCATCCGAAAATGAAACCGTTCTCCATTCTGTCAGGGACCAAGATGAATATTTGTTAGCAAATTGAAGTCTAAGTCACATGAAATAAGAAGCAGTTTTTATAATCAAACACAGCACCTAAATTTTTTGACGGAAAGGGTTTCGCCGAATTATAATTATAATTTTTATAATCTCTTTGCTGAAAGACTCGATTACCATCTCCTTTCTTCAGGAATCATACTTATTGCGAGCAATTTTTTTTACACAAATTTGGTGACAACTGAATAAAAATCTGCCTATGAGTATACGTATTTTTTTTTAAAAAGAATACCATCTGAATATCCCGAAAGTTAAAAAAGAAGTAAGGAAGACATAAAATACCATCATCATCCTCGCAAGCCTCCTCCGCCGGGTATAATTACAATTCTTTCGGTGAACGTATCCCAACTCTATTCATCTGCCAAATAATTGTCTTCTGTCCTTATGGCTTTCCCTCATACATACAGACATAAAAAAGCGAGATTTTAGCTTAACTACTTCCTGCAATAATTGTTTAAAACTTTAAAAATAGGTTTAATTCTATTAACCGCACGCGCAATAAAAACCTACGCTTATCCACTGAGTACTGTAGGTAAAAATCAGTATGATGAAAAATCAATGAAAATGGAACAAGTTCATCCGATTTTTAAACATCATTTTTCAGTCAGCAAAGCGTCGCAAATACTATATTTCCATGCTCTCTCTGCGCAGTTTTCCAATTGCATAGTGATTTGAAACGATCTAGTTAACGATTTAGCAACTAAATAGCGACCGACCGAAGATTCGTTTCCGTTTCGGTAAAAAATTGGTTTCGGCCACAGTTTCGATTTCGGCAAAAAATCGTCCGAAATTCAGTGAAAAGTTTCACATCGTTCGGCTAAAGGTTAGGTTAGGTTAAGCAAGAGTGGCTTCCACATAGAACACAGCGTTTTAGCCCATTGTGATACCAAAAGTATTATGTGGATTAACGTATCTACCTATGTTGGAGCGATTCCTCCTGGTTGGTGAAGAAGGGGAAGGTGGAGAGAACTAGTTCGTTTATCTTATGAAGCGGGCAGAGTCTTTTGGAACATAAATCGGCATTCACAGAGGAGATGGGTGACGGTCTCCTCAGTTTCTGCAGAAATCATTTTACTGCACGTCAAGCCTTTCTGTATATCTGTCATTAAGACAATGTCCCATGAGAACAGATATGAAAACGCCTATCGTGTTACGATTCATGTTAAGAAGCTTTCTGGAATTCTGTTAAGGAGGTTCCAGGTTTGTCTAGCAATGTTGCAAGATGTTTCATTTAACCATAAGCTATTTGTCAGGCTGATGTATTTATTTTTAATGCTTTGTTTGACCGTAGCTAACAAAATGCATTGTATCTGCACAGGCAAGTTTATCTGCTCTGCAGTTTTCAAGGATATCCCTGTATACTGGCACCCTGTAGAGGCGAAACTTGAAAAAGCCCTCTATCTCCTTAATTTAAAAAAAAAATCGATTGATCTTTTATAATTTCAAAGTTTAACTATTTAAGAATATATCTGCAAGAGGATTTTTCAAAATTCAAATTCGGAGATATCGGTATTTTGCTGCCCCGACATCCAAACTAGTTCGTCCGGAACTAATCGAACAAAAGACATTAGGGATTCTCTAAGTCCTTTTGTCCTTTGTATATATTGTAATACAAGACCCCAAGTTGACTTTAGTGATAGATCTTTTATATTAAGTGTGCACTTACGTCCAGCTGCTAACAGTTGAATTGTAACCTTCAAACCACGTGGACGTACATATGTGCTGTGAGTGAAATAAAAATATTTTTTTTTAAAATGGATAAGAAATCCTCAGCGCAAAAGATTACGCGTTCACAGGAAGACACCAGTTTTACGAGTACATCAAAGGACGCCAGAACTGCTCGATATGAAGAGAGAAACTCGGAAAATAGTTTTTTCGAAGTCGAGGAAGGTCCGATGTATGAAGCAGGAATGGTAGATTGAATAAATGTAAGTCTACAATATCATTTCATGACTAAGACTGCGAAAAACTTTATGCGAAACTTTTAACTCATTTTTCTCGAAACTGTCTTTTAAAAAACAATACCCACGATTTCTTAGGTTCTTCTGGACCGATTTATCGGAAATTTTAAAAGAGTCTTCTTTATAGACTTGGCTATGTCCGGAACTATCCCCATCCCCAAATTTCTATTTTTTTTTTTTAAATCCGAATGAGTCAAAAATAGTGGTACAAAAATTGCTTTTTTCAGGCAGTCGCAATTTTGTGAAAAAAAAATTTTACAACATTTCCATAGTTTTCGATATTGCGACATTATTCTAGATTAATAATCATAATTTTTTTGGGTTCAGAATGCTAGAAGTGTTGAAATCGTGGGTATTTTTTGAGACCACCACTTTATCAACTGCTAATTTTTGAAATTTTCTACTTTTTTTTATTTTTTGATTTTTTTCTGTATTCTTGTAATGTTAATAAATAATAAATAAAAAAATGGATGCTTAAAATAATAATTGCCTTTTTTAAATGACACTTCAAAAATTACATGAAATTCATGCCTAGACTAAAATACCCACTTAAGTGGTACCCGGCGTTCCTTGACATGCTCAGATGTAGTGTTTACCCTAGGGAAAATATTATGACAGCTTGGCTTTCGGCGAAAACAAATATTTTCTATTCAGAACTGCTTTTACATTTAAGCCCCATTGTGGGCTGGTCTGGTAAATCGGGGAAGATGAGCCTTAGACTAAGACATCTCGAAAAGTTTAACTTCCACTTTTTTCTGGTTTTGACCCATAGGATGATATCGTGATGGAGCCGGCTTATATCGGGAAACCTGCAAAGCAATGCTCACGGTGCTTTAATAAAAAAATAAGTGACGTGGCAAACACTTTTTAAAACAGGGGTTGGACCTACAGTTTATTGCCGACTCCAAACGGCTGCAGTAGCCTTTTTTTGATAGTTGTACTCATCGGAGGATTGTCACTGGCGAGGTGTGATTTACGAGTAGTAATCGACACACATGTTACAGATACTGTAGACCTGAATTATCTCCAACTAGATAGGTTCCATATATTAAGCTGTGAAAGCCAATCTTGTCACACTATGTCGGTAGTTGTTTATCTAAGAAACAATTTGATATTTAATGTTGAAAAATTGGTGCTTAATACAAAGAGTGGAATATAAAAGTTATTCAAAAGTATACCTATGTGCAAAATATAGATCCCCTATCAATTTATCATCTAAAAGTGACTTTTACAATGATTTTGAAACTCGGGCCGAATTCTTGGTGCAACGTGGTGGTCATATTGCCACAATGGTTGATTTCAACATCAATTTTTAATATTTTAATCGACAACAAACAGCATTTGATCATGTCGTTTCCAACGAGGGTTACATATCAGACAAGAGAACATAGACTACGTAAAAACCAATAATATTGATAAGGTTATGCGCAAAATTTACCTGACCGCTAAAATTAGTCACCGTGAAACTATAGAAATTATTATTTAGCGCAGAGGAAAAACTTTTGAAAAAAAAAAACGTTTAAATATATTATTTGCCAAACAATATTTTCTGAATACACTTTGTGGAAATTCTTTTTCGTATAGACTATAGTAATGAAAACCCATAAAATCTTAATGAATTGTGTGATCCATTTTTGTTTGGAAAAAAAGTGCAGTCAGATATATAATAAAAGAAAAAGAAGTTTAACCGGGAACTGAGAAACCATAGGAAAAAAAATCTTACATAGAAAGGCGGTACTTAATAATTATGTTAATGCCTGGTGTGAGTATCAGCACTTTAGCAAAAGACGGATACGCTTCCTTAAGTCGTTATATCTTGAACAACACAAATTGATAAAAAAATCGGGAAATATTAATGAAGCTTAAATGGAAAATGGAAGCTTCATAAATGACAGTGCAATATTAAGTGAGGATTTAAATAAATTAATTAAAATAAATCCATTAACGAAATAACTCAATCTATGATAAATTGTAATCACCTTAATTTACTAGAAGAGTGCAATATAGATTTTAAGTTTAATGTACTAAATATAGAAAGAAAATGTCGTGCATTAAAAACAATAAATAATAAAAATGGAAACTGGACAATTAACATTCAAATGATTCACTTACAGCAAATATTTATCCAAGCTCGTGGGAGGAATCTGTAATAATTCCGTCGAAAAAAAGGCAACGCAAAAACGTAAAGTTACTTTCAACAATTAATATGATACCTCTGAAAATGTCTTCGAAAAAACGATGGTAAAGGAACTTCAGTTACATCAAGAGCAACAAGGCCTCTCTCTCTTTTGAAAAATGCTTACATTTTGTGTTAAATGACTCAAGTGTTAAATGACTAGAACCTAGAAAATATAAATGTGTGGCTTACAATGAACAAACCTGTGTTAACTGTTACGAAAACCAAATATATGTTATTAAGTCCAGCTCCAATTATGTGCGAAATTATATGTGGAAGTTTTTAAATATCTTGGTAAAATGATTGACGAAAAGCTTAGTTTTGGAGGCGATATACTATAGACTGTATTTGAAAAAAATTCAAGGAAATTAGATGTGTTACGTTAATTACAATTAACATATCCATGAATACCGCGATAAATGTTTTCAATACAATAGTAAAACTACACTTTGATTACTATGCCAGTATTTTAAATGTTTGTTCTGAGAGTTACAAAGACAGGCTACAATTGTTGCAAAATAAAGCAATGAGAATAATTTTAAAAACTAATAGATATCCTTAAATAAGACTGATGCAAACCACCTTGAAATTTTATTGCTTTTTGTTTTTAAAATCTGTGTGTAAATGCTGACATAAATGTGAGGCTGTACACACTTTAAGAAGTTCTGGTCACCTTCTTATCAAATGAGCACGAACTACAAGAGGACAGCGAACACTTTTCTGTATCGGATTCAAACAATTTAACGGACAACCCAGAGCAATTAGGAATTTATTTATCTTGAAAGAATTAAAAAAAAAAACTTACTAAATGCGTTAGGACCATGCGATAAATCTCACTTTATAAATATATCTATTACTCTGAGGTGAATTTTGATCATGACAGCTGTCACATCAGAAACTTCATGTCATTGTCTAATTATTTCAGTCTAGGTTATTGGTCATTAGTGAAAACACACAAGTTTTTGTAAAGCCTTAAAATGTCTACATTCGTGCCATCAAAACAACATTTGCAGGAAGTTTTAATATGCTTCTTTCATTTAAAGAAAAAAGCAACCGAAGCACATAAATTGCTTACCGAAGCTTACCCGGGCTATACTTTAAACGTTAGAATTTGTTAGCGGTGGTTTAAGCGGTTCAAAGATGGTGATTTCGACACCGAAGACAAACAACGCCCCGGAAAGGTGACAAAGTTTGAAGACCATGAATTGCAGGCATTGCTCGATCAAAATCCGTCTGAACCGCAAGAAGAACTTGCAAAATCACTTGGCGTCGCTCAGCAAACCATTTCCGATCGTTTGAAAGCAATGGGAATGATCCGCAAGGTAGCACATCTGGTGCCGTATGAATTGAAGTCACGAGAAATGCTGCTTGAAGGCCACAAAAAGAAGTCTTTTTTGCTTCGAATCGTCACTGGTGATGAAAAATGGGTACATTACGATAATCCAAAACATCGGTATGAATACCCCGGACATGCCTCAACATCGACGGCCGTTCAGAATATTCATGGCCTGAAGGTTATGCTGTGCATTTGGTGCGACCAGAAGGGTGTTATGTATTATGAGCTGCTAAAACCGAATGAAACCATCACAGGCGAGGTCTACCGATGACAATTGATGCGTTTGAGCCGAGCACTGAAGGAAAAATGGCCGAAAACGGTCGCAAGACACGATAAAGTTATTTTGCAACATGACAATGCTCGGCCACATGTTGCAAATGACGTCAAAACTTAACTTGAAACGCTCAAATGGGATGTCCTACCCCTACCGCCGTTTAGTTCAGACCTTGCGCCATCCGATTACTATCTCTTCCGACATGGCCTGGCTGACCAGCACTTCCGTCATTTCGATGATGTCAAAAAATGGATCGATTCGTGTATTGTGGCCAAACCGGTCGAATTTTTCAGAACGGGTATCCATGAGTATCCATGAATTACCAGAAAAAATGGGAAAATGTGTGGCTAGTGATGGGCAATACTTTGAATATTGAATTTACATCTATTTTTCCTCAATAAGCATTGATTTTTGAAAAAAAAAAAACGACATTTTCAACCGGTAGTCCTATTATCATAGAATTTGTTTATTGTAAATAGCTACAAAAGCTAAAAAATAGTATTATCATTCTGCATTTTTAGAAAAAATTCTTTTGATTTTAGGTATAAAGGTTCATCCAATTTGTGGTGTGGATTTGCGTCTCTGTTTCAATTAAATTGTGGTCGACAACACTGTAAAAAAAACTAGCCCTCTTTAAGATGCATTAAGCCAAAGCACTAATCGAAATGCATGTTCTACGAAAAATAAACGTAGCTGTCATTATTTAGAGGGTTAAAGAAAATCAAAAATCATCGATATCACGGCACATTATGACACATTTTTCAAATCATTCAAAAATTGAAGCCGGCTGACCATAGATGCGGAGACCATACGCAAATTAGATCCTAGAACATCAGCGTTTGGATAAACATTCTTTTACTATGAAGCTCGTTTTTACACTCAGCAGATATGTTAACAAAAAAAGTTGTTTTGGTGGTGTCATTAATTCATGTTTCTTCGAAAATGAGGAAGGTACCATCGCCTCTGTATCAGTTCTCAACACTCAAGTTGACTGGATTTTGAATTCAAATCAATGATATGGCTGTGAAAGTTATGTGATTGAACCTTTGCCAAATCTAACACAAAAGCCAAAACGGGTAATTTTATTGCAGGACACATTTCCTGGACGTGAACGTGAACGTGTTACGTTGTTGTGGAGCTATGTAAAAAATCGTGCAAAGAAGTCACATTATAACTGAGTCATCCAAAGTAACCTTCTTAGAATAGAGACCTGCATGAACTGTGGATGACATTTGAATGATATTTTATTCCGTTCATAATGACAACATCCAGGCAATATATTGAAGCAACAAATTTAAAGAAACCTTCAACATATATTTTTTTATTTCAATTCGCTTGTCACACCACAAAATCGTTGACCCTCTAAATGAAGGATTATTTTCTGTCTCATTATAACAATTAACAAACATAAACATACGAAACTGGAAAGGAATTAATGCATCCAAGTGTGAGGATAAGACACAAACTACAAAAACCTTGTCACAGTTAAGGTACATTAGTAATCCGATAAAGAACTGGTTCGAAGATATAGTAATAATAAAAGCTTGTAACTTTTCTCACTTCCGGGATCTACTCTTGCTTGTATCCATTATTATATTTCTATACACAGTACTTAGCCACAAAAATTTTACTGACCAGTCTTTGAAGCACGCTTTGATCACAGTATCACTTCCGCAAGAGCAGAGTTACACAACAAATGACACCAGACAAACACTCGGAAGTAATAATTTCACTTTCACTTGGTTGAGGAGGAGGATGCCGGGAAGACTTATCCAAATGCTGACTTTCGGGTCGCTTGCACGCTACCAACTAAGAGTGAAGGCTCTGAAGCGATGCATTTTTATGCAAGTGGCCGAGTTAGTAGAGGGGATTGCTGGACAGGAAGTCGAAAATGCATATAGTTGTTTGTAACTTGCATGGATTTTGAGATCATTGGTTGAACTGTCAAAGACAATAGATACACATGAAAAGCGGATTGATCTTGGGATGCTCCTCCTTTAGCTGTGACAGATGAAATAGAAATTTTGTTGCTTTATTTCGTTTCAAATTACAAGTTGTTGCCGCACAATCTACATTTTTTTTGACACATATATATGATTAAGTTTATAAATATATTTTTTTGTTTATTGTATTTGTAAGTATTGCTTAGTAGAAACTAGCACGAAGTACAGAGGTATGGTATAACGCTACCTGACAACTGAAAAAAATTGTATGCACGGGTTTTAAATATATAAGAACAATTAAACTATGAGAACAATGTTGAAGGAAAACAACAATCAAAAACCTTCATGAAGCTAGCCTTAATATACTCTAGGAAGAGAGCGAGGAGAGGTTTGCATATATACCAGAACATCTTTACTGATCTTGCATATATTTTACAACTTAATACAGTATTTTGTGTACATTAAATTAAAAAATCACCTTAAGAAACATTAAGGTAGAGGCAAGAAAATTAAATAAATCAATAAATAAATAAATAAATAGATAAATGTATAAATAAATAAATAAATAAGTAATAAATAAAAAATATATAAATAAATAATAATTTAAATAAACAAATAAGTAAATTAATAAATAATAAACAGTTGAATAAAAAAAAATAACAATTCATAAATAAATAAGTTGCATAATAAACAAATATAACAAACAAAAAAGAAATTAAAACAAAAACAGAGATTTATATATAAATAAGTATTTAATATAAGTAAGTTCTTTTAAGAAAAATAAATATGTTAGTAATAAATAAATAAATTGCAATTTAAACAACTTATTCTGATATCAAGTCAATGTCGGATCTTATTAAGTTAGTAATTTATTTATTTATTTATTTATTCATCCATATATTTATTTATTTTTTTCTTTTATTCTATTTACTTATTATTTACTTAATATAATAATTAATTTATTTTTATTTATTATTTATTTATTATTTATTTATTTATGTATCTATAAATTAGTTAATTTCTCTTTATATTTATTTAATTATTTATAATATAGTGTGTTAATCACTTATTTATTTAAAGTCTGTGATAAATAATCTTGCAATCAAGTTTTGTTTGTCACTGCCTCTCTCCTCTTGAGTCAACATTTGTATGAAGGTTTTTCAAAAAGCTTTTCCTTTCAAAGTTAATTAAGATCTATGATATTTTATTGTGTAAAGTTTTTCATTAATATTTCAGTTGTAAGGTAGCAATATGCCAAATCACTGTAAAAAGTGCAATAGTTAAATCTTTTGTAGAAGAATATTAGTTTACGCTCCAATAAAGATCTATCTATCTATCTATCTATCTATCTATCTAAGTCAATGGGGTCTAGCCAACCGAGTAGAATTTAATGCTTCCAAAACACAATGCTGTCTTATGTCATCAAAGCGAAATCCTTATACCCAGCCATTGTCCATGAATGGCTCTTGCGTCGATGAAACCGAAAAACTTTCAATGCTCGGTATGCGCGTGAATTCTAACTTACGCTGGAATGACCACATATTCGATGGCGCCAAGAATGCAGCGAAATGTTTAGGTTTCCTAAGCCTAAATTTATAAGGCTTTTATTTGGCCAAAAATGGAGTACAACGCTCACATCTGGGCAGGTGCACCTTAAATCACTTTGCACCTGCTAGATAGAATCCAAAAGCGTGCGGTAAAACTTATAAACGACAGCACTATAACAAAATCAATAAACTCGCTGGAACATCGAAGAATTGTTTCCTGCCTGTCGCTCTTTTATCGCTACTTTTACCACCATGCTCCGAAGAAATAGCTAATTGCATTCCGCCCCTCCACCAATTCACTCGCAACACCCGCACATCATTGAATGCTCATCAGTTTACCCTTAAGCTTATTTTCGGGCGTACTGTGAAATTTAGAGTCTTTTATAGGCCGAACATCGCGCATGTGGAATGCGTTACCTCGCTCTACTTTTCCTCTGCATTGCAACCTACAGCAATTTAAGACCAATGTGCACCACTACCTTCTTTCTCTCCCTTCTAACTTTCCTTCTGCTCGTGCTGTGTAAACGCACTATAAGGGTCCAACTAATCCCTCGAGCACGTGCACTATTTAAAAAAATAAAAAAAAAATCTAAGTCATTGTCGGATATACCACAAGTCCGATTGTATTTTTCGAATAGTTTAATTATTCTTGTAGGTACTTTGTCAACATTGCTAACCGATGTAGTTCGTTCGTAGAAAAATGCCAAGGTAAATTGTAAATCATTTTTAATATTTTATTTTGTATGGTCACAAGACTTCCAATCAGATCCTAGTACCATTTATTTGTAGCGTGTTATTTGGCAAGAGACAGGCCCTCCCTTTTCGAGTAAAAACGACAGCCTGGGTCTTTGAAGCATCTGTTTTGATTTTCCAATTGTCAAAGTACGATTGAATGATATTTAAAGCAGATTGTAAATTGGTTACGATATTAAAACCAATCTCATCTGAAGAAAAGTGTCGTCTGCGAAAATAGCAAAGTCAGAGTTACTAAGGTGTGGAAAGTCAGAGGTGTAGATGTTATATATTAAAGGACTTATAACAGCTAACTGGGGTACACCATGAACTGCTTTAAGATTATTTGAAAGAGAAAGAGAAAGTTATTTAGACTTGCTTTTTATAATTTTTTCAAAGCATTTACTGATTGCTTTGAGTAAACTAATGGGTCTGTAGCTAGATGTACAGCTGGGGTCCTAATTATTTAAGTATATAATCTTTCTACTGAAAAACAAGTTTTAACATAATTGATGGATTTTAAATTTTAACATAGATTTAGTTTTGGGAAAAATACGAGAACCCAACATAACAATAAAAAAAGGTTATAAATAAATAAATATATTTACAAATATAATAAGTAAAATAAATAAATAAAATAGATGTATAAAAAAAATAAAAAAGTAACATTACGTAATAAATAATTAAATAATTTAAAAATAAATAAATTAATAAATAAAAGTTAATAAATAAGATAAATTACATAAATTAAAAAGAATTTAATAAATTAAATTAATGAAATAAACTAAATAAATTAAATATATAAGATAAATACAAGAATGAACAAATATACAGACGTAAGATTTACAAATATGTAATGCCTAGGCAAACGAGTACAATTAATGCAGGTTAATTAATTTAGGGATTTTCTGGGATGTCACATCTGATTTTGAAAGTTTTTGTATTCTGGTGCAGATAAAATCAACATTTACCTTATGATGCAAGTCAAAGTAAGAGTAATGCTAAGGAAGATTAAGCATCATCTTGAGTATCTTGTTCTGTGCAATTTCTAGCTTTCTTGAGAACCTGCGAGATGCGTTCCTTAAAGGCAAGCTTTCTGTCGAGAAATAACCCTAAATATTTGGCAGTGTATTGCCATGCTATTGCGTTTCACAATATATGAAGCTGATTTGCAGGTAAGAAGCAAGATATCTTTTTTCTAGAGAAAAAGTTAGCTTGGATCTAACCGGCGTTCAGTTTTATTTTCCATTTTGTGAAGCACTGCGTCAACATTGTTACCGCATTCATTAAGTTCGTCTCAATGTCGAGACTAAGCTCATGCGATGACAAAATTGCCGTATCGTTAGGTAACTTAGGAAAATCAGATGCCAATATATTACTTAAGACTGGTCCAAGGACTGACACTTGAGGAACCCCTTCAGTAAATTCGACAAAATCAGAAACACAATTTTTAACATGCACTTTATTACAATGGTTTGAGACAAAACTTTTAAAAATTTTACAAACAAATGGAGTTCAACATTTTATGAATTAGCCTATCGTGCCACACCATATCGAATGCTTTTTCGAGGTCTAGTAAAATCATACCGGTTGATTTCCCTTATGTCCGATTTCTTTTAATTATATTGCATATTGTAAGAACTTGATGCGAAGTACCATGGTAGTGCCCTAAACCAAACTCTTCATTTGGGTAGACCTTATGTTCATCAATAAACTTTACAAGCTTTTCCTTTATAACCTTTTCAAGAACCTAGGGAACTTAAAAGGCTTATCGGCCTATAGCTTTCGAGTTTATCGGCAGGCTTACCAGCTTTGGGTATGGCTACTACTTTTGCCAATTTCCATGCCTTTGGAAAATACTGCACGCATGCGTTTATTATAAACGTTAGAAAAATTATTCCTTCTTTCGGTAAGTTCTTGAGATAAATATTTTTAATACTATCAATGCCCCCAATTTTACGGATGGGTATACTGTTCAGGAAAAATGTGTATTCTCTTCTGTAATAAATTCGTTGCGTGCGGTTTCATGACAAGAACGATTAAAAGTTTGCATGGTATCCTCTACGAATTCGTATAAACATCTCCTAATAGCTGAGAAACAAGATGATTTTTTGCAAAAACTTTCAGCTAACGCTTTTTTTGCTTTCACTGTTACGATGTTCGAGTATTTTGTACTTGATTCTTCTACTGAGCGGTGCAATAATAAGGCAATAGGCTTCTTGGCGATATCTTTGCCAGTTTCTCCTTTAAATATTCCTGATCCTCAATAGTTCCAGAAAGTGAGTCTAAGCCGTACATTTTTCTTTCGAACTTTAGGAATATTGTTGCTAACAGCAGTAAAAACATGGTCCGAAACAAAGCAGACTGGATGGCGGAGTTTGTAGTGCGCTTGCCTTTCAATTGATTTATTGATAGGTCCCGATTCCTAGAGTGGTCTAGTTTTTCGAATCTGGTCCAGTCACCATTGGCCATTGGGATAAAGTTAATGGCACTTCCACTGTATTGGTCGATCAGCGATAGTAGTCTGAATGAATGGGTGGCGTTGTTGTAGTGGTTGTTGTATCGGCTTAATTCCTAGTTCATGTTGTCAAAATAGTTTGTGTAGATTGTGTGTGTATGGCTCTGCTGGGAAGGCATAACACTGACAGAGGAGTTGTTTAGCTAAAATCTTCCAAACTTTCAAAGTACATATATCAAACAAATGTCGAATAAAATCCTGCGAATTACTCGAAAGCTAATAGGTCGACGGAGGTCCCCTTTCGGGCTCCACCCTCGGAAGAGAGTTGAAATCAAATACACCTGAGTTCCTCAAACAACTACAAAATTTTTCATTCTCCTCTTGATTCTTGCGCTCACTCTGTGCTACACGCATTATAAGAGCAGTCATATACTCTTGAAGAGCGAGCCAATTATTAAAAAAAAAAACATGGTGCGAAAAAATTTGCACAACGCAGTCAACGACTTCTTGAGTCCTAATGTCGTCCAAGTTCAATGAAGTCTCTCGAAGTTGTCTTCTTAAGTCTCTGCGATAATTTACCCATTTTGCATGCTTAAGCTCAAAGTAAAGTTGTTCTTATTTTTGCAAGTACCGGGTTACGGTCAGAGTTGAGTTCAGTTAAGGAAACTGGTTGAGAAATTAAACGTGGTGGTGGAAATACGAGTTTCCGAACTAAGCCATGTTTCTGTTAACAATCTACTGTCGATATTGTTATTATTTAAGAAGTCAATGAACTCAGCATTTTTTCGCTTAATACCTCTGGCATTCCATGTTGCAATATTTAAATTATTATTACTTGTACTACTTAATATGATTGTATAAAAACTTAGTTGCTAATTGTACGACAACATTAAATTGATCTAATCTAGATTTACATGAACCAAGTTTAGTCACCATCTCCATGACAAGTGAATTCAGTCCATCCATTGAGAACTGGCGCTTTGTTGTTGCTCATTGCAGCGGTTCTTGAAGACAATGGAGTGGAATATGATGCTGTGTGGTGGCAAGCGTTTGAGTTGAGTAAAGCGTTCTTATTCTGCTTGTTTTTAGCATGTTTTGTTGGTAGGGATGGAATGTCATTTATGGAAAACATTGAAATAGTGTTGCTAACATTGTTACTGTTTTACTTAGGCTTTTATTTGGTGTCTCATCTCTAAAGACTTAATTCTACTCACACAAGTGTTATCGGTGGAGAAATGATTACCGTGGCAGTTGGCACATTTTTGTGCATTCGAATTAGTGCACTCGGCAGTCTTGTGGTGACCAGCGCACATTGAACAGTATTTCCTGATAATTTTTTACGGCAATGTGTAATTCGATTTTTCAGATGTCGTTGAAAACTCCAGTTCACTTGTGTGTGAAAAATGGAACGATCATTTTTCTTCAGTTCACTCATTTTAACTGTTCTGTTTTCGATAGAACTAATGTAAATTACTTCAGAGTATTTATCGTACGTCTTCAAAACCTTCTTTATGTCTTTACATTTATGTCCGAGTCGAATAAGTTCATTTTTTAAAAGTGTTATATCACATTCATGTAAAACCGAACAGCACAAATTTGGAAGCTTTTTCACTTATAAGATAATGAGTGAAGTATTGGTAGTTTTCAGACTTCAACTTATTCAGAACCTCATTGAATGAGTTAATGCTTTCACACATGATTTTGGTGCCGATTGAAATTATTTTTATTGAATAGATAGACTTCATTAAATTATGCACGTACTCAGAGGGTTTTTGTATGAGTTTAATAGGAGTTTAATAGTTTTGCACTCTTAGTTGGCAACACATGTTCGTCCATTTCACTGTCATTGTCACTGTCGGGCACGCACTGCAGTGGACTCCAGTATTTGGAGTTCTTATTTTTTGTACCCAATGGCATTTTAAAATGCGAATTAGGTTTTTAAACTGAGGACAGAGAGTTGTCCCCGGAGTTAGGGGACCTTGCGCGTTTGACAATTTTGAACTTAAAGGGAGACTATACGAGATATCGAGATATACAGCTTTGCGTTCGTATAGCAGTATCCCGTGAACACCTGAGAACGGAGTTGAATCGACTAATGCTGTCACAGATGATTCAATGTGATAATGCAGATGGTGGTGGTTGGCCCCTGGACCAATTTAATCTTATGAGCCAACCTGATCAACGTAACCACGTCTGTTTTGCCAAAGTAATAAAACAAGCAGACGATTTTATTTTTGTGTTTTTGTTGATTGGTTAAACCAGAAAAATGTTTCTGTGATTGACGGTCAGGAACATGGATATAGTTTATTTATTTATTAATTTGTGTATAATTAGAAAATATTTTCTGAGAAAAGACATACTACTGTGTCCAAAAAATAAGGTGACATTGTATTTATTTTGAAAATTCTTTATTTATTCTTCCAAATCAATTTCATCCCCTTCAAAGTAATCCCCTCCCGATGCAATGCACTTATGCCAACGGATTTTCCAATCTTTGAAACACTGGTTGTAGTCACTTTCCGGGATGGCCTTCAGTTCCGTCTTCGCTGCGGCTTGAATCTCATCTATCGTATCAAAACGGTGTCCCCGGAGCGGTCTTTTGAGCTTGTTGAACAGCCAGAAGTCGCACGGCGCCAGATCAGGTGAATACGGTGGTTGCGGAACGATATGGTTTGAGTTTTTGGCGAAATGATCACGAATTACGAGTGCGGTATGGGATGGTGCATTATCGTGGTGTAAAAACCAAGAATTGTCTTTCCACAATTCCGGCCTTTTTAAGCGGATAGCGTTACGCAAACGACGCATAACGTTCAAATAATATTCCTTGTTGACTGTTTGGCCGGTTGGAAGGAATTCATAAAGCACAACACCACGATAATCGAGGAAAACAGTCAACATGCCCTTGATTTTTGAGCGACTTTGGCGCGGTTTTTTTGGTCTCGGCTCTCCTTTGGCACGATATTCGCTCGATTGATCGGTTGTTTCGGGGTCGTAAGCATAGATCCAAGTCTTATCGCCAGTTATAATGCGTTTCATGACATCCTGGTAGTCGGAAAGCATTGTTTCACACACTTCAACGCGACGCCTTTTTTCCAAAAAATTCAATGTTTTCGGTACCAGTCGAGATTTGACGCGCTTGAGGCCCAAAGCATCCTTCAAAATGGTATTGACTGAGTCTTTCGATAAGCCAACTTCATCAGCAAGGTCTCTTATCGTTAATCGATGGTTTTTCAAGACCAAATCTTTGATTTGTTGGACGTGAGCTTCATCGGTTGAGGTTGATGGTCGCCCAGAACGCTCTTCGTCTTCGACACGTTCACGGCCGGCTTGGAAATCACTATACCACTTGTAAACATTTTTTTTAGACATAGCCTCATCATCAAAGGCTTTCTGCACCATCCTCAACGTATCCGCAGCAGAAAATTGATTCCGCAAACAAAATTTAATGCAAATTCTTTGCTCAATAAATTTCGACATCGCAAAAAACGAAAAACTCACTCTTAGCAGCTCACAAAACAACGCGTATCTCAAACACTATGAATATATTTTGACATGAAATTTCACATAGATGTCACTGACAGTACTACCAACCTAAAAAGAAAAAAAAAATTCCAAATCCTTCGACGCGCGCAGTTTAAATTCATATGTCACCTTATTTTTTGGACACAGTAGTATTTGCACATAAAGGCGCTTTTTTATGTGAACATATATAGATGTTTGCACAAGTGATTAAAAGTAGTTTATTGGCAAATTAACTTTGTTATTTAACAAATAATCAATGTTACATTGCCACTAATAATAAAAGCAAATAAATAAATAAATATATAAATAAAACTTTGAATATTTATGATCAAAATAAATAAATTATAATGAGCAAACACGAATCCCGGACCTTGCATGTCACATCCTCCTGACAAATACTCCATTGATGTATTGGCGCCCTTAGGTTCGTCTGACCAGTGTGTCATATCAACCATTTTTTTAAACCATGCGGTTAAGAAAAAAACTTCTAAAAGACTCCTTTGGCAATATGGGAAAGTCAATTGGAACGGAGTAAACAACTTTTTTAGGAGTTTTTGGTCACTATGTTTCCTGGATGGTGACGTTGACGCCGCCGCTGATATGGTCACAAATATTATTCTCGAAGGCATGAATGACTTCATCCCAAACGAGGTCAAGACAATCAGAACAAAAGAAAATTCATACCTCGACTCGCAATCCGCAATGATTGTAATGCTCTTCTACGACGTACAAAGTTCTCCCATGGACTAAAATTAAGGAAAGGAATACTACGTAGTCCCAGTGGTAGTAAACAATTTCGGTCCTTCGTCAAAAATATTAAGAACTCTCCTGTTATTCATAAGCTCGACAAATCCAATCTGCTTGCTGTACAGTTCGCGGCTAGTTCTACACTTCCAGATTGCGCTTTACCACCACCTGTGCTCGAGAGCGTTGAACATTCTATGGTACAAACATATATTCGCACTCACACAGTCGCAAGAGTACTGAAAGATCTAAACATACACAGATCCGCGTCCCTTCTTTCCAAGGTCAAGGAAACGCTGATTAACCGTCAGCTTATGAATTTTCTTGTATCACGAAAACTCCTTACCAGCAATATGGTTTTCGTAGCAACAGGTCCACAAGTGATTTGATGACCTGTCTGAGTGAATAGTGGAACCAATCTTTACATAATCAAAGATAGTTGCACTTCATATTTCAAAGGCATTTGACAGAGTTTGGCATCCAACTCTTTTGTCGAAAATGCGTACATAAGGGACTTACTGTCGCTTCGTTCAATACAAGTTGTATTGGACGGTTTCAAGTCTGAAATTCATCATAAAAATGATGGTGTTCCCTAAGGCTCAGTTTAGTCTCCGACTCTCTTTTCAGTTTTCCTTGAAGATCTTAGCCAAATATTTATCCCTTCAATTTATTCATGTATTTTCGACATAGACCGCAAACCAAATTCTCTTTACAATAGTAAAGTTTATAAAGATAATATTTGTACACGATTATAAAAACTTTTAGTAGCAACGTACTATATAATGTATCTCTAGAATGTATTCTCTAGAAAATATGCAATATTGGTAAGGAACAAATGTAAAACAAATACTACAATAAATACAAATGCAAACGCAATGCAAAATAAATAAATTAATATTGCTTTTGTACGAAGACCTAAATGGCATGCCTGGGAATAACAGGCGCACAAAACTCCACGCCGACCACTGCCATCGAAGCAATTCTAAACATAACACCAGTGAAAAGACAAGCAGGACTCGCGGCTATAAGACTCAAGGCATTGGGTCATTTTGACGACAGGAAAAACAGCGGGCATAAGAAAATTGTAATCTTTGTAAGGGCGATGACACCACTACAAGATCGCCAAAGCGACCAACTGAGAAAATTTTCACCTTCAAAAACAATTTTAAGACAACTTTTCCAACCAGAGCTTCTTGGACGGACGGAAACACGACAAGGGACAATTATCACAATTATACGGACGGCTCTTATATATCGTCTGAATCGGGGGAAGGGATCTACTGTCCCAACCTACCCAAAGAAGTTTCGAAGCATCTTGAGCCATTCGTCACGGTGTTTCAAGCAGAATTTTTCGCAACGTCCACTGCAGAAGAAAAACTCACCGAACTCAATATACGAGAGAAGCAAATACTCATTTGCTCCGATAGTACTGCAGCTATCAAAGCTATTACCGGATAAAAATCCCTCTATCAATATCGACACTGGTAAGGAAGTGGAAACACAAACTCAACAAGCTAGCAACAGTGAACGACGTCAGTCTAATTAGGGTGACGGAACACGAAGGTATAGCGGTAAACGAAAAAGCTGACAAACTGGCTAGGAAAGGAGCAGGAAATTGCAACAAAACCCTGTAAAGGAAATCGACTTCCAGCTGACAGCCATTAACGAGTGGGCAACCCGGGAATTTAAAAATCACTGGGGTGACATTAAAACTTCCAGAACTGCAAAATCGTTAATGGCAAAACCGATTAACAAGGTAGCGAAAAGAAACGAAACGGACTCGGACTAGCAGATAAATCATACCAAAGCTGCGAAGAGGAAGATCTGGAGCACTTCCTCTGCCACAGCCCAGTAACAGCGAGACAGCGACATAAAATACTGGGGTCAGCACTGATAAGTGAGTAGCTAAAAAAGCTCTGCCTAACCAACCAACCAAGTCCTTCAGGAAATATAAAGGTGGGCCTCTTTAAGTGACATTCGCCATTGAACTTGATATGAATGTTTTATTTTCTTCACTTATAATACACCTTATCTCGTTTGTTTTTTTAGGTTACGATTCACACAAAATTTTGTTAGATTGGCATCACTCTGTTGTACATCTGTTTCCCGCAAAATGAAACTTTGCGAATTCACCCTAAACCAATTCGCCGCACCTGACTGAGCCGCTGTACCCTAGTTATCAACAACGAAGAATGAATGAGAGGAATAATGCAAAAAAAGAACAACACAAGCCTACCATTTTTGTTTTGTTCCATTCCCATATAATTCGCCCGCGCATTCTCCCGTCCCGTTTTCATTTTCCACTCAGCGGCATCTGCTCTCTTACCGCACACATTTCACCAATTCACCAATGAAAAAACTGTGATTGTGTGCATATTGGAAAGACGCCGTTGCAGCAAAACACCGACTGCCTTCCAATCGCCGCGCCATCAAACGACAGACACCGCAAAACATACACAAACCAGGCGGCCAGTCGGGAAATGGAAGTGGTCCAAGTAGTGTCGCCTCTTTCAACGTCAAAGTAAACCGTTTCGCGCTTTTCTGAAAAACTCAAAAAATAAAAGTAAAATAATTTTTTTTGCTGAATCTGTCTGCCAGCGTTTTGTTTTTGTTGTTGTTTTATTTTTTCCCATCCAGTGTTCGTAACGGAAATTCTATTCGAGAAAAATAGTCCCGCAAGCTGTGTACGAAACGAATGAGAATCCAAGAAAATAAAAGCAAAAAAAAAAATAAATCAGTGCCAAGTGCGAATTTAATTTATGCGTGCGCGAGTGTGTGAAGTGAAATAAAAAAAAAAAATTTACAAAAAAAGATTTTCCTATTGAAAATCCTTTTCGGGTGTCCCTTCAGTCATCAATTACTACTCTTCTCAATTCCAACAAAAAAAGGGGTGGATTAATAGATTTTCTTTTTGTTTTTATTCCAATCGGCAAAATCTGGATAGAAAAAATAATAAAATAAAAACGAAAATCGGACGCAAGGGCTCTCCGCCGAAGCTGCTAAGGATATTTCTTATATTTATTTGTTTGGGTAAGCGAAAATTGTCTTTTACTACTTAGCGGTTATTGTTGTCGTAAGAGGGTGGGTAGAAAGTAATAAAAAAGAATTATGCTCCACATACACACGCACGTATCCATGTCGAAGGAGGAAAAGTCCTCTTATTGCTCCCTTATTGAGTTGTATTGTGCGTGAGGGGAGGAATTGTGGGATTTTTGCTGTTGTTTTTTTGTTTTGTTGTCTGGCGGCGACATACCAGCCACCACCCTCAACTGTGAGTGTGAGTCCTGCGAACAGAAAAACCCAACTCGGCCCACCCTATGTTAATGCCCCTTATTCTGTTCCTTTGGGAAGAAAATGGAAGGACAGTAGTCTATAGATCTATTCTCCTCACCATCTATGCCGCCGTCGCCGGTTTTTGTGTGATTGCTCTCTTTGTCTGTCGGTTCGAATGGCTTTGCCAGAGATTGACAAGTATTGCCAGGTAGCAGCAACAAAATTGTGTAAAAGATTAAGTGTGGTTGTTGGGATTTGTAAAATGCAGATAGCTTGCAAAATTTTGCATTGGGTCACTTCTACCAAGGATTGAAAAGTAGATTTTTAGGTCTTTTCATACAATTCAAAGTGGATTTATCCAATCGCATGATTCAAAACGCAATCAGACTTTCAGTAAAATAGTACACATCCTATCAAATATTATTTTCTACTGAAGATCACAAACTTCCCTGTTTTTTTCAAGGAGAAGGGCCAGGGGCTATTCCAATTAAGAATTGGAACCGATTTCAAGAAATAATTTTATTTACATATTCTGAAGTAGCTTACAAAATTGTTATTTAAAGTGGAGCAATTTATGACCGGAGTAATGGTGAAGATTTGTCGTTGTTTTTGTGATCCAGACAAAAATGTAGCGAAGAAAAAATTGCTTAAAGTGGGGAAGCTTTCTCGTAACAGGCGCTTCCCTTCCCAAATTAAAGCGGCAGAAAAAAAAAATACCGATCGGTCGGCCACTCAAATGCGATTCAGCTTTTTGGATCTAAAAACATCTAAAAACAACGAACTTTTCAATTCAAAGTGAATATGGACGCCATTCTTCTTTTAAGACTTTGTTCTCCTCTTTATGTTAACCATTCCACTCCATTGTATCCGATCGGATGAGCTCAACCAAACATTGGTAAAACTGCACTTGTGTGGTCCAGATGTTTGTACACCAGCATCTTTTACACAAAAGTTGAATTAAGCCCTTTTGAAAGGATTGGTATAACCTTTTATTTGAACCAACTCATTATCCTTAGCTGCTTTATTCCGGTGTCCATTTCTTTCACATTTTTAAAGCACCTGAGTCCTTGAATCCGTGATTCAAAACTGGCCCAAAAATCATACGAAGGATTTTTTTTATCAAATGAAGCAGAAGCATCCGCCTCGACAGGGCTATGATTATGTGCCGTACAAGACGAGAAGACTGTTCCCCATTTGATCTCTGTGCTGTTGTCGTTGGGGATCGTAAACAAAACTAAATACTTAACTACCGCGAAGTCTGCCCAATTTAATGTTATTTTCCTTAACGTCCTTCCTTCGTGCCTTAACGTGCCTTCATTCACCTTAAGACACCTTTTTTGCCACTTCGGTTTTAATCATTGATTGTTTTTCCATGCCAGAATATATGGTGTGCATACGGCAGTAGTTGGACAGATTTCTGAAACATCCTACCTCCGGTGTTGACGTGTGAGTTTTCAACGATTCTAGCGAGCTAAACTTTAAAAAACCTTTTTTGGCATTGAAGGTATCGGTAAAAGGGATTTACATATTAAAGGAGCAACGAGCATTTTCCACCATTATTCTTCACAATCTGACTAGTTTGGGAAGTTTGTTAGGGATGTTCTTCTCGTATTAAAAAAAAAACGGTCTGTCATACACGACCTTCAAATCTATGAAGACTGGCAATTGTCGATTTTTTGTTGAATCCCGCCACGGTAAATGTCTCCTGTAAATTGGTCCCTTTTAATTTGTGTTTTCTACTATCCCGCTGAGTATTCAGAGAATGAAAAAATGTGATAGATCCACGTCTTGTCCATGTCCATAAATCACCTCAAAAATCTGTCAGCGTCAGTTTGTTTCTTCCTTCATTCGGCTGTTAACATTCTGGGTACCCAAGGCGTCGACACCTTTTTCGGTCAACTAACGCAAGGTTGGTTGTGGACCGTTGATGACATCCGTAATGACGCTTGCCCTTTTTGGATGTTCTTAAAGGTTTTTACTCCGTACATCAGCGTGCAACTTTAGAATACGTTGGAGCAACGTGAATCAATAATTGATGACGACTCTGACTCCAGATGATTGCTTTAGCGGATCGTGCTCTCCGAGCGTTAGCAATTCTTCGGGAAGCAAATAAGCTTAAATGGGATTGTTTCGGAGCAAGCATTCGCACTTGAGGGAGTTATCCGTAGAGAGGCATCGTAGCGTTCGGTTGTCCAGCGTTGGTTGATCCGACATTCAAATTTTGAATAGACAAGGACTGGCTCTCATTTAACGTGAGCAAGACTTGTTGTTGCCCACATGCACGTGGAAGGTCCACATGAAAGAAAAGCGGGGTCCAGCGAAAGTTTATTTTGTTTATTTGAAAATAAGTCCCTGTACCCAACACTGTCAAAAGCTTTTACAATGTCCATAAACCATGCGAAAGTAAACTGTTGATTGTAGATTTTTGAGGACATTCCAGCACCCTCGAGAATCAACACTAAAAGCCGAAAAGATGAAATGGACGCTTGTTTGTTAAGCGTAAACAAGTTTGCGTAGGTGCCCCAGTTCGCTGGCAATTGGCATTAATCAGTTTTCCTGTATTTCAAGTCTGTCCGCAGATTCATTCCGTCGATCACTGCTATTCGTGTCACCGATGGTCTGAACTTTAAAAGAACATTAGTTTTGATGGCGAGTTGAATATTCATTGAAATCATGTTTTGATATCAAAAATCATTGAGATTATACCGAACATACTGTAGGCTGGCGGGCTCCCTTCTCCGAGGCTCCGAATGGTAATTTAAATGAAATTTCAAGCTTCCAAACATCATCCACTAAACCCATCAAGCCAGGTTTTTTTTTCTTCCTAAAATGAGCCTTGAAAACGTAAACATTAAAATGTAAAATTTGAGATAAAGTGTCTTAAAAGGTTAAATATTCAGTGGCATTTTGCATCCTATACAATCATTGTAAATTGTTGCGAATTCAATTTCCTTTGTCTGTCTTATTTATTGTTACTTTAATGTCTGTAAAAAAAGTTCAATTAAAATAAGAAAAAAATTAATTAATGACTAAATGTTCCACAAAGACTGCGCGTCATGCGAAAGGCTCGTTAATTGACGGTTGGCCCTGTAAATACCTGTTCTTTTAAGCTATGAGTAGAAGGTCAGTTGATCGTTTAGCGACATTCTTTTACTCCCAATTATCGTACATGCAATTTGTTTGTATATGTCCTGTCGTCAGATCACCTCTAAGAATTTCTAAGAATATTAAACTGTGTCACCTTCGAGACGGAACTGAAGTATAAAGTCATAAGTATTGAGAGTACATTGGTTAAGCGGCTCTGAGTCATGGAAACAAGACTTAGCCTCTGATTTAAGATCCTTAAGATAAGAACATGCGTTTATTTAGACCACTATTGGCCTCTCCCTTCGTATTAATAGCTGGCAGCAAGCTTTTTTCCAATCTATTTCGAGTTCAAGACAAGAAAATGTGAGTTTCAATGGCTTTGTCATACTTTCTATTCCGTGATTCATTTCTAGAAACAGAGTTTTAAACTTGTTGCGGAATCGCATAGTGGAATTTTAGTTGAATCAATTCTTTTCATAGAATAGGCAGTCGATTTTTGAAATTGGCGGACAAGAAGGAGCTTATGCCAACAGAAAATCAGGAAAAAAAGAATGTGTTAACAGAGATCCATAGGATGACCCAAAAACACTCATCCGATGTTGTTTTGATATATCTTCGGTTACGGAACGACAACACAGTAGCGATGCCCTTTTAGAATCTTTTTAAAGTATTTCTTTTTCACGAAAGCTTCGATCGATAAGTTCTCGCGTCTTATCGCTCAAATAATAGTGTCCAAATTTATCAAAGAAGGAAGCCTGGAGCGTTGGGATCGAACAATCGTGTCTGAAAGTTCAATGACGAGAGATGATCCGGAACAGCATTCTTCAAAATGTCTATTGCCGCGCGAATGAATGGGTATCATAAAGTGGTTTTGAGTGAATGTAGTTGCACATAGCGGATGACTCTTGGATTCTCATTGTTTCAGAACATATAAACCTCCACGCTTAGGAAGGATTTTGACGGCAAATCATCCTTAGCACCGTAGCAGTTCAGGAAAGTGATTTGTGTCTTACCAGATAAGTTTATTGCGGACTTGGAGTTCGGCGCAACATTTTTACGTTGAACCAAATATAGCGATCCATGGCTTGTATCAAAGTTGACTTCAAATATCATCACAAAACTGACAAAATATGTCTAAAGCACCTGCCGAAAGCGTGATACATATATTTTGGTGTGAACTTCAATTTTTTTTCCCAAATCACAAAAACGCCACTTGCTGGTACAAACTTACGACAAATAAAATACTGCGAATTGGGTGAATGAAAATAAATCAAACTTTCCAAGAGATGGTTTATACTTTTGGTTGCTTCTTTACTTTTTTTTCAGGGGGGTCATCATAAGAAAGCCTTAGTTCTACCGAACGGAGATCCCAAAAGCTAACACACGTATCAGGAAAATGTTCAAAGTGCTGAAGGCTAAAATGCTGCGTCATGGCACTTTAAAAGCGCGTGGTGTTCTGCTTCTTTGCAAGAGCATCTTTGTCTAGATTGGATGTTTGTAAGCACACCCAAGTAACTAGGTCAAGGTCACAGGGAAACGCCTATAAAGCTTGTAAGGCTTGAAGAACGAACTAAAAAAAAATCAAGTTTTACTTCGGTTTCGATTGTAGTTAATTTTTTCTTATGAAGAAATGTACTGCAGTGGCGAAGTGATCTCGACATAAACAGTCATGTTCGAGTTAGATTTTCTCCTGGCTCTCTGTGAGATAATGCGTTGCGTTGGTTGGATCTCTTCCACTTAATTTTTGAAAATCGATATTTCCCTTATGTAAGTGGAAAGATCTACACTGAAGTTGTACGATCATTGAAATTGTTAATTGACGGGATCAAAGATGAAATCAGTCAGTGATCCTCAAAATGTCACGATCGGCGAGAAGAAACAAGCCATAAAAAATCCAGACTTTAAGATGAAACGATGTGGTCCGGGGCAGACCAGTAGGAATGCAGTACTTGGAGATGTATTTAATCCCCAAAGTGTTTAGTAATAAACATTAAAAGGTTTAAAAGGCTTAAAATTCTAAACTATTTCCACCCCTTTAATTAAATACAGAAATAAAAACTGGACTTCCTTTGATCTTCTTAGTCGATTATTTCCTATTCTTCCCTTTCCCTGAATAATTTCTGCGAACAATCAATTGAAAGTCGGTCTGGTAACACCGTTTATTCCAGTTTTACTATCTCCCTTTCTGCTGTTGATCCTGATTCCTGATTATTTTGCGTTTCCATTGCCATTTGCGCCACCCTTTTCGCTGCGTTCCTTTTCATTATTCCATCAAGTCCTTCTTCGACTTGGATGGCAATTTCCCTTCAGCGAAAATGCACATCTGTGTGCATGTGTGCGCAGGATTATTCCAAAATATCCTGTCGCAGTAAAAAAGGATTTTCTTTAGAATTAATAGAAATATTTTCCGATAAGGAAACTGTTTTTTTTTTTTCGCGAATCTATTAATTTAAATAATAAAACTCAAAGAGGGTTGCCTTGCGGGTATCCTTGATCCTTAATAACAATAATAATAATCATATCTTTCGAGCAGGGTTAAGGGCGAGGAAAAATTGTCTGCATTCTTGGGTACGTCAATGAACTCGGGTGGCCGTCAATTTTCCTTTGTTGTTGTTTTGGGAAAACTTGGCAGTCGGTGTGTGGGTTTGTTGTGTGCGTGCGTTCTCAACGTTTAGTTGGTCTTTACATTGCGTTTGTGTCAGTTGTGTGCCGTTGCCCCTTGTTCCTTCAAGGGAAATCTATGTACACTACAGGCAGTGATTTTCCACCACCCCATGGGAGGTTTTTTGTTCTTTTTTGTATTCACCATTCCTTTAATTTTTGTGCTGCGCGAGAAAGTATCTCGTGAGTGAACCCAATTCAATGCCCGAAATTAATTAAAGGTGTGTGGCGGTGCGTAAGAAGGGTCTTTCGTGTATTGAGTTCTTGTTGAGTTGTGTTTGTTTGGCGGAAGGCAAATGAGAATAGGTCTGATTAAAATCGAAGTGAAATTTAAGGCTTTTCTCGTTGGGTTTTCGCTGTCGCAATTCAAAATGGATATCATAAAGATCTGATAGATTTGCTTAGAGGTTTTTTGGAGAGATTAATATTATATTTCAAAATTACATCTTTTTCAATGATTTTGAAGAGAAAGGTTTTTAATAGCGAAAGGTCAACAGCAAATGGAAGCTAGAATGTTTACACGCCGTTTAATTCAATTTGATGAATGACAATCAAAGAGTACATTTTTGTGCCACATTATTGTTTATTAAAATTTCGACGCCATTTTCCAGATTCTTCGTGATTAAGTTATGAGTCACATATTGTTTTAAGTGAACATTTGCGCAAAAATGTGAAACTTTTTTTCAAAAATTCATTTTTTTTTAGGTTCCGTAGCTCAAAAGAAAAAACTGAACCCTTAAAGGATCACTTCATTGTCCGTCGGTCTGTCTGTCGCCACCCTTTTTCTCGGGAACGCGTTAAGGTATCCTTAAAGTTGAAAAAAAAGTTTCTTAATCGAAAACCTATGGGATACATTCTGTTGACCTAGAATCATGAAATTTGCAAATTTATAGGTAAATATCTCTACTCCATTTTTTCACCAAAAGAACTTAAAACTAAAAAATATGAAGTACATTGTATGGTATTACGGAACCCTTCGTGTGCGTGTTAGACTCAAACTTTTTATAATATTTCTCAACTTGACAAATAGCAATATGGATAGCTGAAAATAAAAGGCTCAACTGGTTTCCGACTATCATTTGTCCTTAGCAGTGACGTGGAGTCTTCTCTTTCGAGCAAAGAAAGATGTGTTCTTCCTGGGTTTTAAAATTTTTCCCGATCGAAGATCATCAAAACAAGGCATCTTTGCAAACAATATGAAGAGAAACTGTATGGTGAAAGGAGAGGTTAAAACTTTTCAGTGGGTGTGGAATAGAGCTAAGTCCGGTGCAATTACCAGCAGCTGGAGGCTGAAGTTGCATTAACCGATGAGCGGTAGAATTTTGTAAGGGCTTGCCTATTTCGATTGAATCAATTTATAGGTTGAATAAGCTTTGACTTTTTACCAGATTTTCGAATACAATTCAGTCACCATTTTCGCGAATACGCATTACGCTTACGAAGTTTTTTCCTGGCATTTTTCATCGCATAAACTAAACTCTTCAAAAATCTTCACAAAAATAAATCTGAAATTTTTCTCAATTGGCTTGTCCATAACCTACTTGATTTCTTTTTAAATAATCTCCCTACTCTAGAGACATCTTGAGTACGCTTATAATACACTTTGCACAGAGGGAGTTGAGGGATTAGAAGAAGGATTGAAAAAGTTGCAGTGGCCTGAAACTCATCTGTATTTTGATTTTGATTGCTCCATGAGTTGACTCAGAATATCGACGAGGAAATTGATATGGAGTTATTTTCATTCGTTCAATTCGCAGTATATTATTCGTCATTCTTTGAATGGATAGCGCCATGAGTTTGATCCGGGCCAGATTCGAACAAAAGACATATGTGCATGGCTTACTGTATAACTTGAAACTGGACCTATAATTTGGTTCAAATAAAAAGCAGGATCCTTACGAACTTCACGATCCAGCCGCTTGATGCCACTGATCAGTTGAAAATTGAATAAAATAGACCGCAGTGAGATTTTTTAAAATGTTTCTATTTACAAACTTCTTTCTAATGCGATTGATTCTTCTTTTCTACCAAATTTTATTTCGTGAATGCCTGGCATTGTCTGCACTGATGTCTTGATTTAAAGTTCTTCAAGGCAGACCAGTCTCTTCAATTAGAGCCTAATTGCAATTTAAGTTTTTACTTGCATAAAGCTGCAATAAAGAATTTCGGGTTTAAGACGGGCAAAAAACCATCATCATAAAATTAAAACGTACGACAATTTTTATGTTTTGTTCAAGTTCAACCTAGTTCCCTTATCGCTGTTTAAGCAAAATATAGGCGTGTACATAGATAAGATATCGGCAGCCAGATCCACATTTGTAAACATTCAAAAGCTAATCGAAGTAAAATATACGTTTTAGATTCCAAGTGGTTGTGTATACGTTCGTAGATATAGGTAGCCTGCAAGCTCTTCCGTGCGTAAGGTGACATGTAAATATTGATTTAGGTCAGCTACCACCTGGTAGGGTTCTTTTTTTTGTTTTGTTTTGTTTTTTGCAGTGGCGCAGTTCTGTTAATTTTATTGATGCATGCCCGATACCTGTAGAGGCCTTTGGTTTGGCAGGCTAAATAACGTGGCCCATTACATGGGTCAAAATATTTAAGCACGAAGGTGTATGGGACCTGATAAACGCGCGAGATATCTACGCTGCACAGTTTGATTTGTTCTTGGAAAATATAAATAAAAGGAAAATGGCTATTCATACTTCCGGGGTTTTCGGTTTGATCGCTTAACATGGAGAATGAATTCGAGAGTAGGCTTTTGGGTAGTATTAAATTTGAGAAAAAATGGAATGTTGTATTACCAATGTTTAGAACGGATGGCTTCAATTCGGGTTCGCAAACTATACGGCTTATAAACGGGTTTTTCGTCGCAATTTCGTTTGGTGGCTGAGTGTGCTACGGTTTAGTCACAATATGAATGACAAACGTAAACTATTTAAAGCCATCTAAAATGAGTTTATTTTTGACGTCCGGTCGAACGAACTAACCATTGAATGAGAGCCCATCGGACCCTTCTTCGCCTTTCCTTTTTTCTCACCTCGGCGGCTAAATCGCGTTCCCGAAAGTCAAATCAGACGAATTCAGGGGCTGTCGGATAATTTTCGAACTGTACTTGGAAAAAGGCTCAATAAGGACATCATTTTGCGGCGCTTCATTATCGTGGTAACAGAAATCGGGTATTTTTGTTAAAGCTTGAAGCAGACGTCTCCTTGCATCCAAAATTTGAAACTTACTTTAGGGCTAACATTTTTGAGGCTCACCACAGTTTTAACTCATGATAATCGGGGGCATCGTCTCCTTGTTTTTTGTCTGGAAACGTCATGAATGTGTTCACCTCCATTCATGCGTTCGTAATACACCATAAACTCGCCTGATGCCCGGATCGATTTTGTGCTTGTAAAGCATCGTTTTCCCAGCAATAATTCGTCCTTGGCGAAGTCAAAGCGGTCCATGTTAAGTGTGAAATTTTATTGTTTCGGTTTCAACCACTCACCTTACCCAAAATGTCTGGAACAGTCCCATTAGTTATGTTCAAATCCTCAACCAATAGTTCGATGGTCAAGTTGGAAATTTAAGCCAACATTTCTTTGATATTTTCGATGCTTTCGTCGGCTTTCGTTGTCCGCTTCTTTCGTGATTTTCGACGGACTTAAGCCCACTTTTGAAACTTTTTTTGCAATTCAAAAACGTTTTCTTTTGATAAGACTTTCGTTGCCGAAACGCTGCTCCAAGTCATCGCACAGTTGACTATGTTTGAAGCACACTATTATGTGAAAACTTGCTGTTACAAAAAAATCAAAAACAGCCTTTGACATTGAAATTTCAAGGGGATTGTTCATGTCATTTGTGTGAACCTTAAAAGAAAAAAAATGAAATTTATCAGTTGACTGAAAGCGCCAAACGATGGTCGTCCCTGAAACTTACTCTCAGTGGTCGGCGCAGTTGGTAAGCGCCTATTTTTCATCTGGATCATTTGATGAGTCCCCGGTTCGAATCCTTGATCTGGTTTTCGAATCTGCCTCCGTCACCATTTGCCGTTGTGAAAAAAAGAACGTCGCTAGATGATCTGTCATTGGCTCTGCTATTAAGGCACAGCACATACCTGTTCCAAAAACACAAAGCATATTATGAAGTAATTTCGAATAAAATACTGCGAATTGAATGAGTGCAAAAAGTCGATATCATCCGACCCTATTCGATGCCCACCCATGGAAGAATTTGAACCAAACTCTGATACATCGGAGCTTCAACTCGTCAAACAACCTTTCGATTCTACTCCTCTTACTTTTCGCTCAGTGCAAAGTTCATTTTTAAGGGTAGTCTCACGTAAATCCGCTCCTACTTTTAGTGCAAAGCTCATAATTTGCATATTTTTGATGCAACTCAAAATAGATTGAAAAGGGTTCATGTTCCGTTTTCCATGCACTGAACTTGCTCTTATTTTCTGCATTGTAATATAAATTCTGTGCGGGACTGAAAAACAATCTGCCCGTGACTTTGAGCTCGTTTGGAACAAAGCGTATCTGATGCCAAACAAAGTAAAACATGCAGAATTGCAGACAATAAACATTTAAAAAACAATAAAACTGTTGCGCACAACGAAAGGTAACTCCACATTTCTGAACTGCGTCACTAAAATAATAATAAAAAAAAAATATCTGAATGTATCAGAGCGTCTCTTTGGTTGTTGTGTAAATTTCGTTTTTATCATGACACCTAATCAAACATTCAGTCCCGCATGGAGTCTTCCATTAGATGCCTCCGCTCGCACTTAATTAATAAAGAACAAAAACAAAAAAAGAGAAACCAAAAATAGATTCCGTAAATAAAGTAAGTTCGGGTGGCTGTGTATCCGCATAGAGCGGAAGCTGAACGATTGTACATTTTCACCTGCGTGTCATTCCCGGCACGCTTTTTAGTAATGCTCAATGACAAGCACAAAGCATATGCTTTACTTTCCAGGTGAGTTCTAAATTTGACGCCAACATGGTGGCGATAGAAGCAGCATCTGCCTCTGGATACGAAGATCCGAACTCTCATCCCACCGCCAACGCCAAACAACTAAAATGCATAACAAATGCGAGTGGGTATTTATATCTTGTGAAGTCCCCCTCTGCCGTTTGGCACTTTCTTATGGGATTCTGTTTTCGGTAGATTTCTTGGAGATTTTGAGATGTCCCTCCTCCACAACGCAACGCGGGCACAATACAAAGGTTGTCGCATTCTAATTTTCGGAAATCGTAAAATATATCTTTTGGCTGGAAAACAATGTGAAACGCCAAAACTACCGTGCGTTGGGAGTGTTTTTTTAGTGACGACACTTCGTGTTTTGATTTTACTCCCATTTCAATTGGCTGTCCTTACTACCTAATTGATTGAGTGGTCCTTAGGGCAAAAACATTAATTTTTTTTTTTGCCCCAATGTCGTCTCGCCTTGAGTTGTCAAAATTGTTTGTTTATTTATTAAAATTTAGACGCATAATTTGCAAAAATCTGTGTGTGTTTTTTTTTTGTATATTTCTTGGAAGACTCTGGGTGTAGGCGTTGGCACGGTTCGACTGTACGATATTGTTTTATTTTTAGGGGGAACTCAATGACAACAGGGTGCAGTGACGTAAGAACTGTTTACTCGAAATGTGAGTTTGTCACCGGCACCTGTTGTTTTAGGCGAAAACGCAATTACACCAGACAAAAAAGTCTGAATTTGCTGTCACTAAAGAGTGTCGTTTTTGTCAAGATCTGCTATCGGATTTCAAAATAATCAGACTGTCGGAATGTCTTGGTTGGCTTTTGTACAAAATTATGCACGAATTTGTTGTCCCTGAACTCTTAATCTGGAAAGATCTTCTTTCAAGAAACCGACAAGTGATGATGAATCTTTTCTAGATGAGTGAAACATAAAGCAGATTACTAAAGGCCAAATAAAGTGACATTGCAATATTCGACCGAAGACTCATTCTCGATCCCAACTCTCATTTGAAACGACATTCCAGATGTAAATTCTATGACATAGCAGATTCGTTTGCAGCCCATCTTGCCGCCAACTCAATAGTTCCAAATTATGCTTTATCCCTTTAAGAGTCTTCAAAGATCTGGACTCCACTCTCCTGAAGAGGTGTACTTCGTCGCTGCATAAGCTTTGTTAGCTGTCTTCTTCTTCTGGTCACAAAAGGTCAGCTGGTAAAAAAGTGGAACCATTCTCATAATCTTTCTGATGAAAGTGTGACTGCCACGCTTCATATTTCGCAAGCATTTGGCAGTGTCTACCATGAGGTATCGACGAATCTCTTATTCCATGGCGCAGAAACTGCTTTTAAAATCTCTTATTCATTTCATGCACGCTGGAGTGCCGCAAGGCTCAGTTTTCTCTCCGACTCTCTTTGATATGCCTCCATTATATCTGCTATGTAAATTTTATCATTCGATGATACTAACACTTAGCTTTTGATATTCGTTCTCAAATCATTTTCAGTCGCAGAAGTTCTCCTATGAACCTGCCAGCTGCATTCCTCTTCCTCTTATCACCTGGTCACCAAATTTCTGTCGTAAAGTTCACAACACGAACGTTTGGTTGTGGGGACACTCGCCCAGACTCAGTACACCTTATCCATAATAAAGTTGCAAAAATTCTAAACCAATGTGCATTTCATTACAGCATAATAAGGGTATTCAAAACCCCCTGGAACGTCTGTATTTTTTTGACACTAAAAAAAAAAAAATCGATGTCTGGATTTATTTGCTTCGAAGTTCGTTTCAGTTCCGGGTTTTGATTATAACGTTTATAAGAAACACCTTCAAAACTTCTCATTGAAACTTAATTTTACTAATAATAATTAGTATTAATATATACACTGCCGTCCATAAGTTTCCGTGCAGTACAGCAGCAGTACATTCTCAATTTTGTTTAATATTTTGTTTGTTTTCAATTCTGTGCATTTTTTTATTTAATAATTCATGTTTCTTAAATGCTAGACAAAAATGCATAAATCTTGTTAAATTAACTTAACTGTGTATGTCTTAAAAAACGTACTGGCCATCAGCGGGCACTCTAAGCTAAGCCTAACAAATTAAAGTAATGTTTTTCGACTAAATACTATCTAATATTATATATTCAAATTTAATTAACCTGAAACAAAACTAAGAAAAATATTTATTGTTTAAATTGAAAAAGTTAGTGAATGGACGGGTTGTTTTTTACTTAAACTTAACCTAAAACTAAATTAAAAACTTATCTGAAAAATAAAATCTTTATCTAACTTAAAATAACACCAAAACTTACATTTTACACCATATACGTAAGCCGGCTAAGGCTAACAGAACATGCTACCACTTTTGCCTTAAGGGAACTCAAGACTAAAATTTAACATACGACAGAGTTCAATCTCCGTCTAGCCACCAATAGAGTCGGTATTGCCTTACGACATCAGCTCTGTGGCGGTCTGACACCGCCCTACTGAACCGAAGAGTCTCCGATGAGCTACTTGCGACGTTTTGGTCCTAGTTGACTCGCTCGTCCACAGCTTTTCGAACAACTTGGAAGGTGAATGGCACCGCTAATCTATCCTGGACCAGACTTTTTCTATCTAAATAGAGGAACGTTTCAGGGGGAATAAGGCCGTTAAATCGCACTGCCCCTGAGAATTTTTTTTTGTACTCAGATTCTGGAGTTTTTTAGCGAAATAACTACACCCTGTTGTAGGTCGCTGTTAATTTAAAAAGTCCCAGCAGACGTTACACTGCCATTTTTTACAATAAGCTGTCTGCTGGTGACCATATCTAAGATTATGTACAACAGCGGTTTGCTTATGCCGAGCTGGTCAAGCTTGTAAAAGAGCCCCTGCAACCATACGGTGTCAAAGGCCTTTTCCAATTCAATCAACATGGTACCCATGCAATGTTTCTAAGCTTTGTTCCATTGGATATCTGATTCCAGTTTAGACACGGCATGAATGGTATAATGCCCCGCTCTGAAACCGAATTGGTTATCCGGAATAATATTTTTGTTCTCAACCCACTCGGTCAGGGCTCTATTGATCAGTTTTTTTTGATGTTAGGAAGGAGGCTTATCGACTGGATTGGATGTGTCTTTATTCCGTTTAGGAATTGTTTGTACCAAAGCTGTCTTCTTCTGAGCTGGATAATGTGCATTATTCACCAAATTGTTAAACGTGGTCGTGAAATTTTTTTCCGCTTCTTGAGGAAGGTGTTTAAGAACAATGTTTGGTATTTCGTCGATTCCCACAGATTTTTTACTTTTCAGTGAACCTTCCTTTGAGTTGTATGGAGGGTGAACCCCTTCATTGGCGATGACATCATTTGCCAAGTTATCATCTTTTGACTTGGTAAAACCTGTGTTCTCTGATCGCCAGTACTCAACGTCATATCGCCGGTAGAAGTTGTGCAACAGGACATGATTTTTCAAGACATGGTTCGGGTGAATGCTAACATTCATCTTATACACATCTTAAAACGTCGCACCAATTACTTCAACTTTCTCCCGAGGATCTTCGATCACAAACAAGTTGCCATCTTCGATCACTTCTGATGGATCTATGCCTGCTGTCAAAAGAACATGAACACGGAAGGTCTAGCTTAAACAGCCCGAATTTCGTTATTCCAATGCGTATTCATTGAAGCTCGGTAATTCTGCTGAATTAAGCGGGTATTCTAGTCTTGAGGCATTAAAAAGAGGTAATAAAAAAAGCCAATTAATATTTTATTAACATAACAAGAATACAGAAAAAATAAAAAAGTTGAAAATTTCAAAAATTAGCAGTTGATGAAGTGGTTGTCTCAAAAAATTGGCGCGTAACCATACCCACTATTTCAATCTTTCTAGCAATCTGAAACCAAAAAAAAAGAAAAGATGATTAATCTTGAATAATGTCGCAATGTCTGGAACTACGGAATAGTTGGAAAGATTTTTTTTCACTAAATGGCGACTGCCTGAAAAAAAAACAATTATTGTACCACATTTTTTGACTGTTTCGATTTAAACAAAATAATAATAAAAGTTTGGGGATGGGGTTAGTTCATAGACAAGTATCTAAGGAAGACTCTCTAAAAATTTCAGGTAAATCGGTCTAGTAGAAACTGATAAATCATGGGTATTGTTTTGAAAAAGACATTTTCGAGAAAAACGCGTTTAAGTCATGAAATGATATTGTAGACTTACATTTATTCAATCTGCCATTCCTGCTTCATATCTCGGACCTTCGTCGACTTCGAAAAAAATATTTTCCGGGTTTCTCTCTTCATATTGAGCAGTTCTGACCTCCGTTGATGCATTGGATGCTTGTATATCGGAGCGGTCAATCCGCGCGTTGTCTCGTTTCACAGCAAATGAATGAGCTTCCGGGCCAATTTTCATTCCCATAAGCTCCATCATTTTTAAAATAGGAATGAAGTCTTCATTTAAAATACATACAGCAATAAATGTCGCTATCTCCATAATTTAATGTCTGGAATGAATATGTTTTGGATCGAAAATCCAAATCAAAGAGTAAAGAGAATTATTATTATTTTGAAATCCAAATCAAAGAGTAAAGAGAATCATTATTGTTTTGAATTTCTGAACCTAAACATCGAGTCAATAATTCCTCTGATGTTAAACTCTCGTCAATTGTATAATGAATATTGTAGTTCCGGCCGAACCAGTTTCGATGCCGGGTCAGCAAAATACCGATATCTCCGAAAATAATTTGAATTTTGAAAAATCCTCTTGTAGATATATTCTTGAATAGTTAAACTTTGAAAATATAAAAAAAATCGTTTTCAGGCTGTGACTTCAGTATCCTAACCTCTAAGTTTTGTGGGTCAGTAAAACGTCTGTACAGTAATTTGAGCCTTGTCAGAAGCCTACTCTTTTGTCGGTGAAGAGCGTCAATCGTAGCGTTGCGGAATATATTGACATTGGCGGTCAGTTCGTACTTTGGAATCGTTCTTTCAATTGCTTGTTTTATAGTGTCGTCCATAAGTTCATAAAAATCTCTTTGTACATACTGTGGGCATTTAAAGAAATTGTTAACCTGCAAAATGTATTTTTCAAATAACTTGTTGACAATTGGACAGTACTTCCTTTTATAATCGGTATATACTTTTTTAATGTGATTTATTTTCAATAAGCTGACAACGCACAATAAAGTTAGGAAAAAATGTTAAACAAAAATCAAAACAAAAAATTTGCAAATATTTTTTTCATTTTTATGACGTCAAAAAAAGTGAAAAGTAAGTGTACAGTAAGGCGAACATTCTGCTTATCGGGTTATTGACAGAAACGCATCTTTATCAATTTTCAATTTATTTTATTCAATATACCTCCTTACAATAGATTACAGAAGCTTTGTTTTGCAAGAATGATGGTTTGCAAATTGACACTGACGTTAAAATTCATAAAGTAAAAATCTTGTATTTTGTAAACAAAACAGAAATGTTTTTTTGAAAACTGAGAAATTAAAAACGGGGAATACCGGCACTGAATTATCATTGAAGGCCAGATACCTTAGTAATACTTTCTGAAATTCATTTAGGGTCGTTTGGGGTAAATGTGGACAATTTTTGCATTTTTTTAAGGACACAATTTTTCAGAAAATTAAAAAACATTGAATTTTATTTTTTTTTATTATTATTTAAAACGGATATTATATTATAATAAACAAGATGTTCTAATTATGATGACTTAATTAAGGTACAAGAACCCAAATGTGATATAATTCAGTGTTTACATTTCCCCCATAGTTTTAAAAAATACTGGGGTAAATGGGGACATCGAATTTCTGACCTCTCCACCTCAAACTCTGCTTAGAGCTTTACGCTTAACACCCAACGCAAGCATGCGGCTGGGATCATGGTGAAATTCCCTTTCGTCTGCGGTTTATTTTTCATCACCTTTTGCAGCTTGTCATAAAAGTCGTTAACAACGAACGAGTTTCTTGCATCTTTTCTTAATTTTTGCAGGTGTTCTGGTTTCTTAAAAGTTAATGTTGAATGCCGCTTCACAAATCCTATGTACCAGTATTACCCAGTAGAGGTTATTTCCACGACTAAAATTGCGACCGAAATTCGAACATCAACTGAAGGGCAATGCAAACACCGATGTCGGGACATTTCAAATTCTGTTTTTTTTTTCTGCCTGGGTTCCGAGAATAATTTTACAAATGTGAAAATATTGACCGTTTACATTTACCCCAACCAACCCTATATTCTCTATTTTACTAATGCTGCGTGTTAAAACGTTCTTCAATCTAATGGAGTTAACCATTTAGTTAAAGCATTTCCCTTGTACGACACAGGATGCAATAATGTAACTGAGAGCGAAGATCTAGTAAAATTCAAGGTCTCATAAAAGTATGAAGGTTGCTTATTTATCAATGGTTTTTGAAGCAAAGCTAAGGATCGATATTTAAAATAAGTTTGGAGATGACTGCCCAGAATTGTCTTGGAATGTGCGGATATATGATCACGTCTACCAAGACCATAAACGTATCTTATTATGCTGTTTAAAGCAACATTAAGTCTTTGTTTTGTTTCAGCACTATGTCTGCAACCATAAGACAAAATTGGTTTGAGCATAGATGTTGCAAGTAGGAACTTTGTCTTAACTGGCGTAAAAGTGGCATGATAATGCGAGGTTTCTAAGGGCACCGTATACCATGCTGATGACTCGTCAGATATGATCTTCCCAAGATAATGTTTTATTAAACAAAATGCCCAGATTCTTACATTTGTCAACATATTTTATAGAAATGTCATCGAGAACTATAAGTGGAAGGTAGCTATTTAACTAAGCAATTTGATTTAGTTGCGTTTAATTTCAGTTGGTTCTCTCTAGACCAATTATTTATATGTTGAAGATTTCCATCTTCTATCAATCTTAGCTTACAAGAAAGATATATTTGGTAATCATCAGCGTACTTGTGCTTTGAGAAGTGCCTCGTGCAAATCGGTAGGTCAGTAATGAACAGTATAAATAACAATGGCCCTTGAGGAGCTCCTCTCTGTGTGTGTAAAACCGGGACCCAATATTGTGTACATAAACAGCTTGCCTTCTTTCAGAAAGGATAAAGGAGTTAACAAGCAGATCAAAAATTTAACTTTTCTTTTAGTTTTTTTTATTTATAAATTGTTGCTTATTTAATCAAATACCTTTGAAAAATCAAGGAGGACTAAAAGTTAGACCAGGTCATTGTCGATAGCATTTCTGATATCTTCCGTAACTTTAAGTTGGGACGTGATACAGCTATGTTTTGGTCGAAAAGCCGATTTGATGGTGCTTATTAAAGCATGTCTTATGGAAACATAGAAATTTGTTAATGAAGAAGTAGGAGCTTCTTTAAAAATATTTAAGAAAATTACTTAAAATGGCAAAACAAAGTGCAGTTCAATCACAAGAACTTATTATAACATTTAGAAATGAAGGTTAATCTTATCGTGAAATAGCCAAAACTGTGTTTTTTATTACCAATACTGAAATTCGATTATAGCAATTAGTCTTTTTGCAATCTTCACTCTTCCGCACTTGTCCATATCACAGGCACACTTAATTTCAATTTTTCCCTCTTGTTTTTCTTTCTTAATTACAACAGTTTTTCTTTGCAAAAATTTTCTTAAACATTCCTCATAAGATTCCCATTTTCATTCATATCGTTTATCTACTTCATCCGACCGACGTCAACCTCCAAGCAATTAATTCACACAAGCCCAACGACATTGATTTTGCCTCAAGTGTACCTACACTCAACAAAAAAAAAATAATAACAAAACAAAAGTATCTAAAACAAAATATCGCGTATCTTTTACGACAAAACACATACTTAAAGTTAATTGAAAAGCTTTAAATACTTTTCCAAACCTACTCGTTTACGTATGCTTTGGTCAAGAATCTTGGCGGAAAAATTAGCACCAATTAAGTACGTTTAGGGGAATTAGTGCCGCTCGTCAAAGCGTCCCGTTCTGTGCAGCTGGTTGTTATTATGGATTATCACCATTTGCGTGCGGTACTCATTAACCCAATTCGCCGTGAATGAAAATGATACAGTAAAAGGAAATCACAAGAACACACTTTCTGCATTAAGTCAATGATTCAGCTCAATCTTGAGCAGCAGCTCACCTGTCTCCGATGTGAAGTACTATCCGCTGACCATGTTCCCGGTCACTTATCGTTGACCCCGCTTGTGATGATGAAATGCAGCTTATAAAAACCCAAATCGCAATTCAGCGAATCGTTTGAAGTGTCATTAAGTACCTGGGCCACAAAGTGTCTTGCCATTCGTATAAGTACGAGTTTTTACGGTGCCACAATTGTCCGTGACTTTGGCCATGGTTGGTTGACCTGTCATAAGCTGTGTGCGCTTTGTCACAGCAAACGTCAGGTTTTTGCAAACGTCGGTACAGTGTCATATATTAAGCAGGGGATCCGCTAAGCTGTTGCCAAATATGAAGGCATCATTTGGCTGTGGCAGTGGGTAAGGTTCAAAGCCGTCAGCTTTTTATTTCTAACACGAGGCACGCATGCGCATTAAATCTCATTTGTTATGTATCTTAAACGAATACAATGCCAGATACAGATGAAACTGTAAAACAATTTAAATTGCGCAACGTAATCGTGAATTTGAAGGGGGATTACCTCACCGTGGATGGGCGACAGCCGATAAAAGTGATGGGTGAAATTTAGAAAGGGGTTAGGTATCGCGAGTCGGTACTCCGTCTTATCAAGTTTGTTTTTTATTTCTCAAGACTTGTCGATAAGTTTGATAAATGTGAATGTATACAAGAAAAAAATAATGATTTTGTACTTTAAATTACTACCTCAGAGCTGTAGATAGTTTATAGATAAGGATGGTTACGTAGGTAAATTGTTTTTGAAAATAAACCTTTTATTGTTTAGTTGAATATGTACGGGTTAATCTCCCGCCTAATTTCAGAATAAAGTGAAGTGAAAAATGTCTACAATAATGGCTGCGGATTCTGGGAATCGCTTTAAGATAAGCCGTTTACATTTCCACAACAAATAGAGGAAAATCGGTTCAGTCATTAATCTTATTTAGGTTCGCAAATAAAAAAAATTGGCATACAAACGCGTCGAATATCCAAAGGAGAAATTTCCTTTCGAGGGACCCTGAAATCTGTTCTGCTATCTTGCTTACAGTCGAATATTTGGATCCATTTAGAAGAACTGGTAGCATTTGGTCCTTTGTGTAAAGAGTTTTGACTTCGTCGACTACCGTCAAATTGTCGTTTGTGGAGTTATATTTGTCCCGAGATTGATAAACTTCTTTAGTATCTCGTTTTTATAGCATGTCCATTTCGAAGACAATATGAACTCTTTGAAATACTTTTGCTACGAGACTGCATAGACAATTTTTTTCTCTTCGCTGTACTCTCCCTTTTATTCTTTCCAGCGTCTTCTTATGCGCTTCATCTGTTGTCTTCTTCTGTATGAAATCGTTTTCATACCACTTATTTCCTCTCGAGGGCGGGCAATTGCTGGACTACTTTCTAAAGTATACTGACCACATATGTGTGACGTTTCTGGTAGACACAGTTGATAGCCTTTCGGTTAGATGGTTTTGGCTGCTTCCGATGTGATTAAGCGCCCAGTTTTGAGATTCTTCCTTTCTTGTTTGGTGCAGGACAGTCACTCATAATCGAGCTGCCACTTCAGAAAATATCACAAGCAGTTGTCTTGTTGTCGCTCCCAAAGATGTTTTCTTTAACAATTTAAGCATTTCCGGCATGAAGGCACTTTTCCATTTAAATACGAAAACCTTCTTTTTATATGTTGTTTTTATGTAGTTTCAGAACCAACAAGTTATACTGAAATTTTTAAAGTCAAAGCTTCTGTTGCAGCTTATGGTGAGTAAAATACTGCGAATTTTAAACAAATCGAATAACGATAAAAAAATTTAAAAAGTCAAAATCTACTTAAAATGAAGTCACACATTTTTGAGAGGAAGTCACAATTACGTAGTGTAAATTTACCACCAGTTAACAAGCTCAACCGCCCTCAAGCTTACTACTGGCCGGACTGTCACCGCTAACAAATTTTACAGTCAGAATCGACCCAGGTGACCAAACAAACAAAAAATAAATCATTTGGTTTGCAAAAAGAATATCTAATTTGACATTTCGTCAAGTATTTGAATGTTGCCAAATGAATGAATTTCAATGCGAATTGATTGATGGTGTTGGATTTTACAAGAAACGTCGTAATTTCATAAAGTTTTTTCGTAGATGTTTATCTGGACGTTTATGGTTGTTTTCATAATTGTTTCAAAAAAAGATGGTGTCTTGACAAATGGATGGTGTTGCTGTCAAGTGTTGCTGATCATTTGGGTTTTTAATACATTTTCAATCGATTTGGCGATAAATTCTCGAAATCTTGCCTTTGAGAGCTTCTAGAGTCTGTTTGGATCGGTGGAATCAGGCCATCGGTCACTACATACCGGCAAAACGAGGCAGAGACGAATCCTTTAAAATGAACATACCCGAGAGTCTTGTCCCACATCGTTGTATTCGACCAAAAATCGTTGACTAATATGGAAGTGACTTATGTTAATAAAGATGCAAAACAGAATTGGTCCCAAAATAGATCCCTGAGGTACACCCTCATGAATGAGCATAAAATCAAAGTTGTTTTCGCCTACTTCTCTTTGAAAAGGAAACTTCTGATAAGCTTTACCGCGCTTGGAGAAAATGAGAAACGATTTCTCAGCTTCCAGCAGAGAATGTCGTGATTGATCTTATCAAAGCGCTTCGACAAATCCAGCTGGCGTCAAAAATCTTTTATCAAACTCACGTCTTATGTCCTCTTAAACATCAGGTACATCAGATTACCCTTATTTACTTCCATTGATTTCGTTTTCTTTTTTTTTTAAACTTATTTATTACCATTTAAAGTACTAGTATTACAATTTATAGCAAAACAAGTTAAATACTTAAAAACTAATGTTATGTAATATATAAAGTTAATGCCCGACAAATAACGGTGCTCACAACTTAATATAATTTAAATTTAACATATTTTAAATTGGTCTTTATACAATATTATAACTAAAATGTTTGTGTAAATGTGCATAAATGAGTAACAAAAATAATTTGTTTTATTGTTTTTTTTTTTATAATTCTTAAAAAAAAACTTAGCTTAAAACTACCAGACAGGAGCTCTTTCCTGAGATTCTGTTGGCATTTACATGACTCTTTTATCTGTTGCTCTTCTTGCAGCATGGTATACAATGGGAACACTGCTCGAGTTCGACAAGCAGTCATGGCCTCAATGCCTCAGGTGGTATGTGTCCCTTTTCTAATGAGTTTCTAAAATGGGTTAGGATAACGATATGAGTTCGCCGATCGCGCAAAATGATTCCTCACAAGGCCCATGCTAACGTTGTCAATCCTTGACCTTCCGGAAGCATAGAACAGTCTTTTGTTCGAGACGTAATGCCGAAAGTCGGAACGAGCGCTTCTGTTCAACCGCGTGCAAGCTCACAGCCACTTTCTTTCGAAAACTCTATATTTCTCCATATAGGAAGGGCTTATGTTCCACCATACTGGACCCGCATAGGTCAGGATTAGACGCACAAAGGCTTGGTAGCAAAATTACCTTCACATCGAATCTTAGATGGTTGGAGTAAAACAGACTTCTCAAGGACATGAGTTCTGCTCTTGCTTTTTTTATTTCAGTATTTATATGTTCATTAAATTAAAAAAAAATTGTCCAAATGAACACTCAAATACTTCACAACTGTCTTTGACTCGATGATAAGTCCACTTTGGGATCTCAAAGATCTTCCCAATATTAGGCAAGAGACTTATTGACCTATAGTTTGAGGGATCGGAAGGATCCTTATTCTTTTTGACATTTGGAAAAAGCTTCGACTTATTTACTTCCTTAAATTTCCTTAAAAACATTACCACCGCCTACCAGTCTACTGTACTCAAGAAGGATACTTGCCTGAAAAACAGTTTTTTTACTTGCCTATTTTCGAACAAAATTTTGATAAATTTAAAATATTCAGCCACCTTATTTCGAAGTATTTTTTTTTTTACAACTAAAGATCTCCGGTCGGTGAGTTAAAACATAGCTAAAAGGAAAACACTTACATGAGAACTCAAATTCAAACAAATTGACAACTCAGTCCTCTTTACATATTCTCCGCCACCAGCAAGACAACGAAGCATTCACAATTCTTATCAGGATATAAGCACCCAGTTAAACAGAACTTGCTTAAGCTAAGTTTAGATTGTGTGACAAAATGACAAATATTTGCCTGTTTTGATACCCCGACCGTTTTTGGACTTTTTGGTTCTGAGAAAAGTGATACTTCCTTTGACCGACCGATCCCTTGCGTTCTTTCTTGTCACTACCATCCATGGCATTCGAAGAAAATCCCATGTGACATCACTCCATCGAATTGAATTTTATAAGCCGGTTGCAAAAATAAGGTTTTGTTTAAAAAAAAGCAACAAGCAAAAAAAAAAAACAAACAAACCATTCCAACCAGATTTGAACCCAGAACCTGAAAAATGGAAAAAAAAAACGTCGACAGCGCACCAATCAACTACGCCAACGAACTTGACGTTTGTTTTTGTGTGACATACTTACATAAACAGTACTTAATCATATACAATGTTCAAAATGGCCGCCACTACAAGATGGCCGCTTGTGTATATTTTGTCAGCTTTTGTCAAATGAAAGAGATTGATGCGTGGGAAACAATAAACGTTATTTCAAAATTGTCGCTTGAACATTCATCCTTTCATTCCCAACGACAAACAGCAATCAGTTTGATTCGCAAGGTCCTAGATGTTATCCAGGACCTGATGATGGAGCTAGAAGATAACATTCTGGCAGGCGGTTATAGATAAATATTTATTTCGTACAAATTAAAATTATGCAGACTTGCTACCGCACACTTACCAGTACAGAGTTACGATATTTTAAATTACCTTTCAACTGAACTATTTTTACAATTTATTTTACACTGTTCAAAATGGTAATTTACCTGATATATTTGAGTGAGAAAGTACGAGAAAAACCCACTATGTACAGAAAAAAAAAATAACAAAAGTATAATAATAAAAGAAAAGTACATACCAGCTTTAAAAATATAGAACAATTAATATAAATATATAATAATATAAATAAGTTAATAATTGAATTAATAAGTAAGTTGACAAATTTAAAAATGAAATAAATAATTAAATATAAAAGGTAAATAAATAAATACATACATAAATTAATAAGTTGATAAATTAATAAATAAAAACCAAAATATTTTAGTAAATAAATAAACATGTTAATTAATAAATAAATAGATAACCGAAATAAATAAATTTCAACATGAATAAACATTTCGACAAGTAAATAAATAAACACTAGGTTGGTAATGAAAAATTGTGAGAAATATGAAATAAATATGATGAATAATGTGTGCGACTCAATTTTTCAATGGATTATCAGGGTAATCACATCTGACCAAGAAAGTATCGATAAGTTTTCGAATTCCAGACATAGACCAATTCAACATTGACTTTATCATGAAGATCTGAAGTAGAGTAATGCCAGGGAAGATTTAACATAATTTTTAATAGTTTCTTTTGAGAAATCTGCAATTTTTTTATATAACTTTTGGCACAGCTACTCCACAATTGACACCCATGTAGAAGTAAGGCTTGAAATATAATTTTGTGAACTATCACTTTGTTTTTATTTGATAGTTGCGATTTTCTGTTTATTTACGGATACATACATTTTTATAGCCAACGTTGATTTTGAGTCCAAATATATGCCTAGATATTTGACGGAGGATTCCCATTTGATTTGCGTTCCATTTAATATTAAATGGTTCTGCGGAAGAATGCAAGGTTTTCTTTTGCGAGAGAAAAAGATGGTTTGCATCTTTTCCGCATTTATTTTAATCTGGGAAAAGAACTGCACCTTGGGGCAAGCCGTCTTAAACGTTTATTAAATTTGAGGGACTATTATAAACATACACTCTGAAGCAACGATAAGACAAGAAACTTTGAACGATTTTACATAGGAACGGGGGAAAATTATTATTTATCAGTTTCTGTATGAGCAGTGTGCCATACCGAATCAAATGTCTTTTCGATATCAAGCAGTATCATACCCGTAGATTTTCCCATCGTGAGGTTACTGCTGCAAGTTCTAAGAACCTGATGGGAAGTGCTATGATACCGTCTAAAGCCAAATTGTTCATTTGGAAATATGTTTGTTCATCTATGATCTTAATCATTTTTTTCTTTAACAATTAGTTTCAGCAATTTACTTAAGCCACTAAGAAAGCGTACAGGTCAATAGGACTCGGTTTTAGGGGATTTGCCAGTTTTAAGAATTGCCAGTTTTAAGAATAGCCATTTTTCACTCCTATCTTGGGTTGTTTTTTTAGGTATACATTTTTTATTTAATCCAGTCCCCCAGCCCAGGTGGTTATGGGTACTCTGAATCCCCGCCAAATTTTGGCTTGTTTAATGCGTCTTGAAAATTACTCTAGTTCGAGGGTCTGCTGTTTAAGTTGGTCGACTTTAATTGTACAAAAATAAAATTATAAAAATCATTAACTAGTTACTGAGCATTATAAATACTTAAAAGTAAAAAAAAAACACGAAAATTTTTTTAAAGCTTTTATTAGTTTATTACTAAATAAAAAAAGAAAAAGAAAACAAACAATGTGCAGCACGCTTTTATTTGTATTTTTTAATATATTTTTTTATCTTTTTAGTTATATTTAATTAACTAATAAAAATTTTTTTTTTCGATTTTTTATTATGTCTTCAAAAGAATAACTTTTTAATAAAAAATAATAATTTTGATTCAACAACTTTTTGGCGAAGCTTAATCACAATTATCTGAAAACTCAGACTGTCACTTATAAAATCTCATTCTGGTTTCTACTTCCTGGAAGCCACGTCATGTAGAATGAAGTCTTATAACTACGTGCCTAACTTGGCGAAATGCAAATCCAGGACATCAAGTCATGTCAAGATTTTTCATTGAATTGCAAAACGTATCGACGCGCCCACCCTACCCCAACTGAACTTCTTCACCCTCGAGTCGACCAGCCAGTGCCTTTAATGGTTCAACTGCATAGTTCTTCCTATTCCCTATTTATCGATTGCAAAAGAGCAACAATCCATCGGACACTGCTTCCGTGTGTACGTTTGCCGGCAGGAAATGCAGAATTGAAAATGAATTGTCTACCAATTCAGGGGGGACTTGGGTGGCTATTAATAGCTATTATGGCGACGAGACGTGATGGCCTATTTTGGGCTTCATGGCGGCAAACTGGTAAACTCAATTAAGGGCCGTAAGGGTGATAGTGTCGCATTTGCTAATTTGCTCCTTTTATAGAACATCCGTCCAAAAAATAGAGTGCGGCCAGAGAAGGTGGCCGATGCGATTGCCACCGACTCTGGAACTTTAAATCCAATTAGAAGTGGGCTTTTGTATTTGTGTACGGATATTTTTAGTCTTGTTGCGTGCTTTCCTTTCGCCAGTCCTCTTTGCTTTTCCATTTTCTTTTATTTAATTACGGCTCATGGCCGAAAATGACGACCGCGATCATTGAAGATAGACGAGTTAGCTCGAGTTCGATTGTTATTTGTTTTCGGCTGGATACTGAATTGGAAGGTGTGCCTCGGCCCGTTTGCTATTAGCTAATGAATGGTTTTTACTTATTGAGTTGCCCTGTTTGGGTTGAAGGGCGGAATTATGGGTTCTGTTAAAGGGCATGGACGATTGAAATCGGAGTAGTCGCCGACCAACTATGATGGAATAAGTTATTGTGCGACATCAAAACGGTGAACAAGGCGGTTGTGATTGCAGCTAGATGCCTATTAAGGTCATGAGCGGGAATAGTGTTGTGTTGGAAAATTAATGGTCATATAAATTTTTTAGATAACGTTACCTGGTTGGATTGATGATCGGAAAATGTGTCAATTGATTTTTACTTATTTGGACCTGTCAGTTTTGATAGTTGTGAGTGGGTAAACGGAAATCATGGATAAAGATTGGTAAGTTCGCGGTGGGCATTCAATAAAAGAAAAGCCTCTCATGCTAGACCATTCATCGAAACCCTTCTTACGTATCATTATCAATGAGCAAAACATCTTCGATTTCTTCCTTGATAAGTCTGACTGTTTTGATTCCGGACCGTTATTGCAAAGAGAAGTCTTTAACACAGTAGGAATTTGCAGGGTTTGAGCAGGGTCGGTACATACTTTGGTATCTAGTCTAAAGGCTGCGTCTTCCGCATACTTTTTAAAGGGTTCCATATCCAAACGGGTGCAAATGGAACCCTAATAACGAAGCTCCACTGTCCGTCGGTCCGTTCATCCATCTGTCATGATAGATAAACACTTGCAAATTACACAGAGTGTGAAATTAATTAAAAATTAAATATCAGCTTTGAGATAAAATCAGAATCATTATCCCTCTTAAGATAATAATCGACACAACCCTTGGAGCACATCCGTCACGAGTTGGGTGTTGATTGGAGACTCAGGCTCGATCATGGCATTTATACTTTTCTGTGGGGTGGGTCCCTGAAAAAATTGACACACACATTTAGAGTTAAAAATTGGTGTACAGTCATTGGCAGAAGGTTTGTTTCCTTAGTTGAAATTCCCAGGAATGAGCCATGGCAGTTATAGATACAGTTGTGGTAAAAAAAAATAGGTACAAGATGCAATGATGAATAAGATACAGTGGACTCTCCCTAAGCCGAAATTTCACGGGATACCATGATTTGTTCGAGTTAGAGAGAGTCTTGAAAAAAATCTAGTTTATTTAATATAATAATCGAGTTTATTTAATAAAAGGGGTTAACATAATTTAAAAAAAAAAGGTAACAGAAAAAAGTAGTCCATCAAAATAACAAAAGTTAAATGAATTAAATAAAAGACTTTACTTAAAAAATTTGGAGTGTTTGTTTCTTACAAAAATTGTTTTTATAAAGAGACATTTTTGAACTTCATCCGGTACTTGTTCAGTCAATTCTATTCCAGATTGCAGAATTTCAATCGCGTTCTTAATTTCGTTGCTTCCTGGCATTTCTATGTTAATTAACTCTTCCTCTTCTTCATCTTCACTTTCGTTTGCTTTATTTTCAACATTATTTATTTTATCTAAAATAGTCCCATTGTCAGGTACTTCGGAAGCCATGATTTTGCGTCGAGCTTCAAAAGCCAGCTCGTAAAAAGATCTGCCGTCATCCAACACCATTGGTTGGCTACATAATCCACTGGCAAAGATTTAATTTATTGAAAGCAGCATGGATTTTTGCTCTTGCCGATAATTTTAAGAGCTTGAGTTTTTCTGATCCTGTCATGTTGGATCCTTCAAGACATTTCACTCTTTCTTTGCTGTGTTTTCCTCCAAAGCATTTTTCGCCCTTAAAAGCCAAGGTACGTGTAGGTAAACATTTGAAAAAAATTCCCGTTTCATCGACATTAAAAATGTCTTCCGGTTTGAATCCTGTTCCAACTCAATGCCTTATTGACTTAAAGCTAAAAACAATACATTTCAAATAAACAAAAATTTTGACCACACGGTTTATTTTTCAATATTTCTATAACATGAAAATTACAATTTTTTTTTATTGATATCAACTTGCACAGAATAACTTCATCAGCTCTCTTAGGGAGACTTCGACTTAGGTAGAGTCTGTTTTTTTTTTTTTTTAAATTAGCTGGACCTTCGGACAAAGCTTAGTGCAGTTGTTAAGCATGCTGACTCCTAGCGCTAGAAGATGTACCCATGAAATTCTCTTAATGAGAGATGTTTTTTGCCACCGCATCAAAAGGCTCGTGCTGCACCCACACAGGTATTTAGGGATCGATACTCCTTTCAAATAGGACACAGAATAATTTGCGACCAGAATGAGCTCATCTCTACGGCGCTTTGATCTTTGAACGGAAGATGTAGATTCATTTTCATATCTCAAGACAGTGCTTCAAAAACATTGTGTTTGGTCTGTTTAAGATTGCAATTAAATAAATCCAAAATTAATTTTAGTGCAAAATTTCATTTCATTTTATTGCAGCGAAATATTAACATAATAATTTTAGTTCCTAAATATATTGCACATTTTAGAGACACGGTACAGAATACCTTACTACTATAAGTCATTACTATATTTATACAATTGTTATCACAGGAATATATTTTTTATTGAAGGAAAAGCTACAACAAAAAACCTTCGTAATAATAAAGAAAAAAAATATAACAAAATATTTATGTTTCTCTTCATGACTTTTGGTCTAAGAGAAGGGGGTTAAGTCAATAAACACTGACATTGCATCTTAAAACAAAGTTCATATTCAAAATATGGAAGGCAAACGTTTATAAATTATAAATATTTAACGAAAATATTAGTTAATAAATAATGAATAAAAATTTATAAATACTAAAAATATATAATAAATGATAAAAAAATAAATAATTAATAATGAATAATTAATAATAAATAATAAGTTATAAATATAAAATAATAAATAATAGATAGTAAAAAATAAATAAAAAAAAATAAATATTTAATAATAAATAATATATAACAAATAATAAATAATAAAAAACAAAACAAAAAAGAATAAATAATAAATATTATATAATAAATAATAAATAATACATCGTCTGACATTCTGCATCTAGCGTTGTATCTTTCAAATAGTTTCGTTATCCTCACTGAAATTTTCTCGATATTTGCTATTTCGTGGAGTTTGTCCGTTCAGTAATGCCACGGCAAGTCAAGAATCATTTTCAGTACCTTGTTTTGGGCTCTTTGTAGACTCACTCGATGGTACTTTGCCCATTTGCCCCAAACGGGGTGAGCCATAAAATGTGATTGCCTGAAAGATTGCTTTTATTTTCGGTTTATAAACGGGTACAAGGCTTTTATTGTAAGATTTATTTTGTGTATCGTTTCTTAAACATTAGTACCAAATGTCAGACATTTGTCAAGGTTGACTCCAAGGTAAATTCCATCAAACTTCCACTCAATCTATGTACTGTTGATGACTAAAGAGTTTTTCGGTAAGAAGCAAGATTTTCTTTTTCCTTGAAAAAAAGACAGCCTGGGTCTTCGTGGCATTAATTTTATTTTCCAGTCGCTAAAATATGAACTGATTTATTCAAAGCAGATTGCATTTTTTTTTTTCAATACTGAAAACACTTGCATCTGATGGGAACATCCATGTATCATCTGCGAACTTGGCGATATTACAGTCGTTAAATCGAGGGAAGTCGTCGGTGTATATATTGTATAGTACTGGTGATAGTACTGCACCTTGGGGAGTTCCTTCATTTAATGATACCCAGTCATTGATAAAGACCCTAAAAGTTCGTTTTGTAAAAAAGGATTGTATGATTTTGGTAAGGTAGGCTGGAAAGTTCCGTGAGTATATTTTATGAAGAAGCCCGTTGTACCAATCGTTATCGAAAGCTTTCTCCACATCTATAAAGACTACACCAGTGCTTTTCCTTAATTCAAAATTAGTTTTCGAGGCAGTTTGATAGTCTGTGTATTTGATTCACCGAACTATGAAGGGGTCTGAAGCCAAATTGCTCAGGTGGCAAGATATTATTGTCGTCCAGGTGCACATCCAATTTGTTTTTGATTAATTTTTCAAGGATTTTGCTAAATTGCAAAATGTTATAAGCTTGTTGAAACAAAATAAATTCTCCTCCCAAGATCTATGGCATTTTGAGGCTCTCAGCCTTAAGGGAACGAGCATGAGAATATGTTGGGTTGTCAATAACGAACCTTCTGCAGTGCATTATTTTGACTGAAATTTCTTTTCAAAATTCTCACTGTCTCGGGAACACAGGATTGTAAATAATTGCCATTTATTCCAGCGCCATTCTGTCAATACAATACCTGTCAGTGTCACTTTAACACGATTTAAAAATATATCAACAGATGGCCCTCCCTAAACGAAAAAAAAAATTGTTCTCTGGACACCTTTTATATCAAAAAAGAATCGCTCCGTATAAATCCGCATAAAATTCAACTGATTGTCAACTCGTTTACCCTTCGGGATTGCATAATTTTAGCATTTTTTTTTCTCCATGCAAAAACGAACCTTATTGTACAGGCAAGGCACCCTCGAGAGACTTGTTCCACTCTTCCTCTGGCACAAAGGGACTTCGTATGTAGTTGAAAATTCAAACGATAAAATGTCATTTAAATTCCAAAGAAAAAAAAACATTTTCCTTTGTCGAGAAATCCTCAGTGCGAACGTTTAGATTTTACTTCCAGTTCCAGTTCCAGTGACAGCGGGAACGTGACCCCTATAATGGCTGCTAGGAAATACTTAATGACAAACACGAACGCACAACGAAAACGGCGAAGCGTAGAAATAATTTTGCAATTAGAAATAGTTCACACGACAGAGAGAGAGAGAGAGAGAGGGTATGGATGTGATTACTTTTCGCGAAACCATAAGAATACCACCAGCAGATGCATAGATACTTCTTGTAGATGGGGGTGTTGTGTTGTGTGGACTATTTCTACTGTTTCCGGTGCAGTAACTCGCCAGCTTTTCTTTATGCGGGACCAAGGCGGTGGTACTCGTGTACTTATGCTCCGGATGTGCAAAGTCTTAAAGTAAAATTGACAGCAAACCTAGAAGATGCTAGAATACAAGGCGAATGAGAGAACGAGAGAGAAAGAGATTACTAGAATACTACGCGTACTTAAACGACGCCACTGTCAGAGAGCATAAAAGTTTTTATGTGTGTTTACTTGTCCCCGGATAAGCGTCTCGCTTGCACGTTTTTAGTTCGAGTGCGGGTATTGAACTCATTTGTTCTTCCCCGAGTTCCTCTGACTTTGATTCCGTTTTCTAAAACCCAACGCGAGCCTTCACAGTGCCGATGATGTTACTTCTGACGGTGCTTACAGAGCTTAGCGCATATTGCATCTGGCTTCTGGTTTTTATTTCTTCAAGTTAGCTGGGGTTATCAGCGCATGAATGTTGCACGCTGTTGTAAGTATGCAGTATGGAAGTAGGTCTCATGGGCCAAGTGAAGTGTATCTAACCCGGCACTGGAGTGCCTTTGGAGGAGAGAAAACGCTCCAAGAAACCAGACTGTGAACATCATTCCAAACAAGGCAAGGCACTATCTATCTCTATATCCACGGATAGGAGTATCTTTTCAGCCAGCTGATGATTTATTACGTGTTAACTTGTGTATCAGAGAGTTCTGTGCAATGACGATGATCTGCTGCCAGGCATAGGTACTGCTCCAAGTCGTTTATTCAACCTTCTTCGTTTTTTTTTTCTTGTTTCTTTTCCAGCTCATCATCTGTTTGGACGACCGACGGTCCGACTGACGATAGTTGTTTATCTCTAAGGTCGTTTACATTTGGACGCTGTGCGAGTCTTGGGCTGCTTATGTTGTGCTCCACTATCGTGTGCGTTGCATGTTCTCAGATAAATTATTATTATTTGTTTTATTCTAGCAGAAAAGATAAACAGACTTGTTGGTGTTGGTTGATTGTTTTGCAACATTTAAGACCCCTCGAGGGCGGGTTTGTTACAGTTTCAAATTTAATTCGCTTTTAGATTTAAGTGAAGTGATGCCGCCGAGCGAACTAGTTGGGTGTGGAATCGGAGGCTTGGTGGAGAAGACCGTTTTAACTATTGTAACCCTGAACATGCTGTTGAACTCTGTTCTAGTGGTTATCTTACGTCTTAATTTTTAAGTGTTGAATTAAATCTGCTTTTCATTCGAAATCCCTTAACAGTTGATCGCCTTTAAAACGCATCCATCAGTTTCCTTCAAGGTATTGAAGCAAGCTGGAGAAAGAGGTGCTGAAACCTCAGATCAAAGAACTGTCGTATTCTTCTAAGGGAAAGAAATGTCTCTTTAAAGATTGTTATATGAGTATGAATCTAAGAATTGAGCAAGCTTCTTTGTAAAGAGTAAAAGAACTTAAATAAGAGAATCAATGCAGGAACGGCGAAACTATGACGTTACTGGAATCCTTCGACTTCATATGATCTACGCTGAAATTGTTGCCATTCTGGTATCGACCAAATTTCTATCCACACTTGTTGACAGTCTTCGACAGTTTTTCGTCAAACGTCCACTAAGCGAAAATACGACGATAAAATAAATGAAAATAAAGTATTGACTTTGCCATCGGGCTTGAATTGGAGGCTATGGATTCACATTCTCAAATTTGTTTGACTAGCACTCAGCTTGTTATACAGGTTTTGGTATAAAGCTGGCTTGTCAAGCAAATTCAAAAGTGAACTCCCTCCTAATTAAATGATTAAAATGAATCACCCAATCTCAACCTAATAGAGATGGTTTGGGCCTTAATTTTGTATGTCCTTCAAGTAGACTGGAGATCAATAACGTTGGACAAAGTCGAAAAGTTGTTCGATTAATGGCCAAAGCGTTCCAAGAACATAGTGGATTTTGCGACGACAAATAATTGTGATTGTTTTTTTTTAAGGCTTCTTCATCATATGGATAACGTAACTTCTTTGCAGCTTGCACGGGGTTCCAACTTTAGCGGAAATAAAAAAGATGTTCGTTTTTCCATTCCATATTGAAACAGATGCAAAATTTATAATTTTACACAAAAAGCAAAGTAAGACTGACAGATAACAAACGTCAAACACAAAAAAATTGTAATTGACAGAAGCCATTAAAAAATATGCGTAGAGACAAAAATGGGTGAAATCAAAAATTATTTAGTTGCCAACCTTGTTATTTTGGAGAAGCTCTTCATTTGAGGTGATCACGATCTTTGGCGCTTTTATTAAGCGTGATTGACACAATCCTTATTTAAAATCAATATAACAATAACAAATATGTGAATGCAAATATTTAAATAAATATTATAATAAATAAATAAAACATTAAATAACATATTAAATAAATATTTAAATATTTAATCAACTAAACAATAGTGAATCGGAGTTGACTTTTTAATGTCAAGCTTGTATGAAACCGTCCACTGTGCGTCATCGTCAAATCAATGGACAAATATTTAAACCGTCAATTTGAACGTGATCGCCATTATTCCAAGCTTCCTCGAGTAGAAAAACGTATCTGCTGAGTTCAATGTTTCAAAATAAAAGTTTTCAACTAGTATTATTCCGACGCAGACGACAGGCATGAATATTCTATACTAGGATTTCCAATAACTAACAATAGGAGATCCCGCACTGCTGCTAGTCTTCTAAAAATAGTACTCATAAATTAACTTCTTACAATGGAAATTTTAATTGCCAATAATTGTAGAATCGTTTGTGATCAACGAAAAGATAGCTCAAGCAACAATATCCACCAACAATCAGAACACATAATTGTGCGTTCAAACAAGCTATAAATAAACAAAAGACAAATAAACGAACGAGCCAACAAAACATGAAAAGTCATAAAATTGTTTAAGAAAATTAAGCACAATGTCATTTGAAAAATTAAACAAATGATGTTGTCACTTTATTTTCCCTCTCGCTGTCCAAAATGCTTTCTATTCGGTTTTTTGAATTAAACAAAAATAAAATTATTACGCAAGTAATAAAAAAAAATTATTGGATTAAAACATTAAGTCTGGAATTAAACGATTTGGCAACTGGCTATCGTGAGGAACATCTGAGCATGAAGGAAGATCAATTTCAAGGATTTCCTGAGGAAAAAAAAATCTTGGTTAATTGAACAGTTATTTATTGTGTATGTCCTTGAAACAGAATATCATTTGTTGTGCCATGAGATTTGGACACACGCTTATCCAAAGAACAAATTCTTTTTTGAAAAAAAAAAAAAAATTGTTATTTTCCAACTTTGACGGCAGTCTCCTTTCATATTTCTTTTGCTTGAGTCGCTCCTTAAGTCGGTAAAGAAGCCGCTGGGGGAACAAAGCTTGTGTGTTCGAGATATTCAACACTCGCTTCTTAAATGTTAGTCATCGAAGCCAAAGGCTTTAAAAGCTGATGCTTTCCTTAACATTTTCCGAAACCTGTAGATTTGGCCCAACAATTCTCTCGGCTTTCCAAACAGCCTTGCGACTTGGAATTTATTCGATGTCGCTGGAGAAAATGTTTTTATTAGGTCTTAGACTCCTGTTTTAACTCAGAATCTAAGTGATGCATCCAGTTCTTCTCCAAGGATTGTTAGTTCTTCAAAATGTGATCTTGAAATGGATGCGACGATTCAATCTGTTTTAATGGCGAATTTTCGTTCTCGCTCGAACCATGTTTTAAAAAATATTTTGCAATCATTAAATCATTGATTCTCTGATTTTCAAACGAAGATCTCCAAGTTGGAAGAATGCTCCAAACACATCACTCTTCATATGCTACAGTTTGCGTAGATGACTTACGGACAGGTCAGGTGCGAAGATCAAGATCATCGTTAGCCTTTTGCAGCGAAATGTCGAAAAGATTCAGTGATCTTGCAACGGTTGATGATCATCTTTCATCAGGTTGAAACCATACTGCTTGAGAGGACATTAAAAAGTATACAATCGTGAGACAGCATTGAAAAATCAAGCGTAGCTAAGTATCATGTGGTTCGGCTAGATCAGTAAATGTTTATTTTTCAAAAAACATATTAATAAAGAGACTGGTCACAGCTCGATTCCATTTGACCTTCCGCTGCTTGCATACGGATGTGCTGTAAGGTTCAAGTGGAGTAAGCCTGATCGAAAGTTTCAACGTTTTTGAAAGACTTATTTATTCAAATGAGGTATCCAAAGGTAGACTGCAAAAGCAATGACCCCCAACAGTAATATGGTCTTCGGAGTTTAAACACTTTACAACTTCAGGCCTAAGTTCAGAGATAAATTATTAGCGCCATGCCCTTGTTTCGATAGTTGTCTAAGGTCTCGTTTCTTTCCGAAGTTTCACCCGGAATAACACAATCAAAATATCTGATTTGAAGTGAACCACCCTAGATGGAATGTCCTGGAAGTCTATTCCTGTTAAGGTAGTTTTATTCATTATATTGAATTTGCTCAATGACAGATTAAGACACTCGATGAGTAGGTGTTCGATGGTATCCTTTGATTGTCCGTAATATCAACAGCTTTCTGTTCCTCTGCTCGTAGTTGCATACGAAGTGGCCAGTAAGTGCGCCACACAGTTACATTAGGTCTGGCTTCCTTGGTCTTTCTCGGGTCGAGCTTCATAAATTTTTTGAAGTGTTTAAGTCCCTCCTGGCTGTTCCAAATCGGATACGGTACTAATTTGACCATTTATTTGACCATTTATTTAAATGTAAGAGTATGTCCACATGGATGAATTCATGGATATCATATCTCTTTTCTTCCACAACAACACTTAAAAACTTCGGTTACAATAAAACCCATAATTTAAATACATAAATGGTTGAGCTAAGATCGCCTGAATAGGGTCAATAAGGAAAAAGCTTGCTTCTATTGCAGTGGTCGACCAGCGTTAGCAGCCCGACCGACTGGCCTTGCTGCAATCTTCCAAAAAACACAGCTTTCCAGTATGTCAATTAATTTCGAATAAAATACTGCGAATTATATGAATGCAAATAAGTCGGTATCTAATTCTCCGTCGATATTCGGAGCTCGAAGTTTTTTAAACGGCAAAGAACTGTGAGTTCACATTTTATTTCGAATTATATTGGAAGCTTAGTAATAGTTAAAAACTTAGAAAAAACTATTAAAAAGGCTTTCAAAAGTATTATAAATGCTTACAGGGTAATAAGGCTACATTTTTCAGGCTCATATTAAAGTACATTGCAATTTGTTAAAGGTTTGGTGGAATCTCAGGAGATTTTAAGTAAAATAAAATTGGGAAGTCGAAAGAAAGGTCCAATTTTGCGAGTAAAGCAAACAACATCACCTGATAGGGCCTTGTTAGGACGAATTTAGACCTGGTAAGTTCAATTAGTCAAATATTTACACTCCGACGGATCTTTTAAATTGCGACGCACCATCTCTTCATTCATTTCAAAGCTGCATTTATCTCTGAATCTGATGATGAGTTTAACGATGAAAAAGGACAAAACCAGGTGTATGCTGCCATCAAAGAGGGAAACTGAACAGACACTATAGACAGTTCTGAGAACAACATCTCTTCAGAGATTATAGGAAGAATAAAGTGTGGGTTAAATCCTAATCAGACTGCTTCAAGAGATGTTAAATTCCATGCCGTCCAGCGACGGGATTTAAACATCGCGGTTCTACTTTGAAATAATGAAATTATTTAATTTTTAAGTACTCGCATTCTTCTGTTGTACTGCAAATTTACTCGTTTTATGTGCTTCGACACATCGCTCCCAGTTTCATCTGAACTCATAAACTTTCCTAGTTATCAGACACGTTGGTTATGAATCAAGAATGGCGAAAATAAACGTCACATTCATTAGAACCCTTGAACTGATTTCCATAAAATGTCAATTTCACTAGCAGTCGGATTCGTATCTCTTCACCTACACACAAATCCCGTTCTGTCATGAAAAATACCAAAACAAAATCGATAAAGTAACCCCATACAATTTGTATACATATCTTCAAATGTACACCAAATTCCCGCCAACTTAAACAAAACCTTTGCACGCCCCATAAGGCACCACTCACACACACTTCCCACAGCCATTTAACTTGAATCTAGCATTCACATCACACTTATAACTTTATAATTAACAACTGAACACTGTTATCTGTGCCCGCACGGCCTACAATAGCTTTCAAACTCCGCTATTTACTTCGAGTTGCTCGTTTGCCCTCAGCCCGCCCTCTCGGTTTCCAACTCCAACCAGATACACACGTCGCCGTCGTAGTACCTTCCACTGATAACTTTATTTCCCGTGGTTTGAATCGAAAGCTTATCATGGGAAAGGCTCCTCCATTTCAACTAAACGAAGGAACTTATCAAACCAATTCTACAAGTATTAATTACCCCGATTAGTATGGTTATTTGTTTGTTGCGACACCCCCAGTCTTTAATGGTGACCCATTTCTCACTCTGGAAGAGTATCTGTGAATGCACTGTTGAGCTTTAAGGCTGTTTTATGGATGAAAACCAAATCAATAAAACAACAAAATTTGTAGCAATTGCATTTAAAAGAGCTCTTATCTGGTCTGGTCGTAAAGTTGGAGATAACTGCTGGAATTTGAAATTCAACTTCTACTTGGGATTCTGAGAGGCACTGGCGACTAATTGACAGACAAGAGGTGAATGGAAATATGTTCGATTTGATCGGGAAAGAAAATCAGCACGATTTCTTGAAACGTCTGCAGATACTTTCATTAGGTACTAAATGTCCCAGCATTTGTGTGAATGAAATACTAAATGGAAGCCTGTCGTGGGACGAGCTTAGGTAATATTTTTTTATTTAATTTTTTAAATATTCACGCATTCAAGGGGTTATAAATCCCCCTATATAATGACACATTACCCTCGAGGATTTAGCTCCTATGTCGATCAACGATGGTTTTGGAGTTCTTGCCTTCAAATGGAAGTTATACTCTAGATAAGGGTGAATGCAAGATGGGGTAATGTATTAAATGCGTCGCTTCAGGTAACCAAGATTTTCTCCAGCATTTGTGGCGACATGGGTCATTCCAAAAGACATTTTTATTAAGACTTTCAGCTTTAGTGATACAATTGTCATTCAGTGGATTATAGTTGAGGGTTTTTATTTCCCCTTAAGTGACTGTAGACAATATTATGTTTTCTTGGAATTAAATTCCACTCTGTTCGTTGAGCTTCACATGAAAATACTCATGTTGTTTATTTGGGAATATATATTTATTTTGTCAAACGCCGCACACGAGGTTATGTTTGTGTCCATTATCAAGGCCAATATCTTTGATTGCTTCCACGCCATCCAAAGGCCTGTCTAACAATAGTTCAGATTGATTACTGAAGTCTATTTTAATCTAGAAAACAACTTTAGATATCTGCTTACAAACAAAAACTGGCCGAGTTTCAAATAATTTATATCATTAATAAAGATTAATAAAGAGCCAGTGACCTATATGAGTCCCTTGCGGTATACCATAAGCTACTGGTTTTGGACTCGATTTGAGTGCACTTACTCAAAAAATTAAATTAAGCTCAACAGATTCTTGAACATAGTTGGATTGTTTGTTTATGAACGAATTAAATGACTTGGAATCATATTGGATCTTGTCTTCAATTCAAAATATATAATTTTATGCAAAGAGTTTCAAATTCCCCATTGAGTGAGTATTCAAAATTAATGACCATTTTGTACAAAAATCGCCTCATTAAACGGGACGAATTTCCGTCTCGGCTGCTTTGTTAAGAAGCACATTTTGGGTTCGAAAAAAAGAGGAAGCTAATGAATCCTGAATGGTATGCTTTTTGGAGTTGTGGCATTCTGAACCAATTTAACATGCAAGACGATAATGGAAAAAAAACATAAAAGTCAATGGGGAGCACTATGGAGCCATGGTAATCAGGTTTCAAAAGCCAGCTAAGCCGCCAGAGTCCCACTCAAGTTGTATAATAATCGATAATGGTTTTAAACATGGTTTCTGTTCATTACTGATGCGTATGCCTCTCTCATTTTGTGAAACTTTCAAGGTCTTGAATTCAACCATACTCGTTAAGTTATTTTGAGGACTACTCATTGTATCCAAAGAATCGCAGATAGCTTCAATGAAGGTACCCAGTTTTTTTTTTTTGAATTTGTTAAAACCCTGGAAAAAATTCCAGGTTTTTTGAGTAAATCCAAATTCTGGTGACCCTGAAAGTATGAGTGCTTTTCACAGGTTCAATATAGCCTGTGATGTTGGTAGTCTATAAGACCACGTTGCCTTGACATGTCAGCTCGAACGTCATCTGTATGTCCTACAGACGCGGACTATGTCTTAAATGAAATTCCAAAAGTCCATTGGGTCAAGAAATGAACCCGAGGGAACTCATTCAAGCAAAAACTTTATTTCCAAATATTCTTTGCATCAATAAAAACTCACTGAGATTAAAGCAGCTCTTCGTTTTGAGGCTCAGGCTTCCTATCAGAACAATGCGTTGTTTAATAACCTCAACAGAAAGGCGAAGCATTTTATGTATCCTGATAGGCATTGAGAACCAATTGTAAAACTCCAAGTAACCAATTTTTCCTAGTATTTTCAAAAAGGCAATTATTAATTTCAAGACGATGACTGCATGGTTTCGGCTTGTCTACAATTAGACTGAATGTTTTCTTTATTTTTATCAAAATATTTGTTAAATAAATAATACCTACATTTTTAACTCGGGTCAGAAGTCAGTATTTTTGAACACAAACAAACTTTTTTTAATTGCTGTATTTTGCACGTGCACTTACAACCTTGTAATGTTTAACTCACTTAAAAATTAAAACAAGCTGAGCGCGGGATGTCATTGGTCGATACTTTTTCAAAAATGACAAAAATACAAACAAAAATGTATCCGTCAACTTTGATTCTCATCTCCATAGCTAAAAGCTTGCTAGATTTTTTTGGGCGTCGAAAAATGGATGTGGAAGTCATGTGGTTTCAAAGAGATTGAGCCCCGTCTGACACAAAACGATCCTGAACTAGTTATTACACGAAGATCATGTGTTTTGCTGCCGTTGGATTTCTACAAAGAATTCGCAAACTCTTGACGTTTAAAAAACGAAACGTAGAAAACTGTCTGGAAACTTTTGAAGGGCATTGGTGATTCGTCAGCTGTTTGATTTTTCATTGTACTATTTTCGACGGGTCGTCGGTAAAATGAGCAATAAGGGCTGTCAATGCAGCCGGCAATATGTTCTCTTTACGGATTTTAAACATATTTTGCCAAAAATGTACGATCTGAAACTGGTAAATATTCCCGGCTCTTAAACGAATGAATGAAAGTTTTTTTTCTGTTTAAAGGAAAGGCTTAAAAAGTGCCAAAATTAAAGATAAATAATTAACAGGGTGTTTCAGAATCTTTTACTGATGCACAACCATAGCATGTAAAATTTAAACTCCAATTGGGTCCATTATTTGGGTAGGAACAGGATGTTTAAAAACTTAGCAAAATATTTCAGAGAAATACCTGTTTCGATAAATTTAATTAAGAACATTGGATGTTTGTTAAATAATTTCAGACAGCAGACAGCGTTTTTTTTTTTAAACTAAAAAACCAGTTGTCCGAGTACTGAAAAATTAGGTTTAGTATCAGGACAATATTTATTTTCTTACGCATTAAAATGTATAAAATGTTTAAAAATTCATATTTTTAGATTAAATTATTTAAGAATGGAGGAAAGCAGTTTTAGACGGGTTTAAGAAGAGGTTCGGACGAATAATTTGAGTGTAAGACAATTATCTGCCAAATATTGTCTGTGTCGATCAACTTTCATGACCGACCAAAAGGTAAAAGGTAAATTATTGAAAAGGCAACAAAAAAAGGGCCAGAGCCTTACTAAACACCTGAGGAAGAATGTAAAATTGCTAAGCGATGCACCAATATGTGCAAATGTGGTTTTCCCTTAAAGACGGATGACCTCCTTTATACAGTGCGAAAAATTATTAAGGACTCGGAAAAGGGAAACACCTTTTAAAGATGATTGACGAGGTAAAACATGGCTCAAATCATTTATTTGAAGAAATCCTTCTTTGGCTGCTAGAGAAGCTGAAAACATAAGCACTCCTTTATACAGTGCGAAAAATTATTAAGGACTCGGAAAAGGGAAACACCTTTTAAAGATGATTGACGAGGTAAAACATGGCTCAAATCATTTATTTGAAGAAATCCTTCTTTGGCTGCTAGAGAAGCTGAAAACATAAGCAAAGGCAGGTTCGTCGTCACATAAGAAAATATTTTACAGTGGTTTAAGAGCTAGAAGACCATTTAAAGAGCGTAAACCAGGAGGAAATACTGCACGACTCAGCAAGGATCTTCAACGGTTATGGAAGCAGTTTTTGCCTTTGTCTAAAAACTGACAAAGTAATAGCACCAAAGTGCTTGCTTTTTTAGCAAGGGACAAGTCATTTTATATGCACTGCCATCCAGCGGACGAAAGTATATAAAAGCCCCTAAAATCTAATTGGAGAAAGACTGTTCGTGAGCGGCAAAAAAGAAACCTAGGTCAATCGGTCACAAAAAACTGTTTGCCCTCTTTTCAACGAATGCATTGAGCAAAAAAAGAAAACGTTTAAAATTGATATGAAATGTTGGTGTCCGACTTCTGAAACTTAAACGTCCGGATACCAGCACAAACATAACTTCTTTGAGAATTAAAAAAACAATAATATTCATATATCCAAATCTTTTCACTGAAGCTTTAATAGTTAAAAAAAAAGAAGGAGTCAAAGTTAAGATTTGTGTCAACTGTGCGGCTTCTAATGCCTTTACCCTATGCAAACAAATTTTGCCAAAAACTGTGTTTCAATAAAATTTTAAATTTTAACATTTTAATAATTTCAAAACAAAATCGGTGGCCATTTTTTAAATATATAAAAAAAATTTGGATTTTGAAGAACTTTATCAAAGTCTTGCATTTTAGAACCACGTGAAATCTAATCTGATTGGCCAGCTGCATCGAGTAATTTAAATATAATTTTTAAATACTTCAAATCACTCGTCAATTCCGATAAGCTAGAAACAATCTCAACCTTGGCAAACGACTTTATAGTCAATAAAAGCCATACTGAGGTTCCGTTTTTTCCTTTATGCCATTCCGGTTACTACTGCGTCGATAGTTAATTGGTCTTTACAACCCCAAGTTAGTTTGCTGCAACCCTTTTGTTCGTCCGAAATAATGCTATTCAACGTGCAATGTTCATTCATTCTATTTGCAAGAATTTTCGTGAACAGCTTGTATGTTGTACAAAGGCATGTAATGGGGTGATACAAAGAAGGATCATTACGTCAAGATCCGTTTGGAAGCAAAAACGTAAACCCGGTGGTTAGGAACTGCGGCGATTAGCTTGTTAACATTAACAAGTCGGTAAAATACTTCGCTGTTTTCTCGTGCGTTGCGGTTATTTTCTTTAGCCAGATATTCTGCGATCGGTCTACTTCAGGAGCTTTTCAGTTGCTGTTTTCGAGATGGCATCAGCAACTTCTTGCCTGCTTATTTGTTGGTTTGTCATAGGCGTGACATATTCGATGCATGCTGATTCATCTGCTATCATTTGGACATTACCATTATGCGGCTTCGGATCTTTCCAAATGCTTTCCCAAAACTTTTCTTGCTGATCCATTGAGGGGTGTTCACAAATTGTTAAAAGAGCAGGTGGAGACTTAACTTTTCCATAAAAAGAATTCTGGTATTTATAGAAAAGAGCATTTTCAGCTTTCCTATTGCTGCACTTAACATAGCGTTGTAATCGCTTGTTGAGAGCAGCTGCTTTTTGCGGCTTCTTGTTTAGTATTTCTATGATCTCATCCCTGGTAATAGTTTGGTATCGCAATGGTTTGATGAGTGATCCAATGCGCCTGCATAACCTCTTGGATCTTATTATATGAAAGAATGTGGATACTATCCGTCTGTTATGTTAGTTATAATGATAACTCTAGCCATAACCCTCTAGTTATGGCTTATCTGTTTTCTGATTTTTTTAAATCTGCTTTTTCAAACTGTGATATTTCTAGCTGTGATAATTTTGACCAAACTGACCAACTACTTGGTCACTTGAAATCTTTCAACCACTTGACCAACATTAATTTAAATATAAATACTGACACTACATATTTATCCAACCTTTTTGACAACATAGCATCAGGTCCAGATGGTGTTCCATCTATTGTTTTAAAAAAAATGTGCTGATTATATGTCAACTCCCCTTTCTGTTTTGTTCAATCAATCTTTGTCTGATGGTATATTTCCTGTTGCGTGAAAGAAGTCGTTTATAATTCCTCTATTTAAGAAGGGTCGAAAAGATGACATCCAAAATTATCGTCCGATTGCGAGGTTGTCGGCAATACCTAAATTGTTTGAATCTGTTCTATGTGAATCATTGTATTTGAATTTATAATTGTCCCTTATCAACATGGGTTTTTTAAAGGCCGCTCTACAAAAACTCTTTTACATGAACTCACACAATCCTGCGTAGACTCATTTAAGTTTAAAAATCAAACAGATTCCCACCGTATCTTCCTTTTAAAGTTAAACAAAATTGGCTTCAGCACAAAGTTCTTAATTTAATAATATGTTAATTATCTTTAATAAATATTCACACCTTTTGAATTGCAAAAATGTTAACATTAATATTAAATCTTTTAAAAATATGTTCCTCTTACATGTAAATAATAATGTACAATTGTAAACGCTAGATATTTAGCATTCTAAATAAATAAATAAATAAATAAATAAATTTTTATTATTATTATTATTATTATAATGATTATTATTATTATTATTATTATTATTGTTATAATTATTTTTATAATTATTATTATTATTATTATTATTATTATTATTATTATGATATTTAAGTTCTCCTTATTGGTATCGATGATTACAGACTTCTGCATAGCATCTATGGTGTTCTCTCGTAGTCCCAGGAGTTTGACGTCTTCTCGCAAGTATTTAAGTACTACGCCCTCCGCGCTGATGATAATTGGTATTATTTTCATTTCCTTCAGATTCCAGTTCCTTTTAATTTCTACAGCCAGCTCAGCATATCTACTGCGTTTTACAGTATACTATATGTCCGGCTTATATTCCTTGTAGCTGGTATCGCAACGTCGATGAAAATTCCCTTCTGCTCTTGCTTATCAATAATCGTGATGTCCGGACGATTGTGGAGCCTAGTATGTTCCGAGTGTATGGTCGGTTCGTAGTAAATTTGCATACATCCTTTTTTTACTATCGGTGAGGGCTTGTATGCGAAGTAAGGTGTTTTATCCGATGTAATCTTATATTTCTCGAGAAGCTTCTTATGGAGAATTTTGGGTACATTCTTGTGCCTCCGATAATACTCTGTTTGTGCTAGTATTGTGCACCCTGATATGATATGGTCTATCGTTTCAGGTACATTTCTGCATCTCCGACATATATCTTCTCTAATGGACTGATCTTTCATGACATACTTCTTGTAGTTTGCAGTTGGTATAACTCGATCCTGGATTGCAATTATGAAAGCCTCGGCTTCAGCATAAATTTGACCATTTAATAGCCATCTGTTTGACATAAATTTATCAACATTATCGCTATTAATGTCTCTGTAATACTGTCCGTGTATAGGTTTGATTGCCCAACTCTGTTCCTTGATGATTTTGTCCACTGCTTGTCCTTCAAAATTGCCATCAAGGGTGTAAAATTCCTGTCTGTTTCGACTATTGCCTTTATGAGATTCGATCTCTCGGACTTGAGATGAAAATATTGCCGAAGTGATTCTATTTGATTGTCATGTAGCATTTGAATGTCTTTCAGTCCTCTTCCACCTTCTCTTCTCGACATTACCATTCTTTCACAGCAAGACTTGGGGTGATGAAATTTATACGACGTGAGCATTGTTCTTATCTTAAGCTGCAAGGCTTGAAGTTCGGTAGTTGTCCATTTTATAATACCAAAACTATAGGTGAGAACTGGGATAACAAACGTATTCAGAGCTTTTATTAAATACTTCCCACTGAGGTTAGCCTTCGCAATTTTGTGGATACGTGCTTTGAATTCTCTAATCAGGTGGCTTTTTACTATTCTTTTATCAATGCGTTTATTTTATTATTATTATTATTATTATTATTATTATTATTATTATTATTATTATTATTATTATTATTATTTTTATTATTATTATTGTTATTATTCTTATTATTTTTATTTTTAGTATTATTATTATTATTTTTATTATTATTATTATTATTACTATTATTATTATTATTATAATTTGTTTAATATATAATTAATTACAATTTATTCTCTAGCACTAGACCTGGTAGGCTGTAGCCAAACTACAGTACATGAAATAAATTTTTAATAGTATATGGCAATCTTTCATTTATCAAGCTTTCTTACGTTTGATATTTCTTCATTTAAAAACAAAAGAATTTAAAATCAACCAATTGCATATTAATAATAGCCACCAAGTAAAACTGGACCCATTTTGTGAAACTTTTTTGCTACAACTAGCTGTTAAACTTTAACCTTTGGTGGAAGTATCTGTAACTATACAACAGGCAAGCAATACAAAATATAACAAAAAAAAACTGGTATTCCCCCTTTTTAATAAATAGTAAACTTCTTTTGAACCCTTGGTTCTACAACTGACACAAAAAAAACGTCCCCTTTTCACACCAAATAAAAGAAACAAAACTTGTTTCTCTTGTCTGACTTGGTTTATTAACATTTCCACTTTTTTTTTCTTCCATGTAATTAAATATTTAATTATTCTTCTTCTTTTTCATTCCAGGAATCCATTGCGCAACATTAAGCCAACATTGACGTGCAACTCCAGCACAATACGCCGACCATTTACCGCCTTCCAAGAAAACTCAACTGCAAGTCAACAAGATTTTCTTGCGTTTTTTTTCTTTCGCGTTTAACTTTTCAAACTTTAAAAAGCTAACTAAACCGTAAGAATGTCGAATCGGCGAAATAAGTTGCACCTCTTTTTAGTGTTTTTAATTTTAAAAGAAACTTAAGAGCAATCCTCAAGTTCCTTCGGTTCTACACATTTCCAAAAATCGATTGCAGACAAAAAATTTTACAAAAAAAAAGCAACTTCAAAGCTACGAAACGAGAATTTCGAAATAGTTGGAAAAGCAAAAAAGTTAAAGAAAAAATTGTGTTTAGTTTTTCGGTTTTTTGTTTACGTTCGGTAAAGTGAAATCGGAGCGAAAAAACGCGTGTGCGTTCGTTGAAGTTTAGTTTAAGTTCTTTTTTTTTTACCGCGCGTATCGATTGCAAAATTTTCGAAATCAGAACGTTTATTTTTTTTTTAATTATCGCTTATCGTGTTTGTGGTTTGGAGTAAATAAAAAAAAAAACTACTTTTTGCGAGAGAATATTATTTATATTTATTTTTTTCAAAATGGATTTGAGCTTGGAACGAGATGGCTCTGCGCTTGGCAGTTTATTTCAACAGATTATTGCTGATATGAAGGTGAGTGTGTGTTTTGTTTTGATTTTTGAAACTGGTCACAAATAACATAAACAATAACATAGCAGACGGTTGACGGGATGCAAATGAGGCTTTAGATGCTTTGCATCACAATTACTGAAGGTGTTTGGGGCCGGTTATTCAGAATTGATTGACTTTTGTAACCGGAATAGATTTACGGTGCGATGATGTTAGCCTAATGGAATGACAATGTTTAGATACTAGATGAGATATGGCGCCGCATAATTCATTAATTCTTGTTTGATTATTTATTATTATTGGGACACCACCTGAAATTGTGTTGTGTGAATAAATTTTGTGGTTTAATAGAGAAGATTAAGATGTCTTGCAGGATTATGGTGGCGAGCCTATGTCATTGGAGAACTATTCAACCTTCTGTAATTTTACTTGCAAAAAAAAAAACGTAAAATTTATTAAACAAGTTAGTGGCGTCTCTAGGAAGTGAATTTATTAAAGTTTATGGGCTTATTTCTGTTTTGCATGGTTGTTTTTTTGAAATGACTCGTTAAACTTACGAGGGTGGCCTAAAAACAGACACCCAATATTGTTTTGCTGTTTCTTTAAAATTAAAAAAAAAAAAATGATTTCATGTTCTTTCCATAAGCTTTAAAGCGTTTCGAGGAGCACTTTGGACAGTAAGTTTTTCGCACTCTGGGAGTTTCCGGAGACTTTGGCTGAAGTGGTCAATTCGTTCGTTCTTATCGGCCAGTGTAAAATCGCCACAACGAGACTTTGAGCAACCGCAACTCATAAGCGAATTTGTCTGGAGCACTGTGCGCAGTTGCACTGTCCTCTTAGAACCCGGTCACATTTCATTCATCTGAGGTAGTTAAAATCCGTTGATCATGATTCTAATCGCTCATCAGTATCTGTGTTTATCACGGTCCGATGGCGCACCATGTAGTGACTTTAAGTGGATGAAATTACTATTTCTGAATCATACGTGGCGAATTGTGACTGTTTACGTATATGTTCAGGTGTAGAAGCGTCTTGACGCTAATGATGCTGTCGACCGAAAATTGATCACTTCTTGGTTGAGCCTCAGTAGACCGACATTTTCAGTCGCAGCGGTGATATTTTCGTTGGAGCGAGCTCTAAAAATCTTCTGACGCCTCTTATGCCACATGTTATTCTAGTCTTTTCGACACGACCGGCTTCATCTCTGATTGGTTGACCAGTTGGCGTAGGACGGCCGTCAAATCTGCTTCTACTATTATTTTGTTGCTGATGACGTTGATAAAAATAAATGACGGTTCTTCCAGCTGCCTTTTCCCTTCATTGGATTCATTTTCAGGGTTCCGCACTCAAAGTGTGCCACCAGAACCGTTCGCTTCGCTGCAAGGAAATCTGCCAATCACCTTTGCTTGTTGATTATAACGTCATTTTTTCAAATGCGTTGCAAACCAATTTTCGGGAGCGGAACCTCAGCGAAGTTTAGCAACAGATGTTTGGAACAAGGTCATGTGGTACGGAACCCTTCGTGTGCGTGTCCAAATCGGACCTGACTGTTTTTTGTAGATTGCTTGGTTTGACAGACGTTATTTATCTGACGGTCGAAACAGGAATTCTTTGCTTCCGAGAATCTTCAAGGGAATACCTCGTTTAATCTTATTACATTATTATCTCGTGGATATTTTCCAGAAGCTCATAAAATAAGAAGGTCCTTAGCAATTTATTAAAAGAAGTAGATTATCCTTTGGATGGATTCAAAATTAATATAATCCAAATCAGTGATCCAGCTCTGATCAATAATTTTCTTGCTTGTTTCGCGTGATGTTTCATTTTTTATGATAAGCATGCTGTGAAGGGATTATGAAAACCCTTATAATGTATTTGCAGAGAGTGAGTAAAAGGATAAGATGAACTATGAAAAATTGTGGTGCTTTAAAACTCAGATGCTTATGCTTTTTTAGTTGTATATAAAACGCACATTTTTAAAGGGAGCAATTTCTTGTCTATCAAATTCTGATGTTATTTTGGCTGCACCTTCTTGTCTAAGCCTACTCTTTTGTCTTGCTTATCGTCCAACATTCGACTCCTTAAAGAAGTGTTGGGAAAATATGTGCTTTATAGAGCATGATTTGTGTCCTTCGAGAAAGGAGTTTTGATCATAATTTTTCGACAACCCGAAATGTCATCAGTTGCCGCCTAAGATAAGTCTTCGTCGGATTTCCACCAAGGTGTAGTTTCGTTTATTGAGTTGATATCTGCCCTTATTTAGATAAACCCCTTAACTACCTCAGTCGTGTGATGGACAAATTTCTCGTCGAAAACATTTACGACTATCTGATTTTATCCATATTAAAATTAAATTGACAAACTCTTCTGGCCTCGTCTTTCATCCCCATGACAGCTTCAAAGACAGCTGATGATGTCAGAATCATGTCCAAACTGCTGGTGAGGTCAGTTTAAGTGCTTGACCTAATATCTGTTCAAAACAGGAATTCCTAATTCGGTCCCGAATACGTAGGTCGTGAGTCTCGACTTGAAAATTATAAACTTGGATCAATTTCTGTCTACGGCTTCATCAAATTGAGAAAATTAGAAAATCAAAGCAAATCAGATTATTCCAACTTAAAAACTATTTATTGATTTATTCAAACCTATTCTCTAAGCCCTTTAAACTGGTATAAAACTATGTAAAAGGCTGGACTTCTTATTTAAACAGAAATATAATTTGGAAATGACGAGTAAAAAAAGCTACTCAAATACGTTTTTTGAAATACGAAATCGACTGAAGTCGGATTTCGCGTCCATTAAAAAGCTATAATCTTTAATTTAATTTTTATAATTTAATAATGCGTTTAACACAGAGCGAGCGGAAAAATTAAGAGAAGATGAAAGATTTTGTAGTGGCTTGAGAAACTCAGGTGTATTTGGTTTCAACTTACTTCCGTGGGTGGAGCCCGAAACGGGGCGGAGGAAATTTTTTTTTATATCGACCTATTGCTTTCACCTAATTCGCAGGCTTTTATTCGACATTAGTTTGGTAACTAAGCTAAAGACCCCGCTGTCAGTGTTATGCCATCACAGCAGAGCCATCTACACACAATCTACACAACCCACTATTTTGAAAACCCTAATTAGGAACTAAGCCGATACAACAACCGCTTCAACAACGCCACCCATTAGTCAGACAACTATCGCTAGTCGACCAATCCAGTGATAGTGCCCTTAATTTGATCCCAATGGCAAATGGTGACTGGACCAGATTCGAAAAACTAGACCACTCTAGGAATCGAACCTGGGACCTATCAATTGAATGAATTGAAAGGCAGGCGCTTTACCAACTTCGCCACCCAGCTGTGTGGCAAGAGTGTGGGCTTGTAGATCGTCCGGGTCTTCAGTTAACGCGCAGATTGGTGGGGAGCTTAACACCGAATCGATCTGAGCCAAGAATGTCGAAGATTCCTCGTAAGTTATAATTACTTCACCGACAACTCTCTTGATGTGAAACTTAACAGCTTCACCATATTATTATATTGAATTAAATTTCCACTTAGTTTTATTATTTGCGAGTATGTCATTTAGGGTTTGAAGCTCCTTGGAAGCAGCGTTGAATAGCTTTCTCTTATGAGATTCGATCCACAATCGATTGATAAGGTGGAGCATATGCCACGTCGACTCGTAAAACGCTTGCATGCAGCTATAAAACGCTTAGTCGAGTTGTCGGTTGATAGTTCCAAGTGAACGGCTGATGAAGAGAAACAAACAAATGCTAAAGTTTCCGCTCCCCGTCCTCTCCATGTCCCGATAGTGAACCCTGCAAAGTCAACACCTGCATGAAGAAATGGCCGAAATGATTGTGTTAAAAGAGGAGGTAATTGACCCATGATTTTTTTGGATTACGCAACGATGTACTAAATGTACTTTCGATATACTTTCGTCTTTATGTATTTAGCATCAGTTGAAATCCTAAATGGAGTGTGAATTTATGAATTTTGTCTAGAATTAACGAAGTTTATGTTTCTGGGCAAGTTTATTGGATGCTTCATGTCTGGATCGATTTTTGCGCGCAAACTCGAAGGAGTCCATTCTGTGAGTCCAAGAATGGAGTTGAACGATGAAGCGTATTTTTTGACTTCAGGCATATTGAAGACGAGAGTTGATTGATTTCTGAGGTGAAGTGGAGTGATTGAGTCGATTTGATTCAAAAGATTCTTGCTTGTTATAACCCCTCAGGTGATAATGATCTCGTCTTGATTGATGATTCTTGCAAGTTATCTGTACGACGCACATAGGGGTATTTGCGTTTAAAAAGTGCGCAAAAATATTTTTTTTTCTAATAAAGTGATATTTGCCTGAAACAATTATTATTAGAGTTTTAAAGCTTATTTACGTCGAATTAAGGGTTAAATAGAGTGTTTTTCATATATTTAGGTAATTTTTTATTAATGTGAAAAATTGGAATGAAATATGGATCACTTAAAGTTATTCAGTGGATTCTGCCCAGGATTCTTCTTCATCAATACATTCATTATCTGTTTCTTCATCTTCGATTTCATCGGCTATTGTAGTTTCGTCAGTGTTTTCTAAAGATGATGGACCAGGAAGCCCGGCCATAAGCATTTCAAGAGCTTCTTTTGTAAATTGTTTTGTTTTCTTAACAGGCAAGGGTCTTAAACTCGTTATAAGAGGGTCTGAGCTTAAAAGTAACCTATTAAAGAAGAATTATTTATTATTTCCAGTTCCTAATAATTTTGTTAACCTGTTAAGAACATCCATGTTGCAGTCCTTCCTAGAAAATTTCCTTGCAAAATTTAATCGGTACAACCTGAAGTGCTTATTCCGTGCTTCTGCTGCTTCTTCTGATAACTGCCCAAATGGTAAAAGAGCGTTTTGGATAACTTCTGACCCATGCAGCAGAATTTTGTGCATCGTTGGCGTCATGGGATGCCAAGGATAGAGCTCAATATACAACCTGGCCGTATCGTTAGCAAATTTTTCAAATTTTGTTGCATCAATTTCAAAGCCACTAGAAAGTACTTCTAATATGACTTTTAATTTAAAAATTAGTTTCACATCGACACCAGTTATTTCGGCAACTAGTTCGGGATTGTTAAAAAATCTGCGGCTTGTATTGCCATCATTTGTGTTCCCGAAACCAGGCTTGGGTATATCAACAATGAGTCCTAATTTTGTTTTGAAGTTTTCTTGTATTTCAGCTTTTTTTTCTTTTAAAATATTTTTTTCTTCCTGCGTTCTCAGCTGCCATTTCTTCAATGGAATCTTGTAAGCAAGATGAAGTATGCTTTCAAACATTCGTATTCTGGCATGCAAAATTGACAATCCAAATTTTAACGTATCCTTATTAACTTCTTTTGATCTGGAAAGATCATTAAAATCTTTTGAAGTAGCTCCACAAATGTAACACTTCATTGTTGATTTTGTGTTAGTTGCTGCGTTACAAACTTTGCCATCAACCATTGTAAAAATCAACGTGTGTTTGACTTGACATATTCTGTTGCCTTCGATGCAAGTTTCGTTTAATGCACTTATCTTGGATTCAATGTAGGCTATTTCACTTTGTGTAATATCAAGAGATTCCTTTACAAAATTAATTTTTATTGGACGACAATATCGTGGTGAGGATGGCGTTGGATTTTGCCAAATAATTTTTTTTGTTGAACTGCAAAACAAACGCAATGGCACAAATGAGCATTGGAAGATGTTTGAATCTGAATCAGAGCTGTTTTCAAACTTTTGCTGGAACTGCGTTTGCTGTGAACCGTCACATCCCCATTTTGATACAAGTTCTAAGGAATTGCACTCGCTTTCGTTTAAATTTTCTTGCACTTCATCCAAATACAACAATAACCGTTTAGCTGTATGGTTTAGTAAGTCCTGCAAGTTAATTTCAGCCAAAGTTTCTGTTACTGTATATGACTCAGGGATTGGGTAGCATTGTTTTTTTTGCTTTTTGAAGAATACTGTAGCAAGGAAAAAGTTTTTTGTCACTAGTTCTCACTATTTCGTACTGTTTTCGCGAAAGATTTGCATCAACAAAAATAGAAAGAGCTTTAAGAGTAGACAATTTTTCACGTTGCAAATTATTTCTTTCAGTACTTTTGAAGCTTGTGGTTTTCCGGTCCCACGTAATTTCATCTGAGTGGCATATGCAAGTTCTTCCGTTTCGTAACTGTCACGTAAGCTCTGTGTTCGTCTTCTTTTGCTACATTCGCTTAGTTCTACGAAAGATTTCGACGGCCGGCCGCGTCCAGCCAAAGTTGGTACTTCAAAAACTCCCTGAAGCCAAATCTCATTTTTTCTTAAAAATCTAATATTCGTCCGTTGTGAACTTAACCATCTTAGCTTGAATTCATGCCTTAATACAAATTAGGAGATTAAAAAGGTGAAGTTGAAGATACCTATACAAATATTGCTTAGATAAATACCTTAAACGTCCAATTTTAAGCTTAAAATCTTTAAGTATATCTTCTGTACAAGACGCTTTATTTAGCAAATAGCTCTGAAGGTAGTCCAATTTTGCATCAAAATCTTTCTCTTCATACTCATTCATAACATCATACAACTGTTTTTTAGTTTGAATGCACAAGCCAGACGATCCTTCAAGCAAAAGAATTTATTTTGTGATAAACAGCCTTAGAAATTTCAATAAACTTGACACATATTACGGACGACAAAATCTAGAGGGGCAGTTAGGGGCAGCATTTTTTTTTATAATTTGCATCCTGACATCTGTTACTATTAGATGATACTAAAAATGTTACCGAATAACACCGAATTATACAACAAAAAGGCCCACATTAACAAAAAACATAAAAAAAATTGCCCATTTGCATATACTTTGAATAAATCAAATATCTATTAAACTAAAGATCCACTGATTATAAAAATAGCTTAACAATAAAGTACATACCTGCAGCTGAACTATCCATAGTAAAAATCTTTCCACACAATACAACAAAATACAAAACTCAATTATTTAACCGTAGGATTTTTCAGAAAAAATCGCTAATACACAACGCAAGCTTTCGATCGATGACTTTCAACTGATGCTGTGGCGAAATGTGTGCATTAAAATTAAACGGTACATTATTTCCTGGTTATTTAACTACAGCTAGGAAAAATATTACTTCTCAGTTCTACATTTTGAAAAATTGATTTTTGCGCACTTTTTGAAAGCAAATACCCCTATGTGCGACGATAGGCTTATGTTCTTCAAGATCAACGTTCTCATTGAGATTAAGCATAAGTTGAGGCCAATGTGTAGAAGTGAGACCGGAAGAATATCTTGGATTCGTGAAACTCGATTACGGATGAAATCCTTCCTGGTTCGTCTCGAATCCAATAGAGAATCTATACTAGAGTCCGTCCACAAATGAATTGGGGTTAATTCAAGCTTTAACAAAGTTTTTATTTGATTGGCAAGTCTTTTTAAAAGCAGTGCAGCTGATAAATCCTGACCTTTTTGATGTTATATCTGTAGACTCTGTTTGATTGGAGTTACTTCTGATTTCGACGCTATGATACTCATTCTAGGGATATTGTTTTCGTAAACAACGCGAAGATAAACTACATGTCCTAATGCAGCTTGTGATGAGTCTGCAAATCCGTGGAGTTCGCTTGATAGCGATGATGAAAACAGTCCGATCCATCTTGGGACTGATATCGATGAACGATCAGAGAGATGGCAGATGTAATTCCTTCAACCCGCCTCCAAATGAGAAGGAAGAGGTTGATCACAACCACAACTCTTGTAGCAGAATTTAAGCCTTGATGATAACGTGTGATATTCAACCAAGTGAATCGAAGAGTTGTGCTGTTTGTGATAAAAACTTCTTTATACTCGGCAGGAATGTTGAGTATTGAGAAATTGTTCATCAGCAGCGAAGAAGAAAATAAAATTAAACTGATTCGTTGATATAGTAAAACGCTGCGAATTAAGTCCTTGATTTGCCAGGCGCAAAGAAAATTTTTCTCCTTAAAAACAAAAAAAAGTCAACTCAGAAATAATTTTTAAATGTTCAAAACATGTTCTTCTGGCTTAGAATCATTTAGTGTTTAAAAGAGCCAACACTTCATTGACTTGACCCTAGATCACAAAATTGAAGCCACACAGCTTCCTTCACAGCAGAAAGATGTTCTAGGTCAAATTTTTGATTAAAACTCCAATTTTGATTTTGTTTAATAATTTCATCTAAAAAGTTGGTTCAGACAATTCCTTAAGAAGGCTACCTTTGATTTTAATTTCGCGTGAACACATTAAATTAAAAAAAAGAAGACACTTGATACACTCTAGAAAATAGCTCTCTTGTCTCTTTCGTCCCGACAAGACATTTATCTGATCGCAGATCGACAAGGTAAATGCCAACCCCAATCTAATCTATTACAAAATTCTAATTCGATAAAAAGTATGTGTTTTCCTTTAAGTCGGTCGAAAAGACGTCGGGTTTAAGTCGAAAACGATTATTAAAGATAATTGGATTGATAGTCACCGAATTTAAATCGCCAGTGTAAACGTTTGTGAAAATCGCCTGTAAAATTCACAGTGGATTTCTATCTTCTTCTTGTACGATGTCATCCATGGTCATCATGATTTATTTAAATAAAACAAATTTATGAAGTAGGTTTCGATCAAGGGTTTATTTCAGTTTATTTACTTGTCTGGATCTTACCATCTTGAATAGAATTTAACATAATTGAAATGTCTTCCACGGGGAACTCATGCAAGACTCGATTATGACAACGTCATTTTTGATGACTTTTCAACAGATATCGGGCAAGAACTTCGCCAAAACTTCACGAAAAGTCTGTTTCTAAGCGTTGCACAGCGGGTCCCCTTCATACAAAGCAGTGCTCAAAATTCGATATTTTATTTAAACTTAAAAAAAAAAAACTTTTTACTTAGGTACTTACTGCTGTTAAGCATGGAAATAAGTTAAATAAAACGAGTAAACAAATAGTTTTAACAAAATGTTTAAAGTTTTTCTTTATTTAATTCTTAAGAAATTTAACAAATGCAACTGGCTCTTCAACTAACATATCTATGACTTCAAGGTCAAATGCTTGTCGGTTAAGAACTGGCATAGAGCGCGTGTATGTGATCATAGGCTCAGAAGAGATCAGTAATCTATTAAAAACATCCGTCAGATTGTCCCTTCATGATGTTTTCCTACTTAAATGTTCCCTAAATATTTTGAAATCTTTATTCCTCGCCTCCTGTGCTTCTTCACTTAATGGCCCAATAGGAAGAAGCGCATGTGATATAATTTCACTTCCATGTATTAGGATTTTGTGAAGTCTTGTGCTCATGGGATACCAAGGATATAACTCTTCATATAGGCGAGATGTTTCTAAGCAAAAACTCCTAAATTTTTCAGACGATGGACAAGGATTTTGCCACACAACGGTTTTATTATTGTTCTGTTCGTCTATTAATCGTAAAGGTACCATAGATGATAGAAACACGTACTTATCGCCACTCTTCTCTGATGTAAACTTTTACATATATTGCGTGTGACTTGAACTTCCATCAAATCCCCACTTGGAAATTAATGGTAAGTTAATTAAAGGGTCTAAAGTGCCAACCATTTCTTCTTGAGAATGCAGCAAACTAGTTATTGTATGGTCTAATAACGACTGTAGAGGTACTTCTGCCTCCATTTCCATTACTGATGTCCCTTCTTGATAAAACTTAGACTTTTCTTTTTTTACTTCTTTGTAGTGTGGCAAAATTTCCTTAGCATAATTTCTAATAATATTGTATTGGTTCTTAGACAGCTGAGCTTCCATAATCATAGACAGAGCCTGCACAGTAGTCACTTTAGGGGAAATTCTTGCACCTGCATTTTGCTGACTTGGATTGGCTTCACTTACTTGTTTCCCCACACTTGCTTCTACAGATTTCCCGAAAGCTTTCAAATTCATTTGCGCAGCATATGCTTACACGTCTGCAGTATATGAAGAACGTTATTCAGCTGTTTTTCTTCTCTTCGTTTGCTCACTGCTCTGCAGAAAATCTTTTGTCGGGCGGCCACGTTTAGGTATAGAATATAACTTAAACTCACATTCTCCTCTTAACCAGACGTTTTCATCTTCTAAGAACCTTTCTCTGTGTCTACGTACCATGATCAACAAACGGCATACTGCTATTTTTTTTTATCAAAAAAAATTTCACCTTTAAAAATTGAAAAAAGCAAGCGCAAACTCTAAACTAAACTAATCGCGTGCGTGAAGCCAAAACAAGTAAAAAGTGTCAACTTTACGGTACCAAATCTTAGAGACTAGGCCGAGTGAGAAGTTAATACTTACGTATGATGCGTGGAATACAGTTAGCATTAGTTTGGCATTTTTTTTTTTTTCGAAATTCGCCAAAATCAAAAACGAAGAGGTTCCAATGTGCATTGTGCGAATTGTGCGTATTAATGACACCAAATTGGTGGCAAGTTCACATCTCGGAACTAGTTCACGATCGTATTGCGTGAGATGTTGCATTGTCTTATTGAAACCACCCGGCTTCTACAGCCTAATCATTGATTTGAGGTTATATCGATGAAAATTGAAGGTGATGAAGGTCTTATTTTCGATGAAATATGGCAAGCAGACCAAGTTGGTTTGTTGTCTTTTCCGCCGAGTGAAAATAAAGCCCCATTCAAGCGTTGATGTGCAAGCTTCTTACTGCCGTATGTCCTACATATTCATGGAGTGTGTTCAGCTTTTGAAAAGTTTACATGCAATTAAAATACGATCCATTGCTGTGATGTGCTCAATTGATTTGGATCTTCCTCCTCACTCGCATTATAAGCAGTCCAGTTCTGTAGACCATGAATTTCGATGCTGGTTAGGCCTTAAGAATCAGCAACAAGCCCAGTCTCTACGATAAACTTCAACCTCGACAGTCTCTCATGACAACTCCCTTTGTAATTTTCAGCTGATAAAATTTTGCTGTCTAATTATGATGTAAACATTGAATCACATTCACTTTTGTAGTAATTATTATTAAAAGGAAATCTTCAAATCAAATCGACATGTGTGCTTTTTTTTCTTTGGAAAAAGATGAAAACTGTTTTAAAAATAAATAAACAAACGTTTGTATATATGTTAAGATAGCATGTCTATCGTATATGCGTTTAGCTCGTGCTAGACACGCGCCACACTCAAAACTGATTAATCAAAGTATCTATTTGGATCCTATGCGTGCAATGAATTCATCTCAGTTTTTCTTTTTCCATCAGTTGAATCAACATTTCAATTTCGTACATTATAGTTCCTAAAAAAAAAATCCCTAGAGAACTATCAACTTGTAAACAACAACTTTTGCTTTCATCGACTGCAGATTGGTTTGGCAAAAAAAGTATCGCTTAGATGAATACAGTTTTGTATACTAAAATGAAAGTGAAAATCTCATTGTCGCAGCAGTGCTTGTATCTTCCCATAATTCTTTGTCTGAGATACATTTTTATGTAAGTCCAACAGAGCCCACAGACGGTAACAATAGTTACTTAATCTGAATTGTGAAAACGAAACAACATTACATGATTTGTCACACATATCCGAAAGTTTACTTTAATTACGAACCTCACAATGGGGCTTTCGTCACAGAGGTAAAAATATCTCAAATTGGAAAATATCTACAATTCGCACATGATTATGAATATCGAGTGCCTCTCAATGATTTCCAATAAAGTTGAAAAGTTTATGTGTCGAAATGGAATCGAAGTCGTAGCTGCGTTAAGACAGATCTCTGCCTAAGGCTATCTGGGCAGTAAATATTCGACTTGAGAGCATTCGTCTTGTTTGGAAGACAACTGAATCACGTTCTCGAAATATCTGCATAAGCATCTTTGAATAGATAAGCTTGAACAGAAAAAATGCTTCTACTTTTTCGAATGCATTGATCAGTATGTCAGCCTCATGTGGCTGACCAGCATTTACAAAAAGAAATGATATTCGGCGTCGGAATTCAGCAATTTACAAAAACGTTTCCAAACTTGACGTAGAGCACTTGTCAAATTTTTCGGGCTATCCTGCCGTTGATCATTTTTAGTAGCTAGATTTGGAGCCCGACATTCCTACACGGTTCAAAGTTGAAAGCCTTCGCATACCGAAGTTGCTAGAGCGTGCAGAGAGCATCATAACGAATGTCAGTCAAACTCGGTCGACCATTTATGACTATCAAGCATACTCGACAGGGAGTGTGCTGTAGAATTAGAAGACCTCTGACGAGTCGCAAATAAGTCGCTCCGAGGAAAAACTCGTACATTAAGAACGACGAGCAGCCATAAAAAAGGTTACATCGCTGCGGTTTTGGATACAAACATTAGCGGTTATTTCTTTTCAATTTGGCAGATATCTGCTCACGTACAGCATGCGCCTGTTCAACTAACATATTTAGAAGGAAGAAACCATGTACGATGAGTATTTTTGATGGAAAATTCGATACGGAAGAGTAGCAAGTCTTACAGACGATCGAGTCGAGTAGCATGGTTACTGTGTCCAATTATCGATGGAAAAAGGTAAAAAGGTCTCATTTATCTGATTCGACTTGTATCAGCCGTAGTTACCGGTCACTTTCTTGCTTGCACCCACTTCGGAAAGAGTCCGAAAAGAATTCTATAATTTTGGCAGCAACTGCAGAGACGAAAAAGTAAAACAGTCCGTCTGGCAAGATGTTCTTCTATGGATAAAATACCTGAACAATGAGTTAGAAAAATAATCTCATTTGACAAAACTTTCGGGAGCCAGACGTGGCGCCACCATTTGTCTGTGCGCGTAATATTTTTTGAGCAAATGACGTGTGGTTGGATCTTAAATTTATAACCGACTCCAAAAAACGGACTTAGAGTTGTACTCTTTGGATAATTGTCAGTTCCTCGCTATAAAGGACAGAGAATAAAAAAACCCGGATTTGAACTCGGGGCCTCAAGCTCATAACTCAACGTACTTTTTATTGGAAAACCAACATCTAAATGTGGAAAATGCACCCGAGGGTATCAAAGGATTCCCATAAAAACCCGATGACTTGAATATTGTTTCAGTCAGTGCCATTTGCTAAAAGCCGATTTCATCTGTTGAGTAATTGAGGCTTATCAGTGCTTATTTAAGCTTTCAGAAGCATATTCCTTGCTACCAAATCAACAGTAGATAAATTGTTCATACTTTGCTTAGTCCTGAAACAGACCTTCAAATTTCAAGACGATATTACCATCTATCGACTACAAAACAGCCTTTGCCCCTGTGCTTCAAAATGCGGTCTTTGTATCAACTCAAGCCAAACGGAACTGATGATCTTCATTACTAAAACCAAGATACCCACCTTCCCACTCCCCGTCTGAATGATAAACCGCTTTCTCTGTCTACTAGCGCTAAGTACCTAGGCGTTACTTAAGACCCTTAACTCAGCCGGAAGCTAAACGTTGATCAACGAGTTAAGAAGGCGTGCATAGCTTTTTACGCCTGCAGTAGAACCTTTGGCAAAAACTGGGGTCTTCTATTAAAGTTGACCCTATGGATTTACATGGCGAAGGTTCGCCCGTTTCTAACATACGGATCAACAGTATGATGGCCGGCCCTTAGACAAAAATACAACGTCATTAAACTAAACAAAGAACAGCATGCATAGGTACCACAGGCGCTCTGCGATTGACTCCATCAGATGCTCTGATAGGTAATGCTGCATCTCCTACACTACATCTAAACACTACATCACACCAAGCCATCAGGCTCAGAGAGTCTGGTTGCTGGACTTCAAAACAATATGGTCATAGCTCTATACTTGATTTTATACCAGGAGGGACTATACGTTCCCCAGGATTTATCCATCAAATAACTTTGACATTCTAATAACAGAAGGAGCGAAATGGAATAGTGGGCAGACATGCAAGGATTTTAACTAAGATGGGCTGCGGAGTCGGTGCGGGTGTGTTCTCAGAATCTCTGAACATCAGTAAAGCCTATAGACTGTCCGACTTTTCAAGCGGAACTTTTTGCAATCCGGGAAGCATGTCGTCAAATCAAAATACATCTAAATATCCTGCCAAGTCAGAAGGTTGCCATATGCATTGAAAGCCAAGCAGCTATCAAAGCTATCGCCTCCTTTACTTCACATTCAAAATAAGTACAGGAAGGCCGAGATTAAATAGCGCCGTTAGAAGGTAAGCTCATTTTCTTTATATGGGTTCCCGGTCACAGTGACATCCCAGCTAATGGGAGGACCGATGAACTTGCTAGGCAGCCTGTAGGGTAGGTTTTCGTCTCACTTCATGCAGTTAAGGCTATTATATCCTCATACTTCCTTGAAGCAGCAATCCTTAGATGGGCCAGTCTGACGTACCATGCAACATCAAGAAAAATATGGCCTGGCTTCCCACACAATTCACCCCGTTCGGCAAAAACATAGCGTACGCACTTCTTTTGCGCATGTCCGGCCCTTACTACAGCTAGACAGCGAGCGCTTGTTAGACCCTTGTTCAATTCAATTGATGAGATTTCTGCTAAGGACATTTAGCAACTTATGTTCTTCTTAAATACCTCAGGCTAGATTAAGAGATATCTCGAATACACCTCATAAATAAGGTAACAGAGCTGTGGCATTAAATCGTCACATAGTGCTGATAAGGTTCTCACTGAAGCACCACTTTTACCTACCTACCTACAAAGCAGCCTATGAAAGTATTCATCTCACTGAACAAGGCTCGAAAGCACGTGATTCCTTACCTCCATCGGATTCCGGCAACGAGATGCGCTGTCAAGTAATTGCTGCTTCCTTATTCTTAAACAGATATTGAGACAAGCATGCCTCTAACAATTATATTAAAAATACGGGCCCAACATGCCAATTGTGTGGCACCCCTTCTAAATGGTTAAGTTTTATGTAGACTGTTGTTACCTGTTCACATATGATGTTTGGACGGGAGCAATAAATCATCCAATGCTCCCGAAGCTGCTTCGTTACCTGTAATGGAATCTTTTTTTTTTATCACGGAAACGATCAAAATGAGTGCCAGAAACAAAAGTCGGCTCATCTGGTGTCTGATATAGGAGTACATGAAAGCGATTTGTCGCATCAACTGCACCGTCTGTGTCGACCAGATAAATACATTCTGGAGGCTGAACACTATTTTTACAAATAATTTTATAGCAACCCCTATAAAAATCTTTTATGGACAAAAAAAAAAGGAGACTGTTGACGAAACAAGCCTATACTCGGTAAACAAGCAATCACGTGCTCATGTATCTTAAACAGTTAAACCAGAACAATCGTTTCGAACCAAATAAAACGCTTTAAACCTCAGACTTCCTAGACGGACCACCACACTCGTATACCACGTTTCGGGTGTCACCGGGAGCTCGGGGTCGTAAATTTGCATTTCATGACCAATAAAAAAAAACAGAAAGATGTTAAACAAGAACAAAAAAAAACGTTTTGTGTCACGAGATTTCTGTTCTACAACTTTTTGACTTTTTATGTTTTTTTTACACGCGTAAAACTAGAGAGGCAAATACGGTCACTGTTTTGTCATATCTCAAAGGTGGGTAAAACTGAAGGTGTTTTAAGAGACACTCACTCATGCCATTTCGAAGGGTCTCCATATTAAACATTTACTCATGTCAATAAGCTGCTTTCGTTTAAGGGATTGAAAAATGCATACCTGGCAGTTTAATATGAAAACAAGAAGCTGTGCCACAACAGACACAGAAGCGTCACAGATGCGCTCTCGAATGTGTACTGTCACTCAGACGGAATTAAGTGTTTGTTGCTTTGAAAAATGCGTTCCGGTCGGTCGTAAAGCTTTACACGCCGAATAAACCACATTAAATGCGGCGGCATTCAAAGATGTCGTTGCACGGATACATGTAGCCGGCTAATGCGTGTGTTAAGTTGGATAACTCACGTTTCCGGATGGCTGACGATTAAAACAGATCGCCGAGTATTTGTGTGCTTGAATTTAATTACACTCACTGCAGATGCGAATGCTGAATGAATTTTTATGCAAATCGATTTTCCTTTTTAAAATGTGATGTTGCAACTCTTAAAGCAACAGGATGCTGATATTTCGCAAGTTTTTTTTATTAAACTCAAACTCATTACGCGTCAGTGGAGATCATCAAAAATTAAGGTCATTCCATCAGGGCATCAACCTAAATATTTTTATTTCTTTGTTTTTGGAATAAATTTCGCTTGAAACGAGGGCGTTTTTAAGCCGCACTTAGCTGCAAATATTTCGTGAGTTGTACCGCAAATATGAATACTGTGATTGTAGATATGTCATTGAATTTGTATACACAGTCGAATATCGACACCGATCAGATAATGTGTCCCAATTGTACGATAAAGGTTCGATCTCGGTTAAAATGAAAGCATTCGCCGTATGTTGGTAACTTTAAAAATTGACTTCAAAAATCGCGACAGCAAAAATTATTGCTTTATTAAAACGAGTAAACCTTCCGATTGATTATGGAATATTATTTTGTTTAATAGACTGTATCGGCTGACTGCGGACAAAATTTTTCAGTACCGTTTCGAATAGTTTGGCCAATTTTTCTATTGAATGCTTGATTCGTTTCTGGGTTGTTCGAAAGCATAGATCTTTAAAACAGGTCCAACCTCATCCAATCAACGGCCTAGCAACATCATCAAAGCGACTGATAACATGAGTACAGAACAGAAATGGTAATATGTTTTGTGCTCCAAGTAGCCCCATTTTGCTGGAATCGTAGTTCCGCCACGTCCAACTCCTCAATTTCTGGGCAAAAAAAAATAATATTGTTTGTCATCGTGTTGTGCACCCCATGCACTGTAACATATCTTTTTGAAAATGCCGCATGTCAAAAAAACCGTCACAAGTTCAGAATGACTTTTCTATGTCTGCATGAAGGTTCTTACAACCCCGAATATGTAAATTTTGGTTGCTTATGCAGGTACCGAGATGGAAATGAGCCTTAACCGAAAACATGATCTTTTAAGCAATATTGTCATCAATTCCAAAATGCTCCAATCTTCATGCAAAGTTCACCTCAGGGTTACGGGCTTCAGGGTACACTTACTGCAACCATTTGCCATATCCTCCGTTTAGTACACACGGTATAAATCAGTAAATCAGTATCAGGAAGTTTACTGATGCCGTAGTTAATTATTTCGACTGGTTCGGCAACACAGTCTTGGAAGTAACTTTGGAATATTTCACTTCAATGTTGTTCGAGTCTAATCGAGTCATTTCGAACTGCAAATTTTTTGAGGACGAAACTAAGACCTCTCAGTGCCAACTTTGATTGAAAAAACAAAACGGCCAAGTCCGAGTCAGACTCGCTCAAAAAAGGTTCCGTACAAACTTGTAGATGAGTTAATAATTTGTCAATCAAGGGAATTGTGTCTCAGAGAGTTTTACAACCTTTATTTGCAGTACCATTAAGAATATACGACATACGCAGCAGTATCTTTTGAATACGTCAAATGTAGAAGCTTGACTTGATCTTTAAAAGACTGCCGTCATAAGTATTTGGTATTCAACTTGATCTCGACGCATTCCTGAGAAAAGGGGTCTGACAGACAGACGGACAACAAAATGATTCTACAAAGATTATGTTTTTCCTTTTGAGGTACGGAATCTTAAAACACCAACAGTTTACCAACCCTGTAAATTTTTTTCTTCTTAAGTCTAGGAAATTTTCAATGTTGTCAAATTGCGCCTGATCGTAATACTCGCGACCTCCAGTTTATTGTCGACTAAGACTGCTGCAAGAGCTCAATCATGGTCATAATGTTCCTTCAAAAAACTAAACTTGGGCGGCCGTACGCACAGCAGTCGTTATAAAATACCCTTTCGGACCTTAAAAAAACACATACTTGGGTTTCCTTTCTTTTTCGAACACATGAATGTGTAACGCCTTACAGGTTTCAATATTTCACAAGCACTGCGCACATGTCTCAGGTTCTTCCTTGATCATTCCACCCACGTGGCTTAAACAATTTTAGCGTGTCCATAATTCCTTGAACATGCTTGTTCAATAAGTGGTTAGAAGTCGAATAGACATCTAGGGACCTTTGGAAAATATTTTTATTTTTTTGATTTAAGTCAAAGTTTTCTTGCAGTTTTTCTTTTAAAATGCCAACTGGGCCTCTTGTAGGCCGCTCATCATCAGCTGTCATCGAAGCATCAATACTTTCAGTGAGGCTGCAATTTTATTGCAAATTTTAAATTACGATCTGATTCATGGGATGCGTTTTTAATTCATAACTTTGAAACCTTCTTTTCACGATTATATTTTAAAGTTTTTTTTTTCGATCTTATCATTGCGTCTTCGTCCAAACTTCTTCACAACTCAATGTCACAGATGCTTCCTTAAATAATCTCTACGATTGGTCTATCGCCTGCCTTCCAATTGAACCAATTGATATATCCCGTTTCGAATCCTAGAATATCTCACCATTTGCCGTTGTGATTAAGTAATCTTATTAAATTATATATTTAATCGGAATTCAAGCAGGCAGCAATACTGGATTGGTCTATCAGCGATAGCTCTCTAACCAAGTGTGAATCTGTGGTGTTTACTAAACTTTTTAGTGTAGCAAGTAATTTCGTATAAAATACTGTGAATTAAGCGAATGCAAATAAGTCATGTTCAAATTTTTCGTCCTAATTCGGAATCCACCTATTAAGCAACTATTGAAACCAAAATGAATCCGAGTAACAAGCCACTACAAAATCTTTCAAATCTTCTGCTTACCCTTTTTCTGGCTATATACTATTCGATGAACGTAGCATAGAAACGGTCTTGATTCAAACACAATCTCTTGAAATTTCAGCACACCAGTAGTTTCCTGAAAATGGTTTAGTTGACAATTTCACCGCAGCTGCCGAGGAAAGAAAGACGGTTTTTTATCCAAAGACAGTATACCTGAGCCATGCAAACACAAGTTACCCGAAACCAAAATTTTTCAATACTCGATAAGCGTCATTGGAGGTTTGCGAGGTTCCTGGTTTTGTTGGACTTATGACAGCGTCGTTCCGGAATCTACTACTAAGGTTGCAAACTGTTTCTTCGGTCTCACAGATTAAGGTTAAGCCAACCTTTTTATTCCTGTCTCTCGATAGAGTCTCATCTTTTTTCTGATAACGTATCATACGAGCCTTCAATAGATACATCACCTAGCTTCCCTGCTGAACAAAAGAATGAATAAAATCTGCATTCAAACTGCGCATTTAACAATTTCTTTCAATAAAAAGTCTCCGAAAGTGCTAAATCATTATTTGCTTAGTTTCTAAAAAAAAATATATAAAAATAAATATGGCATTTGTCAACCAACTCTGAGACCATACACGTTTTCATGACCGCATGCGATCGCCATGCTTCAGTTGCAGCTAACTAAGCTGATATATTCAAGGTTGCAAGCGGACAAGCGTAAAACTGAATCGCAAAAAATGTAAGAAAAAATAAAAATATTGTAACATTGAATGACTTCATTTGAGGTTAAATCACCGGATACATTGAACCCACACAACCAATAAAACACCACTAGATTACCGAGGCTTGGCCGTGACCAGCAAAAACATTAAACTTCAATTCGATTTGCTTCCCACCTCTAATCAAAGTTGACGCCAGTCAACATATTTAGCCTAATATTGACTAAATAACGCGGCATCACGGAACTAAATACACATGACTAAGGTGCTTAATCCATTCGTAATCCATCAATGACAGTGGTCACTTCAGCGGCACCATATCGTGGGTCCGCATATCGAATCAATCAGTCATCAATGAATGCTAATAGAAAAAAATGTATCTACGGCATCAGGTTCATGACATTTCCGGTCGACGAAGCTCAATCGGAGGTGCGACTTGGTAATGATGACACCTGTCTTAAGCACATATGGTGACGCTATAACAGTGTTTCCATTGGCTAGCTTTAAGCGTTAGTAAGCTTCTTTTTAACGTGCTACTTAAATGATTAAATCTTAATAAAAAAAAACGAGAAAATTGAGCCAAAGAAGCTGACGAAGTGTTAACTTGATGTCATAGAGAAACTTGCACAACCGCCAATAGTAGATGAACACGCATCCTTGTTCAGTACAATATTGCAATCAGGAATTTGCTCGATGCAGCAACTGACAGAAGATTGCAATCAAGATAAATATGGATGCGCATTTGGCTTAGCGCCTGCCTTTAAATTGGATCCTGGAGTCAGTCTTGTACCACCATTTCACCATTTGGGTGCTTTATCGTCTTGTGCTGCGCCATATATGCTGTGGAAGCATAACACGACAGCAGAGTGATGAACCAATATTCAAAAATCGTTTGCCAACTAATGTCGAATAAAATACTGCGAATTGAACGAATGCAAATAGTTAAGTTATGAATTTAAGTTTGGGAAAATCGAAACTTAAATACATCCTGAGTTGCAAGGCACTGCAAAATATTTACTTCCTTCATCTTATCCTTCTGCTTGACCTTTTATACAAGTAGGTGCTTAAGCCTGTTTTGATTGATTGTATACAACTTCGGGGTTGTGCGAATTAAAGCAACTTGCATGGAATTTAATCTTTAGCGAATTAAGTTCTTCAAGCTTAAAGGACCATGCTTTATTCAGAATAAACATTTTCCAAGAGAATTAGACATTGCCTCTCTGAAAGATTACTGGCTTATTCGGCTACTGATCTTGGAATGATCAGAGCCTTTCAGCCTTTGCGATTCTGGTCGCGCTGTTTTCTGATGTTTAAGCCAAGCTTTCTAGCGTCTGCGATTGCTTCATCCTTGGATCGGAGTCTTCCCATTCTTCTTGAACCAAGTGACTTGGACTCGGAGACTCTCTTGGCTGGAGCGTTATTGTATGCTTTCTGGATGTGGCCGAGCCGTTGTAGACGACGGATTTTTGCCTTCCGGGCTATATTCACAGCTTTGTTCGGCTCGTCGAGTTCGCAGTTGTGCCTCCCAATATTTGCTCAGCTGCTTTTCTTATCGTGCAGCATTCGGCTCCATAAAGCAGTATGCGCATTATCAGGGCAGGTAGTTCCGAGATAGATGAACTCCTTTACTGCCTCTGTGAAAGATAAAATAGGAAACTTAACTCGTTAGCTTAGTATTCGTTTTCATGTTCGTGGAAACAATTCTATAAGGAAACACAATGAGGGATTACCACATTCTTCCTTCCTTCTACTTCCTGCCAAATAATTTTGTTTAACATGGTTGTTTTTTTTTTATGAGACGAACTTAACTTATTTTCTGTCCTTGAGTCTGAAAAAACTTTAGTACAGCTTATTTGCAAAGAAGAACGGTTTGTCAAAAAATTGATGAATGGCAGCTAATAACAAGAAGTCTAGATAGAGACTCTTTCCTCTCCAGTGCATAATGTCTTATTTATCTGAGTGATTTTGATTGATATGACGAGACAGAAATAAATTGATGACAACAACGAGACGTAAATCCATAAAACTCCAATAAAAGTTTCAAAGACTCACTCAGATTGTGGTTTATTAGTGTCACAGCAATAAGCACCACTTTTTCTGACGTTTGTGTTAACTTGTGAGTGAATCAAAATACGAACGAAAGTGCAGTATTTTTAAACTTCAATTAGCGTTGCAAATTGCGTGGAAATCAGTCGCAGATGTTGTAGTTGCACAATAGCGACATATAGACGCGATAATACATGCAGATAAGGATCCAGTATAAAGGGTCAACTGTTACGATAAGGTAATGTATTTCGAACTGGGGTTCATTTGCTTAATCGATTTTGTGATTAGTTCCGTGTGGTTGTGAAATTATTCCATAGGTAGACTTTAAGGTATCCAAATAAAGCAATGTTTATCTATAGAATAGATTTGTCGACAGAACTTGGTACAAATGGGCCAGTATAAGAAAAAAAAATCAATAATCAAAATCAAAAAAAGTCATTTTGCCAAAAAAAAGTTTAGGATTTAATTATACCTCACCATTCTTTTGAAGTCAGTAACTGCTAGTGCATTCAGTTTTCATCAATCATTGAATTAAGTAAAATGATTGCATTTTTTTTTATTTCATAACAGAATTAATTTGATGTAAGTTGAAGTCCACAGTGAATTCACATAAAATCAACTGAAGTCACTGAATTCAAAAGAAACAATTTGAATTCTTTTGAAAGAATGTATGGGAATCATTTTGAGAGGACATGTGATTTTAAAATGAAAGCAGCTCGGAATAGCCGAGATGAATTAGTGGGCAAGGTACATACATTTCGAAATAAATTTTCGGTGTTTTGTTATGAATTAAACTTTATTTAAAAAACGTAAATGTTACGCAATAGGTGACCACGCCAATGTACGTACTCCAATTTCACTTGCAGTGGCAAAATACATACAAAATGTAATACGATACTTTTGAACTATGGCCAACAGTGGACGCCCTCTCGCAATGGCCTTTTTTTGCTACACAATGATGGTCGCTTACGATCTTAATTTCATCTGGCAAGCTTGCGAATGCAACAAGCGGACCAGTGGAGATGCAGCAGAGCGTGAAAGTTGTGATCCGTCTTTTCCTGATAAAGAAGAAGGTGTTCATTGCAAAACCACATTATGTTGAAGGAAATCCTTTTACTTTAAATATGAACTCGAAATTTTTTATTTGAAATCACTGACTTAACCGATTTAATTCACTAAATTGAATTCACCGGTGACTTTTCAACTTATCTTAAATGAATTCGATTGATTTCAGAAAATGATTACAATTCTATGATTGCTTAATATTGTTCGCATCCTTAATTGACTTCAAAAGAATGGTGATCATGAATCTTTTTTTAATTCAATTGCATCAATCAAAAGTTTGAATTCTTTTACTTCATTCACGGGAATGTATTTTAATAGAACTCTGCCAGCTGTAGAGGATTGAAATACATTTTTGGTTCGAAAAGGGTCGAATATGTGATAACAACTTTTTTACATTCGTTCAATTCGCATTATTTTATTCACCATTACCTGATAAAGAACCTGCAACAGCAATTTTAGAAGAACAAAAAACATTCGTCGAAAATATGTTTCGCCTTTCCCAGAACCACATTCTTCAAGAGCTTGACCATATTCTGAAAATTTCAGATTCTAAACGATTTACAGAAAATATTTTATTTGCAACAGCTGGAAGGGAATTCCTAGGTTATCATCAAAATTTCATCAGGCCCCTGAAAAGCAAGGAAATGCTTTATAATTCGAATTACCACACCCGCTGAAACACAAGCTATGAAAAGTGTGATAAGGGCACTTGAAGCTCGCTAACTGAGGTCAAACTAACATACTCGTAAATATGCATTTCCGTCAAGAGCAAGACTCCGTTTCACATGAGAATAGAAACATCTATTATTAAAAACACGCTTCAACTTTTATTTTATTATTTAAGAAACGAATGCAAGAGTCGATTCACAACGATTGTAGTCATGTTCAGAGACCACGTTATCTGAAAATTTGTTGGGTTGGGAACAAATATGTGCTCCAAACAAACAACAGGATGTCAGTTGCGGTTTTGATTACGATAAAAATAAATTCACTTGGAAGGATTCATCAGAAACCTGCGCTTTTCTCTTTACTATAATTGAAGTGGATGAACGTTAGGTGGTTTAAGGTCACGGTGACATTTAAACCACGTTTCAATTGTTTGTGACGTAAATGGTATGGCGCTTGAAGGTCCACGTTTATTTGAAGATGTCGGTTTTGTGGTTCCTCTATTATGTGACGTGGTTAGTGACATTTGAAATATTATCTTGTCCTCCCGATTAGTGGGTGCTTTGCAGAGCTTTTGATATTTTATCCAACCGCTATGGCTTTGAATAGAGTTGTAGGTGGATATAATGATTTCCCTCCCGAAAGAATGACGCACAATTTGAAATAACTTGAAAACATGGTGCTTTTGATACTCAAGGTGGATTTTGTTTGGTGGTCCATTTAATTTTAATAAATGTTTCGAAATTGATATTTGGTGAAAATAACGAGTCTTTTTTTGTTGTTAGTTATGTACCGAGCAATTCAGCCATGCAACGAGTAAGCAATAATTTTGACAATTCGCGTACATAAGCATAAAACAAAGACTGGCCAAAAAATAAGCGTATCTACGTTCGTCAAATAAGAGTGATGCCTTGATTCAGAGTAACTCTGAAGTCGGCGTGCGCAAGAATTTGCAATTTTTCAAAAAAAAAAAAAACAATAGATTTGAGATTGGCCCAAAAGCAGCGGGCCATGTAACTTAAACAAGACGTCATCAAATTGCACACAGCATATTGGCTGGCCTCCACGATCTCATGTTTTGACCCAACTACATTTTCCAATTGCGGTATTTGACGGTAGAAGTGCTTGAGGATACCATTCGCATTGAATTTTATGAAACAAAATTAGAAATCTACTCATCTTTGCGTCACTTTCTTAATTTTTTTAAAAAACTGTATTTAATTTAAAAGTTACTTAAAACAAAGTGGACAAATTTGATTCGGGCACGATAACGAAGGGTTCTGTATTACTATTCAACGTGCAACTTACATTTCTGGAAATAATATCACAGAGTGTTAAAATAGGATACCACTAGGAGTGGACTTAAACACATTAGTACGTGCGTACCACAAGGCTCGGTTTTAGGACGCCAACTTTTCCAAATCAATATAAATTCCTTAAATGCATTTGCTGGTGATATAAGTTATGTGTATGGGACGGAAAGCTGTTAGAAAACTGTGATCTAAGCTTACTGAGAGTACTGTTCGCTGAGCACGAGAAAGTTTTAAGTGCCAACACTACGAGTATGGTTCTCAGTTTATCCGTCCAAAACTCCAACAAGTCAAATATTCACTTGCATTCACTTGAGAGTCTAAAGTTATTTCTACATTGAGAAGGTCAATGAATATAAATACTTAGGAAAAAATAGCCACACCGATGCATTGAGAAAATATTTTCGGTTCACCCTGCAAAATTTGTTTTATTTAAAAACTGTCTTTAACCAATAAACTATGGACTTTTCCATTCAAAATTGTATAAGCTGCTGAGGAGGTGCTTATCATATTTTAATAAACTACAACCGTTACTGGCTGCAAAAATAAATGTTAAAAATTGTATCCCATAAATATCGTTTCCTGCTTCGAAGTTTTCCACTGCTCTGTCATCTGAAAATCCGTCCCATACGCCAACTTTATTGGTTTAAAGTATTGAAGACATTCTTTGCTATAGTCTTTGTGGAAACATCCTAGATCCCACATCTAATCTCTGAGCCTTATTATTGCACCACTGGCCTTCGTTATATATTGCCGTCTTTTCAATAAATAACCTCTGTCTATCAAGTCCGTAAGGAAAACTGCTTAAAAAACACAATTAAGAAAGTGTATTTTTGATTTCAAAAATACTATATATAAAATTTGGCAATCTTTTAAATGAATCTAAAGTCTTATTCCAAATTCTAGTGATCTTGAGCGTTTTGACTTTCTTTTTAATTTCTAAAATTTATTTGCTTGATTTCAAACTTATTTATAGCTTTATAAATAAGATTTAATTTGTTTGAATTCCTGAAAATAGTGGAATAATCTTAAACAGCACAGCTTTACAAAAAATTCTTCTACGACTTCCTACTTAATCTTCAACTTATTACTGCTTAAGCTTATCAAAACAATGTCTATGTAAGCTGGCCAAGACTTTTATAAACAGAAAACGAGGTCGATGGTGCCCGATGACAGAGTTCCCTACAAGCCCTCAACATTTTGGGCGCTGCTTCAGCGCATTTGCCATTTCGCGGATTGATACCGCTCCACTTTTCTGTATCAAACCTTTAGAATCGAAGTAGAGGCGCACACTCTTGTGGTATAAACCATTGGGGTGCTAAGCCACGAATTTGTTGTTGATCGATTGCTGTTAAAGTTGTACTCTGAAGCTCTAAAGTGAAGACAAGCCATAGGACATTGTCTTTCAAAAATGCACATCTTTTCATCAAGCTTACTTCCACGTGGCATCGAGTTGGCTGCTATGAAACAGTCTCGTCTTTATACCATAGGTCGCTTGGCTCTGGCTAGAGCAGGATATATATGTTTTTTTAAAATACAGATACTCAAGCCATTCGAAGCGCCCCTACGCACGTGACTTAGAAAACATGTCTTTTTCATTTTTTTACCTTGAGTTGTATCACTGTTGTTTTTATTCTTCTGACCATCGTTATGTGTGTTGCTACCTCGCCTTTCGCCGGTGAAATCGACTTTGCTTCGGGCTTTTGTTATTCCCATCGTTTTGAGGAGTCTCACTTCAATTGAGCAAGCATCTTTTTCCTTCTACTTTCACTCTCTGCGCCTTTCCGGAACCCATTTGTTTTTAAAGCAAACCTAACTGACCGAACTGGGGAAAGAATTCACTAATTGTATTCGCATATTTTGTTTTATTTTCAAGGCGTCGAATGGAATGCAGAATAAGTCAAGTGTAGTACACTCATTAACTTTTGAGTGGTCGCAGATATGATTAAGAATAGAAAAGGTTCCACTTAGACTAATACTTTTTTTTGAGGCAATTTTCTACCACCCTTAAGATGTGTAAATTCCTTAGAAAAACCGAACTACATGGGGCTTGTATTGATTGCTTCTTGTTTCATTACTCGACTGAAATCCAACCGAAACCACCCAAAACCCCCTCAAAAATGTTAAAAAATTTAATATATTTCCAATAAATTGCCTTCGGGTAACCGAAATGCTGCTCTATCTCTCTAATCAAAGTTCTTAAACATCTCCGTAGGCACTTTTATTGAGGAATGCCATCTCCTTCTAAGTTTTTCTCTTTAAGGACTAACCAAATAAAATGAACTGACAAAAAAAAATTCTTTTCTGGCGCCCAAACGAAGACCGAATCGAAATTCTTTCCAGACACAAAAAATTTCAGTCTTTGAAAAGTTCTTATTTCCTTTTAACTGATAACACAGATTTCACAAAGCCCAAGAGAAAAAAGGTAAATAAATAGATCGGAGATAATGTGGTTCCTTCTGTCTAAAAATAAAAAAAAAATATATCTTTTGCCTCTTTCGGAAATAAACCCGAGATACTTTGAGTGCAACGACTTGAATTGAAATAAACAACAACACAAAAAAGAAAAAAACATACTTAAAGCGGCAAATTGCTTTTTAACCCTCCGCCATTGCCGTCGTCGCATCAGCAGATAGGCCCGACTGTGATAAAGGGTGTTCCTACTTTGAAGACTCTTCGCGTGTGTAACTTTGTTGACAGAGTCATTGACACTGGAAGAGCTGATCACCAACAACATTTGTGTGTGTTCTTCTGTCCCACCTTCCCTTTCTGTTGCGTGTGCTCCACCAGGTTCAGATAGGGGGATGACAGCGACTGCAAATGTGATATTGAATTGAATTGTAGAGAACACATCCGAGCACTGGTTACTGCGGACACACAATGGTTACCTAATCCCAATTTAAGTTGGCATCACGAAAACCAGAAGCTAGGAAGCGAGAAGGCATTGTTCCCAGATACACACGTGATATGGTGACCGCAAGTGGAGCTGCTTGGTTGCTTGGTTGGGTTCCACTACGACTCGTGCTTGGCGTTGGATATCCACTGGGTACCTGGCACCGAAATTGCAATGCAGCAGGACTACTCAACTCGGCATTGAACAAGAAAATTGGTGCTGGTCTTGTTGGCAACTGCTGCTGACATTTTTCCAACGAACAATACGAACAATGTTGGAGCAATAATGATGTTGTGCCTCTGCAACGAGTGCGACTCCTTTTTTTCTGCGCCACGAACATTGCATTTGGTGAGGCGAGTTCGAAGGTTGAATTGGAGGAATCCGCTATCCAAAACGATTTGTTGGAATTAATTGAATTTGAAAATGGATCGGCTTCAACTTTAATCAACTTTGTTGGTCGTAGATTTTTAAGGTCGTTTTTTCAGTGCTAACCATCACATATGAATCACGACGCACAATATAAAAAAAATATATGGCAGCTCAAATGAACATCGTAAAGAAGTCACAAAGCTTGGTTGAGTAAGGTCCAGTATTAGAGGAAAACTTCACGCCGAGCCATGTCGTATTCGAGAAAGTCTCAAGACAACTTTGATTGGCTTCAGTTATGAAGTGGTTTGAAACATATGAGCCTATGGTCAGTTCGTTTGATTCACAACCGAGAATTCAACGGGCCCGGAGGATTATAATATGCCTCAAGTTTGAATCATAAAGACACGAAAGACCTAAAATTGTAGAAGTACTAATTTCTAAACAAGCGACCTTCAATCTACTATAAGAAGGGGTTGGTCTGTCCCTCTCTGACCATGTCAAGTACCCCAAGTACCACAGAAAGATAAAGTTGTAGGAAATTTACTTCTAAGGAGGTGAGTTAGAACGGACGCCAGAAAGGTCCATTGCGGTCCCCCATTACGTGGGTGTATGGCTGATTTAAGCAACTTTGTTCATCAAATCTCTCAACGAGTTCGTCACGCGTCTGTTCCAAGCTAGAAGCACGGTGTCGGGTTCATTTGCAAACTTATTCGTTACACTTGAGGTCTTTTTTAAACTCACTATCATGGATTTTCATACTTGTAAGGAATTAGACGGAAGAATAATCCTCATTCGCGTATAGGCGGTTGTTCTAAAACATTGTAGGGTTTCGTTATCATCTCAAGGGGTTTCCGGACCCTTTTAGAGCATCGCTGGCAGGGACCGCCATGGCGGCTTTCTTCAGACTTGCTTAATCTAGTGAAAAGACCCGTAGAAAAGCAAACCACCGGTGCTGCCATTCAAATCAATTAGTAGTGGCAATCGAAGACGGCAAGGATAGACTTGAAGTAGTTGTAGCAACGTCTCAAGATGTGTTTTCGAATCGGAGAGCCGATGAAGATATACATCGTCCATTCATTTTGAGGGGAAGATTGTCAAATTATTTTCGGTTCGATAAGACCAAGAACTCTGTGGGGAATTGACTGGTAACTCAACCGTTGGAAACATTTCGAAAGGCACAACAAAATTCCCCGGTGCTTGCTTTGAAGGGGCCTTTCATAGGCTAGACTCACCAGTACACACCGACTTCTGCTGAATTATATGTTCATTGTCTTGAAATTCTCGAGATGAAGAATCAGCTTAAGGTTTCTACTTTGTAACAAGCGAGTCCAAGCTCAGTCAGATACCTTTGGCTCTGTCCTAAACAAGTACCTGTATGCAACCATATTAAAAACTGCTGTCGAATTTGTGTCATTCGAAGCATACAAATTTGCAAAATGAACACCTGAAAGAGGTTTTGGTTAAATTTAATTTGGTGGTGTACATTTTAGAACAAAAAAAAAAAACGGTTAAAAAAGGGGCGGTCAATCGAGACTTTACTTTGATCAACTTTCAAAGGTTTTCTTTTGTTCTCTAGACTACCTGAAATATCTCTCAAAGTTTGTGCATGGACTTTGACCAATTTTTTCGAAACTCTCATCAAGTTCGATGATATGGGTGGACCTGCAACACTACGTAGGCTGCTTGATATATTTCTGGCCTAATAATGAAAATGCGAATATTTATCACCAAAAGTGGATTTTTTGTTTTTCAAAGTATTCTCCAGCATGATTTATACACTTTTGCGTGCGCTCAAACCAATTTTCGAAACACTTTTTCCACTCCAAGTGAGACACCTCCAAAACATGGTTTTTGAACGCTTCAACAGCATGTTCTGGCGACGAAAATCGTTGACCACGCATTTTTTTCTTGATGTGCGGGAAAAAAATGAAGTCATTGGGTGCCAAGTGAGGGCTGTATGGCGGATGACTTATCAAAAAGGCGCTGGTTTGAGCCGATGTGTGAGAGTTCGCATTGTCATGGTGTGAACAATGATTCGTCTTCTCTTGTTCGTTTTTCGAATTTCTTCGAAGACTTCAGGCAAACAAATTGTGGTGTACGACTCAGAATTGACCGTCCTACGTTACTCAAGCGGAACAGTCGCCACATGACCAGTTTTGCCGAAGAAACAGGCGACCATTTGCTTCGAAGTGCTTCTTCCACGAACAACTTTTGTTGAATTTGTCTCGTCTTCGAAGATCCACACGGTCGGAAGTTGTTTTGTTTCGGGGTCATACGCATAGATCCATGATTCATCACCTGTGGCAAACTTATAAACGTCTTTTGAAGCACCGCGATCGTATTTTTTTTAACATTTCTTTCCACCAATCGACACGAGCCTTTTTTTGAGCGATTGTAAAACAGTGAGGGATCCAACGAGAAAAAAACCTTTTTTACGGCCAGGTGTTCATGCAATATCGAATGTATGCTGGTGGGAGAAATACTCACGGATGACTCTGTCACACGGTATGTCACATGACGATCTTGCATTATCAGTTCACATACTGCATCAATGTTCTCTGGTACAACGGTCGTTTTTGGACGACCTTCACGGAATTCGTCTTTGAGCGAGCGTCGGTCATAATTGAATTCATTAAACCAGTTTTTCACAGTGCTTTAGGATGGTGCTTCATCACCATACAAAGACTTAAGTTCATCAAAGCACTCTTGTCGTGAAAAATTATCGCACAAAAGTGTTCACGAGTTAATTTCATTTTTTTGCCGAGATGAATTTTTCAAGTCTCTGTAAATAAAACAATTCATGATTAAATGACAACACGTTCTGAGTGATATTATGCTAAAAAATATCAAACTTTCCAATGGAAATGTCAGATTGCACCTGGCAACACTTAGTGTTTCCTGGGCCAGAAATTTATCTAGCAACCTACGTAATGCACTACAACCATTCTTAGACAATTCTGGAGTCATCGACTTGCTTGTCAGCTTTGACTTCGCATCTATGGAGCATCTTTACAGCAGCAAGACTTCGAATTTTGAATCATCTGTGTATGAGGCTTTAAACCAGTCTGTTGGTATCCGCAGGTCTTCGTTCTGAAGTTGTAAGAAATATTTACCTATTGCTACTCCACCGTGTAGGCCTACTAAGGTTTTTATAAACGTCTAACCAAATTATATCTTTCTGAGGCAGCCATATATGCGACCAACAACAAGATTTATGTGGTCACGACACGTAAACTTGTGGTTGATTACAAACCCTAAGCTGGTTACTTTATCAACAAACGAAAGTTTAGTGTTGTGTAAAAAAATATCAGGTAAGAATGTTGGGTCAAGAGTCCTTTTAAAGTCAATAAGTCTGCATTTAAGTCACCGGCAAGTTCATTTAAACTGTCAAGAGGTCTGGACAAAGAAAACTGAACATCATCGGCAAAGAGATGTAATACGACATGTTTACAGACAGATGGCAGGTCATTGATGAACATACAAAACAGTATGGGACCGAGTATAGATCCTTGAGGAACTCCGCATAACACGCGTTTTAACTCCGAAGATCTGTTTCCAACCACAACTTTCTGAAACCGATTATGAAGAAAACTACGTACAAGTTTTACTGCACTGTCACTTAAATTGAAAAAGTGTCGAAATTAGATCGAAAGCCTTAGGGAAGTCCAGCAAGCAAAAAAGAGTAAGGTTATCCTTGTCAAAATTAGTCCTTATTTCTTCCATAATGTTGACCATGGCAGTAGAGCAGCTATGGCCCGGACGAAAGCCAGACTGAAGAGGATAAAGCAATGAATGTTGCTCGAGATTATTACAGATTTGCTTAGCTAGGATCTTCTCAAAAACTTTCGACAGACAGGATAAAATACTTATTGGTCTATAGTCATTAACAGAGCTAGCACTAGGTTTTTTAGCTATTGGAATAACCTTTGCAGTCTTCCGCAATTGTGGAAAAATGCCCGAAGTTATGCAGGAGTTTAAAATATGAGTTAGTGTTTCAATGATGAACGGCAAAATCATTTTGAGAAACCTGAGAGGATTCCCATCTTCTCCAACTGCATTTGACTTCATGGAATTAAACGCTTCAAGAACGTCGAAGCATGATACTATATTAAATTCTAACCGAGGGAGCAAATTGGAATTGCTGGAAGATGACCTAGCGGAATGTTCTTCGACACTATTAGCTAGAAAATGATCATTTAAAACGTCTGGATCAATTTTGCTCTCTTGAATATGTTTACCACTAACGCCAATTTGGCGAAGATTGTGCCAGAGCGTCTTTGACGGAAGCTTGCAATCTAACTTCCGGTTATAATAGTTCTTTTTAGATTCACGAATTGTGCGTGAAGCACAGTTACGACCACGAGTATACAAAAACCAGTTTTGATTATTAGGACTTTGCTTCCACTTTCTGTACAGTCTATTTCTAACAGGTATTATTTCGGATTATAACAGTTTTCAAAGTTATCAGATCTTCATAAAGCTGTGAGATTTTAGATTGAAAAAATAGGATCAGGTGAAAGCGTTTTAAATTAATTGATAGCAAGCGATTCCATTCAAAGTTTAAGCATATAGACACAACACCCGAAAATTTAGTAATATCACTATTGTTCTGGTATCTTATTTTGATCCAAATTCTAGAGGTCTTGGAATTTTTTTTTGCCAAAGATAAACAATCTACGAATTCTGCATGGCAGAATCTGCACACAAAACCAGACCAGATGTGATCCTCCAAAGACCCAACTGCCACTTATTACCAGAAAGAAAAGGATCCCATATTCCATTTTACTTTTCACTAGCAAAACTTTCCACCTTTCAACTTTCAAGAAATTAGAGCGTTTTAAATAAATTTTTTTCAATATAATCCAGAAGACTATTGGGAGAGTTTGTCACATAGACATAGAGGGAATACCATCAGGACCAGCGGATTTATGGATGTCTAGGTCTTCGAGTACTTTTGCTACTGTACGAGTGGAAAAGCTAATATATTGAAAATCCAGTCAATAATGGCAGCACTCCGAAAACCGTCAAACATTTCCAAAGCGCAGAAATGGAAATGTGCCTCACTTGAAAAAATGAATCTTTCAATATTTTTAACATCGAAACGTTTGGCCAAGTTTCTTGTCTTCTTCGTCGTCTTCGCGAATTTTCCACTCATTCTCCTTTATTATCAAATCCACTTAATAGAGGACATCCTCCACCTCCTCCGCAGGCGTTTCCTGAAATACTCCAAACAAAACCGGAAGAGCCATTTAAATAAAACAAACATTAAAGAGTTTGAATAATAAAAACGGATTACGGCCACTTCCCGAAAGAGTAAAATAAAATACCTCGTCAACCGAAACAGCCGTCGTCAGTCACACGCATCGGCTGCTGTTACTCTCAGCTCCCAATCCACTTCCACTTTCAAGAACTTGCCCCTTTCGTTCTCATTGCCTCCAGATTAATTGTCACTCAAAACATAAACATCTTCGTTTTTCAAATCTAAGGAAACCATGCGATCCTAAAATAACACTCGAGTTCACACAGTGACTTGGGGTAAAAGGCAAAAAAAAAAAAAATTCATCGTCCTCTTCGGTATCTGCCTATCTGTTCAACATGAAGCAACCTCCTGAGCCTAAAGCAAAGCAAAATTATTACATTAACGAGCAACATTGTTAGAAGGCATTAGTTAGTTCCCTTTTTGTTTCCTGCGGCGGCGGAACATTCAACTTCTTCAATGAGAAGGATCCGGTCCGTGTTTTTCGTGGACTAATTGAGGGTAAGAGTAAAAGAAGCCAAACAACAAAGGGATCCGAACCGAAGCGCAGGTGTTCCTTGTTTTCTTATCTTGCTCTCTTGTGTTTGGGTTTGTAAAAAAAAAGGACATTTGTTCTTCGTTTTCGTTCCACGAAAATGGGTTCATCGAGTTATTTTCGTAGAGGAAAGGGGAATGAATGTATTTCTGTTGACAATAGACGAAATAGATGGTTGTAGGAGTGCCACAGGGAACAGACTTAAGTCTCCTACTTTGTATGATAAAAAAACTTTAATAATTAAGATGCATTTCACGGTTGCTGCTCATTTGGAATGTTGAAAATAATTCTGAATGCAATCAAGGTCGATGATGATAACTCGGACAGGGAATAGATCAACCCCGAATCAAAATGTTTGCTATCCTCGGAAAGAACTTTCTCTTCTTAAAGTCACGCACATTAAACACTCCAAACATTTTTATTTAGATTACAACTAAAACAAAAATGTAAATACTCCACTTGACCTTGACTAAAATTGGTCACAGCCTTGTGATAATTGATTGAACATTAATTTTCAATTAACGAGTCAAGGTGACAAAAAAGATGTAACTTTCGAAGTTGAAAAGAAACCAGAGAACCTTTCCAAACCTTCATCAATCAAATCGATGATATTGAGATTGACAAATCATGGTTAAACTAACGAGGGTACACCCAAGTTTTGTGTGAGTTTTGTGTTTGTAAAATGGAGATGGTTTTGCTTGATTGAACATTTGATCTGCGTTGTTTCGAATCTTCTATAACCAATTTCGTGGGAAGCATTTTTGTCTTTGTTCTAGAAATGAAAGAAACACAAAACCTGCTTCCGAGCTGTCTTAACCTTAAATATCTAGACTTTTAAAGCCTTCTTTGGCAACCGTACTCAGCTTAAAACGTAGAAATCTAACGACTCATTGGATGAGTGGTGAATGCACAGCTCTGCAAGTATCTTTAAGTATGTAATTATTCCGAACGGTGTGATAAAGTGCGTCTCTTGTTGAAACATCAGCAGCTCCTGTTGATCTGTTCGGTTGAAATGTGCGTCTCAGATCTCACCGAAGAATCATCCAAATGAGATAACTGCGAAAACATAACCAATTCGGATGTATGTATGGGTAGAAAAAAGGTGTTGAAAACCGTTAATCCTAGGATAAAGATGATTTTGCTGTTGATGACCGAGGCCAACGAAGATCTTCAGACATCTCCGAACTCTTAATACTGACCACGTTTAGCTTAAGAATCACAGAGACCCAATGTCAACATGACCGCCACCCAAGCAATCCTATTGAGTGGGTACAACATCAACAAATTGTTGGCGCTGCAAATATTTTTGAACACCAGCGCATGGCAATAATAATATTTTCGGGTTTGTCAATAAGACCGCTACCAACGTTTTTTTTTAAATAGAACAAAAACGATTTTGAATATCAATGAAATTCTTTATTCCTGTGAAAGTACGTTCGATGCCATTATGTATAGAACTCGATTTCTTTTGCATGGCGACCATGGGCACGCTTGCAGAAGTCCAGACACTGAACCCAATTTTCGACGGTTTTCAAGCATAAATCGGCCGATATTGTTGCAATGTCACGTTCGATATTCGTACGAAGTTCATCAATAGTCGCTGGCTTGTTGGCATAGACCATAGACTTGATGACCCATGGAGTACTTGTGGAGTGCTGCCTGACCAATACCGCATATTTTGTTTATTGACGGAGCCATTCAGCCAGAAATGAGCCTCATCGCTGAAGATGAAAATCCGAATCATTTTCAAGTTGTTGCTCAGCCCAATTCGCGAACAAACGACGCTTCTGGTGGTCAAGCGGCTTCAGTTCTTGCGTCAATTTAATCTTGTAAGGATGTAGGCCAAGATCTTTTCGCAAAATTCGCCACAACGACGTAACAGAGATGCCCAACGCTTGAGAACGACGTGTGAGAGACACATTTGGGCTTTCTGCAACTGAAGCCTCAGCGGTAGCAATATTCTCGACACAACGGGCACTTCTTTGTCTCACTGGCACAGGAACATTTTGTACTGTGCCTGTGGATTCAAATTTTTCCACTAGACGCTCAATTGTTGATCTGCTAGGACGATTATGACGACCATAAATTGGACGTAGCGCTCTTAACGTTGAGGCCACTGACTCCGAATTTCGGTAGTAATTTTTAATAATTTCGACTCGTTGTTGGTTCGCATATCTTTCCATCATGAAATGGCAGACCTTACTGAAGAAAAATGTCAAAAGAGCGGCAAGAAATATGGCGTCGTTTGCTGTCCCTGTCGCTCTACTTTTGTAGCGTCCCTGTTGAAAAACCCTTTACTTGCGACGTCTTGGTCGTAGTTAACTCGCCCGTCCATATCTTCTCTGCATACGTGGAAGATTATAGCCACCTCCAATCTCCCTTTCTATCGAGATAGAGAAATGCTTCGGGCAAATATGGCCGTTAAGCCGCGCTGTCTCATGGTGCATATCATTGGGGTTAAAAGCCCCGGAGATCAAGTTTTTGGTCAAAGTTATTTCTCTTGCAATGTGACTTCGAATAAGCTTTTTCAGAAAGTTATCCACTCTGATTAGGTTTGTCTCGTTGTACAAATCTTTTCCATTAAGCTTGTTCCCACGTTGAACCGCACGGGACATCCAAAGGCAAGTACAGGTCGAATGAGAGCCGTAGAGCAGATCACCTTCATCTTTGCATCAAGTAGATTGCTCTGAAACAGTCTATTTTTCAGCCTGATTTCTTTGATGCATAAGAGTCGGCTCCATTCAAAGTTATTCGTTTCTAAAAATTATAGTCAGATTTTTCGAACAATTTCAGAGTGTACTTTTAAAATAATCTTTTTTTTAGAAAATGAACTAAAAAATCAGTTTTTTCAAAATTCTAACTGGGTCCGCCCCTTTAATTAAAAGGCGTGTCGTAGGGATCTGTAAGAGATATTTAATTGCTTGCTTAAAAAAAGTTGTAGAACTCAAAAAGTTCTAAGACAAAGTCCACGACGACATATCTCTATATGTAAAGGTTCACACACAAATTGTTAAAATATGAAAAAAGAATATATTGAAACTTAAATTCAATCAAAAACAAATGTTTAATTCTTATCGAATTAACTAAGCTTATCACCGAGGAAGATAAAAGTTGCCTTGTTACAAAACATGACAGAGACGAGAGGACGGTGTAAAGACTTTTTTGAGGTCTAAAACGTTTCTACGTACACGAAATAATTTAAAACACGAAAAATTATATAAAAAATGAATAAATAGGAAACCGGTGGCTGAACTTGTCCCCTTAACTATTTACATCTCTCTTCAACCAGGTTGGTTTTAATCAATTCCTTTTTAAGGCTTTTCCTCAAAATGAAAACCATTTTCATAACACAACCCTTTAGGAGAGCTTGCGAAATAAAATCCAATCAGTAACAATTAAAGCCTTTTGAATGGGCCCTTTGGGCTCGTCTGCATAAATCCTCTTAACGAACAAGATCTTCTTCGCCGTCACTTTAAGCAGTTTTCGTCTTCTTTGCGGATTGATCACCCAAATACCGTGATACATTATTATATCTGTGACTGTGCGAGCGGGAAGTCCAAATGTAACGCACAAGCCTTCCGCCCGCGGTCCACTTTTGGATGAGACCTCAATATCTAATTTTGTAGATTTTAGCTTTTTGGCACACGATGGCGTGCGGCTTAAGTTCTTCAATCGAAGTGGCACTTTAAAGTGTGACCGTGACAGATACGATGACATTTGTCAAATCAATTTTGTAACTCATTACGAGTTCGAATCTCGGCGGGGGGCTTAGCTCGGACTGTTTGTATGTGATGATCGATGACGGGCTATAAATTGAAAATGTTTTTCAGGTTTGAATTGTGGACCGTCTTTCAATGCTAATCTTGGCTTGCAACATTTTTTTTTTGTACTCGTATTTGCTTTTTTTTTAAACAGAAGATACACCAAAGCGGAACGGAAACTCAATTATGTTTTCCCTTTTATTACGTTTCATGATAAGTTGATGTTTTACGAGTCTTAAGACTGTCGAGTGTATGCCCGGGCACGTTTTTCATGTCGTCGTCATGATGATGTCCATTTGGAGGGAAATTATGGGCAGACATGATTCCAGATTCTCTTTTTTTTTGTTCTGTGAAAATCCCTGGAACACGAATTGCTAATAAAGTTGCGATGGCGAATTGAATTTTGTATACATTCGGCGCTGAGGAAGGTTTATATTAGTTTTTATGACTCACTTGTGTGGATGGTTTTTGGGGTTGGAAGGAGTTCTTAATTACTTTGCGATTTGTATGTGTGTGTGTGTGCAGTTTGTTTGCAGAGGTTTGGGATGCAATTTCCCGTTTGAGAGTCTGGTCGAAAATTGATTATGAGAGGCGACTTACAACATCTGTGAGCTGCTCGATAAGTGGGGAGGATTTGGTGAAATTAATTTGGGTAGTATTACCGAGTCGTATGCGGGCATATTACGTCTTTGGTTGTGAATTAAAGAGACGAGTAAGTAGTAGCAATAGTCATAAAGTTGTGTTCAGTGGGGTCGTCGTTTGCGAAGGAGATTTGGTAAGACTCTTTTGCTGAAAGATGGGTTTTGATTCGGTGGAAGCGACACCGCCGTTCTTGCTTAATGTATACACCTGATCAAAAAAATAGATACACCAACTCGATTTTTGAAGAAGTACCAATAAAATGTTAAATATGGCTTACCTTATTGGTAAAATTTGCTTTAAACAAAAGAATGCAATCTGGTGGTTGTGGTTGTGGTTAGCATTCAATTGTTTATTTATTTTCTTTTCGAATTTTTGAAAAAAAAAATGTATTTTCACTGCTTGATTTCAATTTAAATGAAGGAAATGAACATCTTAGATGTACGATGGGCCGAAAGAGTCACTGCACTACAGCAGAGACAGCTTTTGTTTTGTCGCACATAAAAGAAGGAAAATCTCTTCGTGAAATAGCGAAATGCATGTGACGGTCACTTCATTTCGTGCAAAATGTATTTGAAGATTCACCAAGGGAAGAAACTCGAGGTAGAAAGAATAAAAACGACTCCGGCGGATGATCGCCGAATAATAATATTGTTAAAAAGTGACCCTTTTAAGTCATCGACGGCGATTTCCGCAGAAATTTGCAATATTATTAGTGCTCCAACAGTTCGTCGTCGCTTACAAAAAGGCAAACTTCCAGGACGAATAGCTAGAAAAGTTCATCTAATGAGAAAAAAAAATGTGAGCGTGAGGTTGCAGTTTGCTATGGCGCATGCAGACTGGACTGGCGATATCGGTCTAAAAAAAATGGCGAAATATTTTGTTGAGCGACGAAACAAAAATTAATATATTTGGAAATGATTGTGAAAGGAATGTGAGGCGTCCCCAAGGCAAGGAATTCCATGATCGTTATACATAAAAAAAAAACTGTGAAACACGGGGCCGTAGTATAATGGTTTGGGGATGTTTCTCTTGGAATGTTGTCGGTACAATATTCCAAACCACAAATAAAATGACGGCTGCCGAGTATAAGGACATATTGGAAATGATAATGTTACCATACTCCAAGAACAACATGCCGCTGCGTTGGGTCTTTCAGCAGGATAACGACCCCAAGCATACTTCCAGGCTCGTAAAGTAATGGTTTGTTGACAATAAAGTCGGCTAGGCCAAGTCAATCCCCAATGAGGAAAAATTGTGGCAAAATGTACAGAAGACTTGGTATGAAATACCAATAGAGACATGTAGAGCTTTAGTAAACAGTATGCCGAAAAGGATGGAGAAAGTTTTAGGGCAAAAGGGTAACTTCACTGGTTAATAGTGTAAGTAGTTTTGTAACTAAAACAATAAACATTTGCGACTTTAATTTTGGATATTTTCAGAAAACAATTCAAATGTATATATTATTTTTGATCAGGTGATTTGTATGTGCTAATACAATTTAATCTTCATAACAAAGTTATTAAAGGTTATATTGAAAATGTATTTATGTTAAAAGTTTCTAACAAATATACAAAATATAAATATTTAAGCCTTATCTATGAACTTTTACCATATCTTTAATTTTGCTTCGTTAAAAAAAAAATGTAAGGAATATGAAAGTGTATCCATTTTTTTGATCAGGTGTGTATGTTCACCAAATACAAAAGAACCTACAGTCCAATCGTTGGACTCGCTGATAGCTTTAAATGCCTCCGTCGTCGTTTAAAATTGCCGAATCTGGGAAGGAACTAAGTTGAGTATTACTAAACCTTGCGATCTCAATGGAGTCCCTCGATGAGCTGCGTTGGTGCTTTTTTCGACTTCGAACGAATGATCTCCGCGCCGACATTTTCATCCGAACATTTCATTCCTCTTCCAATCTTAAAATATGTTGATTAATAAGAAAGGATTCAATTATCAATAAAATTTAAACCACTTTCGTTGGCGTTGAATGATTCCGCATTCCTTGCGAAAACCTTTTGCGTCTCCACAGACTAAATGTTCCGCTGAATATTGTGATGTCCAATCAGTTCGTCCTCGTTCAGATCACCGATTTTGTCAAACCCCACTCGTATATAAAATGAGTCCCCTGATCAGTGACTAGATAAATAAATAAATAGATAAATAGATAATAAATAAATTAATTAATAAATTAATAAACAAATAGATAAATATATGAATGAATAAACTAATAAACTGAATAAATAAATAAATAGGTAAATAAATAAAAAATAAAAAAATAAAATAAAACTTATATGGCAGGAAGTCGAAGGCCATTCATCACAAGTTTAATTAGATTGCTAGGTCCGAAACCAATTCTTCTCCTTCAAATAATTTATTTATTCTCAATGATATATTTTTTCTATATTTGCTTATTCATGAAGCTGAATGGTTGAGAAATGCCATGGTTGGATCAGAATCATTTTGAGTACTTTATTTTGAGCTCTCTGCAGTCTTATGATGTGGCAATTTGCACATTTTCCCCAAACAGGTGAATCGTACAAAAGTTTAACCTGAAAGATTGCTTTAAAAATCATTATTTTATTTTCATTACTCAATCTAGACTTCCGATTTATAAAAGAGTACAAAGTTTTTTTTGTGAGGTAAACTTTCTGGATTGTTTCCTGAACATGAAGACCAAATGTCAGTCGTTTATCAAGGTGCAAGCCAAGGTATTTGCCACTTGACATCCACTAAATATGCGTTCCATTGGTTAAACTGTTGCCTGGTAAGAAACAGGGCTTTCTTTTTCTTTTCTTTTTTTGTAAAAAAGACAACCAATCCAATCATTAAAGTATCTGCTTATGACAATCAGTGCAGACTGCAGATTGTTTTCGATATTAAAAGCAATTGCATCTGCTGAAAAAAGGCATGTATCAACCGCAAACATCGCAGTTCCGCAATTACTAAAGCGGGGGAAGTAATAGGTGTAGATGTTGTGCAGAACTGGTGAAAGGACTGCACCTTGAGGTACTCCATCAGTTACAAGGAGACAGGGAGATATCCAACCTTTAATAAAGACTTTGAAACTTCGATTGGTGAGAAAGGATTTCATGATTATTAAGGTTAGGAATAGTTACAGATCTAGTTGGATGAGGACTAGGGTCCCTTTATACCTAGGACAGGTTAAAAGTCTAAGTGCTCTTCTCAAAAATTCTATCAACTCCCACAGATACCTGGTATGGAACCGAAAGCTGCAAAGTTTAGAAAAAGGCACAAAACCCTTCTGGAATATAGTAAAAGTTATAAAGATGCTCTTGCTAGTGTGTTTGGCAGTAATAACTTGCCCAATAGTAATCGCAGTCCCGTTCAGGCTTCTGCAGAGCTAACTACACAATTACTGAGCGAATCTTATCAAATTAGAGATGAAGATTTGGTCTCAATAAGCGAACTTAAAAGCATCTTAAAAAACTTAAAAAATCGAAAACCTCCGGGTCTCGATGGAATAAAAAATGCTTGCCTAAAAAGACTCCCGATTGAAGGTATATATTATCTACTGAAGCTATTTAATAACTGTTTGAAGTTAGGCTACTTTTCCACTACATGGAAAGAAGCTAAAATTATTCCAATTCTGAAACCTGGCAAAGATGCTTCTTTACCTACAAGTTATAGACCAATCAGCCTATTAGAATCGATAAGCAAATGCTTGGAAAAAATAATAAAAAAAACACTTTTGGTGTTCATTGATGACAACAACGTTCTCCCTAATGAACAATTTGGTTTTGGGACATGTCATAGCGCAGTCCACCAAGTACACCGTATTACTGCCGACATAAAGAACAATCTTGTGTTAGGTCAAAGCACCGGACTTGTACTACTTGATGTAGAGAAAGCGTTTGCCACACCACAATGTTGCACAATGGGTTGCTTCATAAAATGATAAGCCTTAGCTTCCCACTCTACTTAGTAAAAATAGTACAGTCTTTTCTATGTTATCGAAGTTTTAAGGTGTCCCTAAATTATGTTTTTTTCTGTTGTCCAACATGTCAATGAAGGAGCTCCACAGGGAGCAGTAATAAGTCCCATCCTATATAATATTTACACCTCTGACTTCCCTCAACTGGAAAATTGTAACTTTGCTCAGTTTGCATTTACACTTCAGGTGTGATTGGTTGCGTTATCGAAACTAATTTACAATCTGCGCTAAATTCCGTCCAAGAGTATTACAAGAACTGGAAAATTTAAATTAATGCTTCCAAGACTCAAGCCGTCTTTTTTACGTATAAAAGAAGAGCTTGTGTTCTTCCCAGCAACAACTTATCACTCAATAACGTCCAGATCGAGTGGAAGTCAAGAGCTAAGTATCTCGGGGTGCACTTGGACAAACGATTTACATTCAATATTCATGTTTAACATAGGGTTCTTTACCCTTTCATTTGCAGAAAAGCAAAACTAAGCTAGGAAAACAAAATATTTATATTCAAAGCTATTTTCCAGGCTATCTAGTTTTACGGTTCGCCTGTATGGGCAAAATGTGCAAAAATCCATATGCTTAGGCTTCAAATAATTCAAAATAAAACCCTAAAAATGATGATGAATCTACCATAGTTCTTTTCGACAGCCGAACTCCCTACACTTACCGAAATCGAAATGGTATCGGAACGCATTGCTAAACTTTGCTCCAGATACACAAACTCGTGTTTACAACCTGACAACTATTTGATCTCAAACCTTTATAATCTAATATGACAAAAACTAACTTATTTCAAAATAAATTATAACTATAACATCTTAATACAAAATACTATTGTAACCTATACAAAAAAAAATTATTATTATTTATTTACAATATATTATTTTTTATTTATTATTTATAATTCTTTTGTAATATAATCTTTTCATTGTTGGTTCGTAGAGACTTAATTAGTCGAAAATCTGAAATCACCTCTTCTCTCTTTCCCCTTATCCAATCTGGGTCATATATTTAATGAAGGTTTCACTGTGGCTTTTCCTTCAAGATTAAGATAAATCTGTGATATTAATTAAGTTAAAATAAGCTAATATTGCAGTAGTAAGGTAGTAAGAGACCATATCTCTGTAAACACAATTATACTTGAAAATATTATATATTGTACATTTAACGCCACTAAATAAAAAAAAAATTATTGTGATAAGGTACCCTGGAACGTTGAGGGTATAAAGTTTATGCATCCGATTGTGTTGGGGTCTGAATCCACATTGCTCAGGTGGCAAAATATTATAATTGTCTAGGTGTGCAGTTGTTCTAGTTTTTATTTATTTTTCGAGGCCTTTTCCTTGTGAGCTGAGTAAACTTATTGGCCGATAGTTGAAAGGCATGCTAGTATTTTTACCTGGTTAAGGAGTTGGTATTACGTTTTTTTTGCCTTCACTCACTGACTTGTCACGCAGAATGCACTTGCATGCCAGTCCAACAACAGTATCATCCGTGATTTGGAACACAAGCACGCATTTCATAGTGTAAGAGTTATCAAGGGATTCTCACTACGTTCTTCAACAATCCTGAGTCTAATTTTACGATTCAAACTGCTGCCGCGGCCGGCTGCATAATTTTATTCGAAACTGTTTTACGTAATCGGACATAAATCACTGAATCTAATTATGGCCCGAAACTTCCTAGGTTACCCAATGTTCGCGTGTAATTTTCTTTTCTTTATGGAACATTAAACCCACACTTGGTCGTTCGGCCATCCCTAATAAAAGTACTCGGCGATCGGTATGAGTGTAGGCAGGCGCCCCTGTTGTGCATTCATTTCGACAAGAACAACAACAACAACAATTTCATTCAATTCAACCAATAACACCTTCAGTCTTGCACTGTTCATTTCGTTGTGCAAAACATCTGGCAAAAGATTAAGTAATCCCATTTTGCTGATCGACTCGGTACATTGCATGAAGTGTTGCATGGCTGCTGTTGTTGGGTGTAGCGATGACAATGCCAATGCAAAAACGCGTCAATGAAGCTCCGGCAAGTCGGTGATTTGAATGAGTGCAAAACCCTGGAGTCTTGTAGCGCAACAACCAACCACCACCCACCTTAATTGACAAACCCCGTTGCACTGCTACGAGTGCAACAAAATGCAAAGTATCTGCAAGCATGTTAGAGTATCTATGCAGCCGCATGGCATGCAATTTATTAACGAGTTATTAAATATCAAAGGTTCTTCTGTTCGTTCAACACGGTCTCAATTGCAAGAGCCAAAACGACGACGACGACAGCGCGGCGGAGGCAGTGTCGGCTGCAGATACATTCTTTGTGGTTGGGCAAGTGGAAAACCTTTATTACGGTCCCAGGCGAACGACAGATTCGAGTGGTGGAAGTGGCATCATTTCTAAAGTAAATCGCTTGAAGAATCAATTCACAGCGCTAACGCTGCTTGGTGGTGGCTTCAATTCAATTGTTGTTTTGGGCTTGGCTTTATCTCATGGAGTGTGTTTGTTTATCTAGACGACAGCTTGTTCGACAGAGTCTCCTCTCATCTCTCACTCAACAATCGAAGGAAAGAAGTGGAATTAAATTCAACTGGTGAGTGTGATGATTCCCTATGTGTTGGGACAACGTCTTGTAAGGAAGGCGTATTTTCATGATGACAGGCGTGGAGATACTTATCCATCGTCTGATTGCTGAAGCTCGAGGCTGGGAACATCTTTCACTTGGTCTTTTCGCTCCAATTGCTCTGTTAGATTTTCTTCTTTTTTTTCGAAGTACACAAAGGAAACAACGAAAATAAGAAGAGTTCAAACAGATCAAGAGACTATAAGTGGTTTCGAATGAAGATGTTAGTGTCGAAGTTGATTTCTTGTTTAAAGTGGACCGGAATGAGAGCTTTGTCAACCTTGACACTGAATGATGTCGGCTTAGAGGGACATGCATCTGTTAAAGGCTTAATGTCATCAAGCGAACGGAATCCATTGTTTGAATTCAAATGCTATTGAAGAACAAAAAACCTTGACTTGAAAGGTATTTGGTAAATACTCCCTTTGTCTTTGTTGTTTGTTTCATTTTGACAGATCGAATTGCCGACAAGCTGAGAGTTTTGTCATACGGCGGGGACCGTTGCCGCGAAACAAAAAAAGAGTATCTTTCTAAGGGAAGGTTATCGACACAATGTTGACTTTTAAACGTTCTCCTTTTTTTTAAATAAATACTTTTTTCATTACAAATAAAATAAACTTATTTTCTTCTCTTTTTCTTTTCAGGTAAGAGCTCAGGATATTTGCTTTGTTAAAACTACATCCGTAAGTATTCGTTGGAGTTCGATGCAATGCGAATTCTATTAAATGCACAACTGGTCACTCCGAAGTTCGTGCAAGTTTGATGGGTTTGGCCAGTCTTTAACCGTTGCTGTTTTATCATCATCGGTACAAATCCCTTCTTTGGTTATCATGTGTCCTAGGTATTTGACTTCCTTCTTCAATAGCGTATATTTTTTTTGAATTGAGCTTGAGTCCCGCTCCTGCAATTCGTTGGAATACATCCTCTAAATTCCTCAGGTGCTCGTTGAAGTCCTTCCCCATTACGATTATATCGTCGAGCTACACCAAGCAGGTCTTCCAATGGAAGCCTTTGAGTACTCGCTCCATAAGCCGTTCTAATGTCGCTGGGGCATTACACAGCCCGAATGGCATTACCAAGAATTGCCATAATCCTGGTTAATTTCCACTTGCCAATAACCACTTTTGAGGTCCAACGTAGAGAACCATTTCCTTCTTTGTTACATCGTTCAACCGTCTATAATCCACACAGAATCGCGTGCTGCCATCTTTCTTTTTTGTTAATTATTTTGTTTCAGTTTACGAGCAGTAATCAGGCATGTTTACGAAGATCGCGCCAAAAATTGCAGTTTTTCTTCTTTCTTCAGTTTGTGTCGGTTGTTTCGAGTTTTACTCTACTAATGCTTCAGGAATTCTATAAAGGCGAGCATGAGGTGTGCTCGAGTCACAATCAATCGTGGCAATGAATCATCGGTCATTCTGTTGAGCTTCAAGCGAGGTATGAGCCTATCTGGCCTGTCGTTAATTTTCACCATATTGCAAGCTGATGATTTACCATTCCTTTGATGGGTTACTACCGAAAATTCGACTGTATCTCCTGGATGTAAGGCAGCGGTACTACCTTGAACTTCGGACATGTGGAAGAATAGCTTTTTTCCTTCTTCGATTTCATAGTTCAGGAAACCGAACTGTCCTTTTATGGAATCAACAGTGGCGCGCTTCTTTAGTCGAACAGCAGTTATTTCAACGGCACGTCCTGTTGCATCAATTTTAAAAGTAACCAAATCATTCTTTTGTAAGGGATCACGACGATTGGTCCAGCTAGTTATGCCGAACTCGTGCTGTGATACGGGAATCTTATTTTCCTCTTCCTCTTCCAAACTCGCATCTCAGTCTCAAGCGTTCCTTTCACAATAATTTTGGCAAAATAAAAATATTGTTACCAAGCTTTATTGACGCCCAAGTTTTCATCGCATATTATTTGAAAAAAATTTAAGGGAGATTTTGTTTATGGAGTGCCATATTCGGATGGATTTTTCGTTTAAAATGGCGGCAATTTAAGAAAAAAAAAAAACGAATATTTGCGTATTTTTTTCGCATAAAAATATAATTAAAAAATGCAAAAATGTATCTATCGAAAAAACTTTCCGTCATTCCGTGAAGACATATTTTCTGAGTATGCTCTCAAAATTTCAGATCGATACGATCGATTTTTAAAAAACGTGCTTTCGAGAAAAACGCGTTTAAAGTTTTGTAATGCGTTTACAATAAAATGTGTTTATTATTACCGAAAATCGGCAATGACTGGTGCATAGACGCATTCCTCGTCTTTTTCCAGCGTCGGTCATCTGTCTCTCCAAGCACTCGTTCCTTGCTTTGTCCCGTGAATGGTCAGAGCCCGCTTACGGTGTCAGGTAATTGAACATCCATCCGGTGATAAGTGAGGCCAAGCCATTGAAGCTTTGCCGCTGGTGGATGTACACTATGCTGACGACGAAGCGCTGGCCTTCAAGTACATATGCTTCTACGGCAGTACAATGATGCCAAAGCAATCTTGTAACTTGGATTGAAATTAAGTTCTTGGGGCAACGTCTCGCAGGTAGAGTTCCGTCTTTAGTGTTCTGCTGTGAGAGATGATCGTTGCTTAAACAGTCAAATTGATTACAAGCACATCTGGCTCACTCCTTACCATTCGAGTTATAATAATCAAACATGGCTGTAGCTACTCATATACGATCCCATCGATCTTCGGGATCTCACTCTCAAATTTCTGTAAAAAAAAAGCACGCCTTTTTAACTTCATTCAAATCCTTGGTTAATAATTCTGCCGCCGCAATGCCCTTTAAAAGCATGTGTCAATCCTTCTTCCTTTGATCGTAGTGTCGATTGAACAACGCTCTTTGAGATCTCTTCCGAAGTAAGTAAAATGAAGTCTATTTAGTGAGTTACCTTTATTGGAATTGATTTTCTCTATTACCCGCAGAGCTGTTAGCAATTCCAATTGTTAGATATTGATCCATGAATGGAGGCCATTCACCATATCTCACCACGAGTGTCATCTTACTTCCACACGCGTTGGCAAGCCGATAATATTATCTTTCTTCAATTTAATTATATGCCATTACTCCTTGGGTGCTTCTCCTACCTTTTGTCGTTAGAAGGGGAAGCCGTATTGCGCGCTGCCTTACGCCCAATGTAACACGAACTGCGAATTACAAGACAGCGGCAACGTGCATTTTTTTTTTTTTTTTGCATTAAGCACTCTGCGTTGCACATTCAAGTCAACGGCAAATGTATCTAGATAGCTTCGGTGCCCTCTTGAGGGCAAAGTGAAAACTGCAAAACTATTAAAGTAAATTCTATGATTATTAATGGGATTTTCATTTCTTCCACCGCAAACACGGTTGAAGGTAATTCAAGGCATTAATGACTTGGTTGGAAGACTGAACGGGCACGGGACATGTAAACTTTTCCGGTGGACGCTCCTTAAGCCAAGAGAAACGCTTATAGTGAAAATCCTCTAATGTGATTTTTATTGAATCACTTGGGTGGTAAAATGTCTTCTGTTGTTGAAGATGGGCGATAAATTCCAGGTATAAGTCTTGGAAGTGCCTAAGGGCAAACTGAATTGATCCTTTCCGACTTCGACTGATGGCAAACCCCTCGCTTTTCAATGCATTAATCCTCGAATCAATACAACGACCATGGGCACTCACCATGGCACATTATGAAGACCTAAGTTGATTCCATAAAGGCCAACACGACTCTCACAGATAAAAAATCCACACTCTCCATGTTACATTTCAAGGATTAACGAGCTTTAATGGAACAAAAAGTCGTATTCTCTATTTAAGAGTATAATGCCATTGCAATTAAATTATTTATCCTTTTGCAATTAATTGCGAATTCGACCTTAATACGAGTCCATTCATTTAAACGATGAATCATTCGTTGGTTTCGTTTTAAGAAGACTGTTAAAGATGCACTTTTGAACACGAGTGTGGCTTTATTGAAAAGAGAAAACCTTTTGATTAATTATGGAATATTATTTCAGTTCTAAATCCTCAATTTCTAGCCATACAAAATTGTTAGGGCTCTCCATTCGCCTTTACGTTTCTTATAGGAAAAATTAACCAGATCCCAGGTTCAAATCCTAGAGTAACTATTGGACTCTCATCTGAAGTTTTTGAATCTGGTCCAATCATCGCTTCTCGTTAGAATCAAGTTATTGCCGGTTGGTTGCATAGTTGCATCATCCTGGAATTCCAAGTTCTTGCCATCAAAATAAAGGTTTGTGCAGATGATCTGGTGTGATGGTATATCATTGACAACAAAAACAAAATTTTAGTTAATCAACTTATTTCGAAAAAAATACTGTGAATCAAGCTAATGCAAATAAGTCGATGGCAAATTCACCGTCCTAGTTCGGACACCACCCATGAAGCAATTGAAACCAATAAAAACATCCGAGTTTCAAACCACTACACATTCTTCCCTTTTGCTCGCTTTGTGCGAAATGCATTACGGGGGTATTCATAATCCCCTAAGGGCGAAAATATAAAACTGGTATTCAGTTGCTCAGATCCTGGTGTATTGAGGTTCTTTTGTGATTTTGGTGACCCATCGCAGAGGAGAAACACATGAGTATGCTCGTTTGTCAATCAGCAAGTAAGCATTAAAAACTTTCTTCACAAAACTTGGCACTAGACCGAGACGTTCAGAGTTTCTGTAAATTCTGCTGGGAAGCTGAGACTCAAAAGAAGCTTACATATAATGACTGATTTTTAATAACGCAGCCCAAAATATATCACCTTATCGGTAAAAATTATATCATTAGCAAATTGCGTCAAAAATCGTTTTACCTTGAAAATTGTGAACTCAACTAATCCGGAATAAAGGTTAACTAGCCGTGGAAGGCCTCTCCTCCCTCAAGTTATCAGAACCTATTTTCACACGATATTCGTCACTTCCCGACCGCTTGCGTCAACTATACAAGCACATCGAAGAGACTGGAACAACGCGTGACTGAGAGGCACTGAAGGACATCTTAGTGGTCGTTTTTTAACGAGAATATTACCGCCCTGGCTGAAGATGTCGCGAATGAGCTGTCAACATCGTGCCCAGGACTGACCAATCATAAGCGATTATTTATGCGTCTCTACAAATAGTTGGAAAAGTTTCAAAACAATTTGAAGGCGGTCCAGCAGCTACTTCCTGCAGACCACGTCTTTGCCACGTTCACGCGCTTTTGAACCTTATCCAGACAGCTATGCTTTGTGGTCGAAATTCATTATGAGGAATGTAGACCATTTCAATCTAAACTGATGCGGTTCTTAGAATGGAGGTTCACTTCACAAAGAGGCATTAGATCTACTCGTCATCGGGCCTCATTTGCTCGATAACACCTTGGGTAACACTGTTAACGTGACTGTTGATCGGTTTTAAGGATTCGTCTCTGAGTCGCCTTATTTCTCGTTTTGGCGATTTGTAGTGGGTTTTGGTTTCGAGAACAGATTCTGGAATCTCTCAAAGAGAATATTTAACAAATGTTGTTAAAGAACTAACGCCGAAGTTCTTGCCAAAGGGACAAAATGGGCGTCAAACAAAAAATCTTCAAAAATTTATGGAAAAGAACTCAAACGTCAAAAGTTTCATTTGAAAAATATACGAAACAACATCGGGCGAGAGTTTTCGGGTCACCCTGTAAAATATTCTAAATTCGTTTGCTTAATCATTTTAATCCTTCATCCTGTCATTTGTCAGTTTTGAGCAACTAAATCAAATTAAAATCGATAGGCTTTGGTTAAGCAGGTAAATTTTAACGTTTCCATAGCGAGAACAGCCCTAAATGTTGCCAAACATACCAAACGAATGTCTAATAAGAACATTGTCATTGTCAACCCCTTGCATTTGGGGTGGTTCCATTCATTGCCATCGAAACAGCATCAACCCTCACGGAGCATTCAACCCCCCATGTCTGAACTGCATTTGACACGCGCTTCATACACTGTTTCAATTGCCCACTAGACTGGGTGGCACTTGATTCAAGTTCCTTTTTCCAAATGTGTAAGGGGTGTGCTTCGCTAATTGACTAGAACTCATGTTCCAATTACAAGGACCAACCAGAGAAGCTAATTTATTTGACTCGACTGTACAAGCGCTTGAGCTTTGCAACCAAAGATTGGATGCAGTAAAAAAGTATCTGAGCGAAGCTTAAAAAACTGCAACCGAGGAAGAGAGACGCTGCTCCTCCAAATGCGACGACCAGCTGGTCCGTGCTGAAAACCACTCGTTTTTCATAACCAATTTTTGGTAGAATTAAATTAATCAGCAAGTTCCTTTCAAATCCTGACGAACTCTGTTGAAAAAAAAATAAAAAATGTATAAAAAGAGTTTAAAAGAAGGATACTGACTTCGACGTCTTACGTATTTATATGCAGTTGACTTGAGAGCCGTGTACTTCTGTAGAGAGCACAGGCTTAGGCAGCCCTCGCATTTGGTGTCTTTCCAATTGGATGCGGCTAAGCAAAGCATTCCCTGTACAGTGCACATGGCACCCGGTCCGACAACATATAAAAATGGCTTACATTTGCAGAGTCGCAAAGCGGCATCCAATCGGCACTCATTGCGGCACAGAATCGGCCTATAGATCTTTTCAAAACCAAAAATAAATAAAGTCTTATAAATACTTAAAGCAATTCAGGACTTACCTTGAAATACTTTAGTTCGTTCTCATCAGGAAACCGGCACTTGCGATATTTAATTGGAACATTTCGGACTTCGTGCTCGGCCATCACCAACTTTAGATCGACATCGAATTGTGTTACTTCGTTGAGAGTATTCTCGCGGTAAATTACTTCAGAGTCGTCCTGTGGCACTATGTCCTCGTTGCTATGAATGTACTAGTGGACGAGATATAAAATCATTTCGTGATCTTACTTACACCTTACTTACCGCAGCTGTTCGGTTGCCATCGTTGTAAGGGGGAACTACTTTCAGTGTGCATATGTCGAATGGACTACACATCTCCTGTTGCGTGTTCTTCTCTGGTTCCCTGAATTCAAGACAAATATGAGTGACTCTGATTATTGGCGACTTCAATTTTAACCTTTTAAATCCAGTGGGATTTTGATATTCGTATAGGAAGGTCGTGGACGCGCACACACCGACCTCGGTGATGACACTGTGAAATTGGGGGGCTGTAGCACTAGCAGTGTCATTATCATCACTGGCACCATATTGAAGGGTCCCACCACCTGATGATGATCTACCCGAACTTCTCGTATTTAGAAAGAGGGTTGAATGTATCTGTCAAAAAAAAAAAAAAAAATGAGCCTACCCGACCCCACAATACGTTAGGACTTACATTCCAAATGATGTCCAAAAAATTGAGATTGTCCACAGTCGGGTCGGCTTTGTAGGGTTCTAGAATCTCAAAGTTATCGTATCTGAGTTTTGTCAAGACATGCAGGAATTCCATGTAGTAGCTGTACTTGTCATCGTTTGGATAAATATTCCAAGTTCTTGAAAAGATTTAAATTTTTTATTTCATTTATTTATTTATTTAAGCAAGTAAAAACTTTAATAAATAATACAGGCGTCTAGAAATTCAAATTAACAATTTAAATAGAATGAACAAAACTTTATGCAATAGTATTTTACATTACTAATAATTTAAAATGTTTTAATACATTTTTAAAGTGGTATACTATGATGTTTATTATGCTGTTGGAAATACAGAAGGTAAGGGTGTAGAGGAATAAAGGAAGGCAGGTTTTTCAAATTCATCAAATCAAAATTTAAAAAAAATTTAACATTTTGTTCAAGATTAAAATTTATTTTAAATATATTTTTATTCATGCTTTGACAATTTTCGTATTACCCTTTTCACATTGAGATATTGTTATGGTTTCAAAATTTCATTTGAAAGGTTTTCGCATTTCTTGCATGGTGTCCCCCCAATTTTGTTTTCCAGCCCCAATACAACCGAGTGGCTCGATGGTGGAGACTTTTGCCTCTAAACCGAGAGGTTCACGGATCAAGCCCGGGACTCTCGCCAGACAGTAGTTTTTTTTTATTTCTTGGTCAGATCGCAAAATAACACGCGACCAAATGGGTTAAATAGACGAAGCTCCGTCGGCGGTAGGGGGAATGCTAAGCGTGGGTCAAGTAGGATGATCACTGATCGCGTGATCGAGTAACTGACCACAGAACGGACTTGAATGGGGGGTAGTGGGCGCAGTAGGGATTAGCGACTTGGCAGTCTACGGAGAGCTAGAGAACGTGTCAGACGAGTTAGGAAAGAAATCGGGGAAAAGAATTTTTTTTTGGATAAAAAAAAAAAAAAAAAAAAAAAAACGGGAAAATAATCGAATTCGTGAATCTAAAATACGGAAGTTTGTTCACTTTTGGGAGAATCCTGAGCGTCGAAGATTTTTTTTTGTGTATCTCAAGTGATCGTAGTGCGTAGGCAATTGGAACGGGGTGACCGAGGATCTTTGCCGGGCCGATACCACGTGGCGAAATTTAAATTCCATTCAGACCTTAGACCGTAAATTAATTTATTAAAGTAGCCAAAAGTAAGGGGCAAGTGCTCGTGTCTAAAAGTGTTCCATCTCACTCGAAAACTAGCCGTACAAGCTCCCAAAAGTTCGGTCGGGAAATAGCTAATTCGAACGTTGATCAGTGTCAGTAGGGAATGCACGCGATCCAATCAAGAGAACAAAAAAAAAAAAAGGGATTCGGTGTATTCATCCCAATACGCGTACACCCCTCGATCTACCGTATCAAGTTAAGTTCTTGTAAAGATAATCGCCTTGCGGTGAAACTATCAGCCAGCAGTTCTAGCGAGCAGATTCCTGACGCAGCAAGTCAATTTAACCTAGTTTAAATATTTATGTTACAAACCTCCATCTTTCTTAATTCATTTTCTGTTTTCTTTTATTTATATTCATATTTATATTTAATTGTAAATTCCATGAGGCGGCACTTGTAGGCCAATGGGAAATCATTAAAAAGGGTTTGGTTTAGCTGAGTGGGCTAAAGCACTAATCATAGGCAGAAAACGTTAGGGGTCGGCCTGGACTTGTTTAAATCTGGATCTTGTTTAAATGATTTTTTTGTTCTCCCATTGTACTATTGGGGTCTGATCTTGTTGGGGTATAATTTTATTTTATTTTTTTTTTTTTGTTAAAGAATTTTCAAACGGATTGTAGTATTCGATTTTTTTTTTTATCTGAATTAGTTTTAACGATCATTTAAAAATAATAAAATAAAGTGTTAATGGTTGTGGTTTAACCGGTGACTTTTCTTGCATCCTCGGGGGTGCGGTAACGTTGACTGGATTATTTATTTTGTTTATTTTTTTTTTTTTTTTTGGTTGTTATTTTTTTTTTATTTCGGACTTTACTGGCATCGTCGCGATTCGACGTCAAAAAGCTATTGGGGACAAAAGGGAAATCGCGTGGCGCCCATAAAATCAACACCCACGACTTACCTCCATTGAGCAGTCGGCAACCCTGGTCCTCAAATCCGCGAAACGACGGTAACAATATGACATCTCGAACTTTTTTATAGAACCTTTTGAGGTTGACAATTGTTCTAAAGCACGCAAATAAATGTCTCTTACCGTTAAGGGATCATTGACAAGCAACGCATTCGCTCAAACGTTGTTTCGTTGACTTTATAGAAAAAGAACAGTTCCATTAGGACATCAAACCGGAATTATGAATTGAGCAAAATAACTTTAAAATAATTTTTTAGAGGACTCCCTATCGGCTCGAAAAAAATTTCACAAATTTGATTGGAACAGCAGAAGATTTTCATTTTTTATTTAATACATCTGATTTTTTAAATATTCTTACAAACTGTACAGCATTATTTTTATGCTTTGAAAATACTGGTAAAATTCTGCAGTAATAAAGGGTCCGCCAAATAACTTTTTTTTTTTTGAAAATGCTATTAAAGAAAAAAAAAACTGCTGAATATTTTCTCAAATTTCTTTTTTTATTTGAAAGTACAATCCTTCCGGTTAATAATGGATAAATAATTTCATTAAAATGGCTTCCTCGGCTGGCCATGCAGTAGCCCACACGATCGGCCCAATTTTTAAGCACATTATCGATTGTGTGCAGCTGTATTTCACCAATGGCTTCACGAATATTGTCCTTTAAAGCGTCAATTGTCCTTGGCTTGTCGGCTTAACACTTATCTTTGAGGGCACCCCACAAATAATAGTCCAACGGTGTCAAATCCCAGCTCCGAGGTGGCCAAACGACATCAGCTCTGCGACTGATAATGCGATCTTCAAAAACAGGGCGCAAAACATCGAGTCTAGCTTCAGCTGTGTGGCACGTAGCGCCGTCCTGTTGAAACCAAATGTTGCCAATATCCTCCTCTTCAATTTTTGTGAACAAAAATTCGTTCAACATGGCCCGATAACGATCGCCATTGACTGTAACTAAGCTTCATCTGAAAAGATGATTTTTTTTTTGGCAAAATCGGCGTCTTCTGTAAGTCGATCGCAGGCGACTTGGCGTCATACCAAGGTCTTTATGCAAAATTCGTCTCAATGATGTCTCCGAAATGTTCAATTGTTGAGAACGGAGGTGAATTGATGTTGATGGCGCTTCACGTACACTTTCTGCCACAGCAGCAATATTCTCGGCTATACGCACTATTTTTGACTTTTCACGCTTTGGTTTATCAATGAGGATGCCAGTTTCTTTCACTTTTTTCACAAGATAACGAACATACGGAGCTGACGGTGCTTCTCTTCTTCCAAAATCCGTACGCAATTTTCGCACACATTCTGCAACATTACCATGATTTTCAAAGTAATGTCGAAATATTTCCCAGCGTTGTTCAAGCGTATACACTACCATATTCGTTCAGCGGAACGATAAAACTAATTATCTGTCAAATCAGACATGAGCTAAGTGTTACCATTACGAAAGAAGCACTAGTTGAAAAAAAACAACGTTAGATGGCGGACCCGTTATCATACATGGTGTCTTTTCGGGTTTAGAATAATGTCATAACCTGCTGACCGCTAGGAAACTGATCTGAGCTTTGCTTTCATAATAAATGCTGTAAAGTTAACGTCAGATATATTAAACATATTATAAATTTGCATGTCCTCAGCATGTGTTGTTAACAGTCATTGACGTACAGTAGAACGCCGATTATCCGAGTTAATTCGGACCGAAGTCGAAACAAACTGTCACACATTGAATAAACTTTATAAGGTTTAACAAACGTTGTTCAACAATAACGCTCAATTGAACAACTCGGTCAGAGTAAGTTGCAACCATATTATGACTCAACATAAATACAAAGCATAAAAATATATCCGAGAATATCCAGTTCCCGAATGTCGTGCATGTTTTTGAAATTGCGGAGTCATCGAGTTCTTGCCTTAAACCAGCTTCACCCGTTTTTTCACCGAACATTCACGCCTTTTCACATGAAATCGGTCCTGAAATCGGTCCTGAAATCGGTTGTCCAATAGATCTTTGTTGCAGAAACCACGTAAAAATAACATTCACAAGCTGTTCATCCTTTACTCTTTTTTTTATTTTTCGCCATCACCAGTTTCAAACGCAGTCACAAAACTCAACATTTTTTCACTGTTATTTTTAATATCAGTTATTGAAGCTGCTCCGACCCCAAATCTATCGGCCAGTACCTTTCCCGCCGCACCTTTTTTTAACTGATTGATTATTTCCACGGTGTCTTTTAGTGATAGGACGTCACGTTTCCGCTTTGCACTCATTTTGGTTATTCCCTTATCTTATAACCGTTCAAAACAGCGATCCACACAGTGAGAGGTGAATTAATGAAGAGCGAGAACAGAAGCGGACTCAAGATAGAACCATGTGGTACACCTGAAAAAATTGCTACAAACACCGAAAGCTCGATGGCTGTAAATAAATAATATGCAATAAGCTTGCAAACTGAATTCTAAATGAAAATTGAATCTTAAGCTTATTTTCAGTAGGATTTCATAGTTAACAGAGTCGAGAGAGAGCCTTTGAGAAGTAAGGGAAAACACATAGTGACCTCGTATTTGTTTGAAATCACAAACGGATTTCTCCACAGACTGTGTAATAAGGTTGTGTCAATTTATAAATGATGATCAATTCGAAGACTCTTACAAAGAAAATCTAATATCTTAGGGATGCTAGTCGTCTGTGATTCTTGTCCCGCAACACTAACCTTTAGAATGACACGATAACTCGCACGTCACAAAAGTCTTCAAAAGGGCGTCGAATGTTCATTGTGATTTTTTAATGTCGCCAAACTCTTCTCTTCGGTATGATTTTGACAGGTCTAACTTGATCACGTGGAACCGCGCCAAAATATTGCAAAAGTAAAGGGCTTTTATACCGACAGGCAGAAAGCTGTGAATTGTTTTTTCTATCGGTCCTTTATTTGCCTTGGATGTTGCAATGACTGGGCATCGACTTTTTTTTTAAACAATTTTTGAGTCTTAACTTGGGAAGCTTAATCGATCAGCGATATTATTCTAACGAAATGGGTGATCGTGGCGCAGAAGTTGCATTATATGTTTATCAAGTTGGAATTTAAGGTTCGGAACCCAAATGGTTCGAAAAGATGATGCCATTTTCGCTGCTGTAAAGACGTAAAACCGAGAGCAGACCGATGAGGCAATCATGCCTGCAAAGGTAAGAAGAATGAAGAAGCTCATACACCAACAGGTTTTGAAATTGTTGGGCAAACCATAAAACGGACTTTGATGGCTTATCAGCGGGGCTTTCCAAATGTTTTGGACCACAATGTCTGTTAATATGTAAGGCACTATCTCTCTGTCTAGCTGCTGTGAAAGAGAAAACGTCACTGTTTGTCTCAGTGCGAACAGAGCGCAGTCCAAGGAACCCTTACTTTGTAAAATTGCTAAAGTACACAAGTTTTCAAAACAAGTTTCGAATCCAAAATCAAATGATTTGAAATTGATTCAAATCAGAGCATACCTTGAAGACTTGTGCAAGAAGAAGTCGTCGGATATTCTGATGTTAAGGTGTCTTAAGTAAAGTGAGCGAATTGGGAAGCTACAACCATGAACTCTATTCAAGCCGAAAAATGTAGAAAGATTTGGCTGAAGCCCAAAAAAACAGAAAGTCGCCGATTAAACTGGCTCGGCCACGTCAAGTAAATGGACAATAATTCTCTCACAGAGAGAATTGGAGCTCCCAAGTTCGAGGCGACTGAACCCCACTTTTAGGGATCAAGCTATTGTAGATACTAGAGTATTTGGTCTAGACTACTGTAAACATTGTGCGCTTGATCGAATTAACTGGAAAACTGAAGTGTCTCAGCAGATACTCTTCACGGGTTGTGATCCAACCTTTTATGGAATACGTAAGTTGAAATAAATAAAAATTTGCTTGATATCTGAGTTCAGAAAACAGCTCCGATGCTTTTGTCAAATAAAGAAAAAGAAGATGTCTTCGCCTTCTTCGAAACCTATTTATCCAGAAATACATTTGCGCAAATACATTATAAAGTCGACTATAATCCAAAAGAAGAGTAAAGACTCTTCTGTCATTTCCATACTTCTATTTTAAAAATTTTTTAAAAACCTTTACAGTCGACGAACTATGTTTAGGGAAGATTCTTTCATAATTTGCTCGCTCTCAAGGTTTAATGACAAAACTCATGTTAAATTTTGCACCGAGCGAGTACAAATTTATATAGACTTTTTTGCATTCTTTCAATTCACAGTATTTTATTCGCTTTTAGTTGGTAAGCTGAAAAGCGATTTTTTTGTTTGTGCTTTTGAAGATTGCATGGTCTCTGCTGGCAGTGTTAAGTCTACACAACTAATTCAATGATATAAGTTTCACAAATCGTTATTTTGACGGTACGAACTTGGAATCCCTGCGTGCCAAATGGACAGACTAGAACATGGCCACCCACTTCGTTAGAGCAATATCGCCAGGCGTTCACTGAAGCCAAATTGAACCCTAGACCTTTGAATTTAGCTATTGGAAATGCAGCTCCTTAACGCAGAGTATATTATCTGTATACTCTGCAAAGCTTTCTAAACAGTGATCTTTTCTTAAACTTCAGAAAGGATACTGTATTGGTTGTTCTTATGATTTTTTCATTCATACCTGAGCTCAGAAAGCAGTTCAGAAATTCTTTTCAAAGACTTTAAAAATGGCAGCTTCTGATAGATATACTCGAACACCTCATCAAAAACCCTTCAAACAAGGTCCTTACTACGATTTTGAAATCATTCTTGCCGTTTCTCTATGGAGTTTGGCAAAGAATAAAAAAACACACGAATTTGGATCTACCGAGAATGAGAAAAGATCAAAGGATCTCATACACAATTGCATTTAGTTTTACTCACTCTCTGATGATTTCCTCTGCTTTGTGGTCATCAAAATAATTGGGGCACAAGGTAACGCCCATATAGGGAAATTCGCGACTCCCGACAATCCTTTTCAAGCCATACGCTGTAGGATTCTCCTTGAATCGTTCCCATTGATTCCAACAAATGTTTATCGAATAATAAGTTGCCAAAATTAATATTACTCCCCAGAGTGTCCTTTCGACCCAATGGATGTCCCGCCTCACGATATATGGGAATCCATGGAACGAGGCTCTTTCGAAAATTTTCCGAACTAACACTTTCATTATGACCGCCCCCGAGACCCACACTGCTGCGTGTACTTCTGCCACAAGCAGCTCCAATGTGAATCCTTTTATAGGGTTGGTTGGTGTTCGAGGATTTATTGTAGTCATGGGTCAATTGGGATGTGCCTGTTTTGCTTAATGGACTTTGGATGTTTCAAGGAAAAATTATGTAAAAATAAATAACTGAGAAAGGTCAAGGCAAGATCCACATTTGACATGTTAGTGATTTTTACTCGTGTATGAAGTTGTTGGATGGAATGTCATCGTAAGGCTTTTGATGTCCCTTTTTTTTTGCTGATGGATCGAACATATGTTTCTGCCGTAAAGTTCCATTGGTTAAGGTTTGATAGTGTGACGCACGACTCGTGGTCTTTCATCAAAGTGAATAGCACTCTAATAATAGTTCTAATTTCGAACATTATTCTGCGAGCATAATAAATATGATAATGAAAACACGTGGGTTAAGTTGGCCTGCAGGTTCCTCGGTTACGACACAGGAAGCACTTCCTCTTCCTTCCTCTTCCTTCCACTTCCACTTTCCTGCCCACTCCATCATTCGGAAAACCTGAAACTGCTCACTTGACAAACTAGCTCTTGAACGAGCTCGTGAGCCTTAAGAATCTCCAGAAAATTTGCTCTACTCTGCTGGTTAATGTAGGGTGGCAATTACAGGGACAAACTGAATATTGAGTAGTCTCATATCCGTCCTTAGCCCATCAAAGCCAAATGCTACTGGTGTTCCCTTAGGTTGAGTTGATACCGGAGCATTTGTGATTTGAGACAGTAGCTGCAGCGCCATGGTTGACCGGCCATAGTTTTTAACTTTGGTACGAAATCGGCATCTTAAAAAGAATGCTTTGTCCATCCAGTTTATCAGTTGCTTTTCATTTCAAACATTGTTCTTTCCACGAAGAACATTGCTTCACACCATTTTTCAGAGTGCATTTGTTCTGAGTTAGGACTCAGCCCCATTTTTCGAAAGGTCCTTTTACAGGCTAGAAAGTATTGGGTTATTTATTTAGCTCTCCTGTAAGTATTTCCTTTTTGAAACAACTTTGGAGTCAGGTTGACTTTATGAGTTAATATTCTTCAACATTAACTCGGTCTGAAGAGTGCAACTAACAATCCTAGACGAATCTCATCGACACAGGTTTGTGACTACCCTTATTATGCAGTTTGAAACAGAACGAGCCATAGAAAGATTGTGTAGCGGTTTGAATCTAACTGTTTTTCGGCCTCAATTGCTTCATGGATGAAGTCGGAATTGTGACGTAGAATTTTACATCGATTTATTTGCATTCGCTTAATTCGCAGTATTTTATTCAAATTTATTTAATTTCTAAACCACACGTTCAAGACCTAAAGTTTACGACACGAACTTCGAAGCGGATACAATAACCACTTCAGCAAAGTCACCCACTAAGTCAGGATACTATCACTTGTCGACACGCCCTTAGTTTGATTCCAACAAATGGAGACTGGACTAAATCAAAAAGCGAGATAAAAGTTCAAGTTTTACTCAAGAATTCCAAGCTTGAACCTATCAATTGATCACATTAGATGGCAGAAGCTTAACCAAATGTGCCGCTCAGTCAGTTGAAATCTTCGGAAAATTGTCAATGACTCGTATGAAGTGTGTCCGAGAAAAAAATGTTAGATATACCTTCTCGAATGTGAGCTCGAGACCGCAGTCTCAGCAGCCGTTTTTACTGTTTTTCCTCACTCAGAGGACATATTATCTCTTAAATCCTGGAGAAGCTGGTAATTGTTCTTATCTTGGAAATTACCAACACCTAACTCAGATCGCCTTGTATCCATCTCTGAGAGATGCTCCCATTCCAACGCCTGATTACGACGTAAAATCGGTTCATATGTAAATAGGTCACTTTTGCCCAAAAAACATTCGTTCACTCACAACTGCGAGCGTGCTTCCAAAATTTAAAAAATGGTCTATTTTAATCTCCCAATGCAATCTTTTCTACTTGTAGATCATCGTTTGGGCTGTTTCGCCATACCAGTCCAGCTCAACATGAAACAATCTCACAATTCCAAATGCAATCACAGCCCATAAACCTGGCTGCCATCAACAGCCTCCGCGGTCGCCTCAATTTGTTTACATGCCTTCATCTAATCTACGCAAACGAATATGTAATAAACAAACAATTTCCAATTTCTCTCTCACTTCACCTCCATTCCATTCACATTGCATGGATGGGGCACCAAACCGACCGACCGATCGACCGACTCTAAAGCTAATTGAGCCGTTGCCCTCGAAACCTGAGCTGCACAACACCAACGGAGGTGTTCACTTATTGAACTCCACCAAAAGCAATGGACCGACACCACCTCCACGACTATTTAGGGAGCCATTCATAAGAAGACTTCCACTTGACTCTGTATCAAGAAGTGAGGTCCAGTGGGCCGGTGCACATGGCCAAGCGCTGTGTCTCAGCAGCCACTTGGAGATTTCTTCAGTTTCATTGAATTGTCTCGGGTCATGTCCACTTGAGCATTGAGTTCTCTTGAGCGCTCCATTCACACTTTGAATGGAATGTGAATCCATTTGGGGTCGATGTAATGACCTTGATTGGGCATCAAAAGAAACTTGTTTCCATGTGTTTCACCACACCTACACAAAAAAACAGACAAAAGGCGTGGGCTTCTTGTCCAAAGAATATTCCAAGAAAAAGGAGCATCCATGTCGTTCACTTTTTCTTGACTTTTCATTTCGACTTTTGTTGGTCTTTCACTTTCCTTTGACATATGACATCGGGGCCAGTGTGTCACGCAAGGACTCCGAATGAGTTTTGCATAATTCAACTGAATGGAACGGCGCAGCTGTTGTGGACAATAAAAACGAGAGCGTAATGTAAACTTTTATGGCATCTTTCTTGCTTGCTTCTGCTGCCTCCTTTACTCATATTCCAGTTGTGAAAGTTTGTGTTTACTTTTTTTTGATAAGGTTCCTGATGTGAATTCTTAAATAGGGGCACGAGGGCTTTTGGATGTGAATCGCCTAGATTCCGTAGATTCCAACCAAAATGACAATAGAATCTCGGAGAAGTATCATAGATGGATGTTGAATGCTAATTGTTGTTGGACAATTAGGAAGCGTCAACCGAAAGAGTCTACGGTAACGATGGCAGCAAAGGGCTTTTTTAGCGCGCGTCCTGGATTTGTTTTTATACAGTAGGCTCAGTTGCTTAAAGCTGCGACGACTGAGTGCGCCTCAAAATATTTAACTAGCTGGCACAAAAAAGGAATGGTCTAGCTGTTTTAAAGACACTCCCAGAGGGCCTTTCAGTTTATAAAAATACTTAAGGAAACAATTTGAAAGCGCAAGTAAGAAATCCCATCTTCCACCAGTTCGTGTGAAAATAAATCACTCTGCCAACCACAAGATGGTAGCAGAGCATATCCCGCGCAAGCTTGTGATATAGAATTGTTTTAAACGGGTCAAAGACTCGCACTTACGCTAGTTGGTGGCCCATTGGCGTGCCACATAATGTGTGTTATGAGCTCACAGACCTCACATCAAAGTGATGACGCAATCTTCAAAAACTTAATTTCCAATAGTGAAAAAAAAATACTGCGAATTTGGCGAATACAAAAAGCGCATATCCAAGTTTTTATTCCTTTTCGGACTCCACCTATCAAGCAATGTTAAGCATTAGTCTGAGTTTTAAACCACTACACATTCTTTTAATACCTCTCCCTTTAAAGCGAGAACATTTTAAAGAAAAACTTCCAGTTGCTTGCAACAGTGCTTCTGTCACTTTTAATCACTAATATAAATTGTGAATAGCGGCGCACCGAGTAGGGTCCCCTGCGGGACATCTTTTTTTTTATAGTTAAGGGCGATTTTTTTATTTTGAATTACTTTCAAACTATCAATGCAATGAACATTGTATTTATAACAAGAGTGGTCCATTTCAAAACCTGACTGAAGAGATTTTTCAAATATTTTCTACCAATCAAAGATATTTTCCAGGACTCAGGAAATATTACATTACATTTATTAAAAACTTTGTATCTTTTACATTAGACTGTAACAATCTTTATACTAGTAAACGTGTAATCAGGATACATCATTATAACAAATGAGGTTGTAAAAAAAGAGAGGTAATTTACATAGAAACACAATTAATTAATAACTAAGACAATGTGTTTTGAAAAGCTTAACAAATTCATGTAGCAATATTAATAATTAAGCTTAGTTCATGTTGCTTTTATTATTCTACCTACTAGCTAGATAAAGAAATAGATTTTTATTAAATCGATTAGTATTGTGAAGTCTTCTAATGAATAAATGAATCTTTTCATGAAGATATGGTTGCTGTACACTGATTATGATTTTATGCAAATAAATTATGACTTAGTAATCCAAGTACGCTTCCAAAGTACAGCCGCGAATTTTGTTGCGAAGAGTGGAAACGTGGCCATATCTTCTGATTCGATAAACATACCGAATAATATTTTTAAGGACAAGCAAAAGTTTTCTTTTCATTGCGGCTCTCGAACTACAGAATATTTCGGACCCATAAGTGATTAGCGGAAGAATTAATGTCTTAGCCAGCATCAATCTGAAATATTGAGATAGAAATAAATTTCTTAAACAACCATATGCAACCTCATCCAAACTGGGAGTTCGGTTAAACCATATGCCTAAATTTTTTTCTTTGTCAACCATACTCGATTTCAGAAGTTCCAAGGTATATCTTTGGGAAATAATTCGTATCTATTTTGTTTTTGTGAATGACTATACATCTCGATTACAGTGGATTCAAATTTAAGGAATTTCTAACTGCCCAAAGTAAAACCTGTCTGAGGTCCTCATATAATCGATGAGCCCCATCTTCAATAAGGCCCAGCTTACAACTTAAATATATCTGTACGTCATCAGCATACAAATGTAGCGCTATACTGACAGTGGAGGGTCATCAATGATGATGGAAAACAACAAAGGACCTAGGACTGACCCTTGAGGGACTCCTGAAGAAACATTTATAAATTCGGATACTTTGTTTTTTTAGTACTACGGCTTGCTTCCTCTCTGCAATATAAGAACATATAAGTTTTTGCAGCTGCCGGAAGAAGCGGTAGATACTCTCTAGTTTTTCAATCAGCTTTGAGTGGTTTACCATGTCGAAAGCCTTGGAAAAATCTAGCAACGTTAAGAATATCAACTGTAACTTTTAAAAGAGCGGAGATACAGCTGTGCTTCTGTCTGAATCCGGATTGGTTCCAGTGCAGCAGTTTTTTGTTCTGCAGAAATGCAGACACATGAGAGTGACTCAAGATGGAGATAGGCCTGTTTTTAAGAATGGGTATAACTTTTGAAGATTTCCATAGCGATGGAAAAGAGGAAGTTAAAATAATTGTGTTAAGAACATGTGTGAAAGCTGGAAGTAAATGAGGCAGAATAATTTTCACAAAGCTAGGATGAATTTCATCCAAACCAACAGCATTTGACTTAACATTCAAAATAGCTTTAACACTGTCAGTTTACTCAACACAGGAGAATTCAAATCTAGGCAATGAATTTGAATTTATCTCACTATAAACCAAGGCAGGAGACAGAGGCGAGGTAGTCGTTGTAGAGTGAAATTGTGCAAAAACATTGTTTAGCTGATCGGGATCTAAGTTGTCCAAGTCCTCTTTATTTTTCCGGCCAACACCTATTTCGGCAGGCTTCTTTCTACTTAACCGATTCAAATAGTAACGTATTTTAGCAAGTTTTATTTTGCAAATCACCTCATTACTTAAGGCACGAAAAATTACATACAACTCCGGTAATTTGAAACGTTTCCACCTATTGAAGGCTAATTCGCGCCTATTTCTTAGATTACCCCAGGTAAAAGGGGGAAATTAACAGCGAGCGCGTAGATAGAGAATCGTCTGCAGACGTTTATACGGCTTGATATTTATTCCATTTAACGATCAAACGCAGATAGATGAAAGACTACAACGTAAAGCCTCTACCCCTTTATGAGTTGAAAATTGAACAAATCAATATCACATTTTCACTCAATTAAAAAACCAAGTGTCGAGTTACTGCGGAAGTTGTGACAAACTAACAGCATTTAAATTCGGCTCTTAAATGGTTCATTGACTACAAATCCGGGCCATCGATAGCAATCAGCTTTGGTTTGAAATTAATTAAGACCATACCAAGACTTCGGCACAGATTATCGAGAGTCGACCCACGAACTGACAAACAGTGGGTGGATGTGAGACCAACTGCGACTGCCAGTGACTAATGTATCTACAAATCGGTATCTATTTATAAACTCTTCTATTTTTTTGTAATTTCTTCTGCCCGCGCTACTTTTCCGAAGAAATCCCTTTTAATCGCTGTCATAAATTCTTGAACGGTTGCCTTCCGAGAGAAATAGAAACACAAATATTAGGGCGAGCAGCATTGTCAGATGCTTTCTAAGTTGGTAGTTCGGAAGTGGGATTAGTCATAAGTGTCAGATGATTTTCAATAATTTAGGGTCCGAGATATTTACAATATACGAATAATATCTCCATCTCCGAGGGACGGACTGGCAGTCTTTCAATTTCGAATTATGTAATCCAGTAGCACTTGTTTGGTGTTGGTTGTGATTGGTTTTGACATTTGTCGAACTGGAAATTCAGTCAGTTTTTAACAATAAATTGCTGTGAAATATGTGATAGCTAGGGTTTAAGTTTATTGGTATAGCAGGCCGTTAGAAGTCTGTGAAAGCCTTATAATTTCCTTGAAATGAAGAACATAAACAAGTAAAGAGTTTTTGATTTTGGAAAAGTGGTGTGAAAGTCTATTTATAAGACAACAGGCAGATACAATTTAAGTTCAAATACTGAAATAACCCTTGCCAATAACCCTTTACGTATAGAGATATGTCATCGCGGACTTTGTTTTAGAACTTTTTGAGGCCAACATCTTTTCTATAGAAAGTTAGTGAATAACTCTTACCGTTAAGCCAGTGTTCGTAAAAACCGCATTCGATCGACCGTTTTTTCGTCGAATTTCGTTACAATGGCCACGAAACGGGATAAGATAAATCCTATGTCCGTTGGTGAAAGAATTTTTGAAACCAGATAAGGATCAGCACTCGTTCACTGCGCAGTATTTTATTTGCCATTATTTGAAATCAAATCAAGTGTAATTTTTGTGATTTTTAAAAATTGAATCATCACTAGTTTGTCGGTGTTTTTCCTTTAAAGCAGCGTCAATGACAAAAACTTCCCAACAAATAATTATGAAAATGCGAACCTGGAACTCCTTGAACTTAACAAGCCGATGTCTTGGAGCACGCCCACACTACTGCCACTGGTTGCGATTGATTTCATTCCAGCGGCAACTTTCAGTTGGCCGAATTCCAGATAGGTAAAAGTTATAAACGATCTTATTTTTAAATATATTTATGCTCGCATATGCAAACTAGTCTTGTTAAAAGGCGACTTTTGCTATGAAAAAAAGGCATTTCACTTCTTCATTCGAAAAATATCTGATTTTGACGCTGCAAGATTGAATAACACGTTATCACAAACATTCTGCCGTTTTTTCGGAGTCCTGAGAAGCGAAGGGTATAAAATTAGGTTTCATTGGCTCGAAACATTTGATTCGTGTTCGAGTTGTGAACGAACACATGTGGCCTGCAGAGAACGCATAGTCAATAGATATTCAAATTCTGCTCTCGCATTTAAAAAACTCAGCACTAAATTCGGTTTGTTGATCATGCGCTCAATAAATATTGAGAAGTTGAGGCCTCGAGCAAATTTACTCCTTGGAAACGATTTTTGTGACTTTTGCAACTACAGAACCATTTTTAATGTATGCAAATACAACAGGAAAATATGCGATAAGTTCAAAAACAATCGTATTCTCGGACACCATATATCGAAGGAATTAAGATCATTCTGTTAAGCGCTGCTGGCGTGATGATTTTTCAAAACACATCGTCGCTTTAAATGAGGACTTAAGAATAGTTTCGCATATTTTCGTCATCATGCTATTATGAACAGAAGAGGATCCAAGTGCCATCCCTGTGGTACTCATGATGTAATATTAATTTAGCTTTGAAATTTGATCAATTAAATAAAACTTGATTGGTTCGTCCGTCTCAAGGTTACACACCCCCGAACCGAAGTCAATAAAGATCAAAATAGAAACAGCGTAGAAGAATCGCAGTCAATGCTGAGGATATGTGAGAGCTTTTTCGGAAGTCCGTGGAATGGCGATGAAGAATCAAGTTTTGTAACCAGGCAAGCTTAACCATTCGATGAAGACGACGCAGGCCAACAAACCCGTCTTCCCAACTTAAACAAAGTAAAGCTAGTAATATCTGAACTCAAGTCAAATAAAGCTGCTGGAGCGGACGGCCAAGCTGTCGAACTGTTCTAAATCGCGAGCGATGACTTGGTAAGGAGTATGCACAAACTTATCTGCAATATATGGACGGATTAAAGCATGTCCGATTAATGGAACCTCAGTATTGTTTGCCGGATCCTTAAGAAAGGAGACCCTCTCAACTGCAGTCTCCTCAACTTTGCTTTTAGGATTTTTTTTCTGTCGTATTCGTTTGTTCATTTTTCGTCACACAACCTGATAGGTCAATATCATGTGGCCTTAGACCAGAAAAGTCCATTTTAGACCAAATATTCACATCAAGGAAAATCTTGGAAAAACGTAGGAGCTACGAATCGACACCCAACATGCTTTCATCGATTTGAAGGCCGCCTATGACAGCATCCACAGCGACGAGCTGTATAAAGCCCTGTCTAGTTTTGGCATCCTTGTCCCGCTCGTCCGTTTGTGCAGGTTGACGATGAAGAACCCACGTAGCTCCATCAACGTTGGCAAAGACCTCACTGACCCCTTTGATGTCAAAAAAGCTTTTATCAAGGTGATACACTGTCATGCGATTTTTCAACATCAAACTTGAGAGAATAGTGCAAAACTCTCAACTTCTATTTTTCCAAGGTCTGTTCATTTACTCGCATACGCCGATGATGGTGACTTAATCGGAAGAACGCAGCGTGATGCAAAACGAAGTACAGCCATGGACACATAAATAGCACAAACCTACCTACCAAAATGAAAGAGTCATATAATCAAATAGTACTTCAAACAAAATCATAAACTTAATTTTATTTGAAAATTTTGTTAATAATGAATTTTATTAACAAAAAAATTTTGTGTTACATTAAAAAAAAAACTCAACAGAAAGAAAACAACGATCACGAAATTCGGCTGTTTGTGTCCAGCACAAATATAGCACAAAGTTGGATAACTGAAAGATAAATAACTAAAATTCAAAATATTATTTGAAATATTTCTGTTTCACGTTTTACCTTTTCAGTACTTTGTACTAAATCCAGAATTTTCTATTACTGCCAAACATCTACGATCCATACTTTCAACAAGTCTCTGACAACTTTCTCTTGGGATAGAATACCAAGCTTCTGTTATATTATGTCATGCCAAAGTTCGTCCTTATTTTTAAAATTTTGCTAATTTTTACCTTAATATCATTCCACAAATTTTCAAGTGGGTTAAGGACGGGACTCTGCGGTTGCGAATCCAAAACATGGATGTTTTCTTGCGAAAACCAATCTTTCACTATTTTGGGGGTGTGCTTAGGGTCATTATCCTGCATGAGTATCCAATAAACTGGCATAGACTCGAAAGTATAGGGCTCCATCGTATTTTTCTATGTATCCAAATATTGAAATTTTTCCATTTTTCCTTCTATTTTAACAATAGGCCCTACTCCATGCATCCCAGACCATAACACTGCCGCCAACATGTTTAATCGTCTTCAGAGCTTGGCCTTTTGGACGGTGTACAATTTTTCTTCCATCTGGTTCAAATCTATTCACTTTGGTTTCGTCACTTCACATAACCCGTTTCCAGAACTGGTCCTTATTCTGGTGGTTTCTTGCGAAACTCAGGCGTTTTTGAATTTTTTTTTTGACAGGAGTGGCTTTTTCCTACTTACACGTCCAAATAAAGGATCCTTCTTGCATTTTCGGACAATGGCTCTATCAACTGAAGCGGTCGTTTTCCTTGGTTTCGTTTTCCTTTTTTTTGTTTTCATTTAAGTCAACCACTTCTTTCATCCACGAATTTAATGGCATGATAGACTTTTTTCCTCGAACTGCCTATTATTTCAGCGATTAAAGCTGGCTTTTTACCGTATATAATTTTTCTTTTTTCTACAGTACAATGTAGACCTCTTCCCATTTCAGTAAATAATGAACTATCGAAATAATTATCACAAGTTAGTTTTATAAAAACAAATGAAACTATAAAAAATAAGCGGAGAAATACGACTTGTGCTATTTATATGTCCAACCCAAATGATCACTTCGCACACTAAACTCAGCACGACCCAAAGGATCGAATTGATCACGGCACCTTTGTGTACCAGATAAGTGCAGCAGGACAAGGGTTATCTGCATCATCAATAAAAAAAAGGATGCATATCCATTATAAGATAAAAAATATGCGCATTCGCTTTTTATCTTTGACATTTGTCATATCATTTATGTGTCCATGTCATCAAGTGAAGGACATCCAACACCAACTCCTTGGTCAGATAGAGTCACCATAGACAGCTTAAACCTTGAGGTACTTAGGGACTTAGTCTACCTAGGCTCCGCTTTAAATGCAGATAATAACACCAGCGCTGAGGCGAAACGATGAATTACTCGTTTCTTTGGACTAAGAAAGCTGTCGAAGTATCGTTCCATGAAATCCTTATCATCCCAGTCCTGCGGTGTGGCGCAGAAGCATAGACAATATAAAATGCGGACGAGAGCCTCTTGGTCGCTTCCAATCGACATTCCCTCCGACTAATATTCGGTTCCTACTGTACAGAAGGAGTTTGAGGGGGAGGAACTCTACTAGCTATAAAACGGCAACGACCTAGTCAAACGAATCCGAATGACTCGACTCAGATGGCTAGGTCATGTAGAGCGAATAGACACCAATACTCCCGCCCGGAAAATCATTGAATCCAACCCCTAGGGATGATTGCGACTCAATTGGAAGGGGACCTTTACCAACTTGGCGTGCACAACTGAAAACAGCTACCTGGGGACCGTGGTGTCTAGAGAAGCTTGTTGGTTGTGGTCCAGGACTGCAGAGCCACCCTATGAAGAAGAAGTACGTTTTCAAGTTTGACATCATCCAATATTCCGTCCTCGAAATATGCATCAATAAAAACCCTACTTGGAATAACCGCATACTCATAACCGATGTCGTCTAAAATGTTGCCAAATGTCTAAATTTCCCAAAGACGGAAGAAAAACTTTCCTGCATTTGATCCGGCTTCCAAACACAAACTAGAGTAAAACTCCCTTGCCTGTGCTTGTGCTCTTAACACCATCCTTTGCCTGTTTGGCCGAGCTCAAAATCAATTTATAAAACAGACGACTTTTGCGTTGTCTTTTTTGTAAGGATTTGTGTCGTAAAGTCAAGTAAAGCTATTCCATTATTAATTGCAATACTGTAAAGGCCAACGCTCTCCAACACTCGACATTTCCCATTTAAACCAATTTAAGAAAATTAAAAAGCAATGTGCATCATCAGTACCGGTCTCTATTTCCTACAGGGTATTCGTAACCCTTTTGAACTCATGCATACAAAAACAAAACTAATGTAATTCCCTGAACAAAAGTATCTATGCAAGTATCACGAGCTTAAAAGTAGTGAAACTAATTATCCAGGTAATTCAAATTAATCGAGCTCCTTATCCTCACCAACATGTGTGTTTAACCTTTATAATAAGTGCCGACCCAAATGGCCAGTCCTAATTGGACTTTATAAAAAATTTAAACCAAAATTTCCTTCGTCCCTTGTGTACCACAAAAAAAAAAAAGACCACACATCTGCTTTAACGAAAAAAAGACATCTCACTTTAATATGGCATATTAAATCCTCATTTATTTAAGGACTGAATGGCTTTTAGTCATCTAGATTGTCCCACATACTTAAGATGGCCGTATTGGGTGTACCACCAGTACTGAGACCGTTCTTCTGCCCATCAAAAGATGAACGACCTCCATTTTAATAAAAGCAGCAAAAAAAGAAAAATAAACAACAATAACTCAACCCCAAATCCCCATAGCAAGAAGTCCCTTGGAACAGTCCCTTGTTTCATAAAAAAAAAACCAAAGCTCTACTCATACATTTACTCCCTAAGGGGATGTCGGATGGGGGACGAACTGTGTCCTCATTTTTCATAATTCTGATGGCTGATTGTTGATTTGCGGATGTACAACATGCACAAGCAAAAGTATCATAAGCCATTAGTGTTGCTTTTGATGGATTTTTTGTCTCCGGCTGTGTGTGTGTGTGTGATGCAGTGCGACGGTAAGGACTTCAAGGACTGACCCAGATTTTAACTTGAATATAAACACAGTCGCACAGCAGGACTCTCTTTTTCTCTTTCTCGGTTTTCTTCAAAAACAGAAAAAAAAATTTATACATTTTTTTTCCACCTGGAAAGATAGCTAACGTCCTCGGAGAGGATAATTGCATTTTTGTGATTTCAAAATTGAATGTGAAGCTTGATTTACTTTCATCATGGTTGCGTTTATATCACATTGAATCTGAATAAATCTTTTAAATCTAGTCGCGTGTCACGAAGGACAAATGTGCTTTCAAGAGGACTCGAGGACAGATTTAGTACTGTTCCAACTTGCATGAATGTATAAAGAAGGACACGACATAGTCGTACTTTCATATAAATGACTGCCAGTGAGCCTGTGAAGAAGTCAACGAGGACGCTTCAAACAATGGTAATCGTAAATCTCATTATTTTGGAAGCTCGATCCCCTGAGAGCAGTTCAGCTTCGAAGGACGTTTTGGTACGTTCTAAAAATTTGTTCACAATTGCATTGCTAAAGGAGAAAAAATCAAATTCAACAAAGATTTGAACAATACAACTTTTTTTGGAACCCTAGAGGAAGAACTACAAAGAAATTTTGAAATAAACCGTCTCGAGGAAAGTGATTTTAGGCTTTTGCTCCACATCAGGGATCGCGATGGGCCCAGTATGGTGCCTAGTGTCTTATGGGAGCACTTCATTACCCTTACCTAAACCTCGCAAAGGGGTTGACAACTTTAAGCCGTGTGCTTTGAATACCATCAATTAACCTCTACGATGTTTTACTGTGGGAATGATGTTTTGGGGTGGAAGATCTCTCTATGCTGATCTCCAGACCTTATACTAACATGCTCTCGCCGATTAACATTATCCCAAAACCTTTCTGGGATGTTTGAATAACTTTTTCCGAACGCGAGGCGTTTAAAATGATTGGCAGGAGAAGTGCCAGATTTTTTTTCGTTACACACTTCCATGTGGTCGACCAGCGTTCAGTGCTCTACGGACCGTTGATGCACTTACTGACTTGCCACACTCTTGGGAAAGGTCTTGTGCTATTTGTACTGCACTTGACCAAGTATATTTACTTATAGTACTTCGTTGTCTGTAATAGAGCGCGGGAGATCGAATTTTTGCACAGCTTTCGTATTACCGCGCAAGTTGTATCTTTCGATAATTTTTGCGCAGTTGCATGCCGGTTTTTTGCAATTGGAGTGATATTCCCAAGAGGTTAGCCTCATCTTCTTTGCTGCACAATTAAATTTCGCATTTCTACCGGCAGACCGTTTCCTCGCGGCATGATAGGTTCAAAATCGTAGTTATCACTTTGAAATAAATAAAAAGATCATACACTATAGCAGCTTGTTACTGATCCGTGGCGAGGACTACGAAAATTGCAAATTAAGTCCATACTAGTGGAGTTTGTATTAAAATAAAATCGGATGTACAGTTACTCAAAGTTAAAATGGAACACACTAAAAAAATTGTGATTCACAAACGTACTACAATTAAATTCTGATAATATATTTTTTTTAAGCTTTATTAAATAACATAAAGAATAAATAAATACATTAATCCAAGTTAATATTAAAAAAAAAAAAAAATCAATAATGGAACACAATATCGAAGTCAATGATAAATAATAAATAAACAAAAATATTCTCGTTAACTAATTCTTGATGGGAAATGCACTCAGTTTTCTAACTGCTGCTAAGCGACTTACCGCAGATTGAACTAGCTTTAGGCAACAGAAAGGTTCAATATTGCTCCAATATTTTACCAATGCCGTTTTAATGTCATTTCGATTAGATATGGAATATTTTTTAACTTTTATTCTAAATCAATTGCATTTAAGTCGGGAGGCTGAGAACAATGGTAAAGAAGTCAACTTACATTATATGCTAAAGGCCTCATACTTCAGGCCATTGACCTGGTTGAAGTAAAAATAACTTTCTATTCCCAATTTGCGAACACTATCCCTAACATTGGACTTCAAAATATTGAGGTATATTGTTTGGTCCGTGAATAAAATCTCATCCATGAACGACAAGTCTTTGTTCACCATATTGTTTTGCAAATTCCTGCCTTTTTTTTCGATTGGTCTTGCTAACATGATGTTTTCTCCTCACCACTCTATCATGAAGTTAATGCGTCTTATTCTTATGGTTTCTGGGTTGACTTTTTTCCCAGATAATTCTCGACCTCTACAGAAACCTTTAGTGGACTGTTACGGGGACTTTGTTTCATTTTACGAACAATTCAGCGTTCATTGGAATCGTTAAAAAGTTGTTCGTGCACTTAATTTTGGCTTGTTTTGGTTGTCTGCTGCGTTTTTATAATGTTTGATGGCATAAAATACCGTTGTTAGAGCTCTTTCCACAATACTTGCTATCTCCCTAACAGCGTTACCGCTTTCAAAATGAGAAATTCTGATTTTTCTCAATTCCACTGAAGTTTGAGGACCTTTAGGCATCATATCGATAATTTTTCCTTCTTTACAGTTTTCAAAACCGCAAATGAATTTCAAATTCTTATGGGAGATTTCGCTGATCAGACACATTTCAGTCAAAAATAGGATGACGATCCTGGGTGTGTTCCATTTTATTTATGAGATAGACTTCTATGTGCATACGCGATACGCTGCTACAGCGTGGTATTCCAGTCGTATTAAGTTGAAGTTGAAGAGATGATATCGGTGCTTCAAACTCCAACCAATTGAACGCGAGCGCCTGTTTGTTCGTCGCCGGTCACCTTGGCAACCCGCCATTCTGGCGTTTGGTTTTGTTTGAGAAAGCAGTCACATGTGATGCTTGCAAATTATATTTTGTTTCCCATTTTATTAAAAATATCAATAAATGACGCCGGGATAAAGTTATGAAATGTTTTTCTTTATAATAGTAAAATCAATGAACATGTGGTGATATATTTAAATTGGTGGAGTCTGAAAACTCTGGACGGAGTGGAAAAAAACGCCTTATAACGTACCTCTTTTCAATAATTTACATTCTAGGAACTTTTCCGATAATTTGCACGTTTATCCGGTCAAAAGCAACCTAAAGAACTCTCCCACGCTTAAACTGTTCGGAAATTCGATCAAGACAGTAAGGACGCGTTAGACTTGCAATTGGATTTTCGACAGTTTATCGGTGTTCTATTTCCCGATTTTGCTTGATTTGAACGCGCTTTCACACACACACACGATCGTATAGTTCGCGATTTTGTTATTAAATATGAGTCAAAATTAAAACATGTTGATACGGAATATTCTGTGTATATTGGCTATGGGGGAAGGGGGAAATGGTTATTCAATCATTCGAAAAGAATACCTGGATTTGCTAGATCAAATGGCAATCCATGGATTTAAATGAAGGGCCAGCAAATCCTAGAATTTGCATGGGCGATATCGGACGGAATGGACATTTTGGTGGAATTTTGATCGTTTTTGAGAAAGTTATGTCTGTTCCAATTTTTGTGTATGTTGCCAATGAACCTAGGGATGGTCACTTAGCAGACGGTATAATCTTAAGGGGATTTTTAGGATCTTATAGAGCAAAGCCATAGGCGACAGTCATTTGAGGTTTTCGCCGGAATATAATCTTTTTTTTACTAAAATTTACATGTATTCCAACTCGAATGAATGGCTTAAATGGCTTAAATTTTCCACAAAATGTGATTACTTCACTTTCTTAGGGTATCTTGCGAAGGAGCCAATACTAATTATGTTGATAGAATAATAATGTCAAATAGAATAAATTTCGGACTGATTAATTTTTCCTAATTTCAAATGTATTTCCTACCACAAGTAGCTAGCAAGTTCTGGTACTTCTTCTACTTTAGGCTTTGAAGTAAACAGTTCTTCGTTTGCAACGATATTGTTTGCGACATCTGCTGCCGAAATGTCGTTTCGAAATTCAGCAACGAATGCGGTTCGCTTGTTTGTTGACAATTCTTTCTTGACTCCAACGGAGCCGACATTTTCCAAAACAGGGTGTCACTTTTTGTTAACAAATCGAGAGCCAGCTCCCAAAGAAGCAAAAATGGGAAGCTGAGTATTTCAATTATTGCTATACAAATATCTCAGCTTTTTTTTTTGATTTGCCTTAAAGTTCAAAAAAGGATGCTTAAACCAGTTTCAAAGGAAAAACTATTTTCTTCTTCCATATCAAAACCAAGTGTGGGTTTTTTTGTTTTTTCAAATTTGGCACTTGCTTTAATTAAAAAAAAAAACATCATCGACCACTATTAACTGAATTATGGCATATTTTCCGAAGGTTTATCAGTTAATTGTTCATTTTTTGACCGGATCTAAACCATCCAGGTACTCACTTACACACAAAAAAAAATTTCCTCCAAATCGGTCAAGCCATTAAGCCGGAGTTCAGTGACAAGCACACGTACAGAAAAATATTATATATTAACAAGATAGAATTGATACCCTTAGGGAGTAAAATTAAAAAACCAGCGCATGAAGGACATTGCGTCAGAAAAATGGAGAAAAAGAAAAGCTCAAGGATATCGAAGAATTCCGAGATCACAAAATACCGACCCTTTTACACAAAAACCCAGACATTCAAAATTGCGTTATTAATCTTGTTATTGAACCACAAAAAATAGCGGATGTACACATTTAAGCTGCACTTTTATAAGGCTTAACGAGCATGGCATAGAGAGAATGTTAGGGAACGAAGAAATCCCAACTCCAGTCGATGAGGTAGTCTTTCTAAGCAGCATTCGAGTTGTAGGCAGAGCTATCCAAAGCTTAAGAACAACAAATCCACAGGCTCAGATGGCCTCCCATCAGGCTGGTGGCGATATTCTGGTAGAGAGCATGCAGCAGGATATGGGAAGATGAAAGCATGTCCGACTACTGGAATATCAACTATATTTGCCGCATCCACAATAAGTCAGATCCTTCCTCGTATGCCCACGTACCAGTCCGGCTTTCCTTGCCGAAAATCGACTAAAGACCACACTGAGACAAATTCTGGAAAAGAATATCGAGCCTCAAATCGAATCTTTCATCGATTTCATAGCCGCATACGAGAGCATTCATCGCACAGAACTTTTAAATGCGATGGCCGAATTCAAGATCCGACGACGCAAATTAATTCACAACGCACTGTACAGTTCGGTTAAAAGTCCTCCGAACCGTTCGAAACCTGCACCGGATTTCGGCAAGAAGATGTGCGGTCGTGTGACTTCTTCAATCTGGTGCTCGAACGGGCGGGGGTAAACACGGAAGGCGCTTGCTTTCATTAGTCAGTCCATCATACCAGAAATCATCATGCGTTCTCAATGAGCCGTTGTCGAAGCTTTAACGGCGATTGAAGAGCAGGCATGTGGTAAACGAGGACAATACAAGGTATAACCTGTCGAGCGGAAACCAATCCGTCAAATTCGGACAAAACGTAACAATCGTCGACAACTACAATTTCGAGGTACTTCAGGAGTGAACCCCGCAAACGACACCACAGTGGAGATCCGGCATAAAATAATCCTTGGCAAACGTTGCTATTTCGGTATGTCGAAACAACTTGAGCCGACACTCCTTACTCAAAGGACCAAAATCATGCCGTACAAAAACACTTATCCTACAACACAGCATAGCTGATTTTTGGCTCTTGGGAAGAAAAAAAAATTCTTCGTAAGATATTCGGTCCTGTCTGCGAGGAAGGCGAATGGACAAGAAGACATAACCGCGATCTCTATGAGCCGTCGAAAATTCATCTCTTTTATAAAAATAATGGCGCCATAAGTGTGAATTATCGAAAACTTAAGAAAATTTATATATAATTAAGAAATATTTACCGCTTAATATTTTGTAGGGAATCCTTTCATTTGGAGTATGGACTGAAGTCTTTTAAGCATTGAATGTACCAATCACCAATGTATATTTGATGCTTATACTATATTTCTCCATTTTCGCTGGAGCACTTCCTTTTATTGATCAGGGATCTGTGGTGGTGTCACGAGTCTTTTTGAGTTGTAGAGCAACCACAATCGAACCATTTGCGGCGGTATGTTTTGGGTCGTTGTCTTGCTGGAACAGGAAATTGGCTGGAATTCCTAGTTAAGATGCACTTTGATGGAGATTATTCTTTAGAATATCAAAGTATAACTATTGATCCATTATGTTTTCAATTAATACCAAATTCCCCACTCCAGCTACCGAAATACACGACATCGTGTGTTTCGGATTGTAGGCTTCTCCTGTTTTTCTCCACACACTCAGATGCCCGTTTGCTCCAAATATGCAAAATTTAGACTCATCAGACAAAAGGACATTGTCCCAAAACTCTATAGGCCGATTGACTTATTCTCTTGCAAACTCAATTCTTTGCAGATATAAGCGGCTTTTCCTTGGTGTTCGGGAAGATAGTCCAGCTTCTATGATCCGGACAATTCTTCTTTTTTCTTTGTTGCTCTGTTTCGAGGGGCGTCCTGATCTGGCAGCAGTCTCCAGTCTATTCTCATTTTTAAAGTGTTTTTTTTTCGATTTTTTATGGATTCATCACTTGTATCTCGCTCAGGTACGCTCATGCAGTATCCCCAGACATTGGCTACGTCTCCCGAGTGGGCAGGTACGTAAAGGATTCTTTTGTCTGTGGCCCTTCTAGCAGCATGATATTTGATAGGTACGTTACACGAGTCCGATATATACCCGTGTGCATCCAGATACAAAAATGCCTCAGGCGGTATGTGTCCACTTGACAATGCACTTTAAAGTACCGCGGGTTAGGGTAAAACAAACGCGATATGAATTCGTTCTCAATAACATCCGCCGAACGCGCAAAATGATTCCTCACAAGGCCCAAGAAAACATTGTCTATCCTGGACACACCGGAAGCATCCAATAGTCTCTTCTTGCTGACGTAATGCCGTTCGAAGGCTCAATATTTTTCCATGTAAAATGGGCTTATGTTCCAACACGCCGGACTCGCGTAAGTCAGAATTGGGCACACAAAAGCATTGGTAGCAGATGATCTTAACATCGTATCTCAGATAGTGTGAGAAGAAAAGTCTTTTGAGTGACATTAATGCTGCACTAACTATCTTGAGTTGTAATATAGGACTTCATCCAGATTCGCTGTAGGACATATGGACTAAACTGGCTTGGCCACATCGAGCGGATGATCACTAACGCTCGAGCTAAAAGAGTCGTCGAATTTGAGTATCATTGTTTGAGAAGAACAAGAAGACTGGATCTCCGGTATAAATACCACCGTCAAGGATGAAAGGCGGTCTTTGCTCAGGCTCAGAACTGACAAGATGAGTATTTGGCAGAGCATGAACTTAGGGGCTATGATCCGATGAAGCATCGGTTGCCTAGGATGAGTCTGCATGAGTTTCCACAAATTTATATTTGTTCCTTCAATACTTGACTGAGTTCGTGTTCGACTTAGCTTATCTACAGCAGGTGATGTCCTCGAAAAATTGTAGATCGATTTTTCTGGCATCTTCTGGCCATGGAAGCATAGCTTGGCAGACGCCTTTCTGCTTGAAATCGAATTACTACATTCTCCAACTAAAACATGTTGACAGGAGCAGCCTTTAGCTCATAGAAGTTTAAAACGAATCAGTGTTCTACGCAGACTATTTTGAGCCCAACGGATGCGAAAGACTTTTATAAAATTTACTTAAACGCCGTCGTCCATCCATCCACTAGTTCGTTAAATTGTTGCCTGTCTTCTGTTTTTTTTCTGTGTGACAACTGCCTTAGCAAACGATTGGTCGGTCACCTTTAACCATCCATATTAGAAAAGTGTGACAAAAGTTTTCAATTGAATATTAAGTATGCCGTCACGGGCCACAAAACAATAACCTCTGCAGAAGACTGTCGGTTGCGTCGGCAGCACACTTGCTCACACAAATGGGAATACACTATAATTATGTATTTTTGTTTTTTTTATCACTTCAAGTGATATAAATTGTTTTATGAAACTGAAGACGGGTGTCGACTGACGGGAAGCATTTTGACATGTGCGTTGGACGGAGAGGGTGTGACGAGCGTTCTGACGACCAGGGTGCTGACAAGTAGGACGAGTAGGTACTTAATGTCTTGAGAATGCTACCAATGATTTATGCAAAATAATAAAAGCCCACTCCCGTTTGCCGCTTTCAAGTGAACACAATGAAGGGTGACAACTAGAGACTGACGTCAGTGGTGAAGCAACTGTTTCTCAGCTGATGGCTGCAAATGCAAATATGGAGCTAATTTTGTTGGCTTCCTTGATGGGCAACTGCTTTTGTATTCTTATATAAGAATGGTGTGCGGCAGTGATTGTGTCATGCTTGTGGTTGATGATACAGCGGGCTAGAAATAGATTGAGAAGTTATTTAATTGAATCAATTGAGTGGAGAATTTTCTCTTTTTTGTTATTTTATGTGATTGCTTTGAGACGGTAGCGCTGATTTTACAAAATGTATCTAAAGAAAAAAGTTGGCGATCAGATATTCAAGACAACGAGCGAGTCAGGATGCTCATTTTATTCTAGGTAGGTTAGGCGAGGTTAGATATTGTTAGGAGTTGAGAAGTTTGCGCTTCAGTAAGACAAGACAAAATAGGGCACCAATTTTTTACTTGAAGCATTTGTTTCAACAAAGCGTTACCGAGTTATAGCCCGATTGATCGCCCCAAAGTTATGAGGCTACGGTCCTAGGTTCAGGCCACAGCCGTGGCTTTCATACGTCCTCCTTTCTTTTATTGTTGTTTTTTTTCTGTTGCTGAGCTATCCAAAGGAGCTTTTCGAAGAAGCTAGAGTCGAAACCGACAAAGGGAAACCGGTCTTAGAGAGGGAGTGGTCAAAAAAAGGTTGGTATATTTAGCATAGTGGGAGTCGTTCTCAAGATTGGATGACGAGCGGGTGTACATGGTAAAGTACTATAGAAAAAAATATTATAACGTTTAGCAAAAATAAAATAACCATTTTATTGTGCTCAATAATAGTGTCTCAGTTAAAAATAAATTCTCCTGCGGCTAAATTTTGTTTAAACATAACGCGAACAAAAAAACGGAATACCTGATCTTGAAGCTGCTGGCTGTTGTGTCGACGGCACTACTTTTTATCGAGAGTTAACGTAAAAAAGGAACGAGTATTTATCTTTTTGGTGTTTCGATCCTTATTGACTTTTTTTTCTCTTAATATTGTTCTTTATTTACATTTTTGTTTTGTTTTGCCGAGCTTTTCTTTTTTATTTTTCTTTGAATCCTATTTTTTTTTTCTACATTTTTGCTTTCCGTTAGTTCCTTGAAATATTCAGTGAATTTTATAAATAATTTGTTGTGAAGAAAAACAAAGAAATAAGTTTCCCCTTTGGTCAGTTGTGCCAAGGTGTAAACGAAAGGGTGGCAACGTTGCGGCGCTCTCGGGGGTAGCGAGATTTTATAGACCAATTTTTTTTTCGTCTATACTTGGTAGGACTTAGTATAATTTTTTTTTTGTTAGAATAAAAGAAGGACTAAACCTAAAATTAAACCGGGTCTCTAATTTACGGTGAGCGAACCCCTTCTTGGAGGTCGTGGTTCTTCTAAAAAGGTTTTTCGGGACATTAAGATAAAAAGCGTGGCTCCCATTTTTTTTAACAGCAATTCCCTACGACCTTTTTCAACTGGGTCAGTCCGTCCTTATTGTTTCGATTCGCGGAAGTGGAACGCAACAATATAATTTACTAATATGGCTCTGTCAGAGACAAGAGCAACAAGGTACACCATTAATTATTCCGACGACCTAACTGCTATGATTTACCCAAGTCATTCCGAGATTTTTCGCTGTTTCGATTCGATGGGACCATTACACAACATAATCGAAGACAAAAAGAAAAGGTTTAGCCTAATCCTTGAAATGACCAAACGTTTTGAGCTGTTCATGACATTTAAAACACCATGCTCAATGGACTCGATGAGCTGTTGTCAGTGGCAGTTCGAAGCTTATTAACGCACTTTTAAATAATAGAGGACCATGACAGACTCATACTTCTGAAAAGTTATATTTTCTGATGAAGTGTTTACGTAATATAGAATATTTGACTGTTGAAAAAATTACTTCATCCCTATCCAATACCGGTCTTTTGCTGCAGTTATGACTTTAAATGTTGTAATACATCTCTGCCTTTTAGAGAACTGGTAAATACTTTTGTTAAAATGGACAAAATTTATGTTCAGACCTTCTGCAGATTAAGAAAAGTGTAGGACTTGCCAGCTGGCTAGGATATACTATACGCCTTGCATCAATGTCAATACAATTGCAAAAATTTTTTTTAAGAATTCCACCAACCATTCATTTAACCTGAGAACTTTCCACAGCTCGAAAAACTTTGCTAAATATTCGATTCATTGTATAAATTCCAAGGTAACATTTTTTTTCTTTTTATTTCCTTGCAGGTAAGCCAGTTCTGAAAAACCAAGGATTCAATGGCTCACTATGGTTGGATATAAGTATATGTTTTCTTGAAATCAAATGACAGAGTTAGAAAATCATATTGTCCTTTTTACCTTAAAATTAAAGCTCATATAAATTATCTTTCTGAAAATGAAGCAGACAAACTGTTCTGTAACGTTCAAGTTCTTCATACTTTCGTGAGTCATATATAAAAGTTCTTCAAAAATTGACTAAGATTTGGAAAATTTAAACGATAAAGAAAATGTTTCTTCATACAGAAAAATAGGATTAGCCTGAGACCATTTCCATTTCGGGGTGATGCAATTATTAACAAATATATAAGATTGTAAAGGCAGGAATAGTGCTTTGACACGGCAGAATGTGTGTTTCTGCCGATTCAAAGTCTTAGCTCGTCAAAGCCGAATGATTGCACCCCAAGATCTCTATTCTCCGTCAACAAAGGGTCACTTGCTATATTCATCGCTATTTCTCTGGATAATGCCTTCCCAAGATTTCTCTTGCAAAAAAGCTTTGTGTCATCGTCTTTTTAAAACCAAATATCAAGCACATCAATATTATCCAGACATTCCAACTTGTTCTTACATTTCGTTGAATAAGAACTGAAATTTAAATTCATTAAATTTACGGCCCCTATTATATGAGAAGACGACCAGGGAGAGTTGTCTGACCAAGTGGGTGACCTTGTTGTATTAGTGTTGTTAAAAGGTTCGGTTTGTGTAGTGAGCTGTCATTGGCACTGCCATGAAGTATAACAATGATAAAAGGATGTTGAACCAAGAATCAATTCAACTAACTCAACTTAAAAAAAAATACTGAGAATCAAGCAAATGCAAATAAATCGGAGTCAAACTCTCCGTCCAGCTTCGGACTCCACCCATGACGCTATGGAAACCAAAAAACATCGGAGTTTCAAACCATAACAAATCATCTAGTTCTTCTAAGCCTTGTACACGCTCTTTGCAAAATGCATTACAAGGGTAGTCGTTATCCCTTGAAAGTACATAAGTAATAAAAAAAAAAAAAAACATTAAGGCGTTAAATACATGAACGAATTTTTTTACTTTGTCTTTATTTGCAGACTGCATTCTTAAGATCCAATACTGTTTCTGAGCGAGCTTTTCCCTTTTTCAATGAAATTTAAAGCTACAAATCGTGTCCTACTGGGAGATTTCTAAACTAGCAAACAATGGAGAGTCATAAATAGTATAATTAACAATTCTCCTGCCAACATTCCTAAAGCTATTGAATTGAACAGCAGTGGTGCTGTAATAAAAGATCCTCTTAAAGTTTCTAATGTTTTTAATATATTTTTTGCATCAGTTGGACATTCCTTCTGATAAGACTACCGAGCATTGTAAGCGTTGTGTTATAACAAGTCTCGTGGAAAACAATTCGCATAGTGGAAACTTCTTCTTTGAACTAATAAATGGTTCTGAACTATTTGGAATAATCTATTCCATTAATAATTCAAATGCACATGGGGATGGTAACATTTCTAATGTAGCCCTTATAAACATTGCCCTTAATATAGTCGACAATCTGCAGCATCTTTTTTGATAACATCATTTTCAGTGGAGTCCCTGATAAATTAAAAATGGCTAAAAAAAAACAATGTTAACAACTACGGGCTCCTCCTTGTTATCTTCAATCTCCAAAGTCTTTGAAAAAGCTGTGAATAGAAGAATATTTACTTACCCAAAGAGTACCAACATTTTTAGTGATAAGCAATTTGGATCCAGAGAAGGATTTTCCACAGAAGATGTTCTTCTAGAGTTTTTTTCAACAGTAAACAAAGGCTTATTTATGAAAAAATATTGCGCCGGTCTGTTGATCATAATATTCTTCTTAAGAAATTGGTTTAAGTCCTTTTTCAAAGATAGAAGACAAAGAGTCAAAGTTGAGGACTGTTTAAGTGACTGTGAAATACTACATTTGGGTGTACCACAGGGGTCTGTCTTTGATCCAATATTGTTCCTGATTTTTGTGAACTCTTTACCTAAACAACACTTTGCAGCTAAAGTTACGGCTTTTGAAGATGATCTCGGCATCGCATATGATTCAGATAGCCCGCTGGCCTTTATGGCTACTTATTGAGGATCTGGTTTGGCAATCACAATCTGACGATTAGCAGCAAAACCAAGTTAATATACTGCAGCTTGAAAACGCAGGAACCTCTGGACTTCAACGTATTTTTCCACGCTCCAAATTGTCTTCGTCTCAAAACGATACAATGTGGTGCAATATAGAGAGCTCTTCATCTTCATTTCCATCGGCGTTTGACGAAAATGTACCCTGCGCAATGAACTGTTGCAAGGTCGAGTTAGTTAGGAACTTTAAACACCAAGGCGTCTTAATCGACCAAAATCTAAATTGGTCTGATCACATTTCGTCCATGCAACAGTATCTGCGCTCATTAATTCGGTATCTTTCTCAACTTCGAAAATTTTGTGATACGAATATTTTGAGAATATTTTCCTTTGGAGTATTTCACTCCAAATTGCAGTACTGTATTACTTGTTTGGATGGCGCTTTCCAAACTAAAGTCCACCCACTGGTTATACTAGAAAAGCGCGCTATTAGAAGAATCTGTGGCGCCCACCGCCTAACCCACTCTACACTGCTCTTTGAGGCATTGAAAATATTACCAGTAAGACATTTGTACTATTATAATGTATTACAAATATTCTTTTTAAGAGGTGGCTCCATGCAAAGTCAGAAGTCTGATGCTCTCAGGTTGAGAAGCCATTCAGACTGTGTCGTTAATATTATTACCTTTCGCACTACTCACTACAGAAACTTCCATACAGTTGTCGGAAAAAATTACTATCTACTCAATTTGCAGTCTACCAGACCATACAGTGTATCCATTTCGATTGACAATTAGTCCGCTACTGTTGAACTACCGTGTCACCTAAACCAAATCCATCACAATCAACCCAAAACTGTCAGAAAATGTCTCAACCTATGAGTTTCTGCTGACGAAACTTCTCCGATTCGAAGAAACTCAATTTCTTCAAACTCTTCAAACCGCCACCCATGATGCTGACTCTCAATTTACACTTTGAATTCGAAAATATCGAAAAAAATAAATAAATAAATATGTAAATCCAGAAATCGACACCATTTTGATTGACACTTGAAAACTGACAGATTGCATAAGGTATACAGAACCAACCAAACAGCAAGCAACCATCATCTCGGGCTTCCCGGACGAGCAAGGAAAGTGAAAAGCACACGCCATTAGATTAACGAGAAATCACATTTACAGCTCTCAGTCGAAGCCCAGACCGGGGACCATCAGTCACTGGTTGGCTGCTCCATGCCCGACCGATACGATACGATACCTACTTGGCGAGCATCGACAGCAGCATGTTGCGGTATCTCGGATTACATGTCGACGGTTTTGTTGGATTAGATTTCTGGTAAAAACATCAAAACGTTTTTTTTTTTTGGTTTTCATTCTTATGTTTTGATTTAAACAAAAGGGCGTCTTCGACATCGTTTCAATAACAACAAGCCAGGCGATGGTTCTTCATGGTGGTTAATGGTGGCAGTAATTGTAATTAAATATTTTTTGAGGAGCACAAGCTCAGCTGTAAGTGGGGAGTGGGGAATGTGGTCACAAAAGACGAGTGCCTAGCTAGCTGGGCAACAATGCCACTCGTTGATAGTTGGCACGAAACATTCGGTTTTGGAGTCAGATTACGTGCCGCCGCTGTGTCACTGTTTAGTCGTTTCAAATGCGGGTAGGCCACGCAAAGTATCTTGAATCAAAGAGAAATGTATCTAAGTGGAGGCAAAGCGTGAAATTGTTCTGTTTGGGTGGCTTGTTATGAAGTTATGAAGATGTTGCATTTCTCTTAAAGCAACGAGCTTGCTTTGTTTTGGTATGAGGTATCCCTTCACATTTGATAGTATGCAACTGATCAGCGTATTTTTAACTTCGAATTCGTTGATGCTTAACCAAGGCCATCCACCATCTACCATGCTGCTTTTTCACATTTGTTCCAAGCAACTGCGTACTACGTTTCGATTGTATGTCAGTCACTTATCGGCACTCGAATGGGCAACGTTGAAGATTAACGAAAGCTAAAATGACCCTTTAAATCAGCTCAGGACGGCCATATTTGGTCCTATGACATTGTTTATATAGCCGGTTCGAATTCTCAGGTATAAAGGATAACTGCAAGCTTTGTGAAGCGCCTTTGGATCTTCTCGATGAAGTCAGAGAAAGTGACATTTAAGGTATTCCAAATTACAGTCGCGCAAATGCGTCCCTCAAATCTTAGCTGTTACGCATAAAGTTAGTGAAGTAATCAAAATTATTGTTTTTAAACATTGTTTCAAAATATTGGTGTTGCACCAGTCCAAAACGCGATTTAATTCGTTCATGTGGGGGACGATCATCCACAACCCTGATCACTGAAAACAGTTTCAGATAAAGAAGATACTAACTATGTTAAAGAACTTTCGCAACGTCATTAATAAAAATGTTAAGAAGCGAAGGGGCTAAATGGCACTCATGAGGTACACCAAGCTGCTGAATCGAATGTTTTATTAAAGATACACAGGCCGACATAATTTATCATACGGCGAGTATAAATGCTGTTGTTCGGTACCCACATAGTTTATTCAAAAAAAAGGACAAGGATGAAAGGATCAGAATAAAAACGAAGGTTTTTTTTTTAAAAAAAATTGAAATTCCTATTTTTAATTTCTTATGAGTTGAACAAGAAGAAGTAATTCATTTCATGTAAATGACAAAATTCATAGTACGTTAAGTTTCGATCATTAATATCTTGATGAAATCAGGCTGTCAGTATTTTGTTGAGCCTTCATAAGTTTGAAGGACAGCCTGTAGTAGTCGACGTGGGGTAAAGAGATCAGACCGTAAGAATTTCGGGAACACGATACCTTTCTGTCATATCTTATATTATATTTTCAATTCAATTTAACATAAAAAACTAAGAAAAATATTTATCTTTATAATTTAAAAACTAAGTGAACGGACGGGTTGTATTTTACTTTAAGTAAACCAAAAGCTAAACTTAAAACTAATCTGAATTACAAAATCTAAACCTTACTTAAGAAACCATAAAACTAACATCCATAGAACAATAATAATAACTTACCCCCATACGTAAGCCGGCCAAGGCACTCAAGACTAAAATTTAACAAACGACAGAGTTCAATCTCCACCCAGGCACCAATAGTGTCGGTATGGCCTTTCGACATCAGCTCTGTGGCGGTCTGACACCGCCCTACTGAACTGAAGTTGGTCGTAGTTGACTCGCCCGTCCACAGCTTTTCGACCAACGTGGAGATTAACGGTAACGCTAATCTATCCTGGACCAGACCTTTTCTATCTAAAAAGAGAAACGCTTCAGATGGAATAAGGGCGTTAAGGCGCAATGTCTCGTGGTGCATATCATGGGGGTAAAAAGCCCCGGAGATCAAGTTGTTGTTCGAAGTCATTGCTTTTGCAATGTGACTCTGATCAGGTTTGCCCCGTTGTGCAGGACCTCATTACTATAGAATTTTTTTTTTTCTCAGATTCTTTTATATTAGTGAAAACAAGCTCTAAGACATCGTCTCTCGAAAACCCGAATCTTTTCCATTAAGTTTACTCCCACGTTGAACCACACGCCGATTGAGGGCCGTGTAGCAGATCACCTTTACCCTGTCATCCAGTTGGATGCTGTGAAACAGTCATTTGTCAAGACTAAGGTCGCTTTGGCTCGGTCTAGAGCAGTATCTACATGTTTTTTAAAATATAGATATTAATCTAGCCAGATCCCAATGTATCTGACAACACTTCCATTCGCCAATCTCTGTCTGTTTTGTCCAATAAGAGAATATAGTCGCCACTTCTTTCTAATATTTCTAGAAACCCTAGACAACGGAGTCCTGAACAGAATGGTCTCGCATTTTTGGAAATTGATCTTCAACTTCCAATCATCGCAATATCCCTGAATCTTTTCGAAGTCACGTTGCAAAATACTTACAATGTCCTCGATCTTCGGACTTGACCTGAACGCGATCAAGTCATCTGCGTACGCTATGGAGTAGTGGAGAGATCCTACAAGATCGCTTGTGAAGATCGTAAATAAAATCGACCGTTGTTAATTTAAAAAGTTCCTGCAGACGTTAAACTCCCGCTTCTTACAATAAACTGGCTGCTGGTGAGCATATCTAAGATTATGTACAGCAGTAGTTTGTAGTTTGGAAAAGAGCCCCTGCAACCATCCGGTGTCAGAGGTGTTTTCCATGTCAATCAACAAGGCACCCGTGCATTGTTTCTTGCTTCTGTTTCATTGGATATCCGCTTCCAGTTTAGACGCGGAATGAATGGTATCATTCCCCGCTCTGAAACCGAATTGGTTATCTGGAATTATATTTTTGTCCTCAACCCACTCAGTCAGGGCTCTATTGATCACTTTTTCAAAAACTTTGCTGATGTTCGGAAAAAGACTTATCGACCGGAAATTTGCCGGATTGGATGTGTCTTTTTTCCGTTTAGGGATGGGTTGCATGACCACTGTCTTCCAATGAGCTGGATAATGTGCATTATTCAGCAAATTGTCAAACAAGGAAGTGTAAATGTTAACCGCTTCTAGATGAATGTTTTTAAGAACAATGTTTGATATTTCGTCGATTCCAACAGATCGAAAATAACCAGAAGATGTTCCTTTGAAATGTACAGAACCCCTTCATTGACGATGACATCATTTGCCAAATTATCATCTTCGAACTTGATAAAACCAGTGTTTTCCGATCGCCAATTCTCAATATCACTTTGAAGGCCGGAGTTGTGTAATGGGACGCGATCTTCCAAGACATGGTTCGGGCGAGGGCTAACTTTCACCTTGTTCACATCTTAAAAGGTAGCGCCTTGTACCTCAACTTTTTCCTGAGGATCTTCGATCACAAAACAGAAAATTAGGTTGGCCTTAGAGTTGAAGTGATCTAGTCTGAAAACGAGAAGCGACCCGCAGCCACCCATCCCTTAATTTCAGTCAAAAAGAAGACGAATTCTTGCACCAATTATTTTTCTATTTTGACGGAATTGTGATGCTTTAGTCTAATTCCTTCAAAGTGGATTGTGTTTAAAGACTTGGTATTAAGCGTGTGTGTTAGGAGTAAAACATTCACTTTTTAAACACAGGGTTTCTGGTGAATCTTGCTTGATATTTTTTTAAATATTGGAACCCAACCCAATGGTCTACACGGTGACTGAGGCATGTGCAGTTTTTTATTAATAAGTCTTTCGTCACTGTCTAGAGGTTTGAAGCGGAAATAACATCAATCATTAATTCAATGGATTGCTAGTTTAATTTTGCAGACGCTGAAAAAGCATTGCCGATGAAAGGCATTCCTTATAATTTGTTCATGCTTAGAAGGTTGGTCCGAGAGTGTAGCTTGATGAAGCAGCACACCACACTGGGCTAAGCTCTGTATCATGAAGTATCTCCGCATAAGATCCACTCTCTTTTAGACATTGCCATTTAAGAAGACGAAATGGGCTTTGTCCGACATAAAAAAAAAACAGTGTTAAGCATGTTTTCGTCCTCGTCTTAAATTTGAAGTATTTTCTGGTAAAATTCCAATGTCCTTAAGTGACTGTCCAATGCTCGAAAACGAATTTGTATGAATGCCTGGACCAAAACGATCAGCTCCAGTGCTAATAGCGTACAATCCAGAATCTTGTCTCATTATTCCAAATGCCCATTTTCATAAATAAATTAATTTCTTGCATAGAAAATAAGTTCATTGGATATATTTAAGGGTTCCGTACCCAAAGGGTGCCAACTGAAACCTAATACTAGGGCTCCGCAGTCCGTCAGTCCGACCGTCCGTTGGTCTCAATACTGTACGATCTGAACCAGTATACAGTTCAAAATAACATGTGATTTTGCGGCATTTATAAAACAAGAAAGTATTTTAAAACAATATTTAGTTTTAATATTGTACTGTGGTGCGGAACCCTTCGTGTGCTAGTCCACCTCTCACTTGTGTGTGTGTTTTTTTTTTTTTTTTTTTTTGTGAGAAGCGCGTTTAATCTACCACGCAGTACAACGATTTAAACAATATTACCACGAATATCCTACCTTCGTGGGAAAATGCTAACTTATTTCGACTTATTCCGTTCACAAAATTTTCTTCCAACAAAATCTTTTTCGCAAATTCTTCTTCATGGCTTTTAATGCTCTTCTTGCAATTGCTTTCAGGCTTCTTCCGTTTTGTTTGTTTTTTGTGCACATTTCTTGAGTGTTTCTTATTTACCTTTTAATTTGAAGGCAATTAAAGTTTACGAACTTTTTCCTTCCTTTTGCAAATTTTAAACAAAACCTCAAGGGGAGGACAAAACTAAAGCAAAAAATAAATACAAAAAGTTTACAGTACACACTTAATTAGCCTCTTCCTCTAGAACTGAGAAAGTTAGCCATTGCCGCCGCCGCCTCCATTATGCCAAGTATAAAAGGTTAATGCTACTTGAAGGTGGAATGGAATGGAAAAATAATGAGGGAAACAATGAACTGAACTGATGGTGGCCTGCCACAGTTGCAAATAATTTCACATCCTCAACGAGAGTGCAACTTTCTTTGCAAGCAGGTTGAGTTGGATTCCAAGATGTGGGAGAGTCTTAAATTGACGTTCTAAATGAAATTCGCCTTCGCAATAAATCACAATAAACGTCGACCTTTCCACTATGGACTCGGCTTGATTGTGCTGTGTTGTGGAGCAGCACTTCAGAGTAATTTCCTTTCATCCGCAAGCATAAACGGAACGGGGTCTGTTACTGTCAGCCTACATTTGTCATTAATTGGCCGCAATTATACGATGAAAAGGCCCCTTTTTTGTTTACTGTTGCGAATTAATTACTCGCCAGAGTTTATGTGCATGCAGATCATTTTGTGCGGTAGTTGTGGCATGGGATCCCCTCACTCGTTCAAGTGATGTGTGTGGGGATTCATTAGACGACCCAGTGGCTCTTGAGAGCGCACTGCATACAAAAAGCCTTTGATTGTGTTTATTTGAAGAGGAGGCTGTTAGGTTTTTTATGGTGGCATTACGAAGGAATTCAAGTTATTCTTTTAAGACGTCTATGATCTCGAGAGGGGCTTAGAGGAGCTGCTTTCTAGGAGGTCTTCAAAAAAAGGCAACACTATCTCTTTTTGTCCAAAATTAAATTCCACGTGAAATCTTTAACAAGAGCACGTTGGGAATGAGCCTTTGTGAGTAAGTGTTTGAAAAAGTTTAGAGATTCGATTAGTTGTCCGGGAATCTCGAATTCAGACATAGTTTGGAAGACACATTTGGCAGAGATGTGCATTGATAGTTGTTGCATGACAAAAGATTGAACATTCTTCACAGATGAGTAAGAGCAATTTTAAAAGAGCATTTTAACAGTTCTGCCGACTTCTGTGGTGGCGGGGTAACTACTTGAAAGACTTGATTTTAGTACCCTATAACTATCGGTTGGCTATATCCTATTCAGTTCCTTGAGGAGACCCTGTTCGAGTGCAATGGGGATCTGATAACAGTCTGGAATTAAATGCCCTCAAAATTCCAATATCATCCTTTAGGAGATTAAAATATTGCAATTGATTCACTTTACCACCGTCACAAAGTTTCTTGGTTATAGACAGTGTTCCAGTGAAATAGCCAGATGCATTCAACCCCTCCGAAGAATGGACATTTCTGGAAACGATAGAAAAGCTCAGGAGTTCACCTTCAAACCTCATTTCAGGCGTTTCGAAATGTACAAATATTCTTTCGTTTGATGCACAAGATGAACGATTTGTGTTTCCTTCTCGTTACAACTTAAGTTGGTTCAAGAACAATGTGCCTCATTATCTGTGCTTTCTTAGTTGCTAATAAAAGTGTATTCAAAATCAAGTATTTGAATTAAAGAAAGAAAAGCTTCTGGCAAGATACATTCTTGACTCAGACAAGATATTTTCCCATCTTAGGATTGATAAGTAGCCTTGATCGAAGCTTTCCGTTGTATGATAGTTCGAAGAAGGATCACGGGTTCCTGGGTGTTCGATTGGTAACTTCTTGTCGATGATGGTTATCCGTCCAATGATCAACTTCGTTTTTATTTTCTGACTCATACACTTTACAGCATTGAATCGAGCTGTCACAAAAATATGATCAGACTCGATCTTCTTTTCTTCACTAAACATTCGCCTGTATGACTTGTCTTTTGCATCATTAAAGAATAAATGTTTGGATAGCGACGAATTTGACACCGTGTTCTGTTGTCAAAACGTTCATTTCCGACCATTGCTTTGAATTTGTTTTTACAGATTTCGAAGTCCACAAGGTTTGACTTCAACATCGTACTGACATCATACAATATTTGATCGTTCTCTTCATTCATTCGTTCACTTGTATGCCACGTAAAAGCTAGCTTGATTGTACAGGACAAGGGATTGTTATTTCCCTTCGCATGGGTGAAAACAATTTAAAATTGATAATTCTCTAACTTGATTGAAAAATGTACATCCTCATCTCAGTGAAAGTCGCAGTGTGTGTAGAGAAACCAGAAAGAATGCTGGAAAACCCAAAACTACAACGTAGGAAGGAAGAAGGAGCCTTCGTTGGTCGAAACAAGACCCCAGTTGACCCAACTGGCTACCGAAATATGGAAAGAGTTGAATTTGTATTTGAATGATACGAAAATTCAAAAACATTAGAAGAATCAAACTCCAAAAATGAGACCAGAAAACTATTACTTACTAAGCAAAGAAACAAGAGATAAGAATTTACAAAGAGGTTTGTTGGAGGACCTGTGGAAAAATTGTGGAACATTTTTTGTAATGGCATCCGCTCACGCCACCAGACGAATAGAAATTCCGATAAGGTGGATATGCCAGCAAGATAACAACTGTCAAACCAACGTAATTTCGATCGACTCGGCTCGGCGACTATTTGGCGTATTGGAATATTGAAATAGATAACAAAATCTATCTCACTTAAGTTGGCATTCCGTTTGTCGTTTAAAGGGAGGATAAACGTCTTATCAAGGCGTAAACGAAATGCTAAACTATTGTCACAAAGAGAGTTGTTTTCTTTTTTAGGGTTCCGTACCCAAAGGGTCCAAAGGAATCACATTACTAAGCCTCACCTGTCCGTCCCACTGTCTGTCACAGAGCTGTATCTTATAAACAGAATGAACTTCTCGCATGAATTTACCAAACAAAAATTCAGAATCATAAACTCGCACATTTTTTTGAAAAAAAATATTTTTTAATCTTGTGATCGTTTTAAATTCTTATTTAAAAAAATAAATAATAATTTCCCATCTCGAGGTTCTTGTTCTAACTGGAGTTACAGGTAAACGCGGGTACACAGCTTAATCGTTCATATTAATGGACGATGCTATGTGAAATCTTAAATATAAGAAATATGTTGTTGTACACTCTTTGGAAGCACGGAACCCTTCTTGTGAGAGTCAACTCTCGCTTGGCTACTTTTTCAATGAAATGTGTTCAAGCGAGGACCAATTTATTTTTCGTGAATTTAAATCAAAGGTACCTTTGCTTATGCGAACTGTCCTATTAAAGGGTGATTTTTTAAAAGCTATAGGAAAGTTTTTTTCAAAAAAAAAAAACACATAAAATTCAGAAAAATGTATGAAATATTTATTTGAATCGATAGTACGGTCCGTATAATTTAATGTTTGAAGATTATTTCATGCAAATGTTGACCTTGACTGAGCCTGAAATGGTCCATCCGCTTAGTCCAATTTTGGCATACTCCTTCCAACATTTCGGCCGGTATCTCACGAATAAATGCTTCAATGTTGTCTTCCAATGCGTCAATTGAAGCGGGCTTGTCTCTATAGACATAAGCTTTAACATAGCCCCACAAAAACTAGTCTAAAGGCGTTAAATCGCACGATCTAGGCGGCCAATTGACCGGTCCCGAACGTGAAATAAAATGTTCACCGAACTCATCTCTCAATAAGTCCATTGTTGCGCGTGCTGTGTGGCATGTGACACCGTCTTGTTGAAACCACATATCATGCAAGTCAAGCTCTTGTATTTTGGCAAAAAAAAGTTGGATATCATCTCACGGTAGCGCTCCCCATTCACAGTTACGTTACGATTCGCATCATCTTTGAAGAAGTACGGTCCAATGATGCCACCAGCCCATAAACCGTACCAAACTGTAACTTTTTCTGGATGCATTGGTACCTCTTGCAATGCTTCTGGCTGATATTCACTCCAAAATCGACAATTCTGCTTATTAACGTACCCATTGAGCCAAAAATGAGCTTCGTCGCTGAACACCATAAAATGGAAGAAGCGCGCGATGAACTTTCTTCACAGAGCACGCATTTTGACAATAAAATTCAAAAATTTGCAAGCGTTGTTCGTTTGTAAGACGAGTCATGGTTAAATTATAGACCAAACTGAAGATATTTGACAGTTAAACAAAACACGAAACGTGCGTCAGCTTTTTTGCTGGAAATATCAAACAAAAGACAAATTTGAGGTTTAATCAAAAATAAAAGAGAAAAAAATAAGCGACGGGGGATTGTTCATTGGATCTAGAACCTCAGCCTGGGGGAAGTTTAAGTGAATGAAGTGAAAGGATTGTTTTATAATTTGAAAATGGTTTTTATTTTTAGGAAAAAACCCTACTTTGCGTGATTTCTTATTTAAGCCAAGCAGCTTCTTCGATGCTGATGTAAAAATTCTCGTAACTCAATATTTCTTTATTTCCATACAACAGAGAATTTTCGTTACCGCTTACAATTTGAATTTTGAGCTTTCAAAATAAAAAAAACACGTTTGTGCATCTTGTCGAAAATAATCTACTACTCAGCTTCTTGGTCGAATAAATTACAGAATAAAGATTTTCTATCGACCCAGCTCGATATCCGACTTCCGATTCCGTCTCCTGACAAACTTAATTATGAATGACCCGAAAACACAACTTGAAAATCAAAAGTTGTGGTCTTAGTCTCAGTCTCCCGACTTGATTCCCATTGAATTTATTCGTAGAGAAATTAAAAGGGCTGGCCATTATTCCATGCCTTTGAACAATGCCCAATTTTGGGAAGTTATTCAAAGCGCTTGGGTTGCTATCCCACCATACTGTGGTCAGAGTTATTGCCACAAAATAACCATTTTTTACTTGCTGCGGTTTAACACAATCAAAAAGATTGTGCTTGAGAACAAACAACAAAACTTGTCATCACACTTGGCATTGATAGATTAAAATAATAATTTATTGAAACTCCATTCAATTCTATATGAATCACTTTTCGACAGCCTCTGTCTGTAACACGAAAAATGAAGTAATTGATTGGTAATCGATCCATTGTTGCCTCAATTAATCTGTTTGAGAAAATTACGTAGAATTGCATTCCTGTTGACGATGACTTGCAATTTATTCGATGAGGCAATCAATTATAACAAATCAGAAATGTTGATTCTTTGGTTGTCGGAAAAGTCATGACTATAAACAATTAGTGACTGACCTTTTGCCATCTTTCGTAAGTTGCGTAGTTCCTTTTTATAGGCAAAACATAAAGGAAGGACTGGTTTACAGCATCATCTGAATCGAACATGATCGACGTATAGTTTCGGAGACAACCAAACCTGATCTAATTCATGTCATACAAACTTCAACAACCTTTTCACGGAGGTAAAATTTGAGCAAGGTATGAATTGCCGTAGTACCACAAAGTTCCTTTTTATCCCACCATATTTGCTTTCAATCACGATGGCACTTAGATCAGTTGTGTACCGCATATCCGTAAACAATCCATTTGCCAAGATCAACTATGTGTCATTTCAAAAACGGACGTTCTGCGAGAACATTGGAGACTTTTAAAAGCATCGTTAAATGTCCCTGCATGAGTTGTTGAGGAACTTTAATATCTGTCGTGCAGATGTTTTTCGGGATCTGCTGCCAAGATGAAGTTTTTGTACGGTTCCTCTCTGTTGATATCGTTTAATTAAACGAGACACAACCGATTTCTTCATGGAATATTTAAAGCAAATATCTTTTTGTTTTATTCCATTAAGAAGATCTGCAATTATTTTATTTTGAAGTTCATTTCCAAATTTATTCCTAGCCGTTGTCCTTAAGAAAAATATCCAAACTTTAACCTCAACTGTATGTCGGGAGATTTTTCTGGCATAGAACTTCCTGAAACGTGTGCCTCCTTGCATAATTTTAGAATGAGTCTTTGGGTCAAATTGTCCTGCCAGCAGTTTAAAAAGCTTTTAAAGAAATGCAATAACAATGCAATTTTCTCCCCTTGGTGTTTCCTTTGAGTGACTGTTTCTTTTATCAAACTATTCTCCTCTCCTTTCTCTATATATTTGAAAGTCCCTTTCCTTATATAAAATGCACTTTCGAAGTTCTATTCTTTTTGAAGGCCATGATATCTCAAAAAATTTATACCAAAGCCATTGTATATTCGCCCGAAAAAGTTGGCGGTCGAGCTTTAGGAAGATCGTCGAAGGATGGGAGATAGGATGGATGACGAGTGGAGAGTTGCTCTGTAACATTCACACTTGTTTTTTTGGCTTAAAAGTGTAAGAATTTTAGACTTTATGTCACAATACTGGTCACCCATATTAGCTCTATACTCATCCTCGTCAACACTTTCTGGAAGGAGAATGTCGATGTCATCATGGATGGTGACGAACTGGGCGAAATATTCCTCCACCATTTGTAAACGAGTAGACAAATCATTAAAGGATAATTTACTTTCTTCATTGTTTATTTTGTTGGCAATCCTCGTCAAGCAGCTTTTTTTTGGAAGCGCGAGATCCTTGCAGCTGCTGTAATTTCTTTCTCGGTCATTTTATTGAGTAGTTACGACGAATTCGTTTAGCGATTTTAAATATATTGCACTACGCTGAGCGAAGGAGACCACACGAAGACCTGCGAATTTATATATTTTGTGTACTCTTCGAATATTATCCTTTGACGAGAATATGTTTTCGACCGAAGCGAAAGCGAGGCCCCTTCGTGGCGGCTTGTGGAATCCAATTCGAATGTGTGAGTGTATGATGTATGTGTCAATACTTGCAACTACGATGCAGTAGAAGATCGAATTTCTCGATCAATTTTAAAGGGTCCGCCAAATAACCTTTTTTTGAAAATGCTATAAAAAAACTGCTGAATATTTTCTCAAATTTCTGTTTTTATTTGAAAGTACAATCCTTCCGGTTAGTAATGGAAAATAATTTCATTCAAATGGCTGCCTTGACTGGCCATGCAGTAGCCTACACGATCGGTCCAATTTTTAAGCACATTATCGATTGTGTGCAGCTGTATTTCACCAATGGCTTCACAAATACTGTCCTTTAAAGCGTCAATTGTCTTTGGCTTGTCGGCGTAACACTTATCTTTGAGGGCATCCCACAAATAATAGTCCAAGGGTGTCAAATCGGAGCTCCGAGGTGGCCAAACGACATCAGCTCTGCGGCTGATAATGCGATCTTCAAAAACAGGGCGCAAAACATCGAGTGTAGCTTCGGCTGTGTGGCACGTAGCGCCGTTCTGTTGAAACCAAATGTTGCCAAAATCCTCCTCTTCAATTTTTGTGAACAAAAATTCGTTCAACATGGCCCGATAACGATCGCCATTGACTGTAACGGCCACTCCTTGCTCATTTTCGAAGAAAAATGGCCCAATTATGCCTCTGGACCTAAATCCGCACCAAACATTGACTCGGTTTGGGTACATCGGCTTTTCAATGTATGCGTGCGGGTTTTCTGTGCCCCAAATGCGACAATTTTGCTTGTTTACATACCCGCCAAGATCAAAATGAGCTTGATGAAAAGATGATTTTTTTTGGCAAAATTGGCATCTTCTGAAAGTCGATCGCAGGCAGGCCCACTTAGTGAAGCGAAAACGCATTGGATGGTCAGTTGGCTTCAACTCCTGAACCAATTGGACTTTGTTTGGCGTCATACCAAGGTCCTTATGCAAAATTCGTCTCAATGATGTTTCCGAAATGTTCAATTGTTGAGAACGACGGTGAATTGATGTTGATGGCGCTTCACGCACACTTTCTGCCACAACAGCAATATTCTCGGGTATACGCACTGTTTTTGGCTTTTCACGCTTTGATTTATCGATGAGGATGCCAGTTTCTTTCAATTTTTTTCACAAGATAACGAACATACGGAGCTGACGGTGCTTCAATTCTTCCAAAATCCGTACGCAATTTTCGCACACATTCTGCAACATTACCACGATTTTCAAAGTAATGTCGCAATATTTCCCAGCGTTCTTCAAGCGTATACACAACCATATTCGTTCAGCGGAGGGATAAAACTAATTATCTGTCAAATCAGACATGAGCTAAGTGTTACCATTCACGAAATAAGGACTAGTTGAAAAAAAAGTTAGATGACGGACCCTTTATTTATCGAGCTTGATTACTTTACACGAATGTTTTATGGATGATTAATCCGGCTCGAAGGACCAATGTTACGACCAAAAAGGACGACGACGAAAAAAAACTGTTAAGTAATCAGAGCACAAATAATAAGACAAAAGAAACTTTGTTTTTGAGATAGAGCAATTTATTTGTGAACTGTATGCCACTACTAAAGAAGAAAAATTGGCTTGGGTGCGAGGAGGCCTGCCCATACCATCAACTTCCCATCTCAAGAAAACAAAAAATGGGAAAGACTTACAGGATTCACATTCCTGAAACAATTTTCAAAGAACTTCCGTGGAAATTTGGATCAGGAAGTAGAGAAAGGGGCACATCAATGTATGAAATGGCCTCAACTAAATACTGTTTTAGTCTTTTTGGTAGTCTCTATAGTTAGTAACTTACTTAGTTTAGTCAATTGGCTAAATAAACATAATATTGATGAAACTTTTGGCATTAAAACTGAACAAAAAAAAATGTATATGAATTTGTCCGGAAACTTATGAACGGCAGTGTATATTTTTATGCATATTTTTTTATCTGATAAGATAGATGTAAACTATAAATTTAATTAATTTTGAGCTGTTTTTATTGGAAAACTAAATTGATTTTAATTGCAGAATTGAAATTGTCCCTTTTTTTGACAGTTTTTTCATCATAAAATTCAAACCACCCTGTGGAACTTAACCAAAAGCTTTTCAGGTGATCTTTATGCACACACGCTTCGAATGAAACCAATTTGGCTTCGATAGCTTGATACGAAAGAATCCGCACAAACGTACGTACGTACGTACACACACACACACAGACATCTTTCTAAAAATGATGGAATCCGACTACTGGGACCGCCAAACGTGGAGAAATGTAACAATTTTGAATTTCGAAAATCGGACCGATTACAAGAACTTCCTGATGGGAAGTTAACAAGTCCCCTGTTCGATTGGGTTCCACAGTCATTCAGACAACAATAAATGTTGAATGCGTTCAGTCAACAATTAAGGTTAAACATGCCTTCAGCCTACAATTAAGGTTGATCAGCCATATGAACCGACTTCGTTGAAACATTTGCGAACTCTGCTCCTTCCTTCCAGTGACCTTCAGGCATTAAGCTGATGCCATAGGGATCTGATATGGTCGACGCGATTTGTACATTGTTTAAACCTTCCAGCCGAAGAGTAATCAAAGTGACAGTTCAAGAGCATGTCTTGAGAACTACCAATTGATATTTGAGCTGATTTTTAAACACGCACGAAACCTGTATCCAAAACTTTGATACTGGGACGATAGGACAGTTTCTGACCTGTTTAGTACCATTTTCAACGGAACAAAAAATATAAGTCGTTAGGTCGACGCAAAGGGTTATGACGTGCCTTCTCACGTCGCAGACCAGAACTTCGCAATCAGAACTTAGAGAAGGTTGTCTAGGAACAGAGACTGAACAAGCAAGCCGATTCAATAAGACAACACTCCATCCATTTGCGAGGCGGTTTTCGAATAGCTCGAACTCGAAGCTCTTTCCAGGGCTTAAAGGCTACCACAATCGATTTGAAGACATTGTTTAATGTAGAATCACTATAGCCAGGATTAAGATCGAATTTGTTAACTTTTAAGAAGGTTAGGCAGAAAAAAAGGTTAAATTAAGCTTGATAAACCTTCCTTCTAAGCTTTGCATAATTGGAGGATTGCCATCCACACTCAAGGACACCTGCGATACAATCTGATATCAGAAACAGTCTTTGATAAACGTCTATAAGAACTATAGGCTACTGAAGTTTCCATTTCTACTTGGTTGATTTGATCCCAATTTTCATCCCTAAGTCGGAATTTCCTTAATCGTGATTCACACAAATATTTCCAGGATTTTCTTCTGCCGACCAAGTTCAAAACCCAACTTCTTAAGCTTTCTTAAAATAAAAAAAACGTGTCCTCAATCCAAGTTCAACTTGCTCCTATAGCATCATTTCTTGAAGGTTTCATTCACTCAAGATATAGGTTACCATATGAATCGATTGAAGCTTTCATTCGTCTACAATAAATGTCGTAAATTGTTTTCAATTACTCCCTCAATAAAAGGCAATTTGTGTGAGTCTTCCCATCGTCCAACCTAATCTCTGAAGAAACTCCAAGCCATGTTGTCGTATTGCAGCTGCATAGAGGAGGATTACTACTCTATCGCGATGGCAAACCGCAGGAACTGCAATTTGCATAGAAATTTCCTATTCGTGATGGTTCCAGGCACCAAAGAAATGCAGTTCCAAGCAGAACGTAAAAAATAACTGCCCGAGAATAACCCCATCAATCGCCACTAACCAGGCATCTATTGTCGAGCCTCATCGACTACCACGACGTAGTCGTCGTCGTCATCAATGGTTCGCCATTCGCAGTGATTTTTTTTTTTTGCCGTCGTTCATTCTGTCTGGCGGAAAATTATCTCCTCATTTCCGTGGAAATGAGATTTGATCAGTTTTCCATGGCAGCAGGCCGAGACGAGATTTTACGTTTGTTGTCGTTGGCTGCCATTTGGAGCAAGAGTTCTGGGCAGCTGTTGGGTGGAAGAATCCAATCTCTTGTGAAATATTTTCACATTCCGGATGTTGACTGGAAAAAAGGCGATGACTTCCTGTGCTCCATCAAATTTTTTCGGCTGGATGCGGAAATTCATTTGATTGGTTGTCTGGGGTAATTGAAGAATTTTGGATGTGATGTTGAATTTCTTTTGGATTTTAAAGTCTTAAATCTTCAAATTGGTCGTCCTAGCTTCTATAAAGCTTCTATAACACATGATGTCTTCTGCCTTCGGACATTTTATGTCGGCTGCAGCTGTCATATATCATGGATGCATCGCAGTAAACAGTATTCATTTATCTTCTTGTCTTTAAACAACTCACTTCCCCAAGGCTACTTGTCCAATCGATCTTCCATATAGCATTAACTAACAAGAGTTTTGTGGTATTTTTATCAAGCCGGTCAGTGGGCGGAACATCCAACATCCCTACGAGTAACCGAATGTACTTCTTCCCAAGCTATCTGAAACAACAGTGACAGAGGTTCAATGCACGTAAATTCAGTCCGGTTGTTAGCCCACTTCAAGATGTTGACTGTCATTTGTTGTCGCACAAAAAGAGTGATGCTTATAGTTGTTTTATTGCAATTCGAGTTTGAGAAATTCGCGCGTAGGATACCCGAAACACAGCTCCATTCTGGCATTTGGTTTTAAAGTAAATTCGTTTATTGTCTTCCCTCCCATGGGTACATATTTCATCCCACGTTAACTGAAGCTGATGGATGGACTGCTGCTTCGTTTCCTAGTATTTGTAGGTCCAATATTTGTGCAGCTTTTTGAGTTAGTTTTTCCAACTGAATAATAAAAAAAGGTTGCGCCTTAACCCTTTGAGTCATGCTTTTTTCTACTGCATATTTGGACCTGAAATTTTGTACTCGGTGATTTTTGGGGTCGCTAATCACGAATCTGAGGTTATATTTTTATAATTTTCAAATCCAAGATGGCGGATCAAATTCGTGAACTTCAAACGAATTTCACTAAAATTGGTATACAGGGGTTTTTGGGGATGCTGATCAAGATAGCGAATCCAATATGGCGGCCTAAATTTTGTGCAATTGCATCGTTTAGACCAACCGATCAGACATAATTCTATTGCATATTTTGGTCTGAATTACTCGATTGTCCTTTCGTGGTGACTAAACACAAATTTGAGGTTAGATTTACAAATTATAAAATGGTGGATCAAAGATGGCGGACTGAATTCGTAAAATTCAAACAAATTTAAAAAAAAATTGGTTTATAGGGGTTTTCAAGGTCACAGATCACGAGTCTAATGTTAGTGTTTCGGTACTTTTCATGTCCAAGATTGAATGGTTTGTCGAAATGATTAGTTCAATTTCACTCATTTTTTCGCCATCTTGGATCCGCCATTCTGAATTCCGTCAATATAACCTCAGATTCATGCTAAGCGACCCCAAAAACTCCCGAGTACAAAAATTCAGACCAAAATATGCAGTAGAACATTTTTGACAGCGGTCTAAATACGTGGTGCTCTGGCAGAACCACTGTGACCCAAAGGGTTAAACCATGCATTTTGTAGTGCAAGGGATTCAAGCTTGCCTTGTTGAACATATATCCTGAACGGGCTTCACAACGTTCAGTTTAACTACATATCGATGAACTCTCGCCAAGTTTTTGGCTATTTTTTCGTGAACTCAGTGTCGTAATAGGCTTCAAGGTTTCAAGTTCTGTCGCGATGACAGAGCAAACGTTGCTCGCAAGTTAATACATTCGAATTCCGCTTACCTTATTGCTTCAGATGCTCAGTAAATTGGTTCTCGGTATGTCTCTTTCGTGGTTGAAAACCCAAGCCATATTTAAATATATAAGGGACGCATTGCGATATTCATCTACCACGTTTAGTTATTTCGCTTTTCCTACGCTATTCAGTCGGCTCAAGCCTTCAAGACTTTGATCGCCTATTGGATGTCGGATGATGCAGCAACATACAGTGGTTGCATGGGGATAAGTATATCGTCTCTTTCCATGTCACATATTCTCAACTCTCAAGATTGAATGGTTTCACTCAGTTGAGCCTCATCATGTGTTGTGTGTTGTTGGTCCCGATTTCATAAGCAAGAATCAAAGTAACATCGGCAGACCTAACTCTCCAAGGCTTTCTCATAAAATTGGCCAATTTGACAGAAAAGTGCACCTTCCACTGACGACGGAATTGGACTCTTTCGCAAAAGATACAGTTTTCAATGTTTTTGGGTCTTATATCAATAACAGAATTTAAGCGCGAAAACTCAACATTCAGAGGAGAGTAAAGAAGGTCAATGCAGATTTCTAGCCTTCCTTGCAAAAGTGCGGTAGACATAAAATGATGAGGTTGACAAGTAAGTAACGCCTTTGACAAATTCAAAGCTTGGTTTGTGTTTTAATTTGTGATTTTCCATATGCAGCTTTTACTTAATCTGACAACACTGGAGTCAAAGACATTTTTGGCATTCTTCGGCTTCGAATTCAAAAAAGTCAGTCACGTTCTTCTGGAGAAGTATTTAGCTGGAAAACTTAGAGATTTAATTCATTCGAATGCGCATTGCTCAAAACCGAAAGATGGAGTCAGGAAGGAGGTTTACTTGCTTAAAGTTTCGATCTATTTCTCAGTGATGTCCTTTTCAGCTGCAAATTAGTCTATCAGCGGTTATCCAACCAGCTTAACCCCTCTTAAAAAACTTCGATTTATAGCGAAGATCAATTCATGGTTCGATTCGAATCTCTTTCGGTCGAATTGTTGTGAACAAAAACGCAGTGGCATTTGCTCAAATGTAGATAGTACGATGACAAATCAATTCTTAGAATAAAACGAGTAGTCCGTTTTCCCTTTAATTCTGCAGCATAGTAGACCTCATTGATCATTTTTCTGTTCCTGAAGTAGTTGATCAGAACCTTGTAAGTAAACTCGTGTCCTCTCAATTGAGCGTCTGTCAACGTGAAATCCTGAACACAAATATCAGCCTCAGATTTCGCATGTAGCACATCTGGCATGGTCCGAAGAATGGACTGTAATAATGGTAAAACGCAAGATCTCTGCTTTCAATGTAATTCCTCATTTTCAGCAGGCAATCAAATCACACCTCCAGGAGCTGCTTTTTCATCATAGGTTGAGCATGTTGCGACGTCTTCTTTCAAACACTGAAACAATCGGACCTTATGACACTACCAGCTCAAACTGCCTCTCGTTGAGCATTGAGACAAAAAGACAAATGCGCGTTAAAAGGACATGTCTTATTCATTCGTTTCAATGTCAATGCAGAAATTTTTTGTTTTTTATTGACTTGCCCGTGCTCTTCAGTTTTTTTTTTTTTTTCGCTGTCAAGGGATTACGACTACCCTAACAACCTTATAATGCATTTTTCAAAATTGCTACAAGGGTGAAAACCGACTAGGGATAGAGAATTCAATATCCACTTATTTTCATTCGTTCGATTCGCAGTATTTTGTTCGAAAGCAGTTGATATACTAGAAACACAAACAACTAGATAATATTTGTCTGTGCTCGAATTTAGTGTTTAATGGAGGAATAGTTCATAACCCTTTCACAACAGAACCATTGGAATTCCACCATAAGGAAACTAAACAAGACTCTATGAATCAAGCTAGGGACCCATCAGCTTATTCATTTGAACTGCGACTACAGCCTTTGGTGATCGACGTTTGCCTTCCTAATTTCGGAAAAGCACTTGAAACTTAAACTAAGGGCAATAGAAGAATAGAAATCCACTCGACGACAGTTAGATTAGAATTTAGTTGTTGCGAAATTATGTAGAACAGTTCTCTGTATAAATGTAGGTTCACTCTTCACGCTGCATGGTCTTATTCTGGTATCCGGTTCTTGATTTTCATTTACCTCGCCACCATCTGCTAACCCATAACATCTGTTGCACCCCTGACATAAAATACCTCACAGAGGAGTCATAAAATATTATCACCAAGCTGACAGCGTCTGCAAGTCTACTCAAAACAAGTTCGCCCTCAAAACTTGCACGAGGAGTGGGTTAGTTGTTTATTCCACCAAAGCAAAACAAAACAAAAAATAGGAAACTCATGTCAAAATAAACGTGTTCCTTTGGCAAAAGGCAGACAATGTGCGCCTCACTGTTTCCCCATGGCGAAAAAAAAACAAAGCCAAAGGCGAAAATCTGCGAAATTGAAAATTAACTCACGAGGCTCCTAACCAAAACCTACGCGAACTGGCTGTGCACACTTTTCCATGACAGTCACGTGTAGTCGTACATCGAAGAAGCTAGATAGATAGACAGATATACCCAGATTCATAACATCGCCGCGTCCCACGATAACATTTCGCCTGGCAGTGGGACCATGGTGATTCTCGTTCCACGCATCCCTTCAGGCTTCTCCCGGTATTATGACAGACCTTGCACAGACAAAAGGTCTACGCTTGTCGTTTCGTTATCAAAAGGAAGTCACATGCAATCTTTGTTGCAAAGAAAATCATCATCACGCCTAATGGAAATTTATTGCGCGCACAAAACACAGGGAGGAGTAGGTTACTCCTTTCTTCTCCGTCGCCCAAGCCCCAATCATGGCTAATTTAGAAAATAGATTCTCCTCGCGTAGGTGAATCGAGTGCGCTGTCGTCTTCTTGCAATGCATTCGCACAAAAGCCGACCTCCTCCTCTGGGGCACAGTAACAAAACGGTGTCATGCCACGTAAATTGAAGCCAATTGGAAGCTATTGAAACCGACTTGCCACGTCTTCACTTAGCAAATAGATACAATCGCCATAAATTTTATTATTCGCTGGACTTGGATATGGCGATTTCTTCAATTGAGGCATTGTGTGTCGTCGAGTCGCCGTCGTCGACGAAATCGTGGGGTTTCTAAAGTTCATGCGTCCGTTGGCATCGGTGTAGATAAATTTGCATGGGCACGTGAGGCGTGCTCTGAAACAATGGATGATGATGGGCCGGGAAATTCGACGAAATTGTCAAAATTATGTTATGATCTTAAATTGGTCGCGAATAAATCAAATGTGACAGCAGTGAGAGTCGAGAGCCGGGGGACAATTGAGTCCAAGGCGAGGATGTCCCTAAAAAGTTGTTGCACATTAATTAAGCTCAATTGACTTGATTGACACAGAGTCTGAGATTGGCGCTGCGCATTTTTCGGTCGTCAACGTTAGTCTTTCTTTCTGTTTTGTCTTTGATGAGGAAAGCCCTTGAACTTGAATTGAGTAGGTTTGAATTGGGAAAGAAATTTATTGGTTCAAAATTGCAACAGGCTAAAAAAAAAAATTGGAAACATTTAACAAATTGTTTGGAATTGAAAATAAAAACTGCTGCTTGTGAAAAAGTCTGGATACAAAGGATTAGGTTAGGTCCTTGGTTGTTTCGGAAGACAATCAGGAAATCAGAAAGCCTGAATTTCTGAATAAATTCTCAGCATAGATTTATTTCCCGACTTATTTGCATTCGCTAAGTTCACAGTTTTTTTTTTTTTGTTCGAAATTAAATGAAAGTTATGTTTAGAGAAGATTGGTTCATCACCTTGCTGCCAGATCATGTACACAAACCATTATTTTTATGACACGAACCTCAAATCCCAGCGTTTAAAATTCTTTGACACAGTGTTCGGTTAGAGCGGTTGGATTCTTTTTGATGACCGAGAGAGAAGATACATCTCAAAATCCAGGGCGCTTTTGGATGAGCTATAAAACCACTTATTGCCTGTCTTGCTCTTGCATTTTTTTTTAATTGCAGGCATTGCAAAACAACTTGTATGCGCTTGACTATGATGGGACTGTTAAGACGTAATCATCTTGAGTGATGGAACTCCTGGCGTTGACTTGATTTTCTTGAAGCAGACGTCTTGAGGAATGATAAGGCTCTTAATTTGGTCCCGAAAAACCAAACCATCAATAATGATCTTTTATAGAGATGAACTCAAGAGAATCACCAGAGCTACTTAAATGAAATTAAATTCAAGAAAACCTTATGCTGCTAAATATGCGACAATAAATGGCTTGCCCTGGTGGGGAATGTTCACTCGGAGGACATATGTAGACTAGGCAGCACCATGGAATCGTTGATCGAGACACAAGAACCACACAAGATATTAACAACCTCGGAAAACCTTCTTTTCTGAATATTGAAATGATATGTCGACCAGGTTTATGGAAACATAGATACACTACGGTTCACTTGAATAGAAGCAACAACAATTGATATTTCAACTCATGCAGACCAAGCACTACGGAAAAAATCATTCTTTATTGTCGTACTTCTTCCCTCCATCGCCGTCGTATACTTGACGAGTTAGGCGTCCCCAAATATTAAAATCAGATAAATGTGTCTGCCAAATAATCGAATAAGACAACAACAAGACTTTGGAATGAAGTCCAAGTCATGTGTTTTTCGAAAATTTCAGTCGAATCTCCTTGCTCACGTTTCTTAAGGGCGGTTTTTTTTTTGTGTCTACTTTAACTGGTTCAGATTTTTAGCATCAAGAATCAAATGCCGAAAGTCGATATGCTGTCATTCCGACAAGCAAGCAAGCCTCGAATTTTATTTTTGCTATGGAATGGCTCAAATTGGACTATCTTTACAAACTTTAAACAAGCCTATAACTTTGAACAGTGATTTTAGAAAAGTGATTTTAAAAGTTATATTCTCTTGAAACTCAACAATTTAAGGTGTAAAGGATATTTTGCTGGCGTTCAAAAAACATAATTGGTCAATCTTTTTCTTAAAAAGTAAACCAGTATTTTAACGATTTAATCAATTTAATTGATTTCATAAATTTTTGTAACAGGTTTGAACCTTTTTTAAATTTTTTTAATATTTTGTTAACCTTCTGATTGAGTGATTGGGTGAAGTGAAACTGATGCGTCATTCTCCAGCGTCAGATTTCTAGAAAATTGTGTCTTATTCTTGCTGAAATTGTTGAAATATTGCCGCGATGAGCACCCTCTTATTTTGTTGGCTTTCTCTTCCCAGGTGTCTCATATGGTCCTACCGAATGAAGTTACCTTAATTTTGATCAGCTCGCATATAAGTGCTTTTTTCGGAAGACTTTCTAAAGGCGGATCTCTTTTTGGATCACAAATTGATGATCGAATACCTTTTCGCACCAGGAAAATGAAGACGCTTACTCGCAGCGATATTTTTGTGTCGACAAGTGTCAATTTTAAAATTCAAACTTCGTGCATCCTGCAGTTTTTTCTATCGTTTTGAACGTTCCGTACCTCAATGGAAGAACTCAAGTCCCTTAAAAGATTACCTCGTAGTCCGTCTGACAGTCTGTCAAGTCCCTTTGTCTTAGGAACGCTTTAAGTAGTTATGAAATACGGGAATCAAAACTTACTTACTGTACTTTATGTTGATTTTGAATCATTAAATTTTGGCAAGAAGTAATGTCGTATAGCACAAGTAATGTATCATCATAATTTTTTTTAAATCTCAATTAAATTTTTCGCCAAGAAGTGGGCTATGAGCAAAAAAAGGTAGTACATTTTACGGTGGTACAGAACCCTTCGCAACCGTGTCCGACTTGCACTCAGCCACTTTTTTCTTTCATTTTACGATATAACCAACTAAGTGTTCCTTAGACTTCAAACAAACATCGTTCTGTATAGTTTCTTGCGGTTCTATTACGAATTACTCTACAAAACGTGTGGGTTCCACTGAAAAGCGGAATTATGCCACACATCATTATGGCTGTCGACAAATAAAATTACGACCAAAATTCATAGCCGAGGTTGTGCGATATGCCAATGCTGGCCACCTGCTTTCTACGCCCTCACATATCATTTTCGATTAACTCACTAAACGTAGGCCACAAAAAATTGGCAATAGAGCCTCAATTCCCCAACCATTTTCCATAAATCTCACTTCACGAGCCAGCCACGCAGCAAAAAAAAATAAATCCAAAAACCAACAGTGCGGAATCGCATTCCGTTCCGCAAAACAATACAAAACGCCCAAAAGCCAACACCCATTCTATAGCTGTTTTGTTTTCCCAAAATAAGAACTCATAAACGTGCGCCGGACGATTATCGCCATGTTGGATAGATTCCAATCAATCACCCACTCAATAATTAATTCACTTGTTAATTTCGCTATCGTTTCATAAAAAAATTAAATAAAAAATTGGAAATTCTTTTTAGTCTTTTTTAGAACAAGATTTGGGTTAATTTTGGAACCATCCCACACGCAAATCTTGAAGTAATCTGGTTTTTGTTGTTTCTTTAATTGAGTTGGCTCGGATTCGAATCTTTATTTATATATAATTCTGATTGGTCACTTGAGACGATTGTCGCACCTGATGTTCACTTATTCACAAATTGATCCACCTTCAGATGACAAGTCAAGCCTCAAGAAGTTACCATCGAAACGCACGTCCCGTTGACAACAAATCACATAAATGATTGATTGATTGAACGAGTATCTTGGAATTGAATCTCTCAAGTCATCCAATTAATGAGGCAACTGTCGCAAGGTTTAATTTGTTCTTTGAATTATTATTTTCCTTTTTTCGTGTTCATTTATTTTCTGATTGCCAATATGTATGCCCGTTGGCAGACTATAGGTGGCTAGAGGTTGTCTCCATGTGTCCCTGAGGGGCTTTTCTGATGTCTACAGTCTGTCCTACAGTTGATGATAAGCTTTCGCTTTCTTTCAAGCGTTTCTAACTTATATGTGTAGGAATCCTTGTATTTTTGAAATTTTTTAAGTTTCTATTCGAAGACCATCGAACTAGTTAAGCACTTTGTTTAAACAGTCTTTTTTTTGCCGAGATTCTTGACAAATAAGGGGAAGACCGACCTGGACCAATCCAGTCTAATTAGCGAAAGCTACAATTGAGAAGTCAAGGTTTTGAGAGAATTGTGTTCTCTTAATTTTTGTCAGCAAAGTCTATTGTGAAGTATGCACACACGAGAACATTTTTATGAGGGTCCCGTACCTAAAGGTTGTCAACGGAAACCTATAACTCAGTCTCCACTGTCCGTCTATCACACAGTTGTATCTCCTAAACCGTAATAGAGAAACCCTTGCAAGTTTCACAAAATGTGTACGAATAATAAAAATGTATATAAAGTTTAAAAGAAATGGGGGTCACCACACAATCCGAAAAAATCACTTGCAAAATAATTTTTTAAAAAAGATAGTGTTAAAAAAAAAATTCATTAGATCTTGATGTGTGTTTGCGTGTGGTTGTCCTAGCATTTCAGTAAATCACTTTAAACAGGATTGTAAAATGAATAAAAATGCAAACATAAAATGTCGTTGTGTATGTTGATTACGCATTTAAAGCACACAATTATATTTTTCACTCACTTCTTTAGAGCAAATTCTTGAATATGTTGAGAACTATAACAAAAACTCGCTCCAGAATAACAAGATAGACTTGTGTTTTATTATTTATTTTCAAGAAAAAAATCATGTACAGTATGTTTGGTTGCGAAAACAAAAGACGTACACGGTGAGAAATTGAGGTTCGCACTAACGCCCCTACAATTTGTCGTTCATCAACGAATTTCGAATGAATTTAAGCTCAGTTTGAGATTTGAATTTTCAAAAACAAAATGTCAGAACTATAGATTCAAACATTTCTACAGTAAGTCTACATAAAATAATCTTTAAATCGTGTGATCGTTTTCAACCTTTTTTTGCTAAGAAGAGAGTGTTGCATAAGCGCGGAACCCTTTGTGTGAGAATCAACTCTCACTTGGCTACTATTTGATATTTAAGATTTTTATGTCATCGGCATAAGAGAGGACTTTAAAGTAATTGAAAGCACTTCTCACTTTTTCGACTGAAATTATGAACAAAAGGGGGCCCAGATAACTTCTCTGCGGGACTCCTGAAGTAGCATTAATTGCCTTATTGTTTGTCAAGGCTTATTTTATAACTAGTACTTGATAAGTTAAGCCGTCGAGAAAGTCCGTCAGATTGTGAGAAATGCATTTGGTACAGATCGAGAAAAGATTCATATAATGGTTTGAATCTAAGATGTATTCTTGGTTCTCCAGTGGGTGGAGTCCGAAATTGGACGGGGAATTTGAATTGACTTATTCGCATTCGGTAAATTCGCAGTATATTTTACGTCTTAAATTTATAGTAGTTTTTTGTCTTTCTGAAGATTTGTTCTTCATTCTGTAATGGCTTCACAACAGAACCAATGGCATACCAGACCCCAACATAATTGCTAATTTCTTCGGCGATTTCTTCAGACAATCATACGCGGTGCATGAAGAAGACCCCGACCAGGATTATTTCAGATACCTAAATCATAGCACACACACAACCATGACATCTGTCGAAATTACACCGGAGCAGGTAGCAGAGAAGATCACAAAGCTTAAAGACGATTTTTCCCCTGGCCCTGACGGTCTGCCTGCTATAGTGCTCAAAAAATGCTCCGATATCCTTGTTCGGCCTCTAACTTCACTGTTCCAACTCTCCATCTCGCAAGGCATTTTTCCCAACATTTGGAAAAACTCTTACATAGTCCCAATTCATAAGAAAGGTCCAAAAAATGATGTTGCAAACTACAGACCAATCGCGAAACTTTCGTCTATTCCCAAACTTTTTGAGAGTATCATCTACGACGCTATGCTCTTCCACTGCAAATCCATCATATCTCCTAACCAACATGGATTTCTCAGAGGAAGATCCACAACCACTAACTTAGTAGAATTTGTCTCCCGAACTCTATGCGCCTAAGAGGAAGGTAATGAAGTTGATGTTGTCGCCACCGACTTCAGCAAAGCCTTTGACAAAATATCGCACAGAATAATTATTCTCAAGCTCAAAGCTCTCGGCTTCCCCATAAGGTTTATTGACTGGATTAAGTCCTACCTTGATAACCGTCAATACGTTGTTCTTTTCAGATCCTCCAAATCCAAACCATTCTCGGCTACCTCAGGAGTCGCTCAAGGGAGCCATATTGGACCCATTATTTTCATTCTTACTATTAATGATGTCGACCTCATTATCCAAAACTCATACATATCTATTTACGCCGACGACATTAAATTATATACGCCCATATCGTCACCCGCTGACCACCACCTTCTCCAAGATGATCTGAATAGGTTTTCGATTTGGTGCCAAAAAAACTTCCTAGATCTAAACATTAGTAAATGCCAAGCTATCACTTACACACGAAAACGTCTACCACAGCCTTCCAGGACCTACCTCATCTTGAATCAACCTGTTCCGTTAGTCTCTTCTCTCCGCGATCTGGGTGTTATCTGTGAAAGAGAACTCAACTTTCGCACATACATGGACTCCATCATCAGTCGGGCTAATTCCGCCCTTGGCTACGTTAAGCGATGGTCCAAAGAGTTCTCTAATCCCTACGTCACGAAAGCCCTTTACATTACTTTCGTTAGACCTCTACTTGAATATGCTTCCCAAGTCTGGTCCCCTTTCTATGAAACCCATATCCGCCGAATCGAGGCTGTTCAGCGCCGTTTTCTTCGCTTCGCACTTCGTGGTCTCCAATGGACAGACAGCTTAAACCTTCCACCATATACACATCGCTTGCAACTCATCAACCTACAGTCCCTGGAGCATCGCCGTGACATTGCCGCACCAATTACGGTTCTCATGAACCTATGTCTCGAATGTTGCGAAAGGCCAATGCCACGCAGGACATTTTTAATTTCCATCTCAACAGATCCACCCTTAAAAATATCCTTTCCTTTCACCTCTCTCATTCCCCAAATACCTAGTTATAAGTTAGAATTAAGCATCGCTTGTAATAAGCTGAGTCCGGGGCATGCCCCCGGGCACTAAATAAATAAATAAATAATATTCACAGACTATTTTGTGGATTTAGCATGACACACCGAAACAGTAATTAGACTAATCTTTTGGATCCCAACAGCGAATGGTGACTGAACCAGATTTGAAAACCTGATAACTTAACTGAAGACTTATTCAAGGGTGTGAACCCGGACAGGCGCTTAACTAGCTGTATTACTGCGTAAGGAAGATCAAGACCAACTGTGTCTAGCGACATTACTTGAAGAGAAGTCATGGATTTTTGTTCATCATTTGTCCAAACTTTGAAAACTCAACTTGTTTTAGTTTCGATTTGTTGCTGTTCTTTCAGATGCAATGACGCTTCTCTTGCTTACAACTTCAACAACTTTTTTTTACAACAGTTTGTCAAACAAAGGACTAGTCTCAAGTGAGAATACTTCTTTTTAAAGCTCCTAAATTTTAATATAAGGGCTCGCCGCTGCGAAATTCGATAAGAATCAAACTCAACGGCAATCATAATGTCAAAAGAAAGCTTTCAACTCTTTCCAAATCTTTTTACATGTCCATATGCCTTGCCTTCAATTTTTAAAGATCATCCTTTGGGCATATGGCAGAAATTCAAATATTGTTTTTCAATCCCATAACAACGCATCTATTTCTATGAATCCTTGTCACTCCATAGCCAATTCACGTACATCAATACAAAATACAAATCCATTTATCCTGCTTTTAAAAATGAGTGTTGTACGTGCCCAAAAGGAAGGTAACACCCAACGGCAACGTGTTACTATGGATTTAAGGACGATAAGATGCGATGATGTTTGCAAATCATCAAAAACAGTTTATCATAGCCAATGAGGAGCTTATGTGTCTTCGAAGGATTATCCGTACTTCCTTGACCCGGCATAGACCGCATTTAGGATAAATATATTTTTTTATTGCGTTCCTTCCCCTTTTTCAAAAGACGATTAAGGAACAGCTGGTCGTGGGCTGGAGTAAACACGTAACATAATGTAATCTCAATTATTGGTTTCAAATTTCATCGTTTGCAATTTTTTTTTTGCGTCCAGGTGCGTTTTGAGTTCTTTTTTTTTTAGCAGGACAAAGAACATAAATGGGAAAATTGAAAAATCATCAATTTTTATCTTTGCAGCCAAATATTTGGGATTTATTGGTTCGGTTATTTTATGACAAATTCGGGCCATCCTTTTGGTTATATCAAGCACCACTCTTTCCAGCATATCCGATTTTATTACTTTAATAAAACGTCGAATATTGACTTCTAATTTGGCAACTGTAGTTGCATCATCAGCATACAAGAGTGTACCACATAAGAAGAAGTTTTGGCCACTAAAGTAAGGGTTGAACGCCCTGAATGCAAAGTTGCGTCCTGCTGGAACCATTCTTCGGCTGTTATTTGTTTTAAGATAGAACTTGAGTTCTCAAGATGTACCGATTTCTCTAAGTCATAAAGATTTCCATCTGCCTAATGTTAATCATATGTAAACAATTTATTTCTTTTTATTCAGTTGAGACGGAAAACGACGTCCCTTTGACTGATGAAAGAATTTCATGAAAAGATTTAGATCATAAGGCTCGATACAGATCTTGTTTATATTTTCAAATATCCAATTCCTTGGTTATTTTCCCAGAACGCCCTACTTAAATGAATGATCACTTACTAAAACTATACGGTCTGCTATCCTTGTTCTGCTCGTAGAACTGTGCCTAAATAGTAACAAGAAAGGCAATATCCTCAGTACATTTTTGGCAGAGATTGAAGTGTGAACTCGGCCTACAAGCATGAAACTTAGTGATGATTGTTACTTTTGTTCGTGTAATGTGATAGGTTATAACTCAAAATGGAAGCAGTCAATTTCATAGCCCATTCTGCAATCAGCTATTCGTCCCATCAGTGCCCAATGCCCCTGCTATCTTGGAAGAGATTCAAAGTTCTGACGAAGATGATGCTGTCCCTGAACCCGATGACAAGCCAAGTTTTGAATTTGAAGATGACGGCAGTCCGAAATTGTTTTCCTTAACTTAAACTTAAATCTTCCGAAAATGCTACTGAGCTGCTTGGATCAAGGCGCTAAAGCAGGAAATTACTTTTGCCTGGAGTTTCTTCTTCCTGGCTTAGATTTCGTGAGAAGCAGTTCTCTTCCTTCTTTGCCCAAGAGAACGAGTTGGTTTATTGAACCAATATTGAAGGTTTGATGGAAACATTTGAGATCTCATACGACCCAGAAGAGTGGCGTATTTTCATAGATTCTTAAAAAAGAAGCCTTAATGCAATGGCGGTTTCTATGCTTCCATTCCTGTCGGTCATTCCGTACACCTCAAGGAAACCTACAAGAACTTGAAATTGGAATATAAAAACCACGGTTGGCAAATGTGTGGTGATTTCAAATTCTTGGGCATGTTGCTTGGACAACAATCTGGGTTTACCAAATTCCCTTTTTTTTTAGTGTCTATGGAAAAGAAGAGACCAACCAAAACACTGGACCAAATAGTGTTGGCCGCCGAGGGAGCTTAAAGAAAAGAACATCGATTGGTGCCTCCTCATAAAGTTCTTTTACCACCGGTTCACATTAAGCTGTAATTGATGAAGCAATATGTAAAGTTACTTCCAAGAGATTGAAATTGCTTCAAATACTTTATATCAAAGTTTCAAGGTCTCTCGGAGGCAAAGTCGAAGGAAGGTGTTTTTATTGGACCAGATATAAGACGACTTCTGACTGATTTAAAATTCATCATAACCATACGGATCCTCAAAGAGATCAAAGAGGTGGATTGCCTTCAAAGGAGTCATAGAGAAATTTTAGGCAATAACAAAGACAAACAAATTTTAAAAGCATTTCAAGCTTTTGGTTGCGTAATGAGTTTAAAAGTGCATTTTCTTCATTCCCACCTCGACTACTTTCCATATAATTTAGGAGATATGAGTGAAGAGCAAGATGAAAGGAGTGTATGTGTTTTATGCTTACTAATGAACGTATTGTACAAAATAAGTTTTGTTATGAATTGGTAATCGTACAAACCTGTAAGCCATTATGCAATAAAGGGCAACGTAAATCCCTTCGAAAAGTATCTTTAGAATCTTTTAAGTATTATAGTAAGTATCTATAGAATACGGGCGCTATAACCCTTTGCTTCGAACTCGCTAGACTTAAGACTTTTTGATGACAGTTTCCTTTTTTCAGTCAATAGACTGTTGTTTATTCTAATAATCAAAGTGATGCATCCAGGGTAATTAGTAAGCTAGACTTTTAAATTATCTGTTCTTTCTATTTTGACAAAATTTTACACTTGTTTACAATCTTAATCTTAATACACTTTTTTCTGGCTTAATATTTTCTGAAAGTTCATTTAACATTTTAAGTCCCTTTTAGAATGGCATATTTTGAGTTCAATTGTTTCTAAATAGATGTTAATTGAAATTATTCTTCCTTAGACTTTTGGGATGCGTATCTCCTACAATAGATCGTTTTTCTCTTAGATTATGTGGCGCACGATAATTTTATTTACGAACAAATACAGACGTAATAATACTTTGATTTATCTTTAACCATCTCAGTGCTTCTAGCATATTAGTTGTTCTGATATATCTATTATACAATATTACAATTAAGTATACATCTCATTGTGTTGTTTTGCAATGTTTGTAAATTTTTTTTTTATATTCGCTGGACTTCTTAAAATAATTGTTGGGCCATATTCAAAATAAGGACATATTATCATATTATTACATTGTATAATGTAATTAGTAATAATATTATTATATTGTATGATATGATTAAACAACCAAACTAATTGTTAATTTATCTTTCATTCACAACATCGAACTCTTGAAAATTGCTTTATGTGCTTGTGTTATTTAGGAACACAATTTTTATTTAAGAAATATTAAGTCTTAGTTTATTCATATTTAAAAACTTCTTGATAAAGTCTTCTGAAATTTTTAAAATTCAAATTTTAAGATTATTAAAAATAATAGTCCATCGTCTGCAAATAATATTAAAAGTAAATTTTTAAGAACTTTATGCCGTTAATATAAATTCGGAAAAATATGGGACCTTATATTGTACCTTGAGGCACGCATTGTTCAATGTCTTTCAGTTCCGATTTCTCGCCTTTAATTGCACATGTTGCTTTCTTCCAGATAGGTATGACTTGAACCATTTGAATCTGACGCCTCTGAACCCACAGATTTTCAATTTTGATAAGATTTGCGTGTCAATAGTTTCGAAAGCCGTCTTTAGATCTAGAAAAATTTTTTTCCGTGCTGCATAATTTAACACCGATTCACATGAATGTTTTCCTTTGAACCCTGACTGGGTTATTTCGAGCTGAATTTACATCACCTTTTATAGTGTTTTTTCGTGTATTGGAATATTAATTGACTGAAGGTCCGCGGCTTTATTCGATTTAGCGATTTCCTGTACTGGGGCTACTTAAAGCAAAGTTTATTATTTCTGATAATATTGTGCCTATCTGTAAGACTGCCTTTGCATAATGAATCAAGGTTACTTTTTGTGGGTAATGTCTCTTCCAAAATTTTTGATTGCCTCAATTATTTCTCCACGTGAACTTTGTAATTCCCGATAATTGCCCTTGAAAGGTTTTTTTTTGCTTGCACCAGCTTTTTCGTGTAAAGGATCCTCTAAATGCTACCATATGGGACTGGTCTGATGGTCGCTCTTCAATAAGCTAGGACACTTTATTTTCATATCTTCGCTTTGGGTGTGCTTTGCCGTCCCGTTTGTTCTTGACCAGTCTAAACTCATTGCGTCAACAAATATTTCGATAACTTTATTGGTTCCCCTTTAATAAAAAAAAATTATTCGAAGGCTTCAATTGATACTTCAAGTTCATTTGAAGGAAATTTCTTCTTACATTCTAACACACCGGAAACTCCCATGCTTCTGCTTCTCTAAGCCATTTGAGGAAATCTCTTAACTGATTTGCATAGTGGTCATTTGCAATGGCATTCCACTACCATTCTCGGTAAACCACATCCAGCGATGTCCCTGAGAAGTGGTCTTGACCATTTATGTGAATCATGTTCGAGTACACTCTCACGTCCAGCGGAAAGAAACAATTTAACCGCCTCCTTCCTGCGACACGCAACTCCAATGTACGAGTATCTGCAGCTTTGTCGCGGTTTATTTCTTACAAACTTGTTTCGTTTAGCGAACATGAGCTCTCGGGTGCATTGCGTGAGCCACACGTTTATATGACAAAACACTTACGAGGTCGCCTGCACCAGTATGGCACACCGGTGGCGCATAATTATGTAAGAAGTTGTTCCAGTGCAGCCGTGAATGTCTTCTTTTGAACGGACGATGATAATGTGTCACATGTGTGCACCTCCGGCGTTGCAATTTTCCTCATCACAGCATTCTTGTGGCTTCTCATTGGTGGTGGATAACTTGTGCCACTTTTAACTCATCACGACGTGCTGTCGTTATTCTTGTCCATCTTCTCAAATGGGAGCCAATTTGAGTGTCCATGGTTATCTGTCCGTTGTGTAATTTCCGTTGAACATGACAGTGGCAATTATTAGAGAATTCCAGAGTTCATTCGGACGTAAGGAAAGCAATCGTGTGGATTTAGATTTCCGGTAGATTGAAAATTGTTTTCCAAGAAGATTAGTTGAAGAATCTAGCAATTGGCTGGACATGTTGCTGCACTCTTGTCTTAAATTAAATGACGAACTATAAACGTGCTCCTAGACCACCGAAGTGAAATCTTCAGTAAGTCTACCAAAAACATTTTTCATCAAAGTCAGGCCGAAGCTGAAACGTTTAGAGGGATTTAATATCTGATGTGGCTTATATTTTACTTGTTTTTGGAAACATATTTTTTTCTACGAAGTCTAAAAACTTAACACACTTCTTAGAACGATGCTCGAAAGCTTCAAAATCCTGGCCATAGTGAGAATAAACGAGCTGCTTAAATAAGCCATCCACCGCCTACTCAAACTCTTATTGTTTGTGGCAGCTTATTTGCCACCTTAGCTAGTTTTTTTTTAAAAATTGGAAACAAAATAATCTGATGGAGTTAAGTCTGGCGAGTGGGGCACATGAGGAAGCTATTCGAGTTTCGCCTTCAGTGAAAACGGGCGTGTGAACTGGTGCATTTGATAATTTGTTCTTGATTTCATCAGCCGAACGCTTTTTTTCCCTTCTGTAGATAACCGATGAATCCCACGGGCATCCCAGAAGACTAGAGCCATGATCTTCTTTAAATAAGGAACAAGCTTCAAAATAAAGCTTTAAAAGATTGCTGCAATTTCCATGATTACATTTCCAAATTGTAATCGCCATATTAACATCAAGTCGAGCACATCTCGAACTACAGTTGTATGACCTCAAAAATCCTAGAAAACATTGCAAAAACTCTGTCAAGTATGCTTCCTTAAGATTTTCGTTTGACTCCGAGGAGTGGAACGTTGGCCTCGATCTACAGCTCCATAATAAGATACAGAGTCCCAAACCATAACTCCACCTAATCGTTATTGATGGCGATTCGAACATTTTTTTTTGTTCTCGACATATGAATTATCTCTCCCGGTTAAGGCTGCCCTAGTTTTTGAAAAATAAAAATAAAATGGGAGGTATTGTTTTCCTTGAAAAATACTTTTCGGGGGTTTTTCTACGTTCAGACTTTTATGTCAATTATTGAATGAGCGGTGAAAACCTTTATAAATTTTATCTATCTTCGTGATGATAATTGAGCAGTTCTGTCGTACCATTTTCAATGTTTCCCTAAGTTTGCTGATCAAGTTGATCCTTTCTCTCGTTCAATATACCAGCAGCTTATGTACTTGAAGTTTTGAAAAAGGTTAACGGTGTGCACATCACCTTTTGGGAGTGCGCAATCACTATGCTTCACGACTGTAAACATCCACTCAGTGGATATCTTTCAACTCTTCCCTTCAGCTTGCCATCGTTTTGTGTTGACGTTTTGGCACATTTTTGTGTGTTTAGCTGAGACATGTTTTGGTTTTTTACGTATTAAATATTAAAAACAGGTGTTCCGATAAAAAAAAGGTAAAATTAAGTTAAACCAGTTTATTTTTTTTTATGATTTGCTTTAGTGTCCGACCGTTACATGATTTTCAGCCGAAACCGAAACCGTAACCGAACATTCGGCCTCGGTTTCAGCCGAAACCGAACCTTTTTAAGACAAGTTGTTTATGTATTTTAATTGTTATTATAAAAATTTAGTATATTTTTACACCCACAGAAAGTAATCTCGTCCGAATTCACCTGACATGTCACGCAAACACTTACCTATCCATATAAGCACGAGAAAATAAACAAATTCAGAAAAAATATGTCTCACGGACCAAGAACTCACGCGAAGTTATCCGTGCTAGTCAAGCAACAAACCAAGTTTGTGTTGGTAAGACACACTGCAATCTCGCTATGCACCAAAGCTTATTTCGATCAGTCCTCAATCATTGGAGAAGATTTCACTTCCAACAGTTGTAGACTATTTTCGGATATCGGCCGGCTCAATCACATTAACAGCCGATGGGTCAGAACTCAAACGAAAAGTGGAATCTTAGTCTAGGACTCTCCTTCCATGCTTTACCACGACCGCGAAATCGCGGTAACATTTCTGGAAATATTCACTTCGACCGACAGCCAAGCTGCCATAAAATCTACATCCAAGCTTGTCAAGGAACACCGCGTATCCCTTAAGAAGAAACCGGACTTTTTTACGGTTCACCTTTAGGTGGTTCCAGGACATAGGGAAATCCACGGAAACTGCAGAGCAGATGAGTTTGCATTTGAAGATACAATGCACCCTCACAGATGCACCTCACAATATATTGACATACCATTAGCTGCGGTCAAACAAAGCATAAAAATTAAATAAATCAACCATCTTGCAACATCACCAAACAAACCTGGAACCTTCTTAACAAACAGAGAACCAGAAACCTACTAAATCTCCTCAATGAATGTCCGGTCATAGCAATATCAAGACAAAGAAAGCTATGTTCCTATTTCTTCACAGCTTTGCCAAAAGAATTCGCTCAGTTAATTTGAGAAGCAAACTAGATCTCTCCACTTTCTCCTTCTTTACCGTCCGGGAGGAAAACCTCTCAATACTCACTTGCTCCCCAAATCTAGGTAGATATGTTAATCCACAATACCCTTGCGGTATCACAATGGGCTAAATTGCTGCGTGCCTTGTGGAAGACTGAGTTTCGGCGCCGCCGAAGTTTCGGCCGATTTTTTGCCAAAACCGAAATTGTGGCCGAAACCGATACCGAATGTTCGGTCGGTCACTAATTGTTCAATTGACTTAAAATACAGAAGAGCGTTGCGTGCTGGAAAAGTTGCAATTTAAAGAACACAATCTTATTTTTTTTAAATTTGGACTTGGACATATTTTTTTTGGCTTAAGAAAAAGCTATATTACATTGTCGTGTGTGCACCTTAACCTGATCGCCATGTATAATTGCAAAACGGTCGCTCTGAAGGAATTCAAATGACCCTCACAATGTTTTTCGCACTTAGCGACAGGATTATAGCGAGAGGTACACTACAGAAATTTTGGGGATGGATAGCTAAATTTCGAAACTTTTTTACTCGTCAATTCGCGTACTTTTATTCGGCATTATTTGAAATCTCATCAAGTGTAATTTGTGTGTTTTGTATAAAAGTTCAAAACGCATATTTAACTGAAACCTATTATTTGATGAATTTAAAGGGTGTTTAACAATTTGCGCCACTGAAGCTTAAACATTTTTCTAACAAAGCTCTTGTCGGCTTATTTATTAAGATTTATATAACTCTGCAAGCAAATGTAAATAAACTTAACTTCTTTGACACATGTTAAAGGACATTCGAATCATATTTATTTTTACGCTAAATGATTCAAAAACACGTTATCACAATCTTTCTGCCGTTAATTAGCCAAGCTAATAATTGGAAAACGGTTTTTATAGGTTCGAAGGAGAAGAGGATCATTCCAGTCATTGAAACGAACGGAATAAATTTATGCTCATCGGACGGTTATCAGCGTATTTGAGCTGTGGGCAATCAAATGTATTCTTCAGAAAATGTACAGCCAGTGGGCATTAAAATTCTGCTCTAGCGTTTCATATAACCAAGCACCGAGTTCCCTTTTGTTGATCTTTTGCTCAATATAAATCGAGAAATCAAGACTTTGAGCAGCAAATTGTACTCCTGTGTTACGAGTTCTATTTACTTTTGCCTCTATATAAATGAGGACTTTTTAAAAAACTTGAGCACACTTTTTACATCGTCGCCGGCTATTTTGAACAGAAGAGGTCTCGGGTGACTACCTGGTGGTACTCGTGACGCATCGTTAGTTGCTTTAGAATTTGATTAGCTGAATAATTTTTGGTGTTGATTTTGTGAGAAAGCTGTTCGAAAACCATACTTAAGTTGACTAGATTACCTGCTATGCTGAGCATCAATTAAAAATTTTTAAAAAAAGAAACAAAAATATCATACTTATATAGTATATGATGACAGAAAGGACAGCTTGACAGCATCATGTATACGCTGTTATCCATACACCATTGTGTTTCATTTTCGAATACCACAACAAATAATCTCGCTTTCATACTCCACTCTTGAGACAAAAGTTCATTGTGCTAAACAAAGCCGTGCAATTCAAGCACTTACCACCCGCAATTTGCGATACAGAAGTTTGCGTAGCTCACATAAAAGGACACTGGCTGAATTCCAAATTTCGCAAACACCCATCGCAATGAATGTCAATTGATTCTCTGACTTTGTCACATGAACAGACACCCCCAACCCCCATCATTCCATTTACAGATACAATTTCCATGGTATTCGACAAATAAATTATTTCTATTGTCAGATGTTTTTGTGGCGAGGATGGAGTCCCATAAAAGAGGTCGATGTTAAATATAAATTCAATCGAATATCCTTGGGCCAAGCCAAGTGGGTGGTGATGCCGAGACAAAAATAAACCAATTGATACTTCTTGTTCGTTTTCCTCGCAAGAGGGACAAACGGATCTATGAATGGAAACAAATGTGGGTGACGGATATTGTACAACTGAATGACTATCCAGAGGAGCAAATTTAAAAAAAAAAAAAAATAATAAAATACGTTCATTCCCAATCGCGCCTTAAATTAGGTTGGATACTCACAAAAGGGTTTATTTTTGGGACAGGGTAAAAGTGTTATTTTTTTTTTTGTTTACAGTATGCAAAATACCATCACAATACTCCAAGGACATTCAATGGAAACGGCAGGCTTAATCCGCAATTCGTGGAGGCGTAAGCCATTCAAAGTCTTAAACCAGACAAACCAAAATAGTTTTCGAGTTAGATTGTTTGCAACGTTTTTCGATTCTTTTGAAATGGATATTTTTTTTTATAACTGGAACATTAAAGTTGTTCTGTTTCAGTTTAAACTCAGATGGACGAATGATTAACATGATTGCATTGTCGTGAAAACAGTTCACTGTGGTAAAAAGGCGGTCCTCACTTATTCCGGGAAACCTGGATATCAACTAAAAAAAAAACCTAAAAAAAAACCATCAAGCCATGTCCTTAGCCAGCTGACTTCAATTGCGTAGACGTGATTGTCTAAGGGCTGAATAAAGAAAAGTGATATACTTTTCTTTCCATCCACGAAAAAAAAAAAATCTTAAAGTCGCGCAAGAATTTTTCCCTCGAAGCGACCAAAAGCATTTTCATCAAACTTTGAAGGCTGGAAGGTTGGTCCTTTGTACGGATCTGTTGTGATCCGGAATCAACTCGGCGCAATCCAGACATAAGATTGAATATCAGAAGTTGCACAGACAAAGCATTGTTGATGTACCCAAGACCCTAGAATTTTTACGGAGACTTCCATCTAAAGGAAGGGAAAATAAGACATGGCGTAAACCGTCCCCTGTTTCGTTGGTTGGTCAGGTTTCTATTGATTTCTTACTATTATATATTTTTGTGTGCACATCTTGATCAGATGGAATTTTTTCCAAATTGAACGTTGAATGACTCCTGGCTGGTAACGATATCGCCGATTGTATTGCCTCCAATGATCATTTCCGAAGCTTTAACTTTGCAGCTGACATACACGAATTTTAATAAAAAATTGTGGGTTGTGCTCCGGAGGCATATTTTTTTCCTTAAATAAAATATTGGAATACGACTAATCTTAAAGGCCAGAAAAATCAGTTAAGCTGTTTAAAAAAGTGTAAAACTAGGTCACGATTTCGAGGCACAAGAAACATAAAGCAGGTCAATCATTTCTTTATTGTACATGAAAAAAAGGCAGCGGACTGCTGATTGATATTTCTGGTCGAGTAACATTTACATGATCTTTCATAGTCACTTTAAAATACCATTCAATTTACCAATTTCAGTATTTGTCCTTCAAGAAGATGCGTTTTTGCCTGAAAGTTGACAGTCATTTATCA